>CANSZD010002999.1:1320000-1920000 GCA_947648045.1 Beta corolliflora
TTTCCTTGATGATCAAGTCATTGTTCATTGGATATAGAATAAGAATATATTCTTTATCCACTAAACACATCCTTTATCCATTAGTTAGAGAATAAGAATTATGAAAAGATGTGAGAATAAGAATCAAATCCCATGTGTAAGAGGGGGAAATCCGGATTCTTTCCGGAAGAATCAAGTGTGCGCCAAGCACACAATCATGCGTTAGACGCATGATTGTGCCCCTAGCGCACAAGCATGCTATGCGCCAGACGCAGAGCCTTGCGCCTAGCGCAAGGTGATGTGCCTAGCGCAGCTTCCTGCGCTAGGCGCAGCATCCTGATCAGTTTCGTTTTGCACGATTTTCAATGCAATTTTTTTTACGTATTAGGATGTTTTAGGAAGAATATTTTCTGAAAATCTGATCTTGCCTCATTAATGAGCAAATCCAAAAAGAATAAGAATATTTGTATTTCCAAAGAGAGTTGATGATGTCATTAGGGTGAGGTCATTAGAGTGATGTCATTAGGGTGATTAAGGATGAAGAAAATCAGATTTTTTGGATGAAAAATCTGATTTTCTCCCTCTTTGAAACCCTAGTTCACATTCCTCATTTCTCTATAAATACCCTATCCCTTTTCACTTCAAAAGCAAGTTGAAAAAAAACACAATTCAACTTCACACCTTCTCTCTCTACTACTCTTCTCTTCCTTAATTTTTTCATCTAATCAAAAGTCTTAATTAGTAAGTAAAGAAGTTGAAAAAAACACAATTCAACTTCACTCTCATCTTCTCTACTCCTTCTCTCTAAAAATCTCACTTAAGCAAAAGAAAGTAAAAGTTAGTAAGATAATTAGTAAGTAAAGAAGTTCATCAAAAGAAGAAAAAACACAAAAAGAGTTTAAGTTAGTAATTAAGAGGATTTAGAAATTCACTTAGAATTGCAATTTTTTTTTTAAAGAAAGTAGAAGTGCAGCAAAATTACAGTGCTCAAATCCTTCATTGCAAATTTTTTTTTTTAAAAAGTAGAAGTGCAGCAAAATTACATCTCGTCGGAGAAGAAAGCAAAAGCAGAGCAAAACCATATCTCGCCGGAGAAGAAAGCAAAAACAGAGCAAAAACGAGTGGTACTTAGATATCTCGCCGGAATCTGGAGTCGTGGGAGTCGGCGCGGTGGTCCCAAGTCGGCGCGGTGGTCCGATGTCGGTGTTGGTTAGGTCAACAACCGTAGGTTCAGGCACGTGATGTTGAAGGGGGCAGTCCACAAGAGGAGAGAGAGAGAGAGAGCTGGGTAATCAGCTGGGGTAAGGGTTTTCAAAACCCTTGGGGGGTGGGGTAATCAAACTAGAGGACTTTGGGGGTAAGCTAATAGGAAAAAAGGGTAAAGGGTTTCATTAAAGTGGTGAAACAAACAACATAAAAGGGTTTCATTAAGGCTCTTTCCCTTACCCTTTCTTGAGACCCCCCAACCAAACGCCCCCTAAATGTGCATAATTAATTGTATCTTTACCTAGCTAGAGCTCTAAAATCCCATGGCATCCCACGAACCAAACATTCAAGTGTGTACCCCACCAACTTACCTTAGGTGCACAAAAACGGCAGCATCAACTCTCCCTCCACCTCTTTAGCTCATCTGATTACAAACCAACCAAATTTCATCTTACCTTATCCAAATCCACCTACACCACACTTCACTACTTAGACCATTTCTTCATTCCTTTTCCTTTCCATCATCTCCTAATCTGAAAACCAGAAAGGTACAATAATTTCCAACCTCACTAAGTTCATATTTTATTACTAAATTATATCCTTTTGTTTTTGTTACTACAATTAAACCAATAACAAAGTCTTATACAATTACTTCACATTTCAGCCTGAATTATTATTGTATCGATCGCTTCTTTTGATTATAATTCTTGTAAAAGTAAATTAAAACATTAGTTTTATTCTTGTTTTCAGCTTAAGGGGCTAGTTGAAAATGGCAACAGCAGCAGCATCAACAACCTTGTCCTCAGCAGCTGTTCCTGCTGCTGTTACAATCTCAGGGAGCAGGGCACAGAGAAAGATGAACAAGGTTGTTTACATGAGTGGCCTTAACTCCTATGGCGGTCTGAAGGCTAACAACACCGTGCTCGGCCTTGGTAATCCAGTGTGCACCGAGCAGTGTTTCGCCAACGTCGTGAGCTCATTGAGGAGTACTTCTAGCAAGAAAGGAAGATCAGGTGGTGGAGGTGCTTTGTCTTCTACTTGCAATGCTGCTGCTGAGATATTCAGGATTGCTGCTATTATGAATGGACTTGTGCTCGTTGGTGTTGCTGTTGGTTTTGTTCTTCTAAGGATTGAGGCAACTGTAGAGGAAGCGGAGTAACTTCTATGCAAATTTGAACTTCGAATGTAACTATAAAATTTCTTTTTGTCTCCCTACTTCATGAATTGGGTATTGGTGTTCAATTTGTAGGTTCAATGATAAACCTCAACTCCCACATTATATTTTATGTTTAAGTACTTTTAAGTTCGAGCTAATTGTTTAGATGGAAATATTCCTAAAAGTCTTCCCAGATCTTTGCAGATGCTCTTAATTTGATGAATATGTTGAAGACGGATTGCCTTATTAGTTCACTTCAAAGTTCTATTATAAGTGTGCCCTTCTCTCTCTCCTTCATTGAGAACTAGCATTTCATAATAATTTCATCAAGTTCTTATTAAGTCTGATAAGTTTCAATGAGTTCAGATATATTTGACTAAGTTCATATTAGTTCCAAACTTCCGTTAAATTCTTAGATCCCGAAAGATCTTGAAACGGGTCCGAGTAATATGATCCATCCTCCCAGAAAAGGTGCATGTAAAACAAAAAACATCATAAATTTAATTATCGAAATTCTTTCGAGTGCAACAAAAATAAGTTAAGAGCACACGATTAGGGACTTCCAACTACGTTGACTCATTGAGTATACTTCAGTTACAAAATCTTTCATATACCAAATGCTTTTATAGCATGCGTATTGATCTTCATGTTTAGAGGAGCATGAAGCAGCCAGAACTACCTAATTGCTACGAAGTAAATGCCACCAAAAATTTAAGGACAGATACTGAAACTACAAATATGAAAATGTATGATACATGTCAAAATGGCATATTTTCCAATATTTAAAAAAAAAAAAAATCCATGCCATTGCTGAATCTTAGTATCACCAACTGGGTAGAACAAGTAGCATCAGCGTGTTATTCAAAATGATGGTCTTTGACATGCTGCAAAGAGTTGCCAGCTAATAAAAGCGATCACCAGAGAAGTGAACAGCTGAAAGCCCACAACTTCTGGAAATTTCCATCCCATACCTCGCCGCATATAGCTGAAACTCAGAATGCAGCAGAAACAAGAGGAAGAATTAGCAGAATTAGAGAAAGAAAGTTAAATAGATGACACTACATCAGCAAAGCATTAGCAATCTCAAGGATATGATTCAATATAGATCAGCTGGGGTACTTGTCTGATATTTTTGTGCATTATCACACATTGACCAATACTTCCGACTATCATTAAGAAACTCATTTTTACACCAAAAGCAAGGAGCAGGAGAGATAACAACTAATAGAATGATGCACCTGTTAAAAGAACAGTTATCTAATTCGCACATTCTATGTAAACCTCACCCCCCCCCCACGAACCATATTCTCACTTTTATCCAGAAATCATCTAACAAGAGTTTGCATCCAGGCGAGCAAGCTTGTTGATACAGCCAAAGATGGGCAGTTAGAATATTTGACCTCCTTCCTATCTGCATGTATCAGAAGTATTCCAGTCCCTTGTGCTTCTAGGAAATTTATATGCCGTGAATATGATATCAATGTAAGCAATAGCACTTTGATGGTGTTTCAGCAACAGTCAATTACACATATGTGCACTTTTATAGGGAACAAAAGTTTAAGTTGCTTCCTGCTGGTTGATGATTTGGTGATTATCGTTTATAAATTGTTTTTCACTACATCTTTTCCATAACAATTCTTACGTTGCAAAGGTGGAACGTACAATTGTTTTTTCTATTAATCTCCAAATATTTTATGCAAGTATTTCCATCGATATTTGATGGCGTTTTTATTGAAAAATAAGAAGAGATAATGGATCTCGAGGGGCATATTATTCTTTGTCCAATAATTCTAGGGAATTCTGTATATAGTAGAAGGTGCTGCAGCAAAACCAATGTCATACAACGCACTTTCTAGAAAGAGTATCAAACAAACCTTGTGATAGATGGCATGGTGGCCACTATCCCAGCACACAAGTATATTATAGGAATCAACGTCTTCGGCTTGTTTTTCCTGAGCCACATCAAAGACCCCAATGCAGCCAGAGATATACATAGAACCTGTGATAAAAGAATCATGAATCATTGAAGAGTTCGAGATACATAATGAAGGCTCATTGCATGAGTGATGCCTCCATAAGGTTATATCTTTTGCCTTCAAGTCTTCAACCATAGAGCCATTTTGGGTTAGTGATAATACAACCATGTGCCAATTGGAGGGGTAGTCTTGTTGACACCGTAGAATTCTACCTTCTAACCATCTCAACTAATCCACTATCCAGTCAGTAGATTCTCCAAGACGAATATCATGTTATGCATTTTTCATTTAGTTAATTAGAATAATGTTATGCATTGGGTTTAGGGGAGGGTTTTTATAGGGAATACAATATAATTAGGTTAGCTTGGGGAGTAAGTAAGTTAGCTCTATAAATAGAAGAGATCAGTGATAGGAAGGGGTAAGAATATATTTAAGAGTTCATTTTAGTGGTTAGCTTGGGCGTGTGTCAAGTCACTCAAAAACTTAATAACTATCTTTACTTTTTTTTTATGTGATTTCCATTTCTATCAATCAAAATCATCTTCATCTTCCCCGTGGCGGTACGACAATTATGGAAAGCTCGAGCTCCCTTTCCCACAAAATTCCTCGTCGGGTCAAGGCCCGCCATGATTTGGATAAGTAAAGTTTAAGCAAGCATATCATATATGGCACAAAAAGGAAATCCGATTTCGGTAAGACTTGATCTGAATCGTAGTTCAGATTCAAGGAGGGAGGGCTTGAAGAATCTGGGTACTCAGCAATGGGTTAAGACTTTAGCTACGGCTGTTGGGGGCAAGTGACTTTTATTTTACTGTCCAAATATCCAGTTCATTACATTACATGACATGGCACTTGAAACTCATTGAATGACTTCTATTGCAACATTCAGTAGAACAAGAAGCTAGTTATTAACCTAGAGAGTTGCATGTATATATTTAGAATCTAAAGAAAAAAGAAATAATACCAGATTTGCATTTGCTTCAAGACCTTGCAGAATGTAATCCCATGTAAATTCCAATCCTCTGGCTCCTACCCAGAGAGGTGCTAACCTATGCAGAACAGAATCTGCAAAAGCCCATCCTGCAGATGGAAGAAGCAAACAGGTTACAAGCCAAAAGCAGATGTTAGGCTTAGGCGTGTATCTCAAATCTATCCTCAGCCACAAAAGCATGTTAGAAAGACCACTTTTATGCAGTGCTGCGTCTGAGCAAGAAAAGTTGCACAACCAAGACGATGAATAGCGTTTTAAGGATCTACCCCATTAATAAGTCCATCACAACCATATGTTTAAAGTTGAGTATCAGCGTGGGAAAGTAGTGCCTTTTGGGATCTTAAAAGCCATATAGAAAAACTTTTTTAAAAATAAAATATCCATACAATAAAAAAGAGGGAGACAGAACAGAAAACTAGGCTGACTAGAGAATAGAGATAGACATGGTTTTCTTGATGATTCCACGAGTATTCACAGCATCAACGATTCATGAAGTCTTAAGTCTCAACATAAAGGTTTTTATAACTATTTGTCATCCAGATTATGGCTCTCCTCACCCCCAGTGCTGCCGCCACCATCACAATCTCACTTTCTCTCCCTTTGACGGCGATCTTCTTCCTGCTTCTTTTTCGTCCTTCAAATTTCTCTCTTCTTCCTCCTCCTCTCAGTAGATCCCACTTACTGCTCTATGGTTTGCAACCTCCTTCACCCTCTCTCTCCAACCTCATCCAACCTCATAACAAAAGATCCTAAATCAAATTCAAATTTAAATTCTGATTCTAGGGTTCCGATATCAGCTAGTGATTATCTTTTCTAGCCTTACTTTATTTAATCGGTTTGTTCTGTTGTGGTGCCCTTCGAATTCTTTCAAAGGCGGCAGCCTGGGAGTATGTGGAGGATGTGAGTGAGAGGTTAGTGAAGTGGCAACGATATTTGGTGGATGGCAAGATGGTGGTTGACAACTTGACATTGATTATGGGGGTGTTGTGACTGCAAATTTTTTGTGGTGGATGGCTTCCGTTAATGAGGGTGTGGGACAGGTGAAATGACGATGGTGGTTGCCTGATATGGCAGTGGGTGATCAAGGTCAGTAGAGGGTGGACAATGGTTCCTTCATGGGAGAAAAGGAGGGAAAAATTGTCTTTTTAACATTCTCTTTCCTCTATTTTAATAATTCTGCCATTTGGAATTGGTGCAACTATTTTGGAACAGAGGAAGTATTTAATAACACTTCAAATTAAAAAGACAAGTCAAACAATTCTTAGAAAATGTTTAAACTAAACATAAATTACAAAAAAGAGTAACAATTGGAATGCAGGATATCATCACTGCGGGCACAAATACAAATCATATATGAGCTCACCTGCCTAGATTATTTCTTTTTTATTGCAGAGAGATAATGTAGGTAGGCGAGCTCATATCTGATTCGTATTTTCCATCAACGAAATAGGAACACAACAATAATTATTACAATTGAATCGCAGAGCACCATATCATTCTCAAATGGAAGCTTATATATGCCCCTTAGATGCAGAGAGCATGTCCACATATATCCAACTATCAGGAGCATAGCTATCCTTTGGTGTTAGATAAAAAGGAAGTTATGCTAGTGCTAAGGCAACAATGTCATGGAATTAATTCGGACATTTTAGTAGGCAATGAATAATCTCATAATTTGATTTGATGATGTAAAACAGGGGATATTACGACAACCTATGTATGCAACAAAATAGACCAGCTCTTTAGTCCTCCAATTCATTTCTATCTCTTTATCAAAAACCTAAGAGAGAAGAACAACTGGGCTGAAAGCAGAAATCATGCATACAGTTAAATGTAAACTCCAACGTCATTAGTTGTCAAATCAAAGTGCAGCTTGATTATATCTTCTAAGAAACATAATAAATAAAGCCATCTGATAAACATGAGTAAAATCTTTGCAAACTACAACCTAATCTACCAATAACTATCAGAAGGAAGCATCTAACATGGCGATCTTCAGAAAGCTAAGAGGATACACTAAGGTCATATTAACTACAAACCTTAAATCAATAAAGCACACAATGGTTTTAGGTATAATATCACTAACCAAGACCAACAGCTTGAAATTTGTGATTTTGGGAGATGTTCCTGTGTGTCAGTTGAGTCAAGGCAAAGTATAGACCAGCAACATCTATAAAACCGATCGAAGCCTTTAACAATTCCTGAATTGGATGCAATTGAAGTAACGTTAGCATATATAGTTTATCTTCCTCAGAAAACCCAGATCAAGAAAGTGACAGAAACAAAACACAGCAAAAGAACAAAAAAAGATAATCTGGATATCTGATCAGAAAAGTGAGGCCAAGACCACAATTGTCACGCCAAAAAAAGAGATCCAGAAAGATAAGGGTGTAGAATACAGAAAAAGTCTTCAAGAGTTTAACTTAAACATCACAACCAGTCCCCTCTTCTCTAAACATTATGAAAGGACATTAACAGAGGGGGGAAAACAAGCAAAAATACACTGTTATATCCTAGGATAACTGAGCAAGCACACGAATAATAATAAAGGCACAAACTTTGATGTAAACAAGTAAAGAAGAAGACACAGGAAAGTAGGGAGGGTTGGAGGTTGTATTGATGGAATATTACACAACTGACTGCCGCTAATATTACAATACAATTGTTGCTCACTTTTTCTGAATGACAATCACCTAATCATTTGTCCTATTTGTAGTCCTAGGTCACTCTTATGTTTTTCCTCTTGATTCATCCAGCACAGCACCCTATTAAGTAACCTGCCCATTTACCGAGTTACCCTTCCCACGCCTTGAGCAAGTAAAGCGCACAGGTGGCTTGGGAGGGTGCATAACAATACCCCCCCCCCCAAACAGCCATCTTGTCCTCAAGATGGAAGTCCGAAAAGCAAGCTATGATCATTGACGAATCCCTCCACTTGAGTAGCACTTCCTCACTTACCCCCTTAGGATGTGAGATGGCACGGGTTGAGCAACTTTTCTGGAGGAGCCACCAACTCTAGGTCAGCCGTGAGTTGGGGAAGGACTTCTTGTGACACCATGACAGGCCCCACTGCTGGTTTAAGCTGAAATATGTGAAAGACGGGGTGTACTTTGTTTGTGGGTGGGAGTTGAAGCTTGTAGGCCACTGCCCCAATACGCTGCACCACTTTGTAAGGACCATAGAAACGGGGAGCAAGTGTTTCAAACAACCTCCTAGCCAAGGAACGCTGCTGATATGGTTGAAAATTAAGGTAAACCAAAGATCCCTCTTCGAGTTGCAGCTCACGCCTCTTGGTGTCGGCATAGTGCTTCATACGCTGTTGGGTACGAGAGAATTGCACCCTTAAATCATGAGATGGGCCTCAAGTGAATCCACACTGGTTTGGCCTTGATTCACCCGGATCAGTGGGGGTGAGTCTCGACCATACACGGCCTTGAACGGGATTTGGCGAGTTGAGGTGTGGGTCAGAGGTATTGTACCAAAACTCGGCCCATGGCAGCCACTTGGCCCACTATTTCGGTTGTCCACTCGAGGTAGGTCTCAAGGGCCTTGTTCACAATTTCGGTTTGCCCATCCGTTTGTGGATGGTAACCCGTGCTCCATTTGAGAGAAGTGCCATGGAGTCGGAAAAACTCTCTCCAAAAGTGACTCATGAAAAGCTTGTCCCGATCCGAGACAATGGAGGCCGAGAACCCATGTAGCTTCACAAATTCCTTGACAAAGGCGGCTGCCACCGACACGGCTGTGAAAGGGTGCTTCAATCCCACAAAATGCCCATACTTGGTGAAGCAATCCACCACTACTAGGATGGTGTCCCAACCACCGGATTTCGGCAGCCCTTCGATGAAATCCATCGTGATGTCGTCCCACACATGAGTTGGGATGGGGAGGGGTTGCAAAAGTCTTGCCGGACATTGGGAGGATGCTTTGCTGGCAGACGGCACATGCTTGAACATAGTTAGTAATGGATTTCCGCATACCCATCCAGTAATACTCTTGGGCTACCCTTACGTAAGTTTTCAATTCCCCCGAATGGACCCCAACCGGCCTATCATGATAGGCCCTTAGTATCTCCTGGATCAATGAACTCAAGGGTGGGAGTACTACCCGACCTTGTACAACAAGCCTTCCTGGCTTCTGCTCAACACTAAGCCCACATTCGATTTGGACCCCTCTAGGCACTCATGGACCAAGCCTTTAATGTAAGGGTCCTGTTGTAACTCAGCTTGAATGCGAGCCCAATCCACCACCTCGTGTGAAACAACTCTTGTAACTCCACAGTAGGCGGGTCCCTCCAGGAGAGAGCATCAGCAACCCGATTAGATTCCCCGGGTTTGTATTGTATCACAAAATCAAAGCCCATCAGTTTGGACACCCACCGTTGATATTCCACCCCGACTTCCCCTTGCTCCAGGAGATGTTTAAGGCTTTGTTGGTCGGTTCTCACCACAAACCGCTACCCAAAAGGTAAGGGCGCCACCTAAGCACGGCCAACACAATCGCAATAAGCTCTTTCTCATACATGTACTTTGAGGCGAATCCGTGGCCCCAAAGTGTGGTTGTAAAATGAGATGGGGCGGTTGGCTTGCATAAGGACCGCACCCAACCCATACCTGGAGGTGTCCGCCTCGATATAAAACTCAATGGTGAAGTCCGGAAGGGCCAAAACAAGAACACTGGTCATGGCTCGTTTTAACTTCTCAAACGCAGCTATGGCCGAGGCCCCCCAAGAGAAGTTATCCTTGTGTAATTGCTTGTCAATGGTGCTGCAATTTTGCCATACCCACCCAAACTTGCGGTAATAGCCCGTCAACCCCATAAATCCTCGCAACTCCCATATATTCTTAGGTATGGACCACTCCACCATAGCAAGGACCTTCTCTTGGTCCACCGCAGCCCCCTCCGCTAAAATCATGTGGCCTAAATATACCACCCCCTCTTCCCAAATTCACATTCTTTTTTATTTGCATACAACTGATATTGAGCAAGGATGCCCAGTGGTGAGATGTTGCACATGAGTCCCCTCATCCCGGCTATAAATTAAAACGTCATCAAAGAAAACAAGTACTCCCTTCGTCCCATAATACTCTTGACACTTATCAATGCACGTAGTTTTAGATGATAAGTTATTGTTTGGTTATCAATTGTTATTATATTGAAAAGTAGATGTGAAAAGAGTTAGTAGTGAGTAAAAGTAATATTATTTTATTTTAAGGAGAGAGAGTGTGGGTCATGGTTAGAGTTGGTGGGTGGTAGGAGTGCTATTATTTCATTTGGAGGAGAGAGAGTGTGGGTCAATGCTTAAAAGGTAGAAGGATTAAAATAATAGTGGGTCATATCCAAAAATAGAAGTGTAAAGAGTATTCTGGGACTGATGAAAAAGGAAAGTGTAAAGAGTATTCTGGGACGGAGGGAGTACAAACTTACGGAGATGAGGGCAGAAAATGTCGTTCATGAGGAACTCGGACGTCGTCGGAGCATTTGTGAGCCCGAAGGGCATGACAAGGAATTCGTAGTGACCCTCGTGTGTCCGGAACGCTGTTTTCGGAACGTCCTCGGCCCTCACCCGAATCTGATGATACCCCGATTTGAGGTCCAACTTGCTATACATCGCCGCCCCTTGAAGTTTATCCAACAACTCGTCGATTACCGGTATGGGATACTTATCGGCCACTGTTTCGGTGTTTAAGGCACGGTAATCAACACGGAATCGCCAAGCTCCATCCTTTTTCCTCACAAACAATACCGGGGCCGGAGAACGGACTAGTGGACGGTTGAATGATGCTGGCGGCCAACATCTCCCTAATCAGCCACTCAAAGACCGCATGGTATTTCTCGACCACCCCTTGAAGAAACGGAGGTGGAGTTGGATCTCTTGAATCCGCAGCTTCCTCCTCAAGATGGCAGGCTTCCACCCAAAACCCCTCCTTTTCACCTAGAAGAGTTCTCATAATGGGCTTTAGAGAGACCTTAGTTCTGCCCAGCGTCGGATCACATCGAAGCTCCACCATGTGCCCCTCATGTCATGTCGAAATCGCATGAGAAGGGACTTCCAATTCGTGACAACCTACCACAATTTTTCCCCAATTCAAGGGGAAGATAGTCCTCTGTTATAATGACCCCTTGCATTACCGCACTGACCCCACGATAACAACCAGTGCCCATCACTACTGACCCAGTGCCCAGTGAAACACGAAACACGCCTCCTTCCCCGACCGGAATTCCCAATCGACCCACAGTGAGGAGGGAGATGAAATTGTGGGTGGCACCCGGGTCCACCATGACACGCACCTCACGCCCATCGATCTCCCCCATAAGTTTCATGGTTTTTGGGTTAGTGAGACCCACAACAGAGCATAGAGAAACTTCGGCGGTGTTCATTAGGGTTTCCTCCATGTCGGAGTTACCCCCCCACACCTTCCACACTGGCTTCGTCGACCGATTCCCCATGAGAATCACACTCAACTCCTTGTTCTGACACCAGTGCCCTGCATCCCATTTTCCGCCGCATCGGAAGCATAGGTTGTTTCCCTGACGATATTGGAGCTCGGAGTCGGTAAGTCGCCTCAGTCAGTTAAAGGTTTGGGTTCTTGGGTTTTGAGGTGTTCATTGTTCTTTTGTGTTGAGGGTAGTGGGTTGTAGGTTCTAGTTTGGGTAAGTGGGGTAAGTTGAGTATTAGGCCGGCCCACATAACTGTTGGATGGGCTAGGGTTTTTGTAGTTACTAAACCCCCCTCTATTGGTTTGAAGATATTTGGACTTTTCCTCCACCTTCATGGCATGGGCCAGACACCTAGGCCCAAGTAGTCGGACCTCGGCCCGTATCTCTTTCTTGATCCCATTAATGAACTCACCCAGGTATGTTGTAATAAGGTCAATAAAACTCCTCCTATACTCAGCAACGCCGGCGGTCTGCTCCAGTGCCAACCATTGTTCATGTAGAGAGCCCGTGTCAGTCGCATCTCCTCCCACTGCCTTATTCGCCTCCTCCTATTCTCTCACTAATACCACGAAAGGGCCTCGCCGTCGAACGCCACCATTGCGGCTTCGAAATTCTCTTCCTCCGACAATCGATAAAAACTGAAATAGCGCTGAGCGCGCAGTATCCACCCGTGAGGGCTTTGACCGTCGAAGAAAGGTAAGTCCAGCTTCCTGTACTTCCATTTCGAGTTTCCCCTTTGCCTCCATGACTGCCATAATCATTCACCGGGGTTCCAAACCACTCGAACCCAGACGGAGGCTTAGTTTGGCGCGCCTAGGGGCGGGGCGAGTCCAGGCGCGAGCAAAATCGCATCCAAAGGCATAGGTGAGGCGACCTACGACAGGCGCAATGAAGCGCGCGCCTCCGGTGAGGCGCCAGTCGCACCACCTTTGCCTCTTACTGTGGAGATGCGAGATAAATGAGAAGATTTGAGTTCAGATCTAGAAAAAGAATCAAATTTCCTGTAGATCAAAGCTAACCCAGTCTTTAAGTTATCAATTCTACCAAGATCCCTCATTTAATTGCATAAAATGACTTCAATTTGAATCGTAAATAAAAAAACCCCAATTTGGTGAAACCCTAATTCCCAAAATTTGGTTAAACTTGACCATTGGAGTTGGCATTCATGATAGAGTGTGCCGACTGGAGTTTCTGCATGGTTACCGGTGCATCAATCCTCCGGTAGCCGTCACCGGTAAAGGTTTTGGCTGGCTCGTCGTGATCTACCATCTCTCTTGTGTGTTGTGTCTGCCTCTCGCCCTCTCCGATCTGGAATTCTGGATGCAGCCCTTATCTTATCACGTGTCTCTTCTCTTTTCTTTTCTTTTTTTTTTCTAAAGTCCACTAGCAGTCTCTCCATTTCACGTAAAAGGTTGGAAGTAAATATTTATATTTTTCCTTTTCCTTCAATTTGAGCTTTTTTCCCCTCATTTGTAAGTCTTCTTTGTCTATATTAAAAATTCAGTCTAATGGGTCATCTCCCCAAAAAGGAAAAAAATGATTCTAATGGCCATGTGGACTGTGTGGGCCATCAGCCATCTAATCAAATTTTTTTAAAATTTAAGTAATTTATAATTAATATGTAATTATTATGTTATGACTATAAATATGTTGCGTAATCGATTTAAAAGGTTTTTGGCATTAAAGTTGCGCCTCGCCTACGGGATGCATGCGCCTTGCGCCTTGCGCCTCCCTTCACTTCGCGCCTTGCGCCTTTTAAAACTAAGGTCGGAGGGCCCTCAGAGCTCCTCCCATAGGCCGCAAACATCGACCAGAGTTCGTCGCGAAGCTTCCGTTGTTCGACGGTGAGGTGCGTTGCAACCTTCAAGAAATCCTCCCAGAGCTGCTTGTTGGACTCCTCCATGTTATCTCGGAGTCGCTCAAACTTTTCTGACTCCTTTGGAGAGCCTCCCTCAGCTCACTCATTTCCATCTCTAGAGTATCCATTCGCTACCCTTGATACGGTGCCATTGCCACCCCAAAGATGGTGGCTCTGATACCAAGTTGTTATAGCGTGAGATTATTGAATAATAATAAAGGCACAAACTTTGATGTAAACAAGTAAAGAAGAAGACACAGGAAAGTACGGAAGGTTGGAGATTGTATTGACGGAATATTACACAACTGACCACCGCTAATATTACAATGTAATTGTTGCTCACTTTTTCTGAATGACAATCACCTAACCATTTGTCCTATTTATAATCCTAGGTCACTCTTATGTCCTTCCCCTTGATTCGTCCAATGAAGCACCTATTAAGTAACCTGCCTCGTAGTTCGAAAATGCAGTTTCAGTCACGATCACGGTAATGGTCACGGTGATGCGGGAACGGGGATGAGATGGTTGTCGTACCGCCAAATATCGGCTCAAACCATGAGATATCCCTTGAACTCACCTAAAACGCGGTTTTCTTTTACACCTTTACGATGCGGGTAGTATCGGTTCGGTTGTTTTGAAAACCTTTACGATACGGGCAATACGATGCGGCCTTGTTTTGATACCATGACGCGAGTTACCCTTCCCATGCCTTCAGTAAGTAAAGCGCATAGGTGGTGACTTGGGAGGGTGCATAACAGACGCACACACACACAACAGAACGTTCACATATAGCTGAGTCCAATAAAGGTTTGATCTTGTCTTCTACAAGAAGTATGAAATGAGCTTTGCATGACATAATGTCTAATGTTCTGTATCCGATCATTTAAGTTGCTCTCTTGGGATCCACATGGTTTTACTTTACTCCTAAAGAGAGAATTTTGTGTATTGTGAGTTGTTACTTTTTTTTTTACTTAATAGTCGAGTCGAAACGAGTCTACAATATGGCACTCTCCTAAAATGTGAGAGACTTTGTTGCTTGAGGACCAAGGTTAGTACATATTAGTTCGATCTTAGTTTCTTAATTTTTCTAGGTTCTTGGGAGAAAAAATTCTAAAGCAGTTAGGAGTATCTTATTTATGTAAGTTGTTAAGAGTCAGCAACCAATTCTCTATTTTGCTTCCAAACATTTGAGGATTCGAATACCCGTTTTCTCTAGCTTATATTTACCCTTGGGATGTTAAGTTAGATTAAAATTTGGAGCATTTTCAAATATTGGTTTCGTGAGAAATGAGCTTCCAACATGAGAAGTATTTTGACTAGTGGAGTTAATGGTAGAAAAGATCCTTAATTAAGGCGTATAAAATGCACAGTATTTAGATAATGATTGAAGCCACATTAATAAACTTCAAGTATTCTAATATAAGAGTTCGGTGAGTGAAACCTTACAATCAAATTAAAACCCTTAGTTTTCTTTTAATTGAGTCAAGATTCTGAGAGATCGAGCCTATATCATGTTCGTCATAACTAAGTATCCTATAAAGATAATAGTAAGTGTTTATCCGCATTTGTTTATAGATGTATAAACCTCCTATCACTAACGTACTCTTAACTCATTGGATCTTTCATACAAGACCCATATCTAATGATTAACTTGCAATCAAAAAGAGATGGATACGTGAATATCACCCTTCACATATATGTTAGAAAAACCGAGAATTTTAAGAAGCTTGTATGCATCCAAGTAAACCTCTTGTAATGAGCAAAGCTACCAGCCTCATTAGTCCGTACTTTCTTTTAGCAGACTTCATTTCCATTGTATTAATGTGTGTGCTTCATATTGGGTACACAGTAAAGAGAGGGCACATGTAGTCATGTAGCATCATAAAATGTCTAGGCTCATGGGAGAAGATAGTAGAGCATACCTGATATGGATCAAAGTTCTCACTATCTGATACCTTTAGAAAAGTTGCCAAACAAACAAGCTGCAGATCATAGAAATAATTAATAATCAAGAACAAGGTAAAACCATTGGTAATCTAGTAAAGGTACTTCTTTCTGCTATATTTACAAACCTTCACCAAAGCTGTAACAAGATAAACAATAGCAGCCTTGATGGATGTCCCAATCGTGTCATACTCAGATCTGCTCAGAACAGTGCTAAAAATTAGTAAAAAACTCTTTAACCTCTTAAAATAGCACCGACAAGCATATTTTAGCTACTACATCTCCTAATCACCTCACTTTTGTTCTTTTCACCTTATTTTTGTTGAACATATATTTGATAAGCTTTTCTTTTTGCAGGATTCGAATTCAAAAAAAAAAAGTTTACATACCATGGGCTTATTAGTTATCATTTTTTTGTTTCATTTTTCAGTTTTCAATTTTCGATTGCCGTTTCTCAAAATTAACATAGTCAGTATAACTCCTACTAATTATACTTATATTTATTCAAGCTATATCATATGACTTCTTAAATCTTAAAACCAAAAACCGGAAACATGTAGTGATAAGTAGGCACTTATTTATCTAAGGAAAATTAATTTTTGGTAAAACGGAAATTGATTTTTCCATACCCCTACTTATATTTGCTAAAATTTGTTTGTCAAAGTTAAAACAAACATAACCTTGATACAAAACCTAACAATTAAACTGCCCAATTGCCCATTAAAGACCTTATACATCAATCATATATTTGCACTCCCTCTAATTTCTTTTAACTTACTCAATTGCTTTTGTAGCTATACAAATGCGTACGACAGGATGACAGTGATTAAGAAAAAGTAAGAGAGGGAAGATGGACGCATGTGCCTTATGTTTTTAAAAGAAAAAAGTGGTAAAGGAGCTGGTGGGCCTCGTGTCTTTAAATGAAAAACGTAAAGCTGGGTTCATAAAAGAATCATCCAAAACAAGAAAATAAACAAATCAAAAGAAACAAATAGAGGGACCATCACTCGAAGGGTACAAACACTGAAAGTACGAGCGAAAATAAAGATTTATTTACAAATATACAACACCTTATTCAACCTATACAGTTTTTCTTCCAGCTAAGAATAAAGGAAATATAAAGGTAAAGGAGAACATGTGTTTGTCAACAATATGATTATAAGTATAGACAAAGATGTATGATATGACACATTCTCTACAAACTACATAATATGCCATTATGCATGATAAAGTTCATCACGGTTGAGAAAGTTCCTCACTAGAACCAAAAGGACATACACAACATAATTCCAAATATCCACAAAGTGAGAAACAAGAAACAAATGTATCTAACTTCTAACAAAAGAAATAAACTTCAACCAAAGCACTTGAAGTTGCAAAGACATATTGTATGTTCAATGGAGACAAATCACATAGCATTATCTTGTATGACCAACTTTAAGTATCACTGAAGTAAGGGTGTCACTTCAGCCTGGATCCTATAACCTTAAAGATTAGGATTATCCAATGAGTAGCACATATAGAGACATCTTGGCACCAAAGAGAACATTACCTTTGCTAGACTTTTAATTTAACCACACAAGCAACCTTGCTATTGTAAAATTCCAAATAACCATTATAACCAATACTTGCTACACATTTGCAATCTTATCACAAATTTATTTCACTAATATCTAATTCAGGATTCCATCTCTGCACCTCTCAAGTCTTATCCCATTTTCACAGGCAGAATCAGCCAACGGCTCAAAGTTCCTTTCTTTGTGAGTGGCAGTATTGGAAGTGATATTGTAATTCTATGTTAGTTACAGGTTTAAAAACTTATATATAGTCTGTACACATCCTCGAATTTCTAAATCCTAATACCCTTACGCAGTAATACAAGACAGTGTGCCTCCAGCAGCGTCAAACATACTCATCTATAAATGCGCATTGAGACCCCTCCCCCAAATGAACTTCCTATACAGAGTCACATACCACAACAACACACTATGTAGGTAATATCTAGAGCCATAACCCAACCCAACATATTTCATTGCTCAAAGACTCACACGACAAGCTGCGAAATGTAGTTTGTTTCAGCATTCACTCATTGTTCAGTAGAAAAGCATCTCGTTAAGAGCA
This sequence comes from Beta corolliflora, assembly GCA_947648045.1. NCBI lineage: Eukaryota > Viridiplantae > Streptophyta > Magnoliopsida > Caryophyllales > Amaranthaceae > Beta > Beta corolliflora. Next base: position 1,337,673 of record CANSZD010002999.1, read on the forward strand.
ATGAGAGACCAAGAGTAATCAATCCAAAATCGTGCATACAACCGCATATCAGTTATGCGTATGTATGCTTTAACGAGCGATAATAGAACAAGTGAAAAACAACATAAATCAAATGAGAAACAACGTTAATGGAAAATCAAACAAAGTAAAGAGTACGTTGACCAAAATTGAATTTAAATCAAAGAAGCGAGGTTTTTAACTCCTAACTGAATGCTGGGAATAATCAAATAAATTAAAGTGATATAAAAAAAACCAGTAGATCCATAACTCCACTTACAACGAAGCTGATGCAAAATTATGTGCCAAAAAGAAGGAAAAAAATAGAGTTTGAAGATGCAAAATTGCAAATCATCCACCATTAACTGCAAAATCCATAAAAACTACGACAAAACATATGCAAAATCCTGAATTTTGACACAAAGAAGTTGACAAATTCGTCTAAGATCTATGATTGCTAAGCAGATATGAATCAAGTAATTCAGATGGTAAAAGAAAAGGAAAGAATTGACTCACAAAGGAGTGGCGGAGTAGTAGACGAAATGAGGACCGAAGGTCAAAATTGCACAATTGAAGAAGTGAAACATGGTCATATTTTCTCTCACTCACACAAACACTCACTCTCTCTCTCTCTCTCTCTCTCTTGTGCTCCTAATATTGGACTTAAAGAGGGGAATCCCAATGGCCCAATGGGGATGAAGTTACATGTGGCAATGGGGGGTAAATAAGTGTAAAGTTGGTATGTTGTGTTAGGAGATCACCTGAGACTGGATAGTAGAGCCTAGCCCAAGCCCACTGCAAGTCTGCAATACTGCATTACCGGAAAAAAGAAAAGTTGTAAAGTTGGCTCACAATGATAAGCTAGTGGTGTCAGAAACAGATCTGACCGCTGGGTCTCCCTGATACTGACCTGACTTGAACCTGGTTCGACCTGTGAGGATCAGTCCCCAGACCTGACCGAAACCTGACCTGGGATTACCCAGACCTGATCGGTACCCGGCAAGATTATATCATGACCTGTTCAGACAGACCTGCATTCAAACCCGAACCCGACCGTACTCAACCAGATATTACTAAAATTCAATTATTTTTTTATATCTACAAAATTATTTAAATATGTTAATTTATAAAATTGCTTACATTTAATAATTAATTAAATAAAGGGTTAAACTTTGAATATCATGTACTTGTTTATATTTTTATTTTCATTTATTTTTGAATTATTTGTGTATATTATTCTCTTGTTTTGATTTGACATCTATTGATGTTTTAGGTGTTAAGGAGCCGAACCGAGACTGAATATGTCCATGCTCGGCTTGTGAAGATTTGAGATTCGGCTCGGGCTCGAAGCTCGTTGAGCTTAATATTTCGGGCTCGGCTCGAAGACTTAAAACTTATATATTACAAAAAAAAATTCAGCATAACCTTACTGTCATCGGGCTTTTGATAAAAAAAAAGCCCAACAACATTTGGAGAAACTCTTTACTATGGAAGTCAGCAAGTCACGCCCACTGAATAGGCTTAGGCCCAGCTTCCATGTGTTCAATCCCTTACCTTATGCGTTTTTATAAAACAGTTTCCCCTCTTCCCTTTTTCTCTCTTCGATGTGGGATATTTCCACTCCACAATACAATTCAACATAGCCGTACAACATAAAACTGTAGAGAAGCATGTGCTGCAAGTTCTTTTTTTTATTCAATATGTAATGTTGCTGCTATAATGCCACTGGGATTGTAATTTATTCATATGTCCATATATAAACAATTGCAAAAGTAGTTAAAGTAGATAAGTTAAGGCAAAAAATTATATAAACAAATTGAGGACTTTATAAATAGTCCAACAATATAAAATAAGACGATCCAAATAAGGAGTATAGTGAAATGGTAGTAAGATTTTATAGAGAAAATAAGGTTATTGTTTACATTCTATATCGATGTGGGACACTAATATTTAACATAAAAATTATCTAAAATGATTTTCGAGCTTGTTCATGAACTTTCGAGCCGAACATAAGGAGGCTCAGGCTCGGCTCGTTTAGTTATCGAGCCAATCTCGAACTCGAGTCGATCCCTCTCGAGCCGAGCTTAGATAGTTTGCGAGCCAACCTGGCTCATTAACACCCCTAGATGTATATATAAATCCAATAATTGAGTCATTTATATAAATCCAATAATTTATCGCATATTCGTAGTTAATATATAATACTCATTATTATTATTGTTAGTTATACTATTAGAGCATATTAAGAGTCGATACTCATTAATAATCAATCGCGTATTAGCTGGAATGACTACCCACTTACATTGACTAATCTATACACCAATCCATTCGTATTACTTTGTGTTTATACTAATATATACTATAAATGCAATACATTGATCTATACACTATCTATACATTGACATATAGTCGAGAATGATTTGGGGGTATAATTTATTATTATCACTATTATTATTGTGCAACATAGGAACCCTCGTTATAATCACTTTGGCCTCATATGAAATGTCGTTGTAAACATATGAATGTATGATTGTCCTTTGTTATAGTATTATAACATATCATGATATCAATAGTCGTTATACTAATTTATAATCAAAAGAGTATTAGATTGGTTTTACAATTATTTTGATACCAATTTTATACTAAAATAATTATACATATTGATAAAATAGTTTGTTTATACTTTATCATATATAGTCACAACATAATACATATATACCGCGTTATGTTTGTTATTGTTATTGCTATTATATATTAGCATTGTTGCTACTATTACTATTAGTATTTATATTGTTATTGTCATTGTTGTTGTTAGTATTCATGTTCTTATTTGTATTACTATTGTTAGCATTGTTATTATTACTGTTATTATTTGTATTATTATTATTATTATTATTATTATTATTATTATTATTATTATTATTATTATTATATTATTATTATTATTATTATTATTATCATCATCGCTTTATGTTTATTATTAGGAAAAATTGATAGGAACGGTCCCAACTACGGGCATTCCGCCATTTTCAGTCCCAACTTTTGATTATTCCTCACTAGTCCCAACTTTGAAGTACGTTTTACAAAATTGGTCCCAGCAGGTTAATGACCCGCTACAACAGGTAAAATCATCCCCACAATTGACCCAGCCCTTTCTAACCACCCAAAAACCACCCTACTGCTTTGAAACCACTACCACTTCGCTGCCAGCACCCCTACCCACCTGAAGAAGCCAACCACCACCAACCTCAACAAAACCTCCCCCCTTCGAAACACTAAAAAACCAATCAAACCCACCCCCCATTCCCGGAATCGATCGTAACCCACTGTTACCAGAACCTTCACCTCTGGCCCTCATAATACCGCACCTCCTCTGCTCCTCTTCAAGTTTCTTTCTTGCCACCTGCAAATCATCTCAAGTGCCCTCCTAATTCAAGCAAAAACCAGAGATTGGAGAGAAATCCAATTTTTTTTTTCCTCAATCAAGATTGACCCATCGAAGACAAATTATGACTAAACAAAAAAACCCAGATGAATATAGAAAAATTCATGAACTACCTTCAAATTAAATTTTCTCAAAGACGATAATTTAGTTCAATACAAAAAAAAAGCCCCACAAAGTTTACAAATGAACCCAACAGATTCCTGAGAACTGCCCAAAAATTGTGAGATTTGCAACTTAAAAAAAGAAAAATAAGATGAAACATGTAAATCAAGGAGAATCTCTCCTGTACTTGTTAGAGAGAGAAATAAAGTTTCTGAACTAGGTGACGAAAGAGTCCCAAATAAGCTTTATTGAGCAAAAAAAAGATTGAAGAATTATATCACTGATTTTCTTTGTGTCCTGCACCATCAAATAGGTAAATCGGGAGGTGGAGTTGTGATTGACAAGAGCTATGGACAGAGTAGAGCGATGAGAGAGAAAGAAGAGGAGGAAGGGGTCATAGGGGTGGCATGGGAAGGGGGGAGGGGGGTGGCAGGAGAAGGGAGGAGTTGGGTTGACAGTGAAAGAAGGAGGCAGGAGGGAGAAAGAGGTGGAAGAACATGGTAATAATGTCCCTAAAAAAATTTAACCGGTAAAACAGGTAACCAGTCAACTGGGACTAGTGTTGTAAAACGTACCTCAAAGTTGGGACTAGTGAGAAATAATCAAAAGTTGAAACTGAAAATGGCGGAACGCCCATAATTAGAACTGTTCTTATCAATTTTTCCTTATTATTATTATTATTCTCATTATCATCATAGCTATTTACAAACTTATATATCAATCACAATGCTTATAATAATAAATCATTTATATAAAGCTTGGAATTGATCGTCTACTCGTTATTATTGTCGTTGGTTATAATATATAATATTAGAATATATGAAGAATCGTTCTACTCCTTTACTCATTAGAGTGGTTTTAAGCAGTTGATTAGTCGAATAAGAGTTGACTAAGAGAATACACTAAACATCACGGTAAACAAATATAGTGTTTTTATTAGTTTTTCATTATCATCCATATATTTATCGCATACATATATAGTATATAGATTATATATATATATATGTCGATCTTAATACTTTTAATAATATGATTCCTTTACAAAATCCATAACAAAATTAAAGTGATCCGACTAGGAGTCAACCGAAGTTGAATTGACGTTCAATAGCGAATGGACCCGATGCTTCACAATGATCGAACTAAGGTCATTAATGATTCAACCCGAGTACACTTGACTCTACTTAAGCGTACATGAAACCTAGATATGACCTGCGCAAACCCGGTAAAAAATTGTCCACAGGCGATCATACCCGCTAATAGATCGACTTGTAAACGGAACCTTCAGACCTGTCCGGCACCCGACAATCTCATGATTCAAATGTGATCGACCCAGTTGAACAAAACCTGACCAATCACGACCTGGGGCACTGTCTGTCAGAATCCTGACATGTCCGTGTCTGACCTAGTTCGCCCTGGGTATACCCAGAACCTGTTTAAGAACCTGTTTTGACGCCACTATACACAGCAAACAAAATCGTTGCATTGTATTTCTGTATACCTAATATGTACGCGGTTACATAAATTCATAAGAGTTCTATTTTCAATTTCATATTTCATATTTGAATACTAAATGTAAAAGATGAGAGAGAAAGTTAGAGAGAGCCAGATAATTACATATGTCTTGAGTTTATCTGATATGAATGATATGAATCAGATAAGTTGCATCGATTGAATTTGATGTTTCTGCACCGAACACCGATTGTGTACTGATGTTGGTTTTTTACTTGATTGATAAGTTTTTTTTTCTTGTGAAATGATGTGTTTGCTTTGTTGGACATCCTCTGAGAGAAATGAAAGTTGTAGATGTACCTTTGTCATTTTTTGCTTTTTATTTTTCATTTGATTGAAGATTTTGTCGTCTTGTTCCTTTGTGTGGTGCACCGAGTATCTTCAGGTGTATTCATCAGATATGTTTGATGTTGATGAGTCATCATTTGAGTACCTGCATTGAAAATGTTAGTATAATATGTCCTTTATTTTTGCCTAAGTGATAATCACTTAGCAGGATCTTTTTATTTTTATTGCCCTAATTTTTGCCAGGAAGATCCTGCGGGCTATATTATTATTTTGGGATATTATCTCAGATAACCCTGACTTATAGGCCTTTTTCCAATATAACCCTGACTTTGGCAGGCCTGTCTCCGATAACCCTGAACTTGATTTTTGTCATTAAACTGGACGGAATTAGTAACGGCGTTAACTAGACCCTAACTTGGTTTGACTTTTGCTAAATTCATCTCTTGCTCTCTCTTGTTCTTCATCTCTTTCTCTCTCTTGTTCTTCATCTCTTTCTCTCTTGTTCTTCGTCTCTTCTCAAGCCCATCATTCTCTTATTTTTTTTTTCTCAATCAATTCTCCAGATTAAAACTTTAATCCAAAACTTGATGTATCTCAGTTTAGAACCTATTGTATCTAGATAAATGGGAATGTATCTCGGTACATTAGCGCTTGACCTGTGTTTGCCTTCTATCCAGTGTTCTGCATATGATTTACTAGTAATCTGCTTATTGGGTCGATCCCCGAGGAGATCTTCGAGTTGAAGAAGCTCAAGCAAGCTTTTTTTCTTGGGGAATTCGTTGAGCGGTGGGTTGTCTCCAGGTCTTGCGATTTGTCAGTCTTTGGTGAGATTGAGGCTTGGAGAAAATCAGCTTGCTGGGAAGATACCGAAAGAGATAGGGCAGTTGTAAAATCTTGTGTTTCTTGACTTGTTCATGAATCATTTTCATAGGTGCTATCCCTCATGAATCATGAGATTGGCAATATCACGGTGCTTGAGCTGTTTGATTTGCACAATAATCATCTGACAGGAGAAATCCCAGCTGAGTTGGGAGAGCTAGTGAATCTCGAGCAGCTTGATTTGAGCCGAAACAGCTTCACCGGGCAAATTCCTTCAAGTTTCGGGAATTTCAAATACTTGGATAAACTCATCCTCAACAATTTATTATCCGGGCAAATTCCAACATCCATAAAAAACTTGCAGAATTTCTCCTTCATTGAATATCTTCTGCAACAATTTCTCATGCCCGATTCCTGTTACTCCATTCTTCAAAACCCTAAACTCAAATTCCATCATTGAGAACAAAGATCTCTGCCAATCACTTGATGGTGCTACATGTTCTTCAGACTTATTCAAGAGAAACAAGATAAAATCTGCCCAGAACAAAAGACGAAGAACAAGAGATCATAGAGATGAAGAACAAGAGAGAGAAAGAGATGAATTTAGCAAAAGTACTTTTAATATCCCTTTTATTTTTGATGATTTAGTTTGGTGAGAAAGGAAAGAGGTTTGATTAGAGGGGTTGTTTTAATATCAAAATTTTATGAGTACTTTTTTTTCTTTTTACAGTAGGATAAAGACATTAAAGAGTGGATGAATATTAAGAGAGAAAGAAGGATGAATTCTTGAGAAGATCTGAAGAACAAGAGAGAGAAAGAGAAGAGATGAAGAACAAGAGAGATAAAGAAGGATGAATGTTTGAAAATAGATAACGCCGTTAACAATTCCGTCAGGTTTAATGACAAAAATCAAGTTCAGGGTTATCGGAGACAGGGCTGCCAAAGTCGGGGTTATACTTGAAAAAGGCCTATAAGTCAGGGTTATCTGAGATAATATCCCTATTATTTTTTATTTGAATAATTTGAAAAAGAAAAACTTTTTCTTTATTGTAAATAAGGATCTTGAGCACAAGGTCCTCCGAATGGGTCGTCAAGTGAGGAATGAACTGATGAGCCGGATGAATCGTTAGAATTTCGGATTAAAAGTTGGGGTTTTTTTTTTAGAAGTTTGAACTCTCTTTTGAGTAATTCAATTTCAGACTCTTGAATTTCTAGCTTCTTTGTCTCCTTTTCTTTTCGTGGAGTAACAGGTTTCGGAATATCTTTAATTGCTTTGATAAGTTGATTATCTGCAACCATTTGATCCTAGACTGTCTTCAGTGAACAAAATTTGTCAATGGTAAATTTTTCCCACCACTTGATCTTGAATTCACGTACCAAAGACATGGGGAGTGGTGTTGGGTACCATTGAGTAATGTTATAGGACCATCACATTATCCATGGGACATTGAACTCTTTATAGAATTAAGAGTTATGTGGAATATGGAGTGTTTGGTTTGTACATGTGTGGAGAAGAACTCATAAGACCTTTTGACTTCCATTGGCCAGATCTGTTCAGAGCTTCCAAAGTAGAGCCAACATTCATAAAACCATATGGGGAAATCATTTGGACATTAAGGACAAATACTGAAAAACCATGAATGATTGAATCCTCTGAATAAAAATGCTCGAAACCATGCCATTTGATAATCGATGTAATTATATTCTTGTGGTTGAAAAGGGACTGAGAATTCCTTGGGAACATAGACAGATACCCATTCTGTCTGTGGGATGATCATCTTGATCTTGTATTTTTAATGAGCTATGAAATTACCCTTTTCAATATGCTTGATTTCAACGGACTTAGTGTCAACAAGTATGAATTCGTAGAACCTCTGAGTTTTATAAGATGTTTCATGTCGGTATTGACAATACATTGGGAAAAGAGAATTAGTAAATTTGATAAGTTCAGGAATTTGAGGAGTCTCTCAAAAACGGGTAAGGAGCATGTGTTCTTTATGAGGTTTGGTGATATATTTGTGAATTTCAGGATTTGATGATTGAGAATTTTGAGTATTTGATTTTGAGTTTGTATTTTGAGATGGATATTTGACTGCTTGGGAATAGGATAAAGGTGGAAAACCGGAAAATGCGTCAAGTTTATCTGATGAAGATGTTTTTTCACTTGATGGTGATTTTGAGTTTGTGTTTTGAGATGGATATTTGACTGCTTGGGAATAGGATATAGGTGGAAAATCGGAAAATGCGTCAAGTTTATCTGATGAAGATGTTTTCTCACTTGATGGGCGGAGCTTATGAAATCTCATCACATAATCTTCTGGTTTTTGAATACCTTTGCCTTTATCAGAATCTTGATTCATTTTGCTTCCTGTAATAATTGAACTTAATTATTATTACCTTTTCCTTGTAAAAATTCTCTAGTTAAAAAATCCGGAAGAGAATTATTTTCTCCTTTTATGAATTCTATTTGAAAATCAAAAACTGATAATATAGCTTGCCATCTGGCAAAAATTTGTTTTGAAATAATATTTTGAACATCCTTTTGTAATATTTCTTTTGCTGATTTGTAATCTATTGTCAATAAAAAGGTTTTGTTGTAAAGATCATCTTAAAATTTTGAAATACAAAGATGATCTATATTAGTTCGACAATCCCTCAATTCTCTCATTTGATAGCTTGTTTATGAAACAAACTTAGATGGTTGTTCTCTAGTGAGAAAGATTAGCTCTCACTCACCTTTAAACGTGTATTAGTTTATGGAAAAAATTTGCTCTCAACCTAAACTAATGGCTTGTTCAATTGTTCGAAAGATTTGCTCTTAAGAACACTTAAACGGTTGTGAAATTTTGTAGCTTCTAACTCACAAAATCTCGGTCCAATTCTTTCTAATTCACTCGAATCAGCAAGAAATAACACAAGTGTTTTAAATCAAAATGCAACGTGTTTTTATTAATTGAAAGCAACGAAATATATAGACTCCTACTAGTTCTAATCCTACTAGAACTATGACACTACTTCTCCTAATCTAACCAGGATCAACACGCCTAGCAATCTTATCCAAACACCAAGCATGCTTATCCATCTAGACTCCTATCTATCAAAAACACACGGAAATAAAAAACAAACCCACATGGTTTGTAACAACCTAGCAAAAACAAAGGAAATGAAGACTAATGACAAGCTAAGAATTCTAATCCAACGAGGATTAGTCACAACCAACTCCTAACAGAACTAGCAGAAGAACTGGCACTCCTAACCGAACTAGGAGTGTTTACAACTTTCATTTCTCTACTCATAACATTGGACGCTTACTAAGGAAATGCAACAATGTCCTTCAGTTCTTCCAAGTCCATGAATGCCAAGAGAACGAACACCTTCCATCTCCATTCTACTTAGTATAATATCTTGTCCATCTTCTTCACTTGAATTGCTTATACTTGCTCCTGGATCATCCTCCCTTTCTTCAGAAGGAATTGTCCTCAATTCTTGTACTTGCTCATCATCCAAATATGGTGTCAAGTCGCCAATGTTAAAAGTAGCAGCCACCCCGTGCTCATCTTGAAGATCCACCTTGTAAGCATTATCTCCATACTTCTCTAATATTTTGAAAGGACCCTCAGCTCGTGGCATAAGCTTGTGCTTGCGTTTGCTTGGAAAACACTCTTTCCTAAGGTGCACCCACACAAGATCACCAGGTTGGAGCACCCTAGGCTTGCGGCCTTTGTTTGCTTTCTTCTTATATTGCTCATTTACCTTCTCCATACGTGCTCTTACTTGTTGATGTAGCTTCTTTTTTATTTGGAAAATATTTTTTTTTGAAAAAATATTTTTTTAAAAAATAATTTTTTAATTTTATTAAAAAAATTTTATTTAAAAATATTTAAAAAAAAAAATTTTTTTTAAAAAAAAATTTTTTTTTATAAAAAAAATTATTTTTGGAAAAAAAATAATTTTTTTTTGAAAAAATAAATTTTAAAAAAAAAAATTAAAAAAAAAAAATAAAAATATTTTTTTTATTATTTTATATTTTATAATATTATAAATAATAAATAATAAATAATAATAAAAATAATAAATAATAATAATTATAAATAACAAATAATAAATAATAATAAATAATATTAATAATAATAAATAATAAATAATAAATAATAATAATAATAAATAATAATAAATAATAGTAATAAATAATAAATAATAATAATAATAAATAATAATAAATAATAATAAATAATAATAATAAATAATATTAATAATAATAAATAATAAATCATAAATCATAAAAAATAATATTAATAATAATAAATCATAAATAATAAATAAAAATAATAATAAAAATAAAAATAAAAAAAATAAAAAATAAAAATTAAAAATAAAAAATAATAATAAAAAATAAAAAATAATGATAATAAATAAAAAATAATAAATAATAAATAATAAATAATAAATAATAAATAATAAATAATAAATAATAAATAATAAATAATAAATAATAAATAATAAATAATAAATAATAAATAATAAATAATAAATAATAAATAATAATAAATATATATAATAAATAATAAATAATAATATATAATAATATATAATAAATAATAAATAATAAATAATAAATAATAAATAATAAATAATAAATAATAAATAATAAATAATAATAATAATAAATATTAAATAATAAATAATAATAATAATAATAATAATAATAATAATAATAATAATAATAAATAAATAAATAAATAAATAATAGGTAATAAATAATAAATAATAATAATAAATAATAATAATAATAATAATAATAAATAATAAATGATAAATAATAAATAATAAAATAATAAAATAATAATAATAATAATAATAATAATAAAAAATAATAAATTATAATAATAATAAATAATTACAATAATAATAATAATAATATTAATAAATAATTAGAATAATAATAATAAATAATAAATAATAAATAATAAATAATAAATAATAAATAATAAATAATAAATAATAAATAATAAATAATAAATAATAAATAATAAATAATAAATAATAAATAATAAATAATAAAAAATAAATAATAAATAATAATAATTAATAATAATAAATAATAATAATAATAATAATTAATAAATAATAAATACTAAATAATAAATAATAAATAAAAATAAAAAAATAAAAAAATAAAAAATACAAATTCATCGTTATTTCAATTATAATATTAATAATAATAATAACAATAGTAATAGTAATATTGAAAACAAAAATAATAATTACAATATTAAACAAGACTAAACTTATTTTTTTGAACCAACTTATTTTGGTAACAACTTATTTTTCACCGAACTTATTTTGCGAACTGAACTTATTTTTTGACGAACTTATTTTTACTTATTTTTGACCGAACTTATTTTTACTTATTTTTCTGAACGAACTTATTTTTCTGAATCGAACTTATTTTTACTTATTTTTGCTGAAAATAAGTCCAAAAGAACAGGGCCTCAATAGAACATCAGCTTGCTTCTTTGCATCCTTATGCACATAGTCTTGTTTAGGAATTGGAGCTAAGTCTACGGGCAAATAAGGATTAACCCCATACACAACTTCAAAAGGTGAATGCTTTGTAACATATGTTGGAGTCCTATTATAAGCAAATTTCACATGACATAGCTTATTATCCCAATCCTTACCTGTTTTACGCACCAAGCCTCATAGCAATGAACCCAAGGTTCTATTTGTAATCTCCGTTTGCCTATATGTTTGGGGATGGTGTGAAGTACTAAAGAGTAACTTGGTGCCTAACAACCTCCACAAAGTCTTCCAAAAGTAACTCAAAAATTTACTATCTCTATCCGAGACAATAGTGCGAGGTATGCCATGTAATCTTACCATTTCTCGAAAGTACAATGTAGCCACATGTGATGCATCATCAGTTTTGTTGCAAGGAATAAAATGTGCCATTTTTCTAAATCGATCAACAACAACCATAATGGCATGCCTATGCCTTTGAGTACGTGGTAAAGCAACAATAAAATCCATACTCACATCCTCCCAAGGTCTCTCTGGCATAGGTAATGGAGTATATAAACCCTTATGAAATGTACTCTTGGCACGTTGACAAGTACCACATCTAGCAACCACAACTTGTACACTTCCTACCATCTTAGGCCAAAAGAAATGCTCTTGGACTAACTCCAACGTCTTGTTAATACCAAAATGACCAGCCAAACCTCCCCCATGAGCTTCTCCGACTAACAAGTCACGAATGGAACAACTTGGTACACACAACTTATTGCCCTTAAAGAGAAACCTTTACTCTAAAGTATAATGACCTTGAGGACCCTTCTCACATGCTGCATATAAGTCCCGAAAATCCTCGTCCGTAGCATAGTACTCCTTAAGCAACTCAAACCCTAAGAGTTTTGCACTAACCACACCCAAAAGATTATGCCTCCTAGAAAGTGCATCTGCTACTATATTTGCCTTCCCTGCTTTATACTTAGACACAAAAGTGAATGACTGTAAAAACTCAACCCACTTAGCATGCCTTGTATTTAACTTGTGTTGTCTATGGATATACCTCAATGAATCATGGTCCGAATGTAAAATAAATGATTGAGGTCTCAAGTAATGGCTCCAATGGTCTAAGGCTCGTACCATAGCATAAAATTCTTTATCATATGTGGAGTAGTTTAATTTCCCTCCACTCAACTTCTCACTAAAGTATGTTATAGTTCTCCCCCCTTGAATCAACACTGCCCCAATTCCAGTCCCACTTGCATCACACTCCACTTCGAAAGGTTTAGAAAAATCTAGGAGAGCTAAAATTGGTGTATTACACATCTTATACTTCATTAAATCAAAGGCTTGTTGTGCTTCTTTAGTCCACTCAAACTTCCCTTGTTTAGTACATTCCGTAATAGGGCTCATAAGAGTGCCAAAATTCTTTATGAATCTTCTATAAAATGAAGCTAAACCATGAAATGAACGTACCTCAGTGATAGTCTTCGGTATAGGTAATGTAGCAATTGCTTCAATTTTCCTTGGATCCACCTTGATTTCATCCTTAGACACAATGTATCCTAGGAATCCTAACTCCTCTTGCATGAACGAACACTTCTTCAATTTTCCATACAACTGTTTGCTTCTCAATACTTGGAACAATTGGCGTAGGTGTTGTAGATGCTCCTCTTTGGTTTTAATTTATACTAGTATGTCATCTAAGTAAACCACAATGAACTTGCCTAAGAAAGACCTCAAAACATCATTCATGAGTCTCATGAATGTACTAGGTGCGTTTGTTAACCCAAATGGCATAACTAACCATTCAAACAACCCATGCTTTGTCTTGAATGCAGTCTTCCATTCATCTCCTTCACGCATCCTAATCTGATGGTACCCACTTCTTAAATCAATTTTAGAGAACACTTGGGAACCACACAACTCATCCAACATATCATCCAACCATGGTATAGGAAACCTATATTTAATGGTGATGTTGTTTACAGCTCGACTATCTATGCACATCCTCCAAGTCCCATCCTTTTTAGGCACTAATAAGGCTGGTATTGCACAAGGGCTCATGCTCTCACACACATAACCTCTCTCCAATAAGTTCATCAATTTGACGTTGGAGTTCCTTAGTTTCTTCAGGGTTGCTTCAATATGGTGATTTGTTTGGTATCACTGCCTTTGGAACTAAGTCACTTTGATGCTTAATTCCTCCCCATGGGTGGTAATCCTGGTGGCCAATCACTAGGGATAACATCCTGAAATTCTCCTAACAAGTGCTGCAACTCCGGATAACTCTCGACACTAGGCTCCTTTACAACAACGTATTTTCCTCCAACATCTCCCTCTCAAACTCCTTCCCTTTAATGCACATGTTTGCCTTCGGTGGTGGTTGTTTATGATGAGATATTTTTGATGGTGGTAAGGGTAACAAGGACTTCAACTTTCCCCCATAGAAACCTTATAAACACTGCTCACTCCATCATGCGTGACCTTTCCGATCAAACTACCATGGTCTCCCCCAATAGTATATGGCAAGCATTCATTGGCACCACATCACAAGTGATCTCATCTTGGTAGTTTCCAATAGAAAAGGAAATCAACACTCTCTTCCGCACCTTTACTTCATTATCATCATCTAGCCACTTCAGTCTATAGGGTTTAGGATGTTTGGTTGTAGGTAATTTCAATTTTTCCACCAAATCTGCCGAGGCTACATTAGCACAACTACCCCATCTATGATTAGGTTGCACACCATATCCTTCACTCTATACTTCGTGTGAAAGATGGTTTCTCTTTGATCTTCATGCTCCGGGGTACTAATAGTATGTAGGACCCTCCTAAGGACCAAGACATGCCCCTCCTCATCACTCTCGGGATTGCATATGTACTCCTCTTCCTTTTCTTCCTCCATAGCCACCAATGCTCTTTAATCTCCTCTATGTCACGTAAAGTCATCACCCTAGCCGTAGGATAATTTGCCTTATAGTGTCCATACCCTTATGTAGGCGTGTTTTTATTTCGCCTACGCGGTGTGAGCGTATATTTGACTACCCCATTGTTAAGGTTTTATTGAAAATTGTTTTCGAAGTCGCCAACAAGTCTTTAAAGGAAAACTCATAAACCAAATTGGATATTGGGAAATCATAGGGACAAATTAGGGACTTATCCAATGTAGATTTCCCCGTTTTGACTCCATAGATGGTCAATGAACCAAAAATTGAGTTCGGGGGTGAGGGTAAGAACACAGTCATAATGAACCACATTCACCCGTTGTTGGCCTCTACTAAATAACGATTCATGTCAATTTTTATGCAATAGAATAACCAAATAATATTTTCATGCACCCTAAAAATATTAGTCTAGGTTGGTTCAGGAAACACGTAAAAGACTATTTTTTAGTGATATGTTATTATGCAATTAAAATTACAGGGACCTAACAGGTTGTTTAAATTATCTGATTGATATTAGAATAGTTTTTTAGGTCTTGATTAACAAAAATAACATGTATGGTGATGAAAGCATAACAGGACAATCAGGCAAGCATATATAAATAATAAATAAAAAAGAGAGAAAAGAGATTAGAATGTACAAAGGAATGATTTTTATATTAAACATCTACATCAGGAAAGAAATAGTTAGTAACTTCAATATAAAAATAATTTATTCAAGGAGCCTCAGGAATAGACTGTGGCATGGGTCTGAGAGATTGACAAGCTTTGGGACGAGCAATCGTGAAGCCTGAAAATCTGAATGTCTGAAAGTATGTATTTTTGTATTTGTAAGTATGAGTTTTATAGAGAAGTTTTGTAGAGAGGTTCGTAAAGTATTCGTAAGTGTTAAAGTCGTGGTGTTAAAGTATTGAAGTATGTAGAAAACCGTCTTTTAATTCGGAAAATCGAAGAGTATTTATAGGAAAATGACACTGCGCTTCACGCGCCAGCTGCACCAGCGCAGGTGGTTGGTGCGCCTGATGCGACATGACCAAGCATCAGTGCCCACGTGGCACACGCTTTAAAAAAGATAAAATTGACAGCCTGTGCATCGCACAGAGAAGTGCGCTGGGCGCACGACTCTGTGTGACACACATGTCTACGTGGCAGACATGTGTGCTTGGTGCACGACCATGTGCTCGGCGCAGGCTAGTGCGCGCGGCGCACGTTGTTGTGCTCAGCGCACCGCCTTGCTTTTGACACGTTTTGACAGCTTTTCAGAAAACGCGTTTTAAAGATTTTCTTTTATCTTTTAACTCCGAAAATCTGATTTTAATTATGAAAATATTTATTTTATTTAAATAAACCAATTAATTATCAATAAATAATTAAATGGGATTTTCAAAGAGTTGGGCTCAAAATACGATTCGATTTTGGATCATTAAAATACGATTTAACACTTCTAAAATAGTTTTGGCTCTTCGGACTGCTCTGCCCTTGGGTCGGACCAATTAAGGCCACGATATGTTTCATCATTGGGCCCTTAAATGGGGAGACACATTTATGTGTCTACAGAGCCCCCACTTTGACTGAGATTCAGGAAATCGATAGTCAAAGTATACGGTGTCGGGACGGAGAACGATTCTAAACGCTCTGCAGTTTAGAACTAATCTATGACCACCGGTCTCTGCAAAACAAAGTTAGTATGCAGGACAATAACTACAAGCAATTTGATTACCTGCAGGAAAAGATGTTAGTAGATAGGTGCAAACAACTCAGATAAAGCACATAATGATGCAAATAATGCAAACTTAGACTCTCTAAGGATGCATGAGACGCTATGCAAGGATTAAGGTTATGCAAAGCTAAGGAAGCTGACACGTCATGCAAGGTCAGGGTTTTGCAAAGTTAGTAGATTTGGACATGTAGAATGATGGAATGATCAGATATAGTTAGAATGATTTTTGAAGACTATTTTTAGTAAATAATCGGGGTCCGTAAACGAGGTCCGCATATTACAACTTTTTGGGAGTTTGACTTGATTTGGAGGAACCACCACATATATATAAACCCCCACTTTGGGTGAGCTTGTCTTGAATTAGGCACTATGAGCCTTGATTGAAACGTGTTTGATCTGCCTTAAGCACTCATAGTTCTTTACTGGGGATTCTTCATTGGGGAGTTGACACAGGCAAAGTCAAATCGCTAGAAACCATGGAATTATAGGAGAGTCCTTCAGGGAAAAGGAGAGCTTGGGATTGAAAAATAAAAAGTTTAACTTTGTGACTCATATGAAGGTAGGTGGGAAAAGGCTTTGACGAGGCTAGGTTCAGACTCGAGTCTATGTCGGGATCTAGAAAAAGTATGCTCCTGAATTCTAGAAAGTCAAATCATTAGACTTTGACTAATTTATTTTATTGAAGCGGTCGGACCTCGAAATGAGGATTCCTATGTATCTTTGCGGAATTAGACCATTCGTAGTTCTCGATCTGATTTTTTTTTGTGCCCTAACTTATGCCTAGGCGCCCTTTTGAGTTTTCAACCTAGCGGTCTTGGACATACCTTGGAGAAGGAGTTAGAGTTGATGAAAGGTTGAAAGGCTTAAGGCTTGAGGTTTTGATGAAGGTTTAAGACTTGAGGTTTTGAGGAAGGTTTAATTGGTTAAGCTAAGGTAAGATCATGGATTTGGATTATATGGGTTAAAGGCTTTAGGTAATACATGCTTCTCAGTTCTCCCCTCACCGCTATTAGGGCCTTTGAGGCAGCCATAGGAGTGTCGGTATCCGGCCAATACGGTACTATGTTGAGGTTGGCCGAGCGCTCCCCACTGCTTTTTCCCTCACTGGCCGGCACCTCCGCTAATCCCCCTGGTGAACCCTCGTCCTCTAGACTAGCAGGGGTGATGGAGGAGGGTGCACCAAATGCTCCCTTATTTGAAGACGACATGGCTGAAGACAACGGAATGGAAGATGAAGCATCTTCGGTTGCCTCCGAAGACGTGGACAATGTTCTTCGCGACATGATGTCGCATACTGAGTCGACTTCGCTGGAAGCCGATGACGATGAAGATCCTACTGAGGTCATCCCGGAGGATGATGACGAGACATTAGACGACTTGGACATGCCACCATGCGAGGCTGGCAGTCCTTCGTTTGTGCAAATCGACCCGAGTTGGAGGAAAACGGCCTTGAAGAACAAAAGGGGCCGAAGAATTTGCCTTCCCGGACGGGTATGAGCTGGTGATGCCATTCGAAGGATGTAGAGTTACCGATTGCCCTCCTGGGCACATAGCGGTGTATGCGCACATGCTAGATTTCGACCTAAGGTTCCCTCTGGATCCGTTCATTGTCAAGATCTTCAAAGCCTGGAACATATGTCTGTCACAACTTACGCCGTTAGGGTGGCGTAACCTTATTGCTTATGCCTAGACCGTTCGTTATAAGAGGTTCCCTGAGACCCTAAACCTCTTCTGGAAGCTTCACTGGATTAAAGAGGATTGTTCCGAGAAGGGTAAAGGTAAGGGCAAGAAGAAGAGGTCCCATGCCGACAAGGAACTTGGCCAGGGCGGCTGGATGTCCATGTACACCAAAGGTGGTAAGTTGACGGTGTACCCGAAGCTGACATCCCTGAAGAATTGGCGGCCCCGCTTTTTCTGGGTCCGGGTACCAGCCGATTTTCCTTTGTGCCGGTACTGGACGAAACCTCGTCCTCGAATGGAGCACATTCCTGACAGGCGTCATACACGCCGGGAACTACAGGCCTTTAAGTTTTTTAAAGCATCGACCAGGCCGGGTCCCCAGGGTGGTAAGCCTGTTCTTGTGCCGTTAACTTGGTTGCCCCATGCCAAGTAAGTTTAGGCAACGCGACCCTCTCTGCGCTAGGCTTTTGCCCAGCTGAGCCCCATGGTAATTAAGGGTCATACCATTCTTACGCGTTATCTTTTTGGTATTTTTATCTATTTTATTGCGGGGTGTTATCCTTTGATTGCTGATATTATTTTTCTCGATTTCAGACTGGGAACACTTAATCCGGGAAGCTCTCCACCTCAATCAAAACTACATACCGATTTCCAACATGCCTTCCAAGCCTGCTAAGAAATTTACCTCTATCCCCCCAGCATTGGTGGCCGGGGTGGAAAGCAAGGTCGTGGAGTCGGCCGAGGTGATGGTGGTGACTCCACTCAGGTTCCTGGGAAGACCATCCAGCCTCCTGTTACGAGGAAGGGCGTTCTTACTCCTGTTACGAGGAAGGCAAGGTGACCAAGACCCAAAACGGTCACCAACCAAGACGGCCCGCAAGGAAACGACCGTTCCCGAGATTCAGGGGACGGCCAAGGATTCCAAGAGTTATCTCACGGGGCCTGTGGCCGAGGTGGGGACTTCTTCTCGACGACCCCAAATTTATAAGCAACTGACGCTGCCGGCCATGATTCCGGAGTTGCAACAATTTGCTCATCTTCGGAAGGCCGGTTTCATTGAGCCGGCCGAGGTTGCCATACCGGAGCTTCTGCAGAGGAGATGGGCCCGGTCCCCTGTTCGTGATGGCGTGCTATTCCAACCCAAACTCAACGTTCTTGACGACGAGTCCTTGTTGCTGGACCGCCCTCTGGAAGGCGGCAATCTCGGCTACCGGCTGTTGAAGGGTATGCAGCTGAAGTATGACATGCCGCTGGATAAGATCCAAGTTGCCGTTGCCGCACATGCTCATAACCTGGCTGTGGTAAGCATTTTTTCTTACTTTTTGCCCAAGAGTTGTATCGTTTTTTTTTATTTTTTATTTTTTATTTTTACTTCTGTTGATATTTAATTTTGCTTTCTGTTTATCTTTTTACAGTCGGCTCATTCTGGTAAAGAGCTATGTGATCTTTACCGGCACTTCCAGAATGCCTACTTCAGCGAAGTAGAGGGCCATGCGGCTACTAAGGAAGCGCTGTTCGCCAAGGGCGCGGAGCTCAAGACGGTCACTGATGAGCGAGACAAGCTCAAGACTGTGAAGGCCAATCTGGAAAAGGCCCAAGCTGATCTGCAGTCGGCCAATGTTCTGAACAAAGCGAACTCGCTGAACTTGAAGAACAAGGACGCCGAGCTGCAGAAGCTGAGGAAGCAGCTCCGGGAATCCAAAGACCGGGAGGCCAATGCTGTGGCCGAACACCGGAAGTCCATGGACTTTGTCCACCATTTAGCCAACCGATACAACGGGGGCTGGGCTGCCGCCATCAGGTGTGCTAAACTTGCCCTCCCCGGTATCGAGTGGGGAAAGGTGGAGGATGCTCATGGTCGCCGGGACATCGAAATCCCGGTTGAAGGTGAGGAGCTTGACTAAGGGGTGACGGAGGCTGATATCGCCAATGCTGATCCCCGCGTCGAGTTCGAGGAGCAAGATGACCAGGATACTGTCAAGGAAAATGCCGACAACGAAGTTGTCAAGGATGACCAGGTTATTGATGACCAGAATGTTGATGTGGTCGTCTATAACAGGGATTTTGACGGTCCTGATCCTAAGACAGCTGTCACGTCCGTCGATGAGGCCACGAAGGTGTCTGATGTTGAGGTCATTGTGGTCGGGGTATCAGATTCTGACAAGGCCCTTGCTTCTGATGCTGTTTTGGGTGGTTAGCCTAAGTCTCCCCTTTTCCTATCGTTCTTTTCGCGGTCATGCCGTCTGTGGCTGGCCTATTTCCTCCTTTTTGTACCTAGTTTATACTAGGATGTAAATATGACTATTTTTTATCAATGAAGCTTGTTATTTTACAAACTCTTTTGTCGGTTATACAAATGATGCTTATTGTTCCTTTTTCTCATTTTACTTGTCATTACCAAACGATGTACTATCATAACGGCAGATCCGCATAGGTTCATAGACCGTTCAATAGATTTGTTTATCGGTCGTATCCCGGCAGATCCACTAGAGTCGTTGACCGGTTAAGATTAGAATTAGCCTTCATATACTCTCTCTTGCCGGCAGATCCATCTTAGGTCATTGACCAGCGAGAGAATCGTTGGGGCTGCTTCCTGTTGGTAGATCCAAGGAGGTCATTGACCGACAATAGATGTCCCTTGTGTTGGCAGATCCGAGTAGGTCATTGACCAACACTAAGAGTTTTGGTTTTTTAGTTTGCCGTGGCGGCAGATCCGATTAGGTCATTGACCGCCAGGGAACTTATTTTGCATTGTCTTAGTTTCTCCTGACGATAGATCCACTTAGGTCATTGACCGTTAAGGAACTAAGAGTGAGTTGTACGCATTGTAGATTAGAAGATGCTCATCATATTAAAAGTGGCTCTTCCCGGTCGTATCGGAATTATTCAACTAAAAACAAATAATTACTAGTTCCGGCTACAACGCCGTATTAATAAGTAATGCTAATCATGGCAACAATGCCGCTTTATTGTTAAATAGGGAATTAAACTACGAAAGCATTAGACAAAGTATTTTTTGAGTACGCTGACATTCCAGCTATTCTTCAGCAGCTTGCCTGCCATGTCTTCCAGCCGGTATGCCCCTGGAACTATTTCCTCCTTTACTAGGTAGGGTCCCTCCCAGTTGGCTGTCAGTTTTCCCTCAGCATGGGCCTTTCTTGTAGCCGTTGTGCGCCTTAGGACTAGATCTCCCTTCTCTATTGGTCGGCTTCGTACTCTTTTGTTGTAGGCCTTGCTTATCCGGTCTTTGTAGGCTGCTGACTTGAGCTCTGCAGCTAGCCGTACTTCCGGCAAGAGATCAAGGTCCTCTTTATGCAACTTATCATTCAGCTTAGGGTCGTAGTTCAGGATCCGCCAGTTCGGTAACCTAACTTCGACCGGTAACACAACTTCAGCGCCGAATGCCAGCCTGAATGGGGTTTCCCCGGTTGCTTCCTTCTCGGTGGTCCTATTGGACCACAATACTGCTGGGACCATGTCAGCCCATGCGCCTTTCAAGTCATCCAGTTTCTTCTTGAGCGCATTCAGGATCTGCTTATTGGCGGCTTCAGCTTGGCCATTGCTATAGGGATGACATACCGATGAGTACACGAACTTGATGCCGTAGGGACTCAGGAAGTTCTTGTGGACGCCATGGTCCATAACAATCCCCATGGGAATTCCGAACCTGGTGATGAGGTTCGGCCAGATGAATTTTCTTACTTGATTAGCCGTGATCTTTGCAGTCGGCTCCACTTCGATCCATGTGGTGAACTAATCGATCCCTACTATCAGGAACTTTCTTCCCCCAGACGCCGGGCTGAATGGTCCTATGATGGCCATCCCCCACTGAGCAAAAGGGATTGGATTCAGGATCGGCTGCAAATCATTTGCTGGCTGGTGGATGACTAGAGCAAACCTCTAACACTTGTCGCACCTCTTCACATAGGCTTGCGCGTCTGCCAGCATTGTCGGCCAGTAGAAACCGGCTCTCAAGGCCTTCAGTGCCAATGTCTTTCCCCCAATGTGGTTTCCACACACTCCTTCGTGGATTTCTTCAATAATCTTCATGGCCTCATGGGCCGTTACGCACCTTAGGAGTGGGAGTGAGAGACCTTTCTTGTACAGCTGCCCTTGAAAGATGCAGAACCACATGGCTTCTCTCTTTATCTTCTTTGCCGCCATCTTGTCATCAGGTAGACTATCTGTCAGTTTGTATGCCATTATCTCGTCATACCATTCTTTCCCCTGACTGATTATGTTTACTTCTGACTTGGCGGTGTCTATGCTTCTTTCCGGCAGTATCTCTATCATTACACTGCGCTTCAGATCACTTGTACTTGAGCTGGCTAGCTTGGACAGAGCGTCCGCCGCCATATTTTCAGTTCGTGGGACCAAGGTTACTTCGAAGCTCTGCAATCCTGCCGTCATTTGCTTTACCTTGTTCAGGTATTTTTGCATTACCTGCTCTCTTGCTTCGTAGGTGCCTTCGATCTGACTTGATATGAGTTGGGAGTCTGTTGTCATTCTAAATTTCTTGGCCCCGGCCGTGATACTCAGATTGATCCTGGCTATAGCCGCCTCATATTCGACTTCGTTGTTTGAGGCTTTGAATCCAAATCGGACGGCATATTCAAAAGTATCCCCCTTTGGAGAGGTCATGACTACTCCGGCTCCCGCTTCCGTCTGAGCTGCGGAGCCGTCCACAGATATCTGCCAGGTACCGGCAGGTTCCTCGGTATCCTCGTACGTGGTCTCGACTATGAAATCGGCCAGAGCTTGGGCCTTGATGGCCGTACGTGGCCGGTATTCTATGTCGAACTTTGACAATTCGATCGCCCATTTGAGTAATTTGCCGGTTGTGTCCAGCTTGTGGAGCGCCTTTTCTAGCTGCTGGTTAGTGAGTACCTAGATGGTATGGGAGTCGAAGTATGGCTTGAGCTTTCTTGCCGCTATCAGCACGGCATATGCCAGCTTCTCTAGCAACTCGTATCTCTGCTCTGCCCCTGCCAGCACATGACTCACAAAATAGATGGGGTGTAGCTGTTTGTCTTTTTCTACCAACAAAATTACTGCCACCGTCTTTTCTCTTTACCGATACCGATACCGATACATACACTTGGAGCTTATCCCCTATCTCGGGTCGGGTGATAGTCGGTAGCTGCTTGAAGTGCTCCTTGACGGCTTCAATGGCTTGCCTCTGCTCATCCCCCTCACTCGAACTTTTTATTTCCTCTCAGGACTTTGAAGAACGGTAGGGCCTTTTCAGCTGACTTGGAGACGAACCTGGTTAGTGCCGCCATTCTGCCGGTAGGCTTTTGAATATCCCGGATACTCTTTGGTTCCGGTAGCTCGCTTATGACCATGATCCTGTCAGGGTTTGCATCTATCCCCCTTTTGCTGACCATGAAACCGAGGAACTTGTCGGATCTTACACCAAACACGCACTTCTTGGGGTTTAATTTCATCTTATACTTTCGAAGGGTTGCAAAGGTTTCCTCGAGGTCGGTAATGTGGGCTTCTTCGGTAATGCTCTTGACACATTCCGGCCTTTCTGAGCCGCGAATATCTTGTCTACCAGTTTCTGATAGGTAGGTCCTCCATTTTTCAAACCGAAAGGCATAGCCTTGTATGCGTAGACGCCGGCATCTGTGTTGAATGCCGCTTTATTCCTGCCAGACTCTAGAAGGTTGATCTGATGGTAACCCGGAGAAGGCGTCCATAAAGCTCAGCAATGCGTGGCCACTAGTGGAGTCCACCAGTTAATCAATTCTGGGTAGTGGATAGCAATCCTTGGGGCACGCTTTGTTCAAGTCCGTGAAGTCCACGCACATCCGCCATGACCCATTGGCTTTTTTGACCATCACCACATTAGCTAACCATTACGGGTAGTCACAAGGCTCAATGAAATCTGCAGCTAGCAGTTTATCTACCTCGTCTTTAATCGCAGCATTATTCTCGGCTGAGAAGTTTCTCTTTCTGTTTTACCGGTCTAACATCCTCATTGACGTTCAATCGGTGAACCATGAAAGCTGGATCGATTCCCGGCATCTCATCGGCCGAGAATGCGAAGACATCCGCATTGTCTCTCAGCAAACCTATCAGATTTACTTTGACATTCCCCATCAAATCAGCTCCTACTTTGATCGTCCTTTCCGGCCTATCAGCCTCCAGGCTAATTTCTTCGGTTTCTCCTTCTAGGCTACGTCGCGGCAAGTCTGTCGGCCTTCCCTCAAAGTTCTCCATGGAAAAATCTTTGTTGGCCTTGTTATCTACCCTTCGCCCTTTTTCTCAGACGGTGGTGAATCTGTCGGTCTCTTATGTGTTGAGGATTTCAGCGCCGTTAGGTAACATGCACGGGCTGATTCCTGATTTTCCTTGGGCCTTTCCGGCTTTCCGCTATTCGAGGTGTATATCATTTTCAAGTGGTATGTAGATACCACGGCTTGAGCATCGTGAATCAGCGGTCGCCCTATGATGGCGTTGTAGGCGGCCGGTACATCAACGACCAGGAATTCCACCATGAGGTCTCTGGATTGAGATCCCTCTCCCAGCTTAACTGGTAACTTAATAGTGCCTCAGGGACAACAGATGCCCCCGTAAAGCCGATAATCGGATATGAGACCACCTTTAAACATGACCTTCCTAGGCCCATCTTCTCGAATGTTGGCATAAACAGAATGTTGGCGGAACTGCAGCCATCCACCAAGATGCGATGGACCATCGTAGTTGAGATCTGCAGAGATACTACCAAAGGGTCATCATGAGGATAAATGATTCCCTTAGCGTCCTCTGCTGTAAAAGCTACGGACGACATTGTTGGCGGTGCCGGCCACTGTCCAGTGTTGTGCTAGTTCACCTGGTGCCTTACTTCCATCAGACTAGCTTTGGCGCCATGTATGCTTCCACCATGAACATGTCCTCCCGAGATTACATGTATCTCAGTAGTTCTCTCTTTCACCGGCTTTCTCTTGCCGTCATCTTCTCTAGGCGAGCCTTCTCGGTCAGTTCTGGCCTGATACTGCTTGAAATAGCCTCTTCGTATCAGATCTTCAATTCCATCCTTCAAGTCCTTGCAGTCGTCCGTGACATGACCGTAATCTCTGTGGAAATCACACCACTTCGATTTGTCACGGCCCTTGTAGTACATCTTTCTAGGTCGTTGCCACTTGTCGTCCTTCTTGTTAGGGCTGTTCATAATAATCCGATCCCGCCGATCCGATCCGCGATCCGGTTGATCCGATCCGTTTTATTAAGTTTCGGATATTTCGGATCGGATATCCGAAAAAAATCGGATCAGATACGGATCACGTTTTTTGTGTTTTCGGATATCCGAAATATCCGATTTTTTTTAAAAGTATATATTTTTTTTAAAAAAAGAAAACCCTTACTGGCTTACTCAAAACGTTCTAAACTAAAAAAAGAGTCCTACTCAAAAACAAAACCCTAAGTTCACTAGTTCAGTTGGAAGAAAGGAGGCGCCATCTCTCAATTCTCATCTCTCTTCACACGAGGACAGACGCCCAGATTCCGGCGAGGCGGCACAACCTGCTGCGAGGCTGCTGCCAGACGCCCAGTTTCCGGCGTGGCTGCTGCGAGGCTGCTGCGATCCGACGATCTTCGAGACTTCGACGCTCCTCTTCTATAAATGAGGTAATTCTCTCATCTCACTTAATCTTCTTTAATTTTTTACTGCATTTTTCCATCTTCTTTTTCCTTTTTTTCGTTTTTTTTATTTCTGCCATCTTCTCCTGTGTTTTCTTATTGTTTTTTTTTTTTTTACTTCTATGTTATATGTTCTTAGATTTCTTTGATTTGTTTGATTTTGTTGTTGTTTTTTGTTGTTGTTTCGACTGCAACTTATATTTCGACTGAATGTTGTTGTTTTGTTTTTTTTTGTTGTAATATTTGTTTTGTAGGTATGAAAGATTTGACTATGGAGCAACCAACCATTGATATTGATGAGTCATTGGATACTTTTGAATGATCTACAAGTTTATTAGACTTATGAGCTTTTTTATGGTGGTGAAACTCTATGGGACTTTTAAATTTGTTAAACTTTATTTGTAATTTGTATTACTGTGTTAACTTGGATGTTGGAACTTAGATGTTGAAACTCTACTAGAACTTGGATGTTGAAACTCTATTAGAACTTGGATGAATTAATTATGCATGTATGGATTAACATGGAGAAGCCAAATATGCAATGATGCATAGATTGCATAATGCATAGTTGCATACTACATTTAATTACTACTTTGTCTATATAGAAGTTACCATGGCTTGGTGGCTAGTATAGTAATAGTAATATGGGCCTTTTGTAACATTAGTGTTGGCCCAAAATTGCCAAAAAAAACAGCAATGAAAAACTTTAAAAATAGGAAAAAATCAACTCTTTAAAATTTCGGATATCCGTTATCCGATCCGAAAATTTCGGATATCCGATTTTTTTCGGATCGGATTCGGATCGCTATTTTGCCGATCCGAAATTTTCGGATATCCGAAATTTCGGATCGGATATCCGAAATGAACATCCCTACTTCTTGTGTAACTCATAGATCTCGGCTCTGGATATCGTCAGGGGAGTGTAGTTGTGGTAGCGGTCTGGCCGTCCTTCCCGGCCCTTTTTTACCGAGTTGCTTTCCTCCCTTCTTCCGGAACTGTCAGACTTTTTGTCTTTCCGGTACTTGTCTCTTTCTTTCTCCTTCTCTTTCTCTTTCTCCTTACCATCTCCTTCAGACCGCTTTGAAGTTGCCGCCTTATCGAATTCCTCCCCTCGGATGTATTCATTGGCCTTAGCAAGGACTTCAGTCGGGCTGGTCAGTTTCTTGCGGCCTAAGTAGCTTCTGAAGGTAGTACCCAGTTTTAAACCAGTCATCAGTGCTAGAAATGCGACCTCCCGCAGCAAACTGGGGATGGTTATGGCTTCAGAGTTAAAACGGCCGATATATAATCCCTTAGGCTCTCTTTTTCTCCCTGCTTGATTGACATCAATTCACCAGTAGTCTTCTCCCTCCGCTTGTTGCTGACGAAGTGCGTCACAAACATTGATGTAAGCTGTCGGAAATAAAATATAGTTGCCGACGGGATGCTTTTAAACCATGTCTGCGCCAGGCCAGACAAGGTGTAACACCCCCAAATTTCTCTCTTTTTGGAAAACTTATTATAATATAAAACTCCTTGAGAAACTTGAGAGTATTACCGCCACGTGATAACGTTAAAGGCTTTAATACTAACTACTAACTGAACTTGAAACTAATGCAGTGAAAATAACTTAAATAACTCATCTTTATTAATATATATAAACTTTATTGTACAATTATGACGACAATAATAAAATTAAAGAAAATATAATAACAACTCCTTGACTAATTATGATTCCTCACTAGCTCCCCCATATGAAGTATGCATCATATCAACCTGTAAATTCTGCTCGCCAAAATAGGGTCATCACAGGGACAAAACCATAAAACAAACAAACAAAACGCGTGTCAGTAAAAATACTGAGTACATGTATATGCGGAAATTTAAATACTTTATTAAACATTCAAAATATTTCTATAAACCTTCCTTGGATACTTGTAATACTTGTATAATATAAAGTATATAACTTTAATTAAACTCCTTTCCTTGCCTAGGTACCTTTCCTAAAGTGTGCACACCCCCCACGTTTAGTATTCCTTAATGAGTCTATGACGAGGGGAACTACCTTGTCCACATGACTTATACAAAAAGTACATGGGTAAAATATAATAGCTACCGTTCTTGTTTATAACAAGCCGTTGCCTCTTTATAGTTTGCGATCATAAAAGATCATATCTCTAATAAAAATCTTTCGGAAATAATCCTCCTAAAAAAAATACTCCTTTTATATAACTTTAGCCATATAAAGGCATATAAAATATATAACTTGTTCATGAAATAATCTTGAAAAATCTTATTGATCATACATGAAATAATAATTTTTATGATAATATTAATGTGAATAGTAATAACAGTTATGCTAATAATAACAGAGTTAAGTATTCGTACTATGCAAGAATCATGCACCATGATTCATGAACCTTGAAGATTAAATACATGCGTACCACTAAACTAAAGTAGGAAGTTTACTAACAATATAATAATCCAACTCAGTACATGAATTTGGAGACTAATAATGATAACCTTAGTAATAAGGCAACAAAACCATGACAACAGTGTTAAATAAACAACTCAACGCATGACGGCAAATGCATGTTTTACTATATCCTACAATCTACAGATTGAAAATAAATTTAACACCGGACCACTTACCATGCTTATAATAAATTTAACAAATTCATGTAAACTCGTAAAACATGTAAAATAATAACCCTAAAAACATGATACTATGTATGCAGAATAATATTTAAAGATCTACATATACACGCACCTTGAAAATTAATAACTACTAGGGAAGAAGAGAAAGGGTAGGCTAAGAGGGAGAGAGACTTTAAACTTGAGAAAAGAGATGTATTTCTCAAATTTGGTGTGAAGAATATGAAGGGTGGAGGCCCCTATTTATACTAGTTGGACAGGTAGAGTATTACTAGGACTAGGAAACTAAAAGATGGGTTTAAGAGAAAAGATAGAAAAATTTAGCTAAGATATACCTAATATTACGATCATCCAACTCAGATTGGAGAAAATATATAATTTATCCCACAATACATTATTCTAGAAGCTAAAAGGAGGTAAGAAGATAAATAAAAGGAAAAGATAGAAGACTTGTGCAAGGTTATTAAGACTTAAGATATGTTGCTGCCGTACAAACTTATTCGGTTGGCAACGATATTTTAATTTTTTCTTTTTTTGTAAAACTTTGTAAAATTCTTAAAAATGTTTTTATTTTTGTTTTAACCAAAACACTTGGTTTTAAAAGTTAGTAAACTGAGGCCCAAAACTCATTTGCGCTAAACTTTATTTTAAATACCCAAAATCTTTCTAAAAGCCTATTTTAAAAGCCTTTTTAGTAAATAACTAGCCTTTTTAGTAAATAAAAACCTGTTTAATAACCAAAACTTTTCTAAATATATAAATATTAACTACTAAAAATACGGAGTATTACAGACTACCCCCCTTAAAAGAAGTTTCGTCCTCGAAACTTGAAGCAAGCAAGTAAGAAATAAAGCAAGTAATTCACATATACGAAAAAAAAGTTTGTATAAAAGTAAGCTGGCTCACTTAATAACTCATGAAACAAGTCAAAATTAGGTCAAAAATAACGTTCTAAAGTTAAACGCGTGAAACTCTATCGCATTCTACCCCCCTTAAAAAGGAGTTACGCCCCCGTAAGTCGCTAAGACTAAAAACTTGACCAAATTTTTTTTTTTACCAACTTTGTAATACAAACAATATAAGAACCGTTGCTGGAATGGAAATGGAATAAACAAAAATCACTTGATAGATAATACTTTCGAAAATATCTTTTGGGCTTTGAAAAAAAAAAAACCTCTTTTTCAAGGTATTAATAATAAAAGTATTTGCCTTCAATGATAAATCAACATAATAAATAAAATATTTGAATAAGTCCAAAAGGTAACAACTGAAAAGTTTATAAAATTTGAGTAGGAAAATTTTCCAAATTTAATAAAGAACTAATATCGATTCTGGAGACAACTATTGCAGGAAAAGACTTGAGGTAAATACTAATATATAATGAAAATGTTATAATATAGTGAGTATTAAAAAAAAATATATATATATAACCTTTTTTGTAAGCTTTACTCGAAAATACAGTGTTCAAACATGCTTTTTCCTTTTATTTGTAAAATACTTTTTTTTTTCTCCTCAAAATTTAATCAGTTTCACAAAACCCACGAAGATCTCACAATGAATATCAACAAAATAACGTTGATCATACTTTATTACAAATCAAATGAAATCATTTCATATGCTAAGCTTGTTAACATAATAACAAAACACATAATTCAAGAAAAGCAGTCTTCCTTACTTAGGACCTCAAAACTAGAACTCCTCGAAAATCATCTTAAAATTTTCCTTGAAATGCCATAATCTATATTCTCTCAAAATAGACAGTAGTTAACTAGGGCTTTAGACAATAAATAAACAACATTGCTTGAAATTCATATAATATTCATTTCAATAAAATTAACTCCTTCACATAATATATACTCAATGCTTAAAACCATAAGACAAAAAAATACAACTACTCTTTCCAAAATCAATTACCTTGACTGACTAGTTTATTCCCTTTTCTCCTTCATTAAGCTCTTGATTTTTTTTCCAAAAGTATATTTCTTCCACTATTAGAGACTTAGAGTCACTTAGCTCTTTTAATAATTAATATACCCAATCCTTTATAACTCGTTGTAACAAACATCAAGCAAGAGTTTAAGACTACTCCCAAAAATAATACTTCTCTTGACACTTAATAATCCCCTTAGCATATATTTAGAGAGTTCTAGTATCTTACTTCCACCTTTTAAAACAAAAAAGGATCTAAAGGAACCTATTAAAAAATTCAAATATGGTCTTTCGTACTTTCTTTGCTTAACTATAACAACGATAACTCCTTTAAATATATTTGCAATTTAGCATAGGGTAAGATTCCTTAATTAAATCAAACTTCAAATATGATATCTCATATACCTATAAGGTCCTCATAATATCCCTTATTTTGCCACCTTTTTAAGGTTGTAGCTATATCATTGCTATAATGGTGTTGACTTTATCCATAAACAAAATATATAACTTATCTAAATCATGATAATTTGCCCAAACGAGTATAAATCATTGATCTCCTACTTCTACTTTTCACAAATCATAAATTTTCCCTTTCTTACTCATGTTACTAAATATTAAAGATCATCCAACTTCATAAAACTTCAAATGACTAATTTCACAATTCTTAGCATAACGTACATAAGGTATTGTCTTCTTCATTCCTTAAAAAAAAAACTACTAAACTTATTTTCTTCAGAAGAGTAAACCAGAACAATCTTCACTTTTAATGAATCCAAAACTAGTCAACTTGGCTTACTTTGAAGTCATAGGTTCTTGCAACACTTATAAATCAACAAAACAAACATATAAATCACTTTGCATGAATTAGATCACATGCATACATGTCATATAAGACGTTAAATAACCAAATTCATCTTGTAGACAATACCCGTGCAAAAAAAAAAAAATGCCTCAAATGATAGTAATATCACAACTTGCAAGTAGCTTCTTAATAATATGTCATGAAAGACAAAATAATAACTCAGTTCTTATAATAAACAATAAACTCTTTCTTTTGCTTATGAAAAATACAAAGATTTTTCATATTAACTTGACAATAAGTCACACTTCCTTGAGATATATATAAAAAAAAAAATCATATTTCTAATATAACAATGAATAACTAAATAATTCATATAAAAAAAATTCAATACTTCATTAAAAAAAATTCATCTTTATAATACGGAAAAATATATATAGATATATAAGTAAAATACAAATTACATGTTGACATAATAGTCAGAATAGAAATAAAATTTTAACTGTAATCTGAAATGAATAAAAAAAATAAATATTCGAAATTCCAAAAAAAAATTCGCTTGAAATTTTTGAAAAGTACATATATGAGTATATGATTAAAAATTATTTATTTGAGTACTAGGTTCATGACAAAGAATAGTCGGGCCAATGAATTTCCCAGGAAAGAGTTGGTTACACGCAACGTTGGTGAGAGCCCAAGCCTTTCCTTGCCAGAATCATTGCCAACCCAACTTATCCAAATCAATCGTTTTTCCTCAAATAATAAAATAGATTTTTATGCATATTTAATATAAATATGAAAAGAATGCGAAACTCTCTAACCTATATGCCCATCCTTAAGTCTACCCATTAATTTTAGATTCCAGTTTCATATCCCTAGGCTTTTAAACTGATACCACTTTGTAACACCCCCAAATTTCTCTCTTTTTGGAAAACTTATTTTAATATAAAACTCCTTGAGAAACTTGAGAGTATTACCGCCACGTGATAACGTTAAAGGCTTTAATACTAACTACTAACTGAACTTGAAACTAATGCAGCGGAAATAACTTAAATAACTCATCTTTATTAATATATATAAACTTTATTGTACAATTATGACGACAATAATAAAAATAAAGAAAATATAATAACAACTCCTTGACTAATTATGATTCCTCACTAGCTCCCCCATATGAAGTATGCATCATATCAACCTGTAAATTCTGCTCGCCAAAATAGGGTCATCACAGGACAAAACCATAAAACAAACAAACAAAACGCGTGTCAGTAAAAATACTGAGTACATGTATATGCGGAAATTTAAATACTTTATTAAAACATTCAAAATATTTTTATAAACCTTCCTTGGATACTTGTAATACTTGTATAATATAAAGTATATAACTTATATAAAACTCCTTTCCTTGCCTAGGTACCTTTCCTAAAGTGTGCACACCCCCACGTTTAGTATTCCTTAATGAGTCTATGACGAGGGGAACTACCTTGTCCACATGACTTATACAAAAAGTACATGGGTAAAATATAATAGCTACCGTTCTTGTTTATAACAAGTCGTTGCCTCTTTATAGTTTGCGATCATAAAAGATCATATCTCTAATAAAAATCTTTCGGAAATAATCCTCCTAAAAAAATACTCCTTTTATAAAACTTTAGCCATATAAAGGCATATAAAATATATAACTTGTTCATGAAATAATCTTGAAAAATCTTATTGATCATACATGAAAATAATAATTTTTATGATAATATTAATGTGAATAGTAATAACAGTTATGCTAATAATAACAAAGTTAAGTATTCGTACTATGCAAGAATCATGCACCATGATTCATGAACCTTGAAGATTAAATACATGCGTACCACTAAACTAAAGTAGGAAGTTTACTAACAATATAATAATCCAACTCAGTACATGAATTTGGAGACTAATAATGATAACCTTAGTAATAAGGCAACAAAACCATGACAACAGTGTTAAATAAACAACTCAACGCATGACGGCAAACGCATGGTTTACTATATCCTACAATCTACGATTGAAAATAAATTTAACACCGGACCACTTACCATGCTTATAATAAATTTAACAAATTCATGTAAACTCGTAAAACATGTAAAATAATAACCCTAAAAACATGATACTATATATGCAGAATAATATTTAAAGATCTACATATACACGCACCTTGAAAATTAATAACTATTAGGGAAGAAGAGAAAGGGTAGGCTAAGAGGGAGAGAGAGTTTAAACTTGAGAAAAGAGATGTATTTCTCAAATTTGGTGTGAAGAATATGAAGGGTGGAGGCCCCTATTTATACTAGTTGGACAGGTAGAGTATTACTAGGACTAGGAAACTAAAAGATGAGTTTAAGAGAAAAGATAGAAAAATTTAGCTAAGATATACCTAATATTACGATCATCCAACTCAGATTGGAGAAAATATATAATTTATCCCACAATACATTATTCTAGAAGCTAAAAGGAGGTAAGAAGATAAATAAAAGGAAAAGATAGAAGACTTGTGCAAGGTTATTAAGACTTAAGATATGTTGCTGCCGTACAAACTTATTCGGTTGGCAACGATATTTTATTTTTTTCTTTTTTTGTAAAACTTTGTAAAATTCTTTAAAATGTTTTTATTTTTGTTTTAACCAAAACACTTGGTTTTAAAAGTTAGTAAACTGAGGCCCAAAACTCATTTGCGCTAAACTTTATTTTAAATACCCAAAATCTTTCTAAAAGCCTATTTTAAAAGCCTTTTTAGTAAATAACTAGCCTTTTTAGTAAATAAAAACCTGTTTAATAACCAAAACTTTTCTAAATATATAAATATTAACTACTAAAAATACGGAGTATTACACAAGGTGGAAGGGAACACCTTGCACCAAACAGAGTCAGTGTCGGTGTATAACAGCATGTGTCCCTCACAAGCAGATTTGTGGTCCTCAGGATCTGTTTTGCCGTCATACTTGCATGTCAGCATCTTGATTTTCTCCATAGGCTCATGGAGTATGGCAGTCGAGAAAGGAGAGTTTCGGAGAGATATCGGTGCTCTATACCGAGCGTTTTCACTCTCCCTCCTGTACTGGGATGACTGCTGGATTTCAATGTCTTGTTGATCTTCCTCATCTCCATCCCCCATAGGCTCTGTGGGAGTCTTAAAATTCTCCCCCTGATCCTGGTCATGTCGGCTTTGGTCACCCTGTCGGCCACTTGCGAAAGATCGCATCTTTCTAACAGGACTATGTGGCCTATTCGGGGGACGCTTGCTAGCACGACCGGCCGGTGGAGTCTGACTCGCCATGGCTTGGAAGACCTCGACAGCGCTCTTGAGCTGTTCAGGGCTGAACAAGTGCTGCAACGCCTCGAATATATTGGGTTGAGGGGTCTCAGCGGCACTCTTTCCCTTATCAGTTGGTGGTTTAGAGGATCCAACCACCGGCTGCGGGGTAGGGAAACC
Source organism: Beta corolliflora (assembly GCA_947648045.1). Lineage (NCBI taxonomy): Eukaryota > Viridiplantae > Streptophyta > Magnoliopsida > Caryophyllales > Amaranthaceae > Beta > Beta corolliflora. The sequence goes on from CANSZD010002999.1 coordinate 1,372,155, forward strand.
GGGTGGTGCCTTCCCCAGAGGAGTGTTGTTCCCATCCGTTTCCGACATCCCAAAAGTTTGCTTAGGATCCATAGGGCAGGTGGGCTGGCAAGATTATGACTTAAGACTAAAGGTATAGTTCACCCCTCCTTCTAGCGCCAATTGTTCCGGTATGGAATAAATGTTGTTGGAGTGAACCGGTATCTTTCAATCACGTATGCCGGTTTGATGTCTTGCAAGGCAGAACACGTGAACTAACCTTAGGGGTTGATCCGAGGAACGCCCCTTCGATGCATAAGTCAGTAAAGGATAATGACCGGTATATCTCAAGTAGAGTATATTAGTATATGTGAACGTACCTTATGACTCAGATCATGGGGTATTTATAGGAGCCAGCAGTGTCCTAAGCAGGGTAGGACACTGCTCCTATTGAATGGATACAATTCTATCCTCTTTTGATACTTATCTTTAGGCCTATAGGCGCATGGAATAAGTACCGGATCAGACTCAGGCCCATTTAACGATGGCCCAAGTGATAAAGGTATTAGAATGAAGTCGACATAGCATAGATGCCGGTATCATAGTTGACTCATTCCCAGTCAATGGTATTTCCTTTAGTAAGTTGACCATGACGGTCACTAGCGGTCCAGTTGGATCGGTATGGAACTGAGACAGCCCCCATACAGCAGTGGCCAGTGGTAATACCGAGAGTGACTTCAATATGTCTTTAGGTACCATCTTTTTTCATCTTGTCTTATACAGCGGTATCTTTTGCTTTTGGGCTTTGCATTTATGATTGTGTCCCCCTTAGGAAATAAATCTTTTGTTGATCGCGGGCCTTTTGTGGACGACTTGCATTGTCACACTAAGATGAGAAAAACATCTTCTTCCGGTTCCATCCTTACTCCTAGTGCTAATTCTGCTCCAAAAATTCATGTTCCAATCCAGTCTATTTCTCCTCCTGACCCAAAGAAGACAATGTCCTTATCCTTACCTGCTGACTTTCACAATTTCAAAGATGGCAATGCCTCCATCAAAACCACACTTGGGCAATTCCTCTTTCCTGCTGCAATCATACCTGAAAAACTTCAAGGCGGTGGACATCCTTGCTGAATCTGCTGCTTATAATGTTCAAGTAAAACTGACGTCATATACCTTTTTAGATTTATAGTGTTTTTACCTGCCTTCTTATGTTTGCTTGTTACAGAGCAATCAAGGCATGCTGCTTGTCAAGAACCACCTTGCAACTGTTGAGAAACAATTGGACATTTCTAGGCAACAAGAGAGGAAACTAAAGGAGAAGATGGTAGTTGATGCCACACTAATCTCAAAGCTTAAAGAAAGAATTATGAAGCCGACCTTCTATGGGAAGAAGAAGAAGACGGAGGTTCTGGATGCTGCTGGCTATTACACTTTCAAGACCAGGAGCGATATGATGAAGGACTTACAAGCTGGAAACACCGCTAACTGGAACCCTAAAGATGTGGGAAGAAGACTTTCTTGCCATGTCACCTCCTAGCGCTGAAGATGGCTTCACCTTCGAGGAACTAGATGCTGCGGAAAAATCTGAAGACAAAGGTGATGGGAAGACGACTACTGCCGCTTGAGGCTTTTCATAACATTTCATTTGCTAAGACTTGATATTTTAAAATAATTTCTAGGCTTCCCCTTTGGTAGCATTCCAAAGGGAAGTTTTAATGTAAGGATAACTTACAATTTGCTTTTGTTGAACAATGTTTGCGTGTGAATTTTTCAGATGTTTATGTTGTGTGTTTGAAATCTTCCTCTGACGAGGTTTAAACTGTTGTTTTATCTGTTGTATGTACGATGTTGTTCTTGGCTAAACTTGTGTAAAACATGCGTGCTTGTAAACTTTTTGTAATTTGTTAAACAACTGCAATGTTTTCACCATGCTTGTGATGTTTATGACACGTTACATTTTGTGTCGCCTTATGTGTGATGACAAAGTACCAAGTACCATGTAAAAAGGATATACTATGAAATAATATTGCACAAAAAATATTGAAAACGTCTTACTTTTATTGATGATTTTGCTGAACATTAATTTACTAGTCTCATGGCGTCATATGTCGTTTAGCTTACAAGTAATTGTAACAACCTTGAATTTCCAATACTTCTAAAAACAAATTATAATAAATAAACTCGGAAATTTCATAGGTGTTATGCCGCGATAATTAATAATAATAACTGCAAGGCTAATGGTTCTAACTAGAAATAATAAACAATAAGTTTTAAATAATTATCACAGACCAACTAGATAGAAAGTTATTAATTATTACAAACCAGAATATAAACTCTAAAGTCAAATAAATAACAACGGAAGTCTTATTAATGTCTATTAACCTAAAGGAGATCCAACGCACTCTTTAACCCAACCAGAAGCTAACTATCTTTAAGTCCCTGCACATTAAACATTGTAATATCAGCCAAAGGCTGAGCAAGATTTCATAGTATAATAAAACAAAACCATCCAATGTGCAGGCAAGTCATAGGAATATATTGAAAATTCATTTAAAAGTTGTACATATCATATATATAATATAATATCTTTCCCACAACCTCAAATCCAATCTTTCTTTCTTTCTGAACAATTCTGTAAAACATTCAAACATATCTCTTTTGTAATATGTGAGTAGGAAGTATTAAAAATCCAATGAGCTAGCTAGGCTCACTAGATGAGGTAAACACCAAAGTCCCTAGTATATATATACCTCTAACTTGATAACGTACCAAGAAGGAAGACGAATGGCAAGAGTATTGATCAATATACTCCCAACTACTAAAATAAATTGTTGAAACACTATTAACTCAACATACTTACATACTCGAGGAATACCGCTATCTGGGTAACCCCATAATTTAATTAAAACTTGGTAACAATGAGGAACTTGCTCCTTTCCAATATAGATCTCATAAACAATCTCAACTCTTTCACTATAAATATCGAGAAACAAATCTGAATTTCCATATATAACCTAAAAACGATCTCAATCTCAAAATATATTTCCAAAACAATATAAAACAATTTTTGAACTCATCTGTATAAGCATAGTAAGAAATCTTACCTTATCAGCAATCATAGTCAATGAATCTCAATCTCAAGTCAAAAGGTTCCTCTACGAACCCGCAATCTACAGTATAATAATATAGTATAAGTTACTTGACTATACTTCACACAATTCACCTATAGACGATATAATCTAGTTAATGAGCTTTAACTGATTTTTCCTAAAACGACTCAACCACATTAAAAGAATACAACCACATATAACAATAACAACATCTCACGATTCATTCTACTGTATTCTATTTTACTAGCAAGAGCAAGTATTTTAATTCATTCCTAGCAAGCATTTTACCCACTGTGTAACTTTGTTTCTGCCTAGAAACTAGTCAAAAGAGTTAGTGTGTTTAGAGAGGTTAAAATCCCGAGTTGGAGTATAATCCCGAGTCTTGTCAACCGAGGTCCCGCAAAACAAAGAAACCTAGCCCGGGTGTGTTCCCGGGAAAGCCCCTCCGACGCTCAAGTCAGTTGAGATTGAGGTAGAGAGAGAAAGTGAACAGTTCTAGAGAGAGATGCTCTGGTTTTGTTAGGTGAGAATTGAATACCTGTTCATTGATTGGACTTGCTGCTTTTATAATGTTGGGGATTCCCCAGACAGGAAACCCTATTGGGGAACCTCCATGTCTGTAGGAAAGGTGTCCCCCTTTTATGGCAAAGTTACTTTCTGTCTAAAAAGGCTGATGGGCTCCTTGGGAGCATACAGATGAGATCCTTTAGATGGGCTTTGCATAATGCTATTGGACCAGATCAGGGGTCCAAACAATTAGCCCCACGCCAAGTAATCGGAGTGAGATCCTCGATTTTCGGTGCGGTTGATTGGCGGAACCATAATGCTTTTGCCGATATTCTTTGAATGATGCCTTGAGTTAGCTATTGGCGCTAGGATTAACCAAGCACGGGGGTCTCGCAGATATTTTTCAAGGTATGCAGATCCCTGAGCCCTAGGCAAATCCCGAGGTGACGTAGGGGCCCTAGGGCCTGCTTCCCAGCAACCCCGAGATGGCATCCTGGTGCTGGGCACCGAGTGATCCCGAGAGAGGGTGCCCTTTCCCCCGAGGTGGCGCACTGAGTCCCTTGAGCTGATTCCCAGACAATCCCGAGCCGGGGCATCGGGCGTGGCTTCGAATGACCCCCGAGAGAGGGAGGAACCCGATCCGCCGGGCATATACGTGGGGCCCCGAGTGATGGTGGGTGTTCGGGCTAACTCCCGAACAAACCCGAGATGTGTCGGTGTCTGGCTCTGCATGATCCCGAGAGTAGGGGAGGACCCTGCGCCACTGGTGCGTGGGACCCCGACTGATGATGCTTGGGCTCTCCCAAGCAATCCCGAGTGATGATGCTTGGCCTCTCCCAATCATTCCCGAGGTAGTGTGTCGGTCTTTGGTCCCAATGACCCCGAGAGAGGGGAGGACCTTGCTCCCCTGGTGCGTGGGACCCCGAGTGACGATGCTTGGCCTCTCCCAATCAATCCCGAGGTAGTGTGTCGGTCTTTGGTCCCAATGACCCCGAGAGAGGGGAGGACCTTGCTCCCCTGGTGCGTGGGACCCCGAGTGACGATGCTTGGCCTCTCCCAATCAATCCCGAGGTAGTGTGTCGGTCTTTGGTCCCAATGACCCCGAGAGAGGGGAGGACCTTGCTCCCCCGAGTTGGTGCGATGGGCATGGCGTTTTGAACTCCTCCTCGGGGGGAGAGTCACTCTAGGCGGCACCCTGTGCCTGCTCGGGGGCAAACGAGCCCTTCTATGGGGCCCCGAGTTTAGTCGTGGAAGATCTTAGCCTTCACTTGACCAAGTGATGAGCCTCCTGGCAAGACCGAGAAGGGTGAGACACCAACTCGGGGGCAAATGAGCCCTCCCTTGGGGACCCCGAGTTGGTAGTATAGGTACTTAGCCGTGTTTTGGCTAAGTGCTGAGCCTCTTGGCATGGCTAAGGAGGGAGTGCACCAACTCGGGGGCTCATGAGCCCTTCCTATGAGGATCCCGAGTTGGGTGTTGAGGTACTTAGCCCAATATTGGCCAAGTGTTGAGTCCCCCTGGCAAGGCCGAGGTGGGTATGCACCAACTCGGGGGCTAATGAGCCCTCCCCTGGGGATCCCGAGTCGGGTGTTGAAGGTACTTAGCCAATATTGGGCTAAGTGTTGAGCCCCCTGACTAAGCGGAGGAGGGAGTGCACCAACTCGGGGGCTAATGAGCCCTTCCTATGAGGATCCCGAGTCGGGTGTTGAAGGTACTTAGCCCAATCTTTGACTAAGTACTGAGCCCCCTGGCAAGGCCGAGGAGGGGGTGCACCAACTCGGGGGCTAATGAGCCCTTCCATGAGATCCCGAGTTGGTCATGAAGGTACTTAGCCCAATCTTTGACTAAGTATTGAGCCCCCTGGCAAGGCCGAGGAGGGGGTGCACCAACTCGGGGGCTAATGAGCCCTTCCATGAGATCCCGAGTTGGTCATGAAGGTACTTAGCCATTTTTTGGCTAAGTTTTGAGCTGAGCTGAGTATTAGTCAAACCTGTGTATGTTTGACTATGAACCGTTGACCGTTGACTTTTTAACTTGCTATTTTTCTTTGTTGATTTGGGCTTCTTGATTTAAGGTCTTTGGGCTCTTTTTCACAGTGGGCCCATGCTTTTGAGGCCCGTCTGAGGTGGTGCAGAGGTTGTCGCGGTGCGGGCGTAGAGATGGTTGTATATAGAGGAGGGAGAGAGTAATTTCTCCGTACTTTTAATCATTTGCGGATTTCCTCACTCTCTCTCTTCTTTCTCTCTCTAAATTTCTCCATAGCTGGTTCCAGTCCCGAGCTCGCGAGTACCTGTGCCTGCTACACTCCCGAGACCGAGAATTCCCGAGCAGGTACGCTCTTCCTTAGCAGTAATTATGTATTTCGTTGTTTGGTACGAGACATAGACGTCCATAGGATGGATCCCGAGACTGATCCCAATGCCCTTGCTTCCCCTAAGCTGTCGGAAGAGATACGAGGGATGGATGGGTTCTTAGTTAGCACCCGAGTCCCTTGTGAGGACCCGTTGGCCGTTCCCGAGGCGGTTCCTTTGCCTAGTCCCTCTGATTCGTTAAGTGAGGAGGATGAGGGCGTTATTCCAGGTCCCTGGGAAGTGTCCTTAGCACATAGGCCGTGTAGTACTAGTTACCTTGACCAGGTTTCTTTTCGACGGGGTTGTTACGGTATTCGAGGGGGTCAAGGAGAGGCCTCGACTACTTCTGGTCAGGAGTATCCGCCTCTAGATCCCGAGGGTGGACCCCATAGTTATTACCCCGAGGCCACATTCTTGAAATACATGGAGAGAAACGCCAAGTATGTGGCGACCAAATTTTGGATTCAAGACCCGTACTTTGTGATTCGAGCCAAGCATACCGAATCGGTGATGACCCCTCCGGTAGGATGCGTGTCGGTGTATCACCAAAGCATGCAGATGGGTCTTAGATTTCCTCTGCATCCCTTCATCAAGGAGCTTCTTAACGCCTACCAACTAACGCTGACAAGTCTCCTGCCCAACAGTTGGTTAACTATAAATGGCTTTATTTCAATTTGTGACCTCCTCGGTGTTGCCCCGAGTATGCGTTTGTGGCGCAATGTTTTCATTTTGATGCTAGGGCCCGCTGATCGTCATGGCCCGGGTGGTTCCGCTGCCAATGCCGAGCGGGCTACAAAGTTGTCCGTGATGCCCCTTCGAACCAAAAAGGGTTCAGACGGATGTTCTATCATGTTTATACTAGTGGTGAGTGGGGAATTCCCATCCTTCCACCCGAGGAGGGACCTCACTTTAGGCTTAACCAGACTGTCCCCGAGATGTCCCGGGAAGAGGCGGTGGTGGGAATATATCTTTCCACGACCCCGAGGACGTTGACAGGAGCCCTGACCTATGTGCCTCAGAACTGGCTTCCGACCCGCCATGAAGTGCGGAATGAGATGTTCTTGGCATCGACGGGCTTGAGTTGTAGCTGTGACAAGGGTAATTCCATTTCATCACATGCATGTATTTTACTTTATTGCTAAAGTTTTGACATTCTTTTTGTTTCAGCTCTTGCCCGACACCGACTTGACCCTGTGATGGCGGAGAGATTCGTCGACAGTGCTGCCTTGGCGGCTAAGCTTCTGGACGAGCTTGATGCTGAAACCATGTCCATCCCGCCACCTCCTAAGGTAGCTTTGATCCATAGCTGGTTTATTAGTTTATACCTTCCGAAGTAAGGCTGATCTCCTCTGTTTCAGGATACCGACCCGAAGAGGGCCAAGAAACCTCAAGCTCGTTCCCGCAAGCTGAAAGGGGACACCGAGAAGGCTCAGGCTTTGGAGAAGGCCGCTGCTTCCAAGGCCTCGGATAAGGCTACCTCGGGCGTTTCTACGGGAAGCAAGAGAAAACCCGAGGACCTCGGTTATTAACCGCCGAGCCCAGTTTGAGGCGGGCATCAGTGCTTTGAACAAGGAGGTGGAGTCTCTGACCAAGAAGGTCACGGATCACGAGGCCGAGATTGCTAAGCTCAATACCGAGCTTGATTCGCGAAAAGATACCTTCGAGCAGGCTCTAAAAGCGATAAATGAGATGACCACGCTAAAGGAGACCAACAAGCAGGTCAAGGCTGACCTCGAGGCTGTCACCATCGAGCGTAACACAGCTCAAAAGAGCGTCGAGGACCTTCAACTGCAGTTGGTCGAGGCTGGAAAGAAAGCTAAGAGCTCGAAGCATAAACTGCAGAAGGCTCGTTCTAAGCTCGAGAAGGTGCAGACCGAGTTTTTGCAGGAGTGGAAGAGGTCCCCCGAGGGCTTGGCCTTCCTGGGGAGGATGGCCACCAACTCCTACCGCCTGGCTGTTCGAGAAACGAAGGAGCGTCTTAAGGGAATCCTCGTTGGCCCAAACTCTTCTGTAAACTGGGACGACGTCGAAGCTGAGTTCGACCGTCGTATTGCTGAGGAACAGGAGGCATCCCGTGAAGTCCCCCCTGCTGCCTCTCAGCCGGCTGTTATTGCTCAGGCTTCTGCGACCGCTGAGGTTGCCCCGAGTTCTGTGGATCCCGCTGCTGATACTGTTGACCCCGAGGGTCTCTGTTCCGGCAAGGATTCAGATGGGGACGGTGCTGGCAGTACCGACAGCTCTCCTGACAAGGCTCTGGTGGCTTAGTTTTATTCCAGTTAAGCATTTAAGTTTTGAGTTTTAGGACTCTTGGGAGTTATGTTCCCTGGGTCTTTAGGTTGTACTGTTTAATCTTTGATGAAATGAAGTTGTTGTGTTTGTAGCATTTCTGAGTAATATACGAATCTATTTCCTTTCCCGAGTGTTCATTTTGTTAAAATGCAACTGTTACGGATCAAGTGCTCTTTCATTCATATTCTCGACTGTCAACTATGGGGTACAACTTACTGCCCCGAGTTGTGTCTTTAACAAAATGAACTGTAGGCTCAAGTGTGGCCTAGCTCCCAAAATCCCGCCAACTCTAATAGGGTATAAATTTTTGCCCCGAGTTGTGGTTAACAAGATAAGGCTCAAGTGCGACCTAGGTTACTTAAATGTAATATTTCTTCGCATTGTCGCATTCCAAGGTCGGGCCGGTGGGGTGCCTTTGGGTGACTCAAGTCGGTATGTTCCGCTTGATCACTTCGTGACCTTGTAAGGTCCGGGTCCCACTTGGGCCCTAGCTTGCCTTTTAGGTGTGCTAGCCCTGTGGCCTCGACCTTCCTGACCACCCAATCACCTACATGGATTGGCCTAGCTTTCACCCTCAGGTTGAATTGTCCGGTTACCCTTTGCTTGTTGCGGATTGACTCCGAGCGGCGCATTACCCCGAGATTCGAGCAAAGAGGTCCAAGCTCGACTTTCTTCTCTTCTTCATTCTTGTCATATTCATAGAATGTCATCCTTGGGGAAGGTATCCCGACTTCAATCGAAAGGACCGGCATCGCTGCCATAGACTAAGCTAAAGGGCGAGTTACCCGTTGCTTCTTTCACTGTTGTTCTAGCTGACCAGAGCACACCCGGGAGATCATCGACCCATGACCCCTTTGCTCCCTCCAGCGACTTCTTAATCCCATTTAGTACCACTTTGTTTGCGGCCTCGCTTGGCCGTTGGTTTGGGGTCGGGAGACCGCGAAAACCGTGTTTGAATCCCGAACTTAGAACAATATTCCCGGGTTGGCCCACTGTTGAATTGTCTCCCGTTGTCGGAGATGAGGGTCCTTGGGATCCCGAAGCGGGTGATGATGTTCCTCTAAATGAAGTTCTGCACTTGCTTGTCTGTTATTGAAGCTAGTGGTTCAGCCTCGACCCATTTGGTAAAGTAGTCGATGGCCACTAGGAGGAACCTTCTTTGTCCCGAGGCTGCTGGGAATGGACCTATTAGGTCCATGCCCCACTTATCGAACAGTAACTTGCTTGTATGGCTGTCAGGGGATTCGTAGGGGCCCGAGGGATATCTCCATGGAGCTGGCAGTTGGGGCATTTCTTCACCAACTCCCTAGCATCAGCTTTTAACGTGGGCCAGTAGTACCCGGCTCTAAGAGCTTTCCCGGCGATGGTCCTTGCCCCTTGGTGGCTACTGCATGCGCCCTCATGAATTTCCTGAAGGATGTAATTGCCTTCGAAGGGCGTAACACACTTCAGTAGTGGATGAGTGTAGGATTTTTTGTAGAGGGTCCCCTCATGCCAGATGAACCAACTTGATTTCTTCTTAACAGCCTCAGCTTCTTTCTCTCCCGAGGGTAGTATGCCATCTCTGAGGAAGCTGATGATTTCCCCCATCCATGTATCGGTTCTGTCCAAGGCGTGGATCTGGAGGGAATTAATGCTTGGCTGCTGTAGAACCTCCCAGATGATGGTTCGAGGGGTCAGTCCATCCGCAGAGCTTGCCATGCGGGCCAGGGCGTCGGCCTGCTGGTTTTCTGACCTCGGGAGGTGTTGTATGTTGAATGATGACAACTTATTGATGAGCTCTCGGGTTTTGTTGAGATACATCCTCATGTTGTCTTCTTTGGCCTCATATTCTCCCGAGACTCCGCCCCCACTACGAGCCGCGAATCCGATTTGGCCATTACCGCCCGGGCTCCCGAGCTTATGCAGATTTGAAGGCCCAAGATCGGGGCTTCGTATTCGGCCTCATTGTTTGAGGCCAGAAATCAAATTTGACAAAGATACTCCATTTTATCCCCGACCGAGGGGATGATCACGAGCCCTCGCTCCGTCGCCGCTTTGGTGGCTGAACCATCTACTTCGCAACTCCCACGACTCCCTTTCTTCCGTGTTAAGGGGGTCGGGAGCCGCACTCGCCGATGAAATCCGCCAATGCTCGTGCCTTAATTGCTCTTCGGGGCTCATACTCCAACCCGAAGTCCGCTAATTGGGTCGCCCACTCCGGCCATCCGAGTTGAATGATTTCTACTTTCGATTACTTTCCTGATGGGTTGTCCGATTAGGACCTTGATGGGGTGCGCCTGAAAATATGGCTTCAATTTCCTACTTGCCATGACCAGCGCGAACACCATCTTCTCAATCTGGCTGTATCTTGCTTCCGCTCCTCTATAAGCGTGGCTGATGAAGTATACTGGGTGCTGAGTTCCCTCTCTTTCTGCTACGAGTACTGCGCTAAGGGCGTATTCTGATACTGAGAGGTAGATATAGAGAGCTTCTCCCGGCAAAGGTGATATGAGTTTGGGCAACGTTGCTAGGTGTTGTTTCAGCTGTTGGAATGCCTGTTCGGCCTCGTCGCCCCAGATCCAAACTCCTTCCTCTTCGGCGCTCAAGAATAACAAGCTTCTTGTCACTGAGCGAGACAAGAAGCGGCCCAAAGTCTTGCTAGGCACCCCTGTTAACCTTTGAACTTCTCTCACATTCCTTGGTGAGGACATGTTTAACACTGCGTTAATCTTGTCGGGGTTGGCCTCAATTCCTCTTTCATCTACCAGGAACCCGAGACATTTCCCCCCTCCGACCCCGAATACGCACTTCTTGGGATTTAACTTCATGCCATGGCGTCGTAGGGTGTTCAGCGTTTCTGCCAAATCCCCGACGTGATCAATTGCTTTTTTGCTTTTGACGATCATATCGTCTACGTAGACCTCAATGTTTCTCCCGAGTTGCTCCTCAAAGTCCTTGTTGATTGTTCGTTGATAAGTAGCCCCTGCGTTCTTCAGCCCGAAAGGCATCATTTTGTAGCAGTACACGCCTTGGGCTGTAACGAACGTCGTATGTACCCGGTCCTTTTCCGCCATCGGGATCTGGTGGTATCCCGCGTTGGCATCCATGAAGCCGAGCAACTCGTGACCCGCCGTTGAATCGACCCAACTCGTCAATTTTAGGTAGAGGATGATTATCCTTAGGGCATGCTTTGTTTAAGTCGGTGAAGTCGACGCACATGCGCCGAGCTCCGCTAGCTTTTTTGACTAGAACGACATCGCCAACCACTCGGTGTATTGGCATTCTTCAATGATACCCGCCTCTAACAGCCTTCGACCTCTTCTGCTGCGCTGCCGCGTTTCTCTCGGGCCCTTGATGTCTGAGTTTTTGCTTGATGGGGCGAAATCCCTCCTTGATATTTAGCTCATGGGATGCGAACTCGGGATCCAACCCTTGCATGTCAGAGGTGGAGTAGGCAAACGCATCCTTGTATTGTCGCAAAGTGTTGATCAGTTTTTCCCTGATCTCGGGGCTGAGGTTTTTGCCAATCCTTACCCCCTTCCCGAGGTCTTCATCCAGCATTACTTCTTCATCCTCCTCGACCGGTTGGGGTCGTTCGTATAGTTTCGGGTTTTCGATAGATGATCCCGAGGCCGCAGGGTCTCTCCGGGGTCTTCCCTCTTTCTCTTCCTTGGTCTTTCTTCCGAGGTTGGTGTTTTAAAACTGTTTGTGTAACACTCCCGGCCGTCTCGTTGATCTCCATATATCTTCCCGACTTGACCCTCGTCTGTTTCATATTGCAAGAGTAGCCGGTATACCGAGATGGCCGCCTTTATCTTGTTCATAGTGGGCCCGCCCATGATGGCGTTATAAGGAAGTGGGGTGTCGACCACCGAGAAGTCGAGCGGTAGGCTTCTTCCCTTACCTCTTTCCCCGAGTCTCACAGCCAACTTTACGAACCCGAGGGGGTACACGGATGCTCCCCCCCGAAGCCTATCGCCGGCCGACCGGGCTCGGGGTTACGTCCTTCTCGGTATATTTCGGCCTTCGTAAGCATTCTAGCGTGATGATGTCCGCCGATGAACCGTCGACCAATATCCTCTTGACCCTTGAGTCTGGCTATTTTCATTTCTATGACGAGGGGGTCGTCATGGGGGTATGTATGTGCCTGGCCAGGCTCCCCGAATGTCATGACAGGACACCCCGCCCGTGTTGGCTCGATTTCTAAGACTTGATGTTTTATGGCGTGCGAGTGAGCCTTGCGAGCTCGGCCGGGTTAAGCCTCCCGAGGCATGCCCCTCGCTATCACCCCGACATACCCGTCGGTGTTGTCGCTGTCATTCTTTCCTTCCTACTCCTTCCCCTTCTCTTCCCGAGAATGCTTCGATGTATCCGTTCAACTTTCCTTCGATCGCCCAAGTGATCCAAGGCCTTCTTCATTCCCCGACAATCTTTAGTGGTGTGCCCACATTCTCGGTGATATTCACACCACGGTCGCCGATCCCTTCTTTCCTTTCGAGGTCCTTATGGGGGGAGGGATGGGCAATACCGACTTCGTGTTTTAGATCTAAATAGATCTCACGCCGATTTCGTTGAAGCGGGGTCATTCCCATTATCGACAACTCTCGGGAGGAGTTGTTGGTTGCCTTTATTACTTTTGTTAGATTCCGGTAAGGGGTTTCTTCCTTTCTTTTCTTTCGACTTCTCCACAACAAAGCTTGCAGATGTCCGAGGCCCGAATGAACTTCGGGCCCGACTCATGGCCTCGGTGAACGTGGTGACTTCATTCTCGCCAAGGACCATCTCGAACTTGCATGGCCGAGCCCCGACATCAAGGCGGTGAAGGCAACCCCGTCTTGGAGATCTCGAGATCTTTAGGGACTCCTCATTGAACCGCTTAATGTAATCTCGCGAGACTTTCATGCTCTGCTTTGTTTGATTGACATTAAGTGTATGCTAGTCTTTTGTGTCGGCGCCCTGCGATGAAATGTTGGTGGAATAATGCTTCCAATACCGAAAAGTTCGTGATAATTCCCGGGGAAAGTCCTGAGAACCAGCTGAGTGCTAGGCCCTTAAGGGTAGTCGGGAAGTAACGGCACCACGCCGCTTCACACCCCGTTTGTACACTCATCTCGGGCCTTATAGGCCGCCATGTGATCGTCTGGGTCACTATTTCCCGAGTATTGCTCAATCTGGGGGACCTTGACCTTGCTTGGGTTAGGGACTTCCATGATCTCCCGACCGAAGGGCGTCATGAAGTTCCGCACCCTCGTTGATCAAGACGGGACTCTTGTTTCGTGGTGGTCCCGAGTCTCCTTCTCCTTCCGGCCCCGGTCTTCTGGGACCCGAGAGGGGACGACTCCTCCCCCTTCGAGGAGTCCGAGACCGAGCCGGCTCTTCTTGGCGGACCTTCCCCCGGGTTGGCCTTTCTCTTGTCGTTGAGTAAATTCCGAGCGTCTTGCTCCAGCCGATGCCTACGATTCTCCTCAATGATCCGTCGGGCATCAGAATTTGGGGCTCTATGAGAATCGACTCGTCGTGATCTTTCTCCTCCCGCTCGTTGTCCGCCTCGGTTAGGGGCTTCGAGTGTTTAGATCACTCCGATTCCCGAGGCTCTCTCTCGGCTCAACTCTCGGGGTACCCCTTGGTCGAGTTGGGGAATCCCGCTATGAGTTCCCGCAAGTTGCGTTGCATATTCTCGTTCACCGCCGAGCTATCCTTTCTATGTCCACCATGGTGATGGGGGGTGGATCATGTTGGTATTGTTCCTGGGGACCATTGTGTTCCTCGTTACGAGGGGTAGATCCCTCATCGTCAATGGCTAGTGACTCGACCAGCACATTGTGTTGCTGGGACCGAATCGGGGTTGGTTGGGGCTGATGTGAAGCTCGGGTTGTTTTCCTTCGGGGTGCCATGCTATTCGGTACGTAGCTTTGAGATGTAGTATCCCCACAGACGGCGCCAAACTGTTTCTGCCTAGAAACTAGTCAAAAGAGTTAGTGTGTTTAGAGAGGTTGAAATCCCGAGTTGGAGTATAATCCCGAGTCTTGTCAACCGAGGTCCTGCAAAACAAAGAAACCTAGCCCGGGTGTGTTCCCGGGAAAGCCCCTCCGACGCTCAAGTCAGTTGAGATTGAGGTAGAGAGAGAAAGTGAACAGTTCTAGAGAGAGATGCTCTGGTTTTGTTAGGTGAGAATTAAATACTTGTTCATTGATTGGACTTGCTGCTTTTATAATGTTGGGGATTCCCCAGACAGGAAACCCTATTGGGGAACCTCCATGTCTGTAGGAAAGGTGTCCCCCTTTTATGGCAAAGTTGCTTTCTATCTAAAAAGGCTGATGGGCTCCTTGGGAGCATACAGATCAGATCCTTTAGATGGGCTTTGCATAATGCTATTGGACCAGATCAGGGGTCCAAACAAACTTCATAAAAGAAACAATACACCTCTTATATAATCATATACTACCCAGATCTTAAGGTTATTGGACTGAAGAAGTCAATAAAGTTCCATATTATCCAGTATAAAACAAAACCATAGACGTATTACGTATATATAATACGTATGCAGTGTTAACTTTCTCTAATAAGACCATTTTAATTATTACCAACTTGTCAAAGGTCAAATGCCATTTACAACCCACAATATTAAGTGGAAAAAAAAGACAAATTTGAGAAGACAATACACTGCAAATCCACGAAGCATATGTATACAAATTGAGAACTCATTTCCTTTTGACAAGGAATACATGGCTTAGTTCACATAACAAAGAATCAGACATGGCAATTTTCATGCTAATTACTCATAACATAACATTAAACTACATACCACTCGTGCTAATCCTGATAAATTTTATTAATCAAACAACCACAGTATTGTACTACTAAGTCAAACCACTAACCAACTAACAAACAATCCAACATAACAAGAATTTTTGAATAAACTTCGTGCCTAATAATTGTGTTAATTAAACTCGGAAATATGCTAACTACATCAAATTAAGCATCAAACATGAACCACACATGTAAATTTCGCACACCATAAATTTTCCCAATTTAATTTATTTAAGAACCCTAACTTAACAAATCCCCGATTCCAAAAATCAAATAAAATCGAAATTAAAACTTAGGGTTAGAACTTGCTTGATAAAGGTGAAGTAATAGAGTAATATTACTCAGAAAAGGACCTGAACTTATTTTCTTTGACCCGACTTTTCGACCCAAAATTCGCAAAGCCAAAACTCGATTCTCCCTCTTCAAAACACCCACAAAATCGAGATATGATGAAGATGAATGAACAATACTTGATGTTTGATGATGGTTGATAAGTTCTTTTGTAGATTTAATGGAGTTCTTGGTTGGAGCAAGTAGGAAAAAAAAAGAAAAAGAAAGGTAGAAGAAAGGAGGAATATGCACGTTGTTGCTCTTCTAATTTTTTTTCTTTTGGTTTTGTTTTCTTAACTTTTCTCTCTCCTTATAAGAGTTGAGTAACTTAGGGTGTTTAACCTAGGAAATTTAGGGATTAGTTTTTTTACCTTATAAGGCAAAGTCAATATGTGGGAAACAAAATATTTAATAAAAGAATATTTTAAATAATTTTATAAACTAAAATAATAAAAATAATTACTAAACGGGTATAAAAATACGGGGTGTTACAATCTACCCCCTTAAAATAAGTTTCGTCCCGAAACTTAGAATATTACTCAAATGCTCAAACTTATATTCTTGTTTATGAAAACAGCTTATTAACTCTATAGTCAGCCAACTACTATCACTTGAAGTATAACCTGAATATGCATTTCACATTTCTCATAGATAAATTTAATACATAAAATTCGTAAACTCTCTACTATCATAGGAATGTTCATACTATAACAAGTAGGGAGTGAAACACATCAAAGCTTTATCAGAAAACTTTCAATCACACTTGCTACCATAACAACTTTCAACACTAACGCACGAAATTAGTATGAATTCTACCCCTCTTAAAAAGGAAGTTACGTCCTCATAACTAAAAATTTACCTGGTTGAAGAGATGAGGATACTTAAGACGCATCGCATCCTCAACTTCCCAAGTAGACTCCTCCGAGTTGTGGTTTGACCACATCACCTTCACGATCTTTGTCTCACCTTTGCGAGTCTTTCGAACTTTGTGATCTAGAATCTGAATTGGAAACTACTCATAAGTCATGTTATCATCTAACTTGAGAGACTCTAGCTGTAGCACATGCGAAGGGTCACTAATGTATCGCCACATGAGAAACATGGAATACGTTATGCGCACGGTCAAAGCCTGGATTTCCAATACTTCTAAAAACATCTTATAATAAATAGGAAAAATTTTGCGCGGTCTTCCCATTTTAAGTCTACCTTTTCATTATCCCTGATTGAGTTAGGCTTGTATGTCGGTTTTCTTCTATTGAGTTTTAACCTGTTTGTGACTTGTTTAGTAGGTTACTTATGATACGTGTTACAATGTCCCACCCCCACCCTCGCCTGTTTTAGAAGAAGGGACTTGTAACACATATCATAAGTAACCTAATAAACAAGTCACAAACAGGTTAAAACTCAATAGAAGAAAACAAACATACAAGCCTAACTCAATCAGGGATAATCAAAAGGTAGACTTAAAATGGGAAGATCGCGCAAAGGTTGACTTATTTAAAACAATTTTTCCTAATAAATAAAATCGGAAATTTCATAGGTGCTACGCCGCAATAATTAATATTCTGTGAGTAGATAGGAGTGAGTAGATAGTAAAAATAGTATTATTTTATTTGGTGGAGAGAGAGAGTGTGAGCCAATGGTTAGAGTTGGTAGGTAGTAGGAGTGGTATTATTTCATTTGGAGGAGAGAGAGTGTGGGCCAATGGTTGAAAGTTAGAAGGATTAAAATAATAGTGGGTCATATCCAAAAATAGAAGTGTAAAGAATATTATGGGACAGATGAAAAAGGAAAGTGTAAAGAGTATTCTGGGACAGAGGGAGTAGTAATAACCGTAAGGCTAATGGTTCTAACTAGAAATAATAAACAATAAGTTTTAAATAATTATTATAGACCAATTAGATAGAAAGTAATTAATTATTACAAACCAGAATATAAATTCAAAAGTCAAATAAATAACAGCGGAAGTCTTATTAATGTCTATTAAGCTAAAGGAGATTTAACGCACTCTTTAACCCAACTAGAAGCTAAATATCTTCAAGTCCCTACACATTAAACACTGTAATATCAGCCAAAGGCTGAGCAAGATTTCATACTATAATAAAACAAAACCATTCAATGTGCAGGCAAGACATATAGGAATATCTTGCAAATTCAGTTAAAAGCTGTACATATCATATATATAATATAATAACTTTCCCACAACCTCAAATCCAATCTTTCTTTTAATCTGACAATTATGTAAAACATTCAAACATAACTCTTTTGTAATATGTGAGTAGGAAGTATTAAAAATCCAATGAGCTAGCTAGGCTCACTAGATGAGGTAAACACCAAAGTCCCTAGTATGCATACCCCTAACTTGATATCCTTCCTGTTTACCTTCCCCATCGAAGTCTACCCCTACAGATAGCAATCATCCACATTTGCATGTGGTATGTGAGTAGATAAGATCCTATAAGCTGACTCCCAGGAAAACAATCTCCAAATGAGACAAGCATTTCACTTACATTGACCTGTGATAAGAAGATCCTTAATCATTTCTACATTGGAATCTATTTCTGCTAAGAAATTATGGATTGTAATAAGTTGTGAGTTATGATGTGGGCCCCAAGAGCGTTCGCCTGAGCTCCGATTTCCGTACACCTGAATCCTACAAAACATGGTTAGACTACCCCGGGGGTGCTTCCGGGATTGCCCCTCCGACGCTCAAGTCAGATGTGGTTGAGGTAGAGAGAGAGAGAATCTAGAGAGAGATGCTCCAGTTTGTTAGGTAGGAATTGAATACCTGTTCATTGGTGAGACTTTTGGTATTTATAGTGTTGGGGATTCCCAGACAGGAAACATTAATATGATGGGCTTCCTGGGGAACAATGGCTATGTTGCCTTTTCAGGTAATGATTATTTTAGCCCTTTAGAGGATCTTCAAGCTTCTGAGATTAGGTCAACCCTCAGGTGGGACCCACTGCTGCCACCTGTCACGAGCTTTAAGGGGCCTTTATATCCTTGTTGGGCTACTGATAAATTGAGCCCAAACAATTAGCCCTACGCCAGGGATGGGGGGTCATGAGGTCCGAATGAGTGACGCCCGTCCGTGGCGGAATGATGACTCCTTAATTCCAACTGACTAGCTGTACATCCAAGGTAGATGGACCGAATACACCATGGCGTCGACCGAGTCACTTCCTGTTAGAGGGTAGGGCACCGACCGGGTCACCCTCTATGGAAGAAGGGGGGATCCGACCAGGTCACTTCCTGTTGAAGGGAGAGTGTCGACCGGGTCACTTCTTGTTGGAGAGGCGGGCGCCGACCGGGTCATCCTCTATGGAAGGGGAAGGCCGACCGGGTCACTTCCTGTTGAAGGAAAAGTGCCGACCGGGTCACTTCCTATTTGAAGGAAAAGGGGCCGACCGGGTCATCCAATCTGGGAGGAGAGGGCCGACCAGGTCATTTTCTGTTGAAGGAAAAGTGCCGACCGGATCACTTCCTGTCTGAAGGAAAAGGGGCCGACCGGGTCACTTCTTGTTGTTCCTTGTGTGGGGGCCACTCGGATGAGGGGCTAATGAGCCCTAAGTTTGTCCGAGTGGGTGCTAGCAGATACTTGGCCATACTTGACCAAGTATAGAAGCGACTCGGCAAAGGAGAGGAGCTCCTGTTGGCCGAGTAAGTATGAAGCCACTCGGATGAAGGGCTAATGAGCCCCAAGTTTGTCCGAGTGGGTGCTAGCTGATACTTGGCCCTACATGACCAAGTATAGAAGCGACTCGGCAAAGGAGAGGAGCTCCTGTTGACCGAGTAAGTATGAAGCCACTCGGATGAGGGGGTAATGAGCCCCAAGTTTGTCCGAGTGGGTGCTAGCTGATACTTGGCCATACTTGATCAAGTATAGAAGCGACTCGGCAAAGGAGAGGAGCTCCTGTTGACCGAGTAAGTATGAAGCCACTCGGATGAGGGGCTAATGAGCCCCAAGTTTGTCCGAGTGGGTGCTAGCTGATACTTGGCCATACTTGACCAAGTATAGAAGCGACTCGGCAAAGGAGAGGAGCTCCTGTTGGCCGAGTAAGTATGAAGCCACTCGGATAAGGGGCTAATGAGCCCCAAGTTTGTCCGAGTGGGTGCTAACTGATACTTGGCCATACTTGACCGAGTATAGAAGCGACTCGGCAAAGGAGAGGAGCTCCTATTGACCGAGTAAGGATGACGCCACTCAGATGAGGGGCTAGTGAGCCCCAAGTTTGTCCGAGTGGGTGCTAGCTGATACTCGGCCATACTTGACCGAGTATAGAAGCGACTCGGCAAAGGAGAGGAGCTTCTTTTGGCCGAATAAGTATGACGCCACTCGGATGTGGGGCTAATGAGCCCCAAGTTTGTCCGAGTGGGTATGTCCGACGCAAATGCCACATGGCCACTTTTGATACTTGGGATCTGGGGACCCTTTTTGGTGAATTGAGCCGACTGGGCGTTTGCAAGGGATTGTGACGTTTGGTCTCCCTTGGGCCCCGAGGGATAACACTTAGACTTCCTGGACCTCTGAAGGGTTGGACTGAGTAGGTCTAGTTGGGCCGCTTCAAAAAGCCCATGAAGGCGACGCGGGGGGGTTTGCGTTCCACATCCCCCTAGGCATCCCTATATATGTGATGGAGGAGAAATGTTTTCGGATCATTTGCTCAATTCTCCAAATCTTCTCTCTTCACAAATCCTCAAATTTCTCTCTATCTTTCAAGTTCTTCTTCCAGTCTTTTCGTCCGACCAGGTACGCTTTTGCTCTCCCTTTAAGTTTTCTTTTTCTTTTCTTTAGAATAATCTCGGCCGACTCCCTTGTCTATAAATAATGGGAGATTCGTCCGAGTCAGTGACACCCCCGACCTCACCTCCCTATAAATTGTCCGAGGAGGTGAGGGGGATGGGAATAACATTAGTGTCGACTGTAATAAGTTGCCTCGACCCCTCGGCTGTGCCCGACGCAGTTGTTCATCCGAGCCCGTCTTCTTCGGTAGAGTATGAGGCCGAGGGTATCATTCCATACCCTTGGAAGGTGTCTTTAGCCTATCCCCCCTCGACGAGTTACTTAGACAAATATTTGTCTTCTGATGTAGTTAGAGTGGCCATGCCGAGGGGAGCAGGAGAAGCGTCGACTTCGGGTCAAGAAAAAGAATACCCTGACCTAGATCCAAAAGAGGGTCCGGGGACCTTCTTTCCCGACCCGGGCGTGATAAAATCCCTCATTGAGGATCTCCGAGGGACAAAGAACGAGGTTCCGGATAAGGGATCCATTTTACTTAGTCCGACCGGGAGGCCCACCACACGGTCCTTACTTCTCCACCTGGGAGCATAGCGGTCTATTACAAGTCGGTGGATATGGGGCTTCGGTTTCCTTTGACATCCTTCGTTAAAGAGCTGCTGAATTCCTATAACTTGGCGATTTGCCAGATCTCTCCCAACTCCTGGGGGGAATCAATGCTTTCCAGGTTTTATCTGAGTTATTGAACGTCCGACCGACCCTCAAATTGTGGAGGCATATGTACAAGTTGGTCGAGGTGATGGCCGCAACGAATGGACCGGGGTGGTGGAGCTTCCAGGTCCGACCGGGGTATCGGACTGTCCTTAATCTTCCTACCTCTCAGAAGGGGTTCCGGAGGGAGTTTGCCTTTGTCTACTTTGGTGGAGATTGGGGGATTCCCCTGGTTCCCCCGGCGACCGAACCAGTCATCAGTTTAAATTTTCGAGTCGGGGACCTTGACGACGAGGAGGGTGTCGCGGCTTGCTACATGCAGACCGAGTCCAAAATTGTCAATGGAGGCGAGATATTCTTGCCTGGCCAGTGGTTGCCCGACTGCCAGCTATTCAAAAATGAGCACTTCCTCTCGTCTATGGGTCTTAGCACGACCTTCCCGAAGGGTAATCTGCCGAGGGGGTAGCTTAAGGTTTTCGGTCGGATAACATAATGTTTTCCGTTTATTGACTAACACTCTTGGCTTTTTGCAGAGCATTCCCGAGCCTACGTAGAGGAAACCAACCCCACAATGACCGACAAGCTGAATGTGGCAGCTATGAGGGCCGCTCTGATGAGAGCCGAGATAGCGGCTAAAACCATGAAGGTCCCTGCTCCGCCCAAGGTAGGCTATGTTGAATGTTGCAGCTTTCTTTTCCGCCGAGTGGCTATCCGCCTGATTCATATTCACTAACTGTTTTCTGCCTTTCTTCAGGACCCTGCTAAGCCAAAACAGAAGAAGAGGAAGGAGCGATCCACTGACAAGGTCGCTCAGACTGAGAAGGCGGTCACGAGGGCTAAGGCCGAGCGGGAGAAGGCTGCTAAAAAGACCAAGTCGGTCGAAGTTATTAGCCCGAGGGGGCCTCCTCCCCAGCAGACTAATGGGGGCGATTTTTCCCTTCACTCCTCCGACTTCAATCCGATTAGGAGCCCCCAATACACTCCTCTGTCCCCATCTTTCGAACGGCTCGGTGGTAGTCCGACTGATGTAGTGTCTTCGACCATTCCTTTCACGGGACTTAGCCGAGCTGAGAAGGATGGGCGCTGGACCAAGGCCCTGGAGTACATATATACTCCGGCCGACTGGGAGCACATTAAAACCACTCACGGTCGGGGTGAGACCAACGAGCTTTTCCGCTCTTGGCTCGATGTAAGCATGCTTTTTCCTTTCCGATTCACTTTTGTGTTTTTACTTGTTCAATTTTCTAACTTTTCCCCTTTATTTCAGTTCTCAGCTCGGATGGCCAACGTTGCTTAGAACAGGGTGAGCTTGGCCGAAGAGGTGGCCGTCCTCAAAGAGAAGGTCAAGAAACACTTCGACGAGGTCTACCGGGCCAACGAGGACAAGCGTATCGCCGAGTCGAAGCTCGATGATGCCGAGAGGGCCATCAAAGCTGACCAGAAGAGCTTCGACGAGGAACGGGCCAAATGGGAGAAGGAGAGGGCCGACCTCATTCTTGCCCGCGACTCGGCTCAGACTGCTAAGGATGATGCCCTTTCTAAGCTGAAAGAGGCCGAGCAGAGGGTGACCGACCTTGAAGCCAAATTGGCCGAGACTGAAAGCCAGGTCAAGAGCGAGGAGCAATGGTTCGCCGACTGGGAGAAATCCGAGGCGGCTGAGGTCTACGCCAACGAGGTGGGTAGTGCGGCCCATAAGATGGGGGAGGACGAGGCCTTGGATCG
This sequence comes from Beta corolliflora, assembly GCA_947648045.1. Taxonomy (NCBI): domain Eukaryota; kingdom Viridiplantae; phylum Streptophyta; class Magnoliopsida; order Caryophyllales; family Amaranthaceae; genus Beta; species Beta corolliflora. The sequence goes on from CANSZD010002999.1 coordinate 1,394,669, forward strand.
GCTGAAGAAATTCTTGGCCAAGTCCCATCCCGATCTAGTTTGGGCCGACGTCTGGTCTGGGTATCAGATGTCGATCGATGCCGACAACGCTGAGATCCGGGCTCAGATGGATCTCGACGAGGCCGAAGCTGATGGCGATGAGGAGGAGGATGACGGCCAGGTTGATGTCAATGTTGTCGACGGTGATGATGTCGATGATGAAGATGATGCCGATGAGACCGACAACGCTAATCGGGGAGAGGAGCGAGTCGGTGACAACACCGAAACTAATGCCGGGAGCATGACTGATCCCCCTCCCCCTAGCTCTTAGGATGTATGGCATTGTACTTGGCCGTTTTTCAGATTCTTCTTCATTCGCTTTTGTAATGATTCCTCCTTTGTAATGCCCGACTAATTTAATGAAACTATCTTTTGGCTTTAATTTTCCTTGTGTTTGTTGATTGCAATATTGCCCGACTAGCTTTATTGATCTTAACTGATCTGTATTTGACCGATTGACTTGTTTTGAATAACTGGTTAAGTTACTGATTTTTGACTTAGTTTATTTGCGACTGGTTAAGTCTTTTGCCGAATGAGTGTTGCTTTGGTTTGGTCAATTCTTTGCCGAATCGGATATCACATTGACTGGTTAAGTCTTAACTAAAAAATGCCAACTATTTCGACTGGTTGAGTCTAGTAGTTTGACTTGTTACAGGAAATGCCGACTAGCCATGACCTTCTATTTAGCTATTACAATGCATGCCCCTATTGCAAGTAACAAACATTACACAAAGTACTTTTTGAGGTTGTCTGCATTCCAGGGTCGGGCCAGGGGAACACCTTCTGGGGACTCTAGTCGGAATGTGCCAGGTTTGATGGTTTCTGTTACTTTGTAAGGACCGTCCCAGTTAGGCCCCAACTTCCCTTTAAGGTGCGAGAGTCCCGTGGCCTCTACTTTCCGTACGACCCAATCGCCAAGTTGGATTGGTATAGCCTTCACTCAGCGATTGAATTGTCGAGTGACTCTTTGTTTATATTGGATGGATTTCAGCAGTGCATTGCCCCTTGTTTCTGGCAACAAATCTAAATTGACCGGTTTTTACTCCTCGTTCTTCTCGAACTCGTAGAAGGTCATTCGAGATGAGGGGATGCCAATCTCCACTGGTAAGACCGCTTCACTTCCATACACAAGGCTGAACGGGGAGTGTCTTGTTGCCTCCTTTACAGTAGTTCGAGCCGACCAGAGGACCCCAGGCAAGTCATCGACCCATGCTCCTTTGGCAGCCTCTAAGGATTTCTTGATTCCTTTGAGGACTATTTTGTTAGCCGACTCGACCTGTCCATTTGTTTGTGGCCTGGACACGGCGGAGAACTTGGTATGTATTCCGAACCGGGCGCAGTACTCCCGAGTAGGGCCACTGTTGAATTGTCGCCCATTGTTGGAGATTAGGACCCTGGGTACTCCGAATCTGGTTATGATGCTCCTCCAAATGAACGCTTGAACTTGTTTATCTGTTATAGAGGAGAGTGGCTCCGCCTCCGTCCATTTGGTGAAGTAGTCGATGGCGACAATTAGGAACTTCCTTTTACCTGATGCTGGGGGGAATGGTCCGAGTAGGTCCATACCCCATTTATCGAATGGCAGAACCGCTTGAATTGCCGTTAAGGGGGTGGTTGGTGCTCTCGGAATGTCCGAATGGATTTGACAAGACGGGCACCTTTTGACCAGCTCGCGAGCATCTGATTTCAAAGTAGGTCAGTAGTAACCTGCTCTGAGGGCCTTTCCGGCTATGGTTCTTCCCCCTTGATGACTCCCGTAGGCCCCTTGGTGGATTTCCCTTAGGATATAATCCCCTTCTTCAGGAGTCACACATTTGAGCAACGGGTGGGTGAAAGACTTCTTGTAGAGCTGGTTCTCGTACCATAGGAACCACCCGGATTTGTGCTTGACTCGCTCGGCCTCTTTGCGGTCCTCAGGCAATGTTCCATCTTTCAAGTACTTGATCACCTCTTTCATCCATGTGGACGTCCGATTCAATGCCAATTGTTCCTTGACGTTAATGCTTGGCTGGCGAAGGACTTCCCACATAATTGTCCGAGGGGCCGACCCTTCTGCCGAGCTTGTCATCCGAGCCAGAGCATCCGCCAGTTGATTTTCCGATCGGGGTATGTGGATGATGTTGAACTGAGATAGCTATTTGATGATATCTTGGGTCTTGGCCAAATACATTCTCATGTTATCTTCCTTGGCTTCGTACTCGCCTGATACCTGACCCACTATCAGCTGTGAGTCGAACTTGGCGTTGATCACTGTGGCCCCGGCTAAGATGCATAGCTCTAGTCCGAGGATCAGAGCTTCGTATTCGGCTTCATTGTTAGACCCCTAGAACTCGAATTTGATGGCATACTCCATCTTTTGCCCGACCGGGGGTTTAATCACAAGACCGGCTCCGCATCCCGTCTTGGTGGACGAGCCATCTACTTGTAGTTCCCAGCTATCCTGCGTGCTGACTGGGGGTCGGGTTGTGCATTCAGTTATGAAATCAGCCAAGGCTTGGGCTTTGATTGCCCTCCTTGGCTCATATTCCAACCAAAAGTCTGCTAGCTGATCCGCCCAGTCAGTCATCCGACTGGAGTGGTTCCTGCTTTCAATCACCTTTCTGAGCGGCTGCCCGGTGAGGAATTTAATCGGATGGGCTTGGAAGTAAGGCTTAAACTTCCGACTAGCCATCACCAAGGCGAAGACCATCTTTTCGACTTCGCTGTATTTGGCTTCTGCTCCTCGGAAGGCGTGACTGATAAAGTAAACCGGGTGCTGCTTTTCTTCTCTCTCGGCTATCAGAACAGCGCTGAGCGCGTATTCTGAAACGGCCAAGTAAATGAACAATATTTCCCCCGGCAAGGGGGATATCAACTTAGGGAGGGTTGATAGGTGCGTTTTGAGGGAGGTGAAGGCCTGTTCGGCTTCGTCATCCCAAGCGAATTCTTTTCTCTTCAGAGCTTTGAAGAAATGTAAGCTCTTATCTGCTGACCGGGAGAGGAAACAACCGAGGGTGGCCAAACAGCCGGTCAGGTGTTGTACCTCCCTTACGTTCCGAGGAGACTTTTCATCTCCATGACAGCTTTGATTTTGTCAGGGTTTGCTTCGATTCCCCTTTCATCAACCAGGAATCCGAGGCACTTCCCTGCTTTCACTCCGAAGACACATTTCTTCGGGTTCAACATCATGCGGAATCGCCTCAACGTACTAAGGGTTTCCCTTAAGTCTGAGGGGTGATCACCTTGGACCTTGCTTTTGACGATCATGTCGTCGATGTATACTTCAATGTTCCGACCCAGTTGGTCGTTGAAGATTTTGTTGACCATCCGCTGATACGTAGCCCCCGCATTCTTGAGCCCGAAGGGCATCATTTTGTAGCAATACATCCCTTGGTTTGTGACAAAGGCGGTGTGGACTCGATCGTGCTCAGCCATTGGGATCTGGTGATACCCCGCGTTTGCGTCCATGAAGCTTAGGAGAGCGTGACCCACCGTTGAGTCGACCAGCCTGTCAATCTTGGGCAGAGGGTGGTTATCTTTTGGACAGGCCTTGTTCAGGTCTGTGAAATCCACACACATTATCCATGCCCCACTCGACTTCTTGACTAGCACAACGTTGGCCAGCCACTCTGAGTACTGACATTCTTCTATGAATCCTGCTTCAAGCAATTTCTTGACTTCTGCAGCTGCCGCGGTGTTTCTTTCGGGGCCTTGATGCCTCAACTTCTGTTTGACTGGCTTGAATCCTTCTTTGATGTTGAGCTCGTGGCACATAACTTTGGGGACGAGTTCAGGCATTTCTGTAGCTTCATAGGCAAAGACGTCCTTGTACTCTGTAAGTATCTGAATAATTTCTTCTCTTGTTTGAGGGTCCATGGCTTTGCCTACTCTCAAGGTCCGACCGAGTCTTTCGTCAATGATGACTTCTTCGTCGTCCTCGGCTGGCTGAGGGCGCTCGTACTGCTTGGGATTTTCAGTAATGTAAACCCCGAGGCCACTTGAGGGCTGACCCTCTTCTCGCTTTCTCTTTTTCGAGTCCTCTTGGACGTCGTTCCTGCTCTTCAAGCTGTTAACGTAATATTCCCTTGCTGCTTGCTGATCCACTTGGATCTTTCCGACTTTACCCTCGTCGGTTTCGAATTGCATGAGAAGTTGGTAAATGGAAATTGCTGCCTTGACTTTGTTTAGGGTTGGTGTTCCCATTATGATGTTGTACGGTAGAGGGATGTCTACCACCAGGAAGTCAATCGGTAGGCTTCTTCCTTTGCCCTTCTCTCCTATCCGAGTAGGCAACTTTATAGATTCGACAGGATGTACCGAGTTTCCCCCGAAGCCTATGAGTGGCTGATTGAGCGGGGTTACATCCTTCTCGTTGTATTTCAGCTTCCTGAGGTACTTTAGTGTGATTATGTCGGCTGAGGATCCACTATCCACTAACACCCTTTTGACTCTTGCGTTGGCCACTTTGAGCTCAATGACTAGGGGGTCGTCATGGGGCTTGTGTAGGGCCCGACTGGATTCCCCGAATGTCATGACGGGGCAATCGGGGCGGGGATGGTGGACATCAAGCACTTGGTGCTTAAGATTCTGGAGGTGGGCTTTGCGTGATCGGCCGGTTAGGCCTCTCGACGCGAAGCCACCCGCTATGACTCCGATGAAGCCCTCCGTTTCCCCGCTATTGGATTGACCAACCTTCTGTTTGCCCTTCTCCTCACTAGAGTGCTTGAGGTATCGGTTCAGCTTCCCCTGGTCTGCCAGGTTGTCAAAGGATTTCTTAAGTTCCCTGTAATCTTTGGTGGTGTGCCCGCATTCCTTGTGGTATTCGCACCACTGGCTCCTATCTCTCCGAGCAGTTGCTGTTCTGATAGGGGGTGGGCGCGGAAGCATGGACTTATCTTTTATGTCCAAGTAGATTTCTCTCCTGTTTTTGCTGAATCGGGGGTCGTGACCATGGTCACTGAACCTGTCTGACCGACCCCCTGTCTTTTGTTGTTTCGGTTGGTCCTTGTGATTTCCTTCTTCTTTTCTCTTTTTGCTTCCATCGTCTGAGTGGCGACATATGTCTGTCGCTTGGATGAATCTTTGAGCCCGAGTCATTGCTTCAGAGATGGTTTTGACTTCGTTTTCTACCAAGGACCATCTTAGCCGACCGGGTTGGAGTCCGGACATCAGGGCGGCGAATGCCACCGCGTCTTGTAGATCTGAGATTTTTAGTGATTCCTCATTGAATCTTTTGATGTAATCGGCCAGACTTTCATTCTTCTCCTGCCTGACTCCCATCAAATGGAGACTTGTTTTCTTCTGTCTTTTCCCGGCAACAAACTGGTGAATGAATAGGTCTTCGAGCACCGAGAAATCAGTTATGATCCCCGCATGGAGCTCTTGGAACCAGTTCAGGGTCAGTCCTTTCAGTGTTGTGGGAAAGAAATGGCACCAAGTGGCCTCGCAGTCAGTTTGAACGCTCATTTGAGCTTTGTATGTTGCCATATGATCATCCGGGTCGGTTAGGCCCGCAAATGGTTCAATGGTCGGGGTTTTGATCTTTCCCGGGCTGGGCGCCTCAAGTATGGCCTTGCTGAATGGGACCATGAACTTAAGCGCCCCGTTGTTGATCCGAACAGGTTTCGATTGGGCAGAATCACCATGTCCCTCATGCTGAGCAGCCTTTTTATCGAGGATGTACCTCGCGTCGTAGCCTTTGCTGAGGCGCTTCTCGTTGAGGAAGTGTCGGGCATCGTTGTGCTTATGCCCGACGTTGCCTCGGGGTGACTTAGATACGTGAGTTTCTTCTCCCCGCCTAGCGGATCTTCCTTTAGACCCGTGTCGCTCTTCCTCCCCCTGTTTGGATCGTTGCCTATCATGTTGACTGTGCTCCCATGCCCCCGACCGTTGCCGGCTAGGCTGACCCTGGTTCTCCGCCCGAAGGGAAGGGACCAAGACTTGGTCTTTAGGGGGCTGAAGAGGGCGTCCCTGCTGTAGGTTGGCTAACATGTCCATTAGGCTTTGCTGCAAGGTCTGCTGGAGCTGAGCGGCTATCAAGTTTATATCCGCCGTGGATATAGGATGGGGGTCAGTGTGTTGTAGCTGCTGTGAGGGGTCCTGTCCATTTTCGATGGACTGTTCTTCTTCATGGTCGATGGTTTGAACGGTCGGCGTTTTGGGCCGTTCAGACCTCTGTTGGTGAGATGGTGAGGGATCTCTTTCGGACCTCTGAGCCTGTGCTGAGGGCTGTCTGGTGCGAGTGCTCTTGGCTGGGGCCATTGCGAAGTGGATCTTTCTGAGTGGTGGCGAAGTGACTTTGATTGTAACGTCCCCACAGACGGCGCCAAACTATTTTTGATAAGAAATTAAGGATTGTAATAAGTTGTGAGTTATGATGTGGGCCCCAAGAGCGTTCGCCTGAGCTCCGATTTCCGTACACCTGAATCCTGCAAAACAAGGTTAGACTACCCCGGGGGTGCTTCCGGGATTGCCCCTCCGACGCTCAAGTCAGATGTGGTTGAGGTAGCGAGAGAGAATCTAGAGAGAGATGCTCCAGTTTGTTACGTAGGAATTGATTACCTGTTCATTGGTGAGACTTTTGGTATTTATAGTGTTGGGGATTCCTAGACACAAAACATTAATATGATGGGCTTCCTGGGGAGCAATGGCTATGTTGCCTTTTCAGGCAATGATTATTTTAGCCCTTTAGAGGATCTTCAAGCTTTTGTGATTAGGTCAACCCTCAGGTGGGACCCACTGCTGCCACCTGTCCCGGGCTTTAAGGGGCCTTTATATCCTTATTGGGCTATTGATTAATTGAGCCCAAACAGAATCCGCCAAAGAAGATCCTTGCTTAAAAACCAGAGGTTAACCTCTCACCCAACGATTATTCATAAAATGAGTACCTTTGCCATTACCAACCATATTATAAAATCCATTTTACATGCTTGAACCGCCCGAACCATTCCTCTAAACCCCCAGGAAGCTATTTCTAACTACTTACCCTCCATAGCTGATGACACAGGGGTGCATTTATATTAGGAAATTAGAATTTGGAAAACCATTGACCCTCTATTCTAATGGATACGAAAAGCTTGCTTCACCAACAAATCCTTCTTAAAAAAGTGCACATTACTGATCCCCAAACCACCCCAACCCTTAGGCATTTCTAATATATGTCTCTTCCTCCAGAAAATAGGCTCCCAACTGCTTGAATTCCTCCACAAGAACCTCATGAATAAGACATTCATTTTATCTGCGATTCTTTTCGGGATAAGAAAAACTCCCAGCACATGCTGACAAAGAGTAGCCAGTACTCCATTTATCAGAAGAACGCATCCTGCATAAGAAAGCGCAAGATGCTTCCAGCCAATGACCTTCCACTGAACCTTATCCAACAAAGCCTGGGATCTACCCGAAATACGACTATCAACCTCAACATCACAACCCAAATATTTCCCTAACGAATCCGTAAAAGGAGTACTAATAATACTCCTCAAAAATCTATTAAATCTGCTAGGCATGTTTGAACTAGACATAATATGGGATTTACTAAAGTTCATAACCTCCCAAGAGAGGCGACTTAAATTATGAAGAATATCTTTTATAGTCGTGCAAGACTATGGTGTGGCCTTAAAAAAGAGAAGAGAATCATCAGCAAAAATTAAATGCGATATTGATGGACCTGACCTTGCGAATTGTACACCCTAGATGAGTCATGCATGCTCCGACTTGGAGATTATCCGTGAAAACACCTCCATCACTAGAATGAATAAATATGGTGATAGAGGGTATTAAATTTCTCTGACGTTTCACCATTGATCAGGATAGGATAGGAAACTGTAGCCACACATTACAGAATCCAGTGTCTACAAACACCTAGGAATCCCATTTTATCCAAAAGCCATCCTACAAAATCCCAATTAACCTTGATCTTTAGTGCAGTGAGATACTCATCCCCTTATTTATGACGCCTTAAAAACTTAACAACTTCATGGGCTATGAGACAATTATCCACAAAGAGACGTCCCGGAACAAACACATTATGTGATGGTGAAACAATACTTATCAGAATAGGCTTGAGTCTGTTGGTAATAACTTTTGAAATGATTTTATATATGACATTACAAAGGATAATAGGCCTAAACTGACCAGTTTCCTGAGGCCTCTCAACCTTTGGGATTAGGCAAATCAGGGTGAAATTTCATTTCTTCAACAAATACTTTTCAAAGAAGTGCAATACCACAGAGCATGTGTCCCCCTCTATCAGAGGCCATAACTTCTGATAAAAAACAGCAGGTATTCCATCAGGTCCTAGGGCTTTTAGGCCTCCCATCTGGGAAGATAGCCTAGCTCATTTCCTTTATCTCAGCACAAGAAACACCCTTCGGAAGCTCTAAAGCCTGGTCGTCGTGATTTTAAGAATGACGTCCTCAATATCCGCCACCTCCTTCGGCCTCTCCCATTGATTAACCGCCTCTTCACTACATTGAAATATATCCTTGAAATGACCTAAATTGACATTATGGATATATTCCTTCTCTGATCTCCACACACCGTCCTTATCCTTAAGCATGAGAATTTCATTTCTTCTCTTCCAGTATTTTGCTCTTCGATAAAACCACTTCGAGTTTGAGTCCTCCATGGCCAACCCTTTTCCTTTTGCTTCCAATAATCTAGCCGAACTCTGGCTTGCTCAAAATGACGCCGTCTTATGTCTGCCTTCGAGTCCCCATTACTCATCTGAGACAGGTCTACCTAAGCTTTTTCACAAGTTAACATACAATCCTCCCAGCCTATCTGATTCCTTTCTTTGTACTCCTTCCACCACTTTAACAAGTTGTATCTAATACTGCAGAGTTTCTAGTGTAGACACATAATCGCGTCTCCCCATTTAAGGGCCCAATGATGAAACATACTGCGGTCTTAATTGGTCCGACCCAAGGGCAGAGCAGTCCGAAGAGCCAAAACTATTTTAAAAGTGTTAAAGTTTATTTTTATGATCCAAAATCGTATTTTCAAGCCCAATCTTTTGAAAAAGCCCAATTAATTATTCAATGATAATTAATAAATATTCGCAAATATATTTTTATAATTAAAATCGGATTTTATCCCGTGAAATCAGATTTCCGGATTTAAAAGGTGAAAGAAAATCGTTAAAACGCATTTTATAAAAAAAGTTGTCAAAACGTGTCAAAAGCAAGGCAGTACGCCTAGCGCGCCGACATGCGGCAAGCGCACAAGCCAAGCTGTGTCAGGCGCACCAATGTGCGTCTGACACGTGTCCCTGTGAGTCACACACAGTCGTGCGCCTGACACACTCCACTGTGCGACACACAGGCTGTAAATTCTATATTTTTTAAAGTGTGTGCCACGTGTACGCAGCTGATTGGGCATGTTGCGTCAGGCGCACATTGGTGCGCCTAACGCGTATAATTGTGCGTCACACAGAGACGTGCGCCTGGCGCATTCTCTACGTGACGCGCGAGATTCAGTTTCTTATAAATAGGCTTCAATTTTCAGAATTAAATAGAGGGTTTTCATATAATTTTCATACGACTTTGCACTTCGAACTTTAAGAATATACTTACGAATTCTATCTAAAAACTCATATTTTAACAAAATAAATACTTTCAAATCTACATACACATTCATATTTTCAGGCTTCACGAGTGCTCGTCCCAAAGGTTGTCAATCTCTCAGACCTAAGCCACGGTATAATCCTGAGGGTCCTTGAATAAATTTCCTATTTTTATATTGAAGTTACTAACTCTTTCTTTCCTGATGTAGATCTTTAATGAATAAATGTTCTTCTTTTATATTCTAACATCCTCCATCTTTTTATTTACGGTTTTTTCACCAAGTGCCACCGAGTTTTCGGCTTATTCACGAGGTACCCCTCGCACTTTTAAATATACACGGGGTATCCCTCAGTTTCTTGGTAATACATCCACATGCCCTTAATGACTAACGGTGGTTAACACCGTTAGTCTTAACCCTAATTAAACCCTAATTAGCCCTAATTAACCTACCTAAACCCTAAACCCTAACCCCTAAATTCTAACCCTACTCTAACTCTAACCCCTAACTTCAAACCCTAACCCTAACTTCAAACCCTAACCCTAACCCCACTACCACCCAATTTACCACCACCTCCCCCAACCCCCACCCCTACAGCCCCAAGCCCACCCTCCCCCACCCCCCGCAGCCCTCCTCTTCCCCGCTGATTTATGCAGCCCCCCCCCCCCCCCCGCAGCCCCCCCTTCCCCGTTGATTTATGCAGCCCCCCCTCCCCCACCCCTCGCAGCCCCCTCCCCCGCTGATTTCCGCAGCCCTACCACCCTTCCCCACCCCCGCAACCCCCCTCCCCACTTCGATTGATTTCTTCGATTTCAAGAGGTAATGAAATTCAAGGGGAGGAGGGTTCTTCGATTTCAATAGGTAGTGAAATTCAAGGGGGGAGAGGGCTGCGGAAATCGGGGGGGGGGTGAGAGGTGCGAAAATCGTAGGGGTGGGGGGCGCGGGGTGGGGGGTGGTGGGGGAGTTGTTGCGGCTGGGTGGGGGGGGGGGGGGGGGAAGAGGGCTAGCGAGGCCGCGGGGGTCGGGGAGGGGGTGGGTGGGTGGAGGTGATCTAATGGGAGGGTTGGGGATGGGGTGGTGGACTTGTGGTGAGGGTTAGGTTTAGGGTTTAGGGTTTAGGGTTAGGGGTTAGGAATTCTGCAGTCCCCCCCTTTCTGAAAAAATAATTGTGCTCCCTCCAATATTTTAATCATCCCTTTTTTCCATAGTTCCCATGTTTACTATCCTTTTGAATTGAAATTCCCCATTTACCCTTACTATCACCTTCTGTCCTTCTTCCTTTTCCCATTCCATACCCATGGCCCAAACCACCCTGATTCAGACCCAATAGATTGTAAGAGCGCTTCATTATTTTGCTACACTGGCTCATGGGCCCACCTAAACACACCCTTCTGGCTTAACCAAATTTCTCAGTGTTACTAGTCCTCCCGTTGAACGTCCTGAACTCATCTGAAACATTAGGCTCCTTCATACATTAATCACCGTCATCACCATGATCATCACTACTGTCATCACTAGAACTGCTACTAGACAACCAACCCGCCACAACTTGACATGGACCATCAAGTCTGACTATAGTAGAATGGAAGCTAGCCATATTAGGGAGCCCAATTATTTTATTCGTATATAAAGGCGCATTGGCCTGTCCAAACATGGTAGATGCATCCAACTTGCATGCTATTAAGAGTGCTGACTTCACCTCCTCCTCAGCCTGATCTCATGGCTTATTGCATGATGAACTTTTATGACCAATACGCCCACATCTTTTACAGAAAATGAAAATCCCATCATATCTAAAAGCCACCTACACTGTTTTGCCACCTTGAATTTCAACAAATGCTCTAGGAACCAATGAAGTTTTAACATGAATCCAGATAGATCAACGCTCTGAAGAAATACTTGTAACCTGGTCTGGCCTTGAAACTTATCATCAAACCTTATAACATGACCAACTCTGGACAATAGCTGAGAGGCGAACTGCAAGGAACTGAGCATCAAAGGGATATCCTTAGCTTTAACCCACAACACACTCTTCGAAAAATTTAAAGACCTTAGAGAGTCTAAGACCTTCCATGACTTGAGGATAAGTAAAGCTCCCTAATAATTCAGAACACCATATAAGCCCAATAAATTTTCCTTATCTTCCAAATTTTGACAATGAAAAAGATAGATCTTCCCTTCCCTTTTAACCACTTTGTCATTCTTAGAGATCCACGAGTTAACCCATGCCTGAATACTCCCCTAATCAAACTCTAGAGCATCCACAAGCTTCCCAACCACAAACAAGGAAAGACTCACATTTGTAGGACCAATATATACTATTAGGATGAGGTTTGACAAATGTACCCTGCTTACGATGGAAGGACACAAACATTGATATGGATTGTGACTCATTACAATCCATTAGAAGGAATGACAATAGAAGAACCTAAAAAGTTGAAACACAAACTTGTAGAGGAAAAAGATAGAAGGCTAGTTTATGCAGAGGCCTACAACTTACAATTTAAAGGGAGTCCCACGAAAAATAAAAAAAATCCCCCTTACCAAAAGAGCCCTAAAATAACAAATAAACTAAGGCCAGAGAATAGGAAACGACGGTGGTATTAAAAAGAGAGTATCACTAGATAGATAGGGAAGGGAGAAATTATTAAATGGAAGGTAGAAGAAGGTAATAACCAAGGATGATAAAGATGGACTGGACGAATGAGATGAAGAAAAGTCCAAGAGAATCGAGGACGACCCTTACTTGACTTTAACTTAGCCTTAGAATGAGACAATATAGAGACATAACCTCTTGATATTTTTCTCGTTTTTTGGACCTACAATTTTAAGACCAATAAGGACTTGTTGTTCGGCGATTCGGCCCTAGAGAGCTATTGGAAACTGATACGACTGAAGAATAATCTATGTTTGTTGTGATTGATATCGATCAATATCCAAAAATAGGTAGGCTAATGATCCATAACTAATTGAGTCCTACCGGATTCTAACCAATTTAACCGAAAAACTGTATGATTCGATACTGACAATGATCTAACTCATACTTAATATTTTATTTATAAGAATCTAATTCATACTTGATTGAGCCCAAGATTACCAGCCATAAACCTCTTGTATTATAGAATTCACATGACCCAAAATTTACTAATTGTATTCAATTGGAACATGAAAAAATAAGCGTCCTGACACGATCTCACTCGAACTTGACTTGATCCAATTTGGTGGACTGGGTTGATATAATCTCCCATTTTTTATTGAATTTTATAAAAATATTTTAATGAATTCAAAATGAATTCACAATTTTTTCACATTTTATTAGAAAAGAAATATTTAAATTAACTACTTCTAAAGCCAAAACACTTTCAAAATGTCAAGTATTAACTTTATTTATTTACATATTATTTAAGAATACAAATTATTTAATTAAATGATTTAGATTTTAGGTTTCTAGTTAAACTAGGATACCAAAAAATTATATATAGGGAATTAAACCCTGAATTTATCATTTTTACAAACCCTCACTACTCTCCCTCTCTTTCGCCTGGTTTTCTCTCTCTCCTCTTTCTCTTTCTTTCTGATTCTCTCTCTTCCGCCTTCTTTCTCCGCTACCGGCAGATAGCTTCCGGCCCCCCTCCTCTTCTTCCTCCCTTTTTCCGGTTTCTCCTTATTCTGTCTCTTCTTCTCGGCTTTCTCTTTTTCATATGGTTTTTATCATTTTTGCTTTATTTTGATTATTGTTTTCGTTATTTTTATTATTGTGGTTAGATTATATAATTACTATAAATCTCGTATTTTGGTTTTATTAATAATCATATTAAATTTCAACTTCAGAGATTTGAATTTATATTGTGATTTTTAAGATTTTTTAAAGGTGAAAATCGTGAGTACAATTATTGTGGATTGGAAAGTTTGAACCTTTATATTTATAAAATGTTTTCAAGGGTTTTAGAAGGTTTTTAGTATGTACATATTTGTTGAAAATTTATTGGTGATGGGATAGTAATTGAGTGTGTTGTTATTTGTAGGAAAAGAATATTCCTTGAGTGATTTTTAGAGCTTGAAAGTGGCACAAAAGGTAGAATTTATACGAGGTATGTAGATTTCTAAGAGCTTTAAACATAGTAACATGTACAAGGTAATGATTGTGACCTTAGTATCATGCTTAGGGAACCTTGATAGTTTTTAGCCAAGATTGTTTGCTATGAAATATGGCATGTTTATGTGATTATTGTGTTGAAACATGAAATATATTATTATTTCCTCTGCCTCCAATAGATCTGAAGACTTGTTTTGACACGTTGTTCAAGGTAATAAGTTGTTGTTATTATATGTTTGTACCAAATATTGATGCAAGCGTGTAAAGAAATTTTGATTATTTATTAATCACGTGGAATATCGATAACCAATTGTGGATGGTAATGGTTGGTTATTGCAATAAATTGTTAACTGTTCCAAATCTTATTATTTTCATCATTCAATGGGGTTTCATTTCTTCTTATCACCTCCACTTTTAATTAAGGTACAAACTAAAAATTCAAATTCTAATAAAACAAGGTTTTTCTTGTGCAGGAATTTTTGCTTTTGATTCCTCATTAAAAAACAGACAGAGGAAAAAAATGAGAAAGAGAAGTCCATGTAATTAGAATAATATTATATTTCTTTTGGAATATCTTCCGAGGAACTCACATCCTGAACTCGTTTTAGAGACTATAGTTATCAGCATTGGATTTATGAGTATATAACGACTCTTTTGTGTGATCTAGTACGACATTTGGCTCGCGGTTTTGTTTAGCTATGTCGTTTGGCTAGATTGTTGGTTGTTCCAGTTTTTGTGCTTATTTGTCTCTTTAAGTCCACTAGAAACCCTTATAGCACCATAATTCAAAAAAAATCACACCCTAAGCTGGTCGATAAATATCCCCTTGATTTTTTAGTTTGTTTCATGGTCCCTCAAGCCAGCTATGGTCAAACTCATAATTAGGCACTAATGTAGACACATAAACGTGTCTCTCCAATTTAGTACTCAATGATGAAACACACCGTCGTCCTACTTGGTGCGGAATGAAGAGGAGTGATCAAAAGCCTTGCCCAAAACCCTTTTTATGTAAAAAATATGTCTAATAGCCCATTTAAAAGAAAATCTAATTTCAAGTCCAATTAATTATTCATGATAATTAATTAATTTTAAAGTTAAGCTTTTATTAAATTATTTTCATAAATTAGATTTTATGATTTAAATATATTATTTTTGATAACTTTTGAAAAAAGATAAGTCAAGACGGTTATTTAAATTCTTTAAGGACGATGCGCTCGGCACGACATAATTGTGTGGCGCGCGACGTTGTTGCATGGCGAGCGACAATGATGCACTAAGCGCAAGCTTCTTTTGTATCCGCAACTTCTGTTTTCCGCATTCTAATCGTATTTCTCATTGTAAATACCTTGTTTTCACTCGTATTTTCTGACGGACTTGACATGTAATTCAACATATCTAAACAGTAAAACCTCTCAAAAACTCTATGCAAAGAACATTCAAACACATTCAAACCATATTCAAACACACCCAACCAAGAATATTAATTCTTCTTACTTCAGTGAATCCTCATTCAAGAACTCACCATATTCAAACACACCCAACCAAGAATATTAATTCTTCTTACTTCAGTGAATCCTCATTCAAGAACTCACCTTTTCAAGGTTAAAGATTGATTCCTCCGACGTCCATACGTTCAGACCCAGGCGACAAAGGTATAATTACTTGAAAAACTACTAAAAAGTTTTTCATGATGTAGATCATAAAAAAGTTCATGTCCTCTTGAATATTATTTTTCTAATCTCTTTTCATTATATTATTCATATATTATATTCATGCCTATGTGTTTATTGCTTTCATCACCTTCATATGTGTATTTTTGCTAGTCAAAGACCTAAAATTATGTTCTATGCTTAATAAGATAATGTGGACAATTGGTTTCAGCTCCTAGTAATTTGTTTGGTTCATGAATATATCACATGAATTTGTCTTTTGCTTGTTTAATAAACCAACTTAGATTAATTTTTAGAATGCATGAACATATTGCTTGGTTATTTAATTACATTAAACTAGATCCATGAATTGTATTCATTAGAGGCCAAGAGTGGGCGAAATTGATTCATGATAACATTCGTACCCTCACCTTGAACTCAATCTTTGGTTTATTGACCAATTATGAAGACATGACGGGGAAAACAACATTGGATAAGTCCCTAAGATGTCCCTAGAGTTTGCCAAATATCAAATCAGGTTTATGAGTCTGCTTAGCTTCCCTAGATCTTCGCTCGACCAAGGTTCACTAAGGGTTCTAACTCTAATACTATGACTTCACTCACCAAAGATTCGAATTATGAAGAATTTTAAATGATTTAATTTAGCTTCCCTCACCAGAAAAATTCACCTAAGGTTAATATAAACTTCACTCGTTTATATGAAGGATCTTGTGTTTAGGTTCACTCCCTAAAAACAATAATATTTCTGGAAAATACGACCAAAATCAACGATAAACTCACGTTTAGCTTTTAATCAATTAACTTCTTGTCTATTATTAATGAATCATGAATTACGTATATATGGGCTACAAGAAACCTAATTTAACTAAGACTACGAAAGAAAAGAATCAGCAAACTAAATCCTAATCCTATACACCTAAGATAAAGATAAGTATATAAGATAAACATAAGCTAGATTCGTATGTACTTAAAACAAGTAAAATCTCTCCCAAGCAGAAAAGTAAAACCTTGTAAGTAATACTAGACTTCTAACTAAACTATAATTCTAATCAGATTAGGAATCCCAATCCAACTAGGATTTGGACTAACTAATCCATTTAGAATTAGGATTACAACTTACACTCCTAACAGAACTAGGAGTTCAAATTTTAATAGAATTAGGATTACATGAGTCCTATACCTACTAGAACTAGGAAAACTAGCTATACTCCTAACTAAATAAGACTCCTTTAGACTTCTAATAAGGTTAGACTTCGACTATGATTAGAATTCTAACATGATTAGATTTCTATTATGATTAGACTTCTAATCTTACAAGATTTATATGACTCTAAGAGTTCCATTATAACTTGGACTCTTTACAAAAGAAATAATAACGTTAAAATTCTAATATATGTAGAGTTCTAACAAGCCTATAACTCTACTAATGAGTCCTAGCATAACTAGAACTCTTACGAAATTTTCAACTACTTCCTAAAACCTCCATAAACAATAATCTATGCTTGCTTACGCATCACTTCTTTTTCAAAACGAATTTCAAAACAAAAACCTTTACAATGAGATAGACAAATCCGTGCTTACCTTTGTGGTGCGCGATTTTTTACAGTCTTAATTAACGGTCTGAATCCCGTATAAGTCTCTCCTTAGATCTTGATTTTTAGAAAACTTGAAGTCGACACCCTATTTATATTTGAATATGGACAGATTTATTTAATATATCAATTTAAAGAAATATCATTTAAAACGACGATGACTTCATATGGATAAGGTTTTTCTTTTTAAAATTGGTATTTCATACCATGAGATAGGATTTGGGGTTTAGGTTAAGAGGTGCGAACGTCTGGAACTGGTCTCCTCTTCCGTTCTAAAGAACGGGCTCATACTAAATGCGTTAGTTTTCATTTTTAAGTAATTATGGCTATTCAAAAGAAAGAAAAACACATAATTTTGCACATATGCACACTAATATGTTTTTTAAGAGGGCCAATATTACGGGATTGGAATCCAGTCATGGATAAAGACCATCATAGTTCGATATTATGTCTCACCCTAAATGGTCAATGCCCTTGGGGAAGAAAAGACAAGAAGGCAAAATAGATTATGAATAACTCACCTATTAAATTAAACAAATCTATTAGAAATGAGGCAATCACTGCAATTAATGACAGAAAATGATTTCGATATAATCACTCTAATTAGTGATTAAATAAGACAGCAAAGATAATCACCCTAATTAGTGATTAAATAAGGAGATCATCACTCTAATTAGTAATTAAATAAATTAAGGTTGGGGTAATCACTCCAATTAGTGATGAGAAATGGGGGTTAATATAATCACTCTAATTAGTGACTGGACTTAGTATTATGGTAATCACCTTAATTAATAATACCAACTTACGATTAAAATAATCACTCTAAGTAGTGTTTAAATTGAGGGTTGAAATAATCACTTCAATTGATGATTAAATTTAGCATTTTTCAAGAGGTCTTAGAAAGAGAGATTTGTTTCCTAATTGAAGGCGTTTGGATTGATAATAAATAATCTTATTTCAAGATTATTTATTCATTTTGAATAGAATGATAAATTTGAAATGGAGTTTAGATATTATGTGTTTGGCTTATCGAAATCTGTCCATTAAAAATGAGACACGTGAAATGACCTAAAATCAATTATGACACCATAATTACTTATCTAATTATGTCAAATTATATAATTGATCCATTTGAAGATTATGGAGAATAATGAAAAATTTAAAATGTAAGTTAGATCTTTATACAATTTAAAAAATGTAAGTTAGATCTTTATACAATTTAACTTAGCTAATTTGCAATTTTTCCTCTTAATTGAGATTGGGTCATTTAATTCATATACTGTGATATATTGGGTCTAACATACAATATTTACAACATTGGTTGCTGATTATTATTCAAAAAGAATAACTTGTGGAATTATTTTCTTATGAAAATCATGCATAAACATCTCCATATATTTTTATTAGTTGAGTGATGCAATAACTATTGTTACAATAATATGTACAAAATCTATGATCTATATAAATCTACATTCTTGATCTTCACCCTGATGCTCCTTGATCTTCATCTTCTTGGATGGGCTTTGGGTTAAAGTTTATTTATAAAATTATGAAAATTAAAGATTAATTAACCTCTTTAATTTAATATTTATGATGATGATTTTTATATGTGTAATAAAAAAGAGTCATTTTAAAAGAAACTTAAAACTTAAGAAAATAAGTTAATCACTTTATTTGAAATTTCCAGTTTACTTTTTGTTCTGCCAGTGACTTGAAAAATCCATAACTTTCTGAATAAAGCGTAAAATTGAAGACAAAATTAGTTTTTACCAATAATTTTGTATGAATTTTAATTAATTGCAGAAAAATTTTTTTTTTTTTTTAAATTGACAATCCCAGTTGCCACAAACACCTTGAACTTCACAGGAAAAACATTACATCCTATTCACATAGTATAGACGAAAAGTGAGATCAAGTATAAAATTAAAACTAACTACATAATTACAGCATCATATATTGTCTTTATGGAGATGTTTAAGCACAATTCTAAATTCTAATTTTATGAAATATTATTTTTTGGTGATAAATAACATCTTGATTAAGAAAAACAAATTAATCACATATTTCCTAAGAGTCTCCCGAATAGAGTTGACTATTTAGGTAGGGTGATTTCAAGGTTTGGAACCCATTGGAACTTTCACATACCCAAATCACTCCAAATATTTAAAAAGGGAAAGAGAAAACAAAGAGAAAGAGTTATTAGATGATTAGATAAGATAATCAATAAATAACAAAGAACAAAAATTTACCTTGCTAGCTCAATGATGCAATTCTTTTGTAAAGGTTTCTATTTTTTTATTTTTTTATTTATAAGTGATTTTCTATGTGCACTTAGTCACTTATAACTAGAACTCTTTTTTTGTGTTTTTGATGAACTTCTTTACTCCTCCTTAATAATTACTCTTCAAATTTTTCTCTTTTTTCTAATGTGGCCCCTTACCTTAGCCTTACATTACAACCTTATTAAGTCTTTTTAATTTTTGTATGCTCTATGTCTTACTAAGTAATGGAGGATTGAACGATATGCAAATTTAAAGACGATATATTTCATTTCGAGTTGACTTTCTAGGTTTTGAGTGATAATTATTACACCTCCAAACACATGAGTGATTATAAATTTATTTTTATTTATACAACTAAAGTGAGGGTTTACCAAGTTAATTACTCACATCTTGAATGTGGTTGTGGTAAGATTTAATAGAAACACTAATACCTGAAGTACTATGCTTTTTGAAGAGTTGGTTAGTCTTTTGCCTATTGCTTGTGATGTCTAAACATTATTTTAGAATTAAAAGTTGTTTCTATAAATGTTTTTTATGGTCTTTGTGAAAGCTTTCAGTTGGATTATGGCTATTTATAATAGAATTTGCATGAAAAGTCAGTGAGTTGAGAAGTTAAAATATTTTACTCGAATCTAGTGTCTAATATTGGCGTATAGATGCCTGCATTATATAGTCCTAGTTTGCTCGAGGACTAGCAAACCTTAAGTGTGGGGGAGTTGATATGTGGTTATTTTAATATATGTTTTACCCATTATTATTATTAGTAATTAGTATAATTTATAAGATTAATTGATTTTTCTTTGGTTTTATTGTAGGTTCTAATATATCAAGTATAATATGGAAGATAATGAAAATATGGACAAAAAAGCCCGTTTTCATTAAAACCCACGTAAGAAAAGAAGAGGAGTTCAACTCTTTTACTAACCAACAATTGATGAAGACAAAAAAAGAAAAAAAGAAAAGAAGAGGAAAATCCCTTTTTATCCCCAAGACCTATAGCAAACAGAGGAGAACAAAGGATAACTTTCTCAAATAAGAAAAGACGACAACCACAAGCAGGAAGAAAGCTAGTAGGGAAGTAAATTAGAGGGAAATATTTTTCTTGGGCAATTATAATCCTTTGAGATAAAATCTACTCTTTGAGATTTTTTTTGCTGAGTTGAAGAGTTAGAGAATTTAGTGTAGGAGAGAGAATTGATATTAAAAGGGAGCATCAAAGGAGATTGACGGGGAGGACTCGAGGACGCCAGAGGAAGAAAACGAAGCGTTTCATCTGATTCTTCATCTGAATTTGAAAATTATCACTTTCTTCTCTTAGCTTATGTTATTTAATTTCGTCAATTACTATGTTTAATTTCAGATTTTCGCTTTCAATTAGTTGGGTTAATTTAGTTTCAATGTCTAGCTAAATTTCTATGTTCTAGGTTTTAGATGTATTCTTCTACTTTTCGTCAATGAATTGAACTAAGTTGTTTGGATTGATTTATTTTTATTGCAATTTGATAATCTTGGTTTATCTTCACGTAATCGATTTGGCTAGTTGATTGTATGTTTAGGGTATATTGGATTAGTAGCGGAAGTAAATTTCAATATTAGTTCATGGGATTGTTAAACGTTAAGTAGTATAATTTTAGGAATAGTTAGACACTTGGGATGGTCTTTTACATGAATTTCTTATTCGTAATGGGTTTATATTAATTGTTATGACTACGGAAGTAGGCATAAGATTAGTATAAATACACATTTTCTACCTTGGAAGAGGAGATAATATATCATAGGAAATTCGATCATTGCAATACAATAGTTTTTAACCCAACAACCAGTTTAATTTCATTGTAGAAGGTAATTGGCGAAATCTAAGTCCTAGAACTATCTCTCATATTTGATTTATACCTATTGTCCAATGTTTTTAGTGTCACAATTAGTATAGCTCTTAATTTAGTAGCCTAGTTTATTATCACCATTAACTATTTTTGGATTGTCTAAATAATATTATTATCTCTTAATTTGGTAGTTGATCATACCTTCTTGTGGGAAACGATACCTTGCTTACCCTATATTTCAATAATTAAATTGTATACTTGCGGTGTACTTTTAGGACCGACCAGAATACGATGTTCCGCAGTTTCTCTACTAACGCTATGCATATCAGCATAAGACCATACAAACACATCTACATACTCTTTTAATAATGCAATAACCACGGACTATTCAATTGCAGAGAGGGATGAACCTATTATGACTTCTTTCACAACATTTTATGCATGTACCAATATTAATTACAATGGACACTTCCATGGGTTTTATATATATTTCAGTTGTATCAAGTGATTCATCATTATTAAATTCACTATCATAAAAAATATCTTGCATGCAAATGTTCTTAGACAAAGGTTCACATTCAATTTCTTCAGTATCAAAATTTTCTGACTGGGTATGCAAGGTAGATTGGCTAGAAGATGAGCTATCAGTGTCATAATCATAGGAAAATAGTGAAAAATCAGTTTCTTGAGATGGTTCTGGAGGATGGTTTCCTAAAAACATTCTAAACCCAATAAGCCCGTTTTTTGCTTGACACTCGATACTCCACTTATGTCTAATGTTTTTGCCATAAGGTATCATAAAAGTTATCAGATTAAAATCCCCTTCTTCAGAAGATTCAAAAGCGAAAAGTTTCTTCGGGATCGGACTCCATGTTCCAGATTGTCCACCCAATCACTTTCCGTTTTTATTTTTTGTCTTTTGACAAACCAACTTTTGATTAAGTCTAAATCTGTAGCTTCATTGAATAATATCTCCATTCTTGGTAAAAGCTTATGTTCCATCAAACTAAGCCAAGGTTATGGGAATTCATAGTACAACTCTGTATCTCCTTGCAAGATGAATTGACCATTGTGGGTAAAAGAAGGCTCTTTGATGTTGTAAGAAGTGTTGCCCGGATCATATCCTAACCCATACCGATTTTAATTGTTCACTCTGGAGATTGGTTACTTTATCCCCCTATCGTCATACCCTAATCCAGTTCCTTGAGTACAACCCATTTTCATCATTATTTGAAGATCTTTAGATACAGGTTGCATGGCAAACCTACAGGCTCCTTAACTGCATTTGTGGATATGGCTGAGGTTTTTGTTTTCTTATGTTACTTGGTCATCCTTAGAGAAGGGATAAATTTCTTCTACTTGGACCTAAAGGTAGAGAAAATGAATCAAAAGAAAAAGAAAAATGAAGCTACATATTGCATAATGCATTGAAGAGTAAGAAAAACTTTCTAAAATAATTTTGCAATATTTTACTTGGGATGATCCATCTTTACAACTTTGTTTTTTTTTAGTTTTTACACTTTTTGAATGATTTTACTGTCATTGGGGTTGATAACAAATGAATTTATTTTTTAACATCATTTTTCCATTCCCAACTTTACTATTGAACAAAAATGAAAGATTTAGAAACTAGGGCTTGTATCCCCACTGATTTCTCATTTTAGAATTCGAAATTGCTATCATGACAATTTGCATCTTGAGTTGCAATCACATCATCTCGAAATACGATTGTTAGTCCATTAGAGTCGACTCCGAAGACCGCCTACACATCTCCATTTACTCAATGCACATTCTGTAGGGAATCAAACCCAACATTGTTCGTCATGAAGATTCCAAATATTTTTATTTGATAAAGCAACTGCACTAATATTGAGCTACCTACGTACCCTATGTGTTACATAGGTGGAAATGTATGTTTACGTGATTGTGGGGATTCAAGCTCCACATAGTTCTCTAATACTAGTGCACTGAAATATTCTTTTTTACATGTCTTTATTATGATGGGCTAGCCCCTTACTGGTATTTTTATTGAAGATCCCCCCTCTAGCATCGGATAGGCATCATACAACTAAGTAGCCTTGCGGTAGATATTGGTAATCTGCTTGATGCGGTAACTGAGGGCATAACATTGATTTGTGTCATGACAATGCAACTGACGATAATGGCAGTATTTGTGGAGATTCGGACCCATATGATTTGCCCCTGGACGCTGAGGAAGCGGGTGAATCTGACCAATATGACCTTGATCAACCAGTTTACGAAAGAATCAACTTGGGACTTTTGTTGAGGATGTGATGATATTTTCTTCATGGGTACCTCTTTCTGGGATGGATTTGCCTCGATCAATGTGGTTTTGAACTTTGTAGTAAAAATCATAGCATCGATCAGTGTCATGCCTACATTGGCGGCTATAAGTGCAGTGTTTACTTATGTCTATCTCAGAAAGAAGTGGTGCACATATGTTGGGGCTTGGATTATACCTTGGCTCCAAAGACGATCACACACCACACTCAAATGCTCATCCATTTTAGCAAAAATCCTTGGGTTTGCATTAGGAGTTTCAAGATTTTTCTGTGGGCGCTTGTCTTAAATCATTCAGATTTTGTTGCAATATAAGCATGAAGTCCCGATCAGTAATAGGGAAACGAAGCTATCTACGGATATGAGCGCATCTTGAACAAAAGTGCGAGAAGGTTTCTAGGGTGCTTTGACGCAAAGTGACCAGCTTCAACTCCTTCATATCAGTATGTTTATACTCGAGAGTCCAATTAACAAAAGCCTGACTATTTTCCCAATTAACTCTATCCACATGATTCAAAGAATAATACCAGTCCAGAACCGGTTCTTCTAAGCTTCTATCAAAAAGCATAGGGTAATCGTCTTGTAGTATGCCCCATTCGGTGCAATGCATTTACAAGACCAATAAAATGGACAAAAGGATTACCAGTTCCATTAAATTTTTTGAAATGCGGTAACTCGCGATAGTGATATTCATGTTGATATCCTGGGAAAATGATTAATGACTCACTGTCAACCTTTCCAGTAGGGCATACCACATTAAAATCCCGGTCGAAAATATTAGCCCTAGATCTTTTCTTTGAATCATTATCATCATTGTTGACTCTGTCTTCCATTTTTGAGAAATTTCCAATCCAAGATTCTTCTGGTTCCCCAGATGATGAATTATGTGTGCCGACGCTTGGAGTTCTTACTTTTTCCTCATCATCCTTGCTTAGTTCATATTATGGCTCTATTTCTTCCGCACTTACATCTGGTGTGGTTGTTGGGATAACATTCATCAATGAATTTTAAGCCCTATTTGAATATAGTGGATGGTATAGCCGTCCAACCTAGTGCCTTCTATTTCGTCGAGATGCAACACAAATTTCCCGGTGGTGGAAACAATCATAATTTCTAGATCACCAGAAATGGCCACAGCACCCTGATCAGTACATAGCTTTACTTTTTGATGTAGAGGAGAGGCCACTATTATGTTTTCATGCAACACGCCTTCCAAATAGGAGGTTAAAGCACTCCTGGATGTTAATGACCATGAACTCTACATTCCTTGCCACAGGACCACACTCAATGAGGAGGCTGATTAGACCCAATACTTCTCTCTTAGCATTATCATATGCTCTGACCACCTGATTGTATAGTACCAGATCTTCTTTTGAATACCCGAGTCCTATTAGCACACATAGAGGGCAAACGTTTATCGCAGAACCGTTGTTAATCAATACCCTATGTATTTCCCATCCTTGGCAACGTACAATAATGTGCAGTGAATTGTTATGATTGGTATTCTCAGGGAGATCATTGTCCATGAACATGAGAGTTCGATCAATGCCATGTAGGAGCCCTACCATCTAATCAGGTGTTATGGAAGAGCTTACTGAGGCTTCGTTGAGATGTTTTAGAACAACGACCTTATGAGGTTGAGAAGGCATTAATTTCTTCCAGATGGAACCATTAGCATTTACTTCCTTCATGTTCTTGATAGCATCATCCTCTTTATTACTATCTTCTATCATAGGCTCTCTTTGCCCTTTTCTTTTCTCCTTAATACCTCCAGGGGAATCTTATCCTCCAAATGAGATGGTTTAAAATGGCGACCTGCTCTAGTTAAATGAGATATATCCACGTATTCCTCATCACTAAGATCATCGAGGCAGATAGGACGTCGGTAGGTATTTGGAGTGGTGAAATGACCTCCAGTTCTATTCTCTACAACTGTCAAGAAGAAGCATCTTCATCGGCATTAGAGTCCAAGATGAAGAAAGTGCCATTATAGTCCAAAGTTTGACACATATCTGAGAATGGATCCTTAGTGAAATTGAGGTCCATGCAAGGCCTCGTTCTGACCTTTTCTTGAGTGGAATAGTCCTAAACCAAGCAATTGTAGCCTGCAGATATTGGCATTTCTTACATCCGAGGAACTGTCATGTGGATCAGCTGGATTGGATCACATTAGTCAGAAGGAGCAGAACTAGCGTTAGTGGTAAATGAAGGTTTCTGATTAGGAAGTGGTTTTTTTTGTGATGTTAGGTTGAGACTCATTTGGTTTACTGGAAGTGGATCCCAGGGAAAGTTTTCCATCATCCACAATATTCTAACTCTAATGTTTAAGAACTGTGCAGTTTTCAGTATTATGCCTTGGGCTTTGGTGATATTCACAATTTTGGTTAGTATCATAACCAAGATAAGGATTTTTAGGAGGTGGGCGTGGATTCAATGGTTGAATGAGATTGACCTTTTTTAGTTTAGATACGCCAATGGCATGGATCGCATTGGTCGTTTTATAGGCTGCTGAATCATTGTTTGGGGTTCTTTTATTGTTCCCAAACTTCGCAGTATACGTAGTGCGCCAATAGGCTCATCCTTTTTTATGTCTCCCCTTTTCACAGCATTCTCAACTAGATCAACTGTAGCAATCAGAGCTTTGAAGGTTTGAAAATATTCGTATGCCATATGTTTCTGATAAACATAAAGGAGACTCTTCACCACCATTTATAGTTGTTCCTCCTCACTAGGCCTTCTCATCATTTTAGAGGCTTTGTTTCTCCATCGAGTAAAGAATGAAGAAAAGGTCTCATTGGATTTTTAAAAGGTGGTCTATAGATCCTTCTAGTCACATCGATCTGTTGATTGTATTGGTAATGGTTTGAGAATTCTCTGACTATGCCAGCCCAGGTGGATTTCTTTGTATTCTCAACATTGAGGAACCAATGTGCTGCAGACCATCTAAATATTGTTGGAAGAGCTCAGCCATTAGATATTCTTCCACTCCCCAGGGACTCATCCCCCTACATACATCTTCAGAAAGTTGGTTGGGCTACCAGTCCCATCAAACCTTGTCAATTTAGGCATTCTCAAACCACGAGGTAACCTTGCCTTCGGGAAAGTATTAAACCATGAATGTCCATCCACGGTTCATTCTTTGTCATGTCCTTTAAGACTTGTTTGAGCTTAACCACTTCGTTATGGAGCTTAGTGGGAATTTCTCTCTCATTGTTCATAGGCTCAAGGTGAAAAGGTGAAGCATCTTCTAACTCTAGATGTAACAGCCCGCTTCCCGAGCTGCTAGCTTAACTCGCTTTGTAATCACAAATCTCAATTGGCACCAAAATAATAATAATCACTTATGAATTAGATAACACTCGCAGTGGAATCAACCTGAAATATACGATCCTGGACATGTGGGTTATGGGCCTACAAAACAATATCCTTTATAAAAGGCTTCAATTACATAGTCATTCAATCTCAAATTCCATGGCAAAAGAATAATCTATATTGTAAGTAATTCTAAATAAACTCCTCTATATACAAACTTAAATCTCGGACTTTAACCCACAATACACAATTCGAATCATAACTTTACTCTCAACTCGATTCTGGCTTCCAACACAATCCTGCAATAACCCACCAAGTGACAGGCCACACAAATGACAACACTATCAGCAAAGCTGAGTACACACTGTATAATAGAAAATACAAGTTTAGGTGTATTTTGAAAACTAATTGATAACACATAGTCATAATAGCAAGTAGTCATAATCACTCCAATTACTTAGAGATTTCATAAGATCAATCTTTTATTATGACCGCGAGCGTAGCAAACTGTTGAGGGTCGTCAACCCACCTTTTACTGTTCTGCTTGCAAGACTTAACCCGGACATGTCCTACTTCCGCCAGGATTTCCCCCTCCTAGTTGGGTAACAATTAGGGAATACCCGCCCTAACCCGGGTGTATGCTCACGCCTCGCTTCCGTGATTAAAATCCAAGACATTTAGTATTTCATTACCATACAATTCCATATACTTAACAAATTCCAATTAAAAGCATAAACATGGCAATTTAGTGTTTAAGCCTAGCTTAGGATAAGTAAAACATCTCAAGTGAACCATAGCATGCCAAATCCATGTCATATACTCAAAACACACATACTAATATGCATATCAGAAGATATTTCATTTCATAATCATGCTTCAAAATAGAAAGAAACAATCATTTAACTATAGGTAGGAAAATCTCTAGGTTACAATCCAAACTAAGTGTGTACCTTCACTTAGGCTGCTTAATGTAACTCAAAATTCTTATTCCAAGTGGTTTATCCTTCCTACAACTTCCCCTGAATATGTAAAGTGATAAGGATTAGTTTACACAAGTTTTAGAACATGAAATACTAAGCTAAGTACAAGAGAGATACAAAGCTGTACTTACACAGTTTGCTTGATGTTTCTATGGAGTTTTCTACAACTTCCCAAGGCTTGAAAACTCTACCAAAAGCTTGAAACACTAAGTAATTATGTCTAGAAGAGTTGTATGTAAAGAGAAGTAGGTGTTGAAGAACAAGAATTAGGAGAAAAGGATCGAAAAACCAAACAAACGGCTTTTATAGGGCATTTATGGCGGTACCCCCGGGGAGGGAAAACCTATTCGGGTGAGGTCGGTTTCTTGGAGTTTCTGGGTGATTCTTGTTGGAGGTGTTAGCTTGAGGTGTTGGCTTTCATGCATGCAAAGATCATCAAGAGATCGACACTTAAGCAGCTGCTAAGAAGCATTCTTTGAGGATAGGTACGAACTGATATTTTAGCTGGCCAGATTTTACTAAGTAAGGAATTTACCATATTAATCCACGTGTATTTTTGGAACAAATGACCATTTTAATCTTACAACATCCCAAACATAACATATGTCAAGTTTGATTAGGTTCTGAGCTCGGATTCAATCCAAAAAGGCTCTTTAACTGGAGGTTCATTGTTACCCGATAAAATGGTCTCTATGCAATTTTCATAATCTTAAGGAATAAGGCTCTCATAGGCTTTGTAACTTAAGTATTGGTTATCAAAGCTTTCTTAACCACTAAGAATGCTAGTCCTTATCCACTTTGACCTTTCTAAATCATAAGTCTCTATTTTATAGATGATTTCTGCCTGTTATATTACTTTTAGGTATAAGTTTTGAGACTTATAATAGGTTTTCTTGTGATATTTTAACGTTTAAGAGTTTAAGAGTTAAGTTACTAACAGTAATAAATTTGTTTTAAAATATGAAAAATATGCTCAATAAATTATTTCCTTGATGCTACAACTACAAATATCTATATGTTAATTTGGCTTGTTTAATATTCATAGTAGTAGTATGTTTTTACTATGTAAATATTTTGTTTTAAAGTTTATTTGTTTATCACTTTATTATTTTATTTTGTAGGCAACAATTGCAATAAGAAAAAAAAGAAAAAGAAAAAGAAAGAAAAGAAGAAAAGCTTACAAGTTACAGCAACATGAGACTAATTACAAAAGGAGAATGGATGGACTCCTAAGTCCTAATATGCTGGGCCAGACAAACAACTCGCATAAGACATAGAAAAATAAATGAGTAAATTATCTTGCTGGGCCAAATTGAAGGAACTGACGACAGCACACAAAATAAAAGGGCAAAACCCTTCTTCTTGATACGGGGTGAAAAAGGGGACGCATAGAAGGGGATAACAGAAGGAGGGAGGCTGGAACGAGAAGACGCCAGAGGAACGGGGAGGACAGTGGACGCGGGACGCCAACGCGAGAGCAAGCGTCGTTCATCTGATTCGTCATATGAATCTGGAGTTTATCTCTCTCTTCTCTTAGTTTATGTTATTTAGGGTGCGTTCTCTTCACCTTAAAAAATTAAGTTTCAGGTCCAATAAGTTCAGTTCAGTTCAGATAAGTTCGGTACGTTTCGAATAAGTTTGTCCAATCGTGGCAATAAGTTCCAATCGGTGTCTAATAAGGTCCAATAAGTTCCAATCAGGTGCAATAAGTTCCAATCAGGTCTAATAAGGTCCAATAAGTTCTAATCAGGTGCAATAAGTTTCAATCAGGTCTAATCAGGTCCAATAAGTTCCAATAAGGTCCAAATAGTCAATGATCAATAAATATTTGTATTATTGTCCATTATTTTATTATTCATATCACTATTAGCTGATTATGTTATTATTAGAATTTTAATTAAAGTACCACAATGATTATATCGTATTATACTTGTATTATTGTCTATTATTTTATTATTCATATTACTATTAGCTAATTATATTATTATTAAAAAATATTATAATCATGGTTAAATAAAGTTAACAATAATAATATCATAATTACAATATTTTGCAATTCGTCTTTAAATAACTAGAGATAACATGTTTTCGTTACTAATAACAATGAGTTCTACTGCTTTAGTCATAAAACTAAGTGGAGTGAGAGATAAATTTGTCCATATGTGGCAATTTCACACTTGTTAGCAATATAAATGTTAATCAACTTTTGGTTTTCTACTAGTGCTTTATGAAATCAAAACAAGACTATTAGATATATTAGTGGTGAAAGTTATGTATAGGCAAATATATAAATAGTATATTTTTTTTTGTTAAATTGTTGATCATAAGAGATAATTAATAATTATTTTTTTAAAGGGCGGATTTTAATAATTATTACTTCATAATAAATTTTGAGGGGTAGTATTTACGTTAGGGGTAATATTTATGTTATTACTCATTAATTTTTTTGTCTAATAAGGTCAAATAAGTTCCAATTAGGTCCAATAAGGTCTAATAAGTTTCAATCAAGTCTAATAAGGTCTAATAAGTTTCAATCAGGGCCAATAAAGTCTAATAAGTTTCAATCAGGTCAATAAGTTTCAATCAGGTCCAATAAGTTCCAATCAGGTTCAATCAGGTCCAATAAGTTAAATCAGGTCCAATCAGGTTTAATAAGTTCCAATCGCCCGTTCCAGTCCAATAAGTTCGGTTCGTATAAGTTCGGTTCGGTTTCAGTCCAATAAGTTGAAGAGAACGCACCCTTAATTTTGTTATTATTATGCTCAATTTCCGATTTTTATTTTTAATTAGTTTGGTTTATTTAGTTTTAATGTCTAGCTAAATTCCTTTGTTCTAGGACTAGATGTAGTCTTTTATTTTTCTGTCAATGATTTGAATTTGTTGTTTGGATTTGATTATTATAATTGCAATTTGATAACCTTGGTTTGTTTTCATATAATTGATTTGGCCAGTTGATTATATGTTTAAGATATTGGATTATTAGCGGAAGTGAAATTTCAATATTAGTTCGTGGGATTATTAAACACCAAGTAGTATAATTTTAGGAATAGTTATACACTTGGGGTGGTCTTTTATATGAATTTCTTGTTCGTAATGGGTTTATATTAATTGTTATGACCACGGAAGTAGGCGAAAGATTTTAATAAATACACGTTTTCTACCTTGGAAGAGGAGATAATATATCATAGGAAATTCGATCATTGCAATATAATAGCTTTTAATCCGACAACTAGTTTAATTTCATTGTACAAGTTAATTGGCGAAATCTAAGTCCTAGAACTATCTCTCATATTTGGTTATACTTATTATCCGATTTTTTTTAGTGTTATAATTAGTAGTTTATATTATTTTATTTTAGTTATTATCACTATTCACATTACCCGAATCGTCTAAATAATATTAGATTTTCTTAATTTGGTAGTTGATTATATACCTCCTTGTGGGAAACGATATCTTGCTTACCCTATATTAACTTTAATTGACCCGTACACTTGCGGTATTTTAAGGTACTTTTAGGACCGACCAAGTTTTTGGCGCCGTTGCCGGGGAACGAACCCGGGTCTCTAAAGACGTCGGACAATAAACCAGTAGAGATGGGGGATGACAACAATGAAAAGCCTTTACGTGATTACGCAATGCCGAATGCTAGTGGAGCCCCTTCAAGTATTGTAAGGCCTACTATTTCTGCTAATAATTTTGAGCTTCGCCCTGCTTTAATTCAAATAATTCAACAAGACCAATTTAGTGGCCTAGATAATGAAGACCCTAATGAACATATAATCACTTTTCTTGAAAAATGCGATACTGTTAAGTTAAATGGAGTGACTGACGATGTTATTCGACTTGGTTTGTTTCCGTTTTCACTTAAAGATAAAGCTAAAACGTGGTTAAAATCTAATCCACCTAATTCATTTACAACATGGGCTACATTATCTCAAGCTTTTCTTAGTAAATATTTTCCTCCTGGAAAAACTGCTAAGTTTAGAAACGATATAACTAGTTTTGTTCAATATGATGGGGAGTCTTTATATGAGGCTTGGGAAAGGTTTAAAGATTTACAACGTCAATGTCCTCATCATGGTGTCCCAGATTGGTTGCTTGTGCAAACTTTTTATAATGGTCTGAATGAATCTGTTAGAATAACTATAGATCTGCTGTAGGAGAGGGGCTATAATGGGTAAAACTATCGAGGTTGCTAATAGATTATTAGAAGAAATGGCTTCAAATAACTATCATCGGTCTAATGATCGAAATAAACCAAAGAGAACTCGGTGGTAAGTATGAAGTAGAAGGAATAAACATGTTAAATGCAAAAGTGGACAACTTAGTAAATTTGTTTACTAAAATGAATAATGTCAATTTTGTGTCTTCTTCTTCTACTATGATATATAATATATGTGGGGGTGGCCATTTAGCTATAGATTGTGCTAATATTGAACAAGTTCAATATGTTTCTAATTTTAATAGGCCATCACAAAATGATCCCTACTCTAATACTTACAACCCAGGATGAAGAAACCACTCCAATTTCTCTTGGAGAGACCAAGACCACCAAAATGCCAATTTTAGACCACTAAACCCACCTGGCTTTCACCAAAAACAACCCCAACAAGAAATTAGGCCAGCATGGGAGTTGGCTATTGAAAAATTGGCTAATGCTACTTCAGAGAGAATTGAAAAGTTGGAAACTAAAGTTGATCAGATAGCTATTTCTAATAGAAATGTGGAACTTCAACTTGGACAGCTAGCTAATACTATCAATTCTAGAAGTCAAGGAGCTTTGCCTAGTAAAACTGAAGTTAATCCTAAAGAGCATTGCAACGCTGTCACTCTTAGAAATGGTAAGGAGTTAAATAACATAAAAAGTACGATTAAAGAAAATGAGGTCGCCAATGAAAGTGAAAAAGAGAAGGAGAATTATGAAGCTGAAAAAGAACTTGAATCACCACCTCCTCCCCCAGTGACACCTTATGTTCCCCCTATTCCTTTTCCACAAAGACTTAAACAAACTAAATTAGATAGTGAATTTGAGAAATTCTTGAAAATGTTTAAGCAATTATATATTAACGTTCCTTTTATTGATGCTTTAATGCAAATTCCTTCTTATTCTAAGTTTCTTAAGGAAATTATGTCTAAAAAGAAGAAGTTGGAAAAATATGAAACCATTGCTTTGAGTGAGGAATGTAGTGCTGTGATTCATAAAAAGCTTCCCCCTAAACTGAAAGACCCAGGAAGTTTTTCCATTCCTTGCACTATAGGTGATATTAAATTTTCTAAAGCTTTATGTGATTTAGGTGCAAGTGTCTCTCTTATGCCTTTATCTATTTGCAAGAAGTTAGGACTGCATAATATAAAATCTACCACTGTCTCTTTGCAACTTGCTGATAGATCTATCAAATATCCAATAGGAATACTAGAAAATGTGCTAATTACAGTTGATAAGTTTATTATTCCTGTTGATTTCATTATTCTTGATATGGATGAGGATACAGAGGTACCTATTATTTTAGGTAGACCCTTCTTAGCTACCGCTGGAGCTATTATAGATGTTAAAAATGGTATTTTAACATTTGAAATTGGTGAAGAGAAAGTTCACTTCAATATATTCAATTCTTCTAAAAACAATTCACAACGTGATCTTGTTTTTAAAGTTGATATAATTGAAGACATGACTAAGAAGAAACCTGTAACTGATGCTACTAATGCTCCATTTGAAGTGTGTTTGAGTAAAACAAGTACTCCTTCTAAACTTAAGAAAGCAAAGGTAAGAGAAGTTTTTCCTACAATCAAGAAATGTTTTTCATGGAGGAAAAACGGTGATTTCAAAACTAAAGGTAAGTCTCACTTGATTACTAAGACGGCCACTACAGGAGTGACTAACTCCTCGATTGATCCTGGTTAAATGGAACTTGATGGAAGTCAAGCTATAGACTCTAAACAAGCGCTAATTGGGAGGCAACCCAAGCACTTTTAATTGCTTATTTAAATTTTCACGCTTAATTCTCTTTACGCTTGTTCTTTTTGTTTTTCTTTTGCAGATACCAGACACTAATAAATGATAATGAGGCTGTGAGATAACTAAGATGAGTCTCTATATGCATAGGAACTGCTGCTATGTACTCCTGCTGCTATGTGTTGCTGCTTTGTTGTGCTACCGTCGTCCTGTCACACCAGTATCACAAGAGTTGACATAGAATAGCTGGCTTGCTGCTGCTCTCTTATTGCGTTGCACGAGAGAAGTCGTCTTACTCCATGTTGTTTCTCTCTAAGTCTTTTATATTGGCACGTTTATTGCTAAAATTTCCCCCTTTCCCATATAGTCTGAATATATTCAAACATTGAGGACAATGTTTATAATAAGCGTGGGGGAGAGGCTTAAGCCTTGGATTGTTGGATTTGATGTATTGCTTTAATTTGTGTGAAGGAACAGGTCTAGAAAATGAGGAAATATGATTGGATATGTCATATTTTAGGGGAGGTGCTGCAAAAATTTGCGTAGGAAATTTATAATTTTCATCTGATATTGATTTGAAGGCAAATTCCGTTCGCTTAATTTGACTGAAAAGAAAAAAAAATCAGTTTTTAAAATTGAATTTAAAAAAAATAAGTTTTTCTAGTTTTGTTGCAAGTTAATGGGTTCTTATGTTGACTGATTTGGAGAATAGCATAGCATCATTGTGCAAGTGTTTGGCAAGTGGTAAGAATGGTTATTTATGATTTGATTGTGATTGACTTGGTGAACATTAAACCATTGTGAGCTTTTTCTTGAGCCTTTTAATAGACTAAAACATCTATGTTAGTCTCTAGTTTTTCATGAGAGTGTGTGTTAGTTCCTGGTGAAGTATAGACTATTGAATTTGTATTGGTTTCTTCGAGACTACATTGAAGCATGAGCATGCATAAAAATGATTAAGGCGTTCGTTTTTGTTGAACCACATTTAGCCTAAGCCACCTACATTGTCATATCTCTTTCTAAAGCCTATCTGAGCCTTAAGCCTATTTCTTTTGTTTAAACCACATTACAAGCTTATTTCCTAAACACATGACTTTTACCAAAGCTTTGAGCTAGTGAAATATAATTTGGTGTTTGGAGTATTATTTGTGAAGGCTATAATAATAATGATAAAATTATTATTATTGAGGTGGTGTTTTATTATTCTATATCAATGATTATTATGAGATTGTGAAAAATACAATAAAGCGGATCGTTGAAAAAAAAAATTAAGAACACAAGTAAGAATTTATTGCGGTGAAAAAAAGAAGAAGAAGAAGAAAGTGAATATTTTTATTGGTGTTTGCTATCCAATGATATTATTATGGTGAAGAAGTTGGCTTATATTCGAGTAGTTGGAGTTTTGATTGTGGCCATTATTTTTGGCCTTGTTATAATTTAGTTTTTTTTACTCCACTAGCTCTGAAAGCTTTTGAGCATCAAATCCCAAATACTTCCTACCCTCTCACCTTTGCCTTACATTACAACCCTACTAAAGTCCTTTTGATTTTTGTATGCTCTATGTCTTACTAAGTAGAGGAGGATTGAACGATATGCAAATTTAAAGATGATATATTTAATTTTGAGTCGACATCATAGGTTTTGAGTGATAATTGTTACACCCTAAACACATGAGTGATTATAATTTTTTATTTTTATTTGCACAACTGAAGTGAGGGCTCACCAAGTTAATTACTCAATTACTCAATTCTTGAATATGGTTGTGGTAAGACTGAATGGAAACACTAATACATGAAGTACTATGCTTTTTGAAGAGTTGGTTGGTCTTTGGCTCATTGCTTGTGATGTCTAAACAATATTTTTGAACAAAAAAAAAATTTGTTTCTATAAAAGTTATTTTTGGTCTTTGTGAAAACTTTCAGTTGACTTATGGTTGCTTATATTAGAATTTGCCTGAAAAGTCAGTCAGTTTGGAAGTTTAAAAAAAATGTTACTAAAATCTAGTGTTTTATTATGACAAATAGATGCCATATTATATAGTCCTAGTTTGCTCGAGGACTAGCAAATCTCAAGTGTGGGGGAGTTGATAAGTCTCTATTTTATAGATGATTTTCGCCGTTATATTACTTTTAGGTATAAGTTTTGAGACTTATAATAGGTTTTCTTGTGATATTTTAACGTTTAAGAGTTAAGTTACTAACAGTCATAAATTTGTTTTAAAATATGAAAAATATGCTCAATAAATTATTTTCCTTGATGCTACAACTACAAATCTCTATATGTTAATTTGGCTTGTTTAATATTCATAGTAGTAGTATGTTTTTACTATGCAAATATTTTGTTTTAAAGTTTATTTGTTTATCACTTTATTATTTTATTTTGTAAGCAACAATTGCAATAAGAAAAAAAAGAAAAAGAAAAAGAAAGAAAAGAAGAAAGCTTACAAGTTACAGCAACATGAGACTAATTACAAAAGGAGAATGGATGGACTCCTAAGTCCTAATATGCTGGGCCAGACAAACAACTCGCATAAGACATAGAAAAATAAAAGAGTAAAATATCTTGCTGGGCCAAATTGAAGGAACTGACGACAGCACACAAAATAAAAGGGAAAAACCCTTCTTCTTGATACGGGGTGAAAAAGGGGACACATAGAAGGGGATAACAGAAGGAGGGAGGCTGGAACGAGAAGACGCCAGAGGAACGGGGAGGACAGTGGACGCGGGACGCGAACACGAGAGCAAGCGTCGTTCATCTGATTCGTCATATGAATCTGGAGTTTATCTCTCTCTTCTCTTAGTTTATGTTATTTAATTTTGTTATTATTATGCTCAATTTCAGATTTTTATTTTTAATTAGTTTGGTTTATTTAGTTTTAATATCTAGCTAAATTCCTTTGTTCTAGGACTAGATGTAGTCTTTTATTTTTCTGTCAATGATTTGAATTTGTTGTTTGGATTTGATTATTATAATTGCAATTTGATAATCTTGGTTTGTTTTCATATAATTGATTTGACCAGTTGACTATATGTTTAAAATATTGGATTATTAGCGGAAGAGAAATTTCAATATTAGTTCGTGGGATTATTAAACGCCAAGTAGTATAATTTTAGGAATAGTTATACACTTGGGGTGGTCTTTTATATGAATTTCTTGTTCGTAATGGGTTTATATTAATTGTTATGACCACGGAAGTAGGCGTAAGATTTTTATAAATACACGTTTTCTACCTTGGAAGAGGAGATAATATATCATAGGAAATTCGATCATTGCAATATAATATCTTTTAATCCGACATCTAGTTTAATTTCATTGTAGAAGTTAATTGGCGAAATCTAAGTCCTAGAACTATCTCTCTCATATTTGGTTATACTTATTATCCGATTTTTTTTAGTGTTATAATTAGTAGTTCATATTATTTTATTTTAGTTATTATCACTATTCACATTACCCGAATCGTCTAAATAATATTAGATTTTCTTTATTTGGTAGTTGATTATATACCTACTTGTGGGAAACGATATCTTGCTTACCCTATATTAACTTTAATTGACCCGTACACTTGCGGTATTTTAAGGTACTTTTAGGACCGACCACTTAACCACTAAGAATGATAGTCCTTATCCACTTTGACCTTTCTTAACCACTAAGAATGATAGTGCTTATCCACTTTTAGCTTTCTTAACCATTAAGAATGATGGTTCTTATCCACTTTTGTCCTAGTATGATGTTGGAGAGAATTCTAACTACTTAAAGGACAAAAGTCTGATGAAGACTTAATATAGCTAACAAAATAATTGAACCTGCTTAAAAATTCAGGCTGTTACACTCTACCACCCCTAAAATAAGTTTCGTCCTCGAAACTTCAAAACATAAACTCATAGATCAACCTTAAGTATCCAGATATCAAGCACTACAGCCTCCGATAGTCCTTGCTAGATTTCCATGAAAAAGTTCTCAATATTCCCAACAGATAGATCTCAAATATCCTCAACGAATTCCATACTCTCATTCCCAAAGTTTTACACAAATCTAGACTCTTATTCTTATTTTATAGCTCAAAACTTGAACTCTAATTACCCAAGTAACATACACACATTCCCAACGATCTTTTACCCCCGCTATGTGGCTAACTCAGTACACGGTCGCAGGGTTGCTCTGATACCATTTGTAACAGCCCGCTTCCCAAGCTACTTGCTTAACTCGCTTAGTAATCACAAATCTCAATTGGCACCGAAATAATAATAATCACTTATGAATTAGATAACACTCGCAGCGGAATCAACCTGAAATATACGATCGTGGACCTGTGGGTTATGGGCCCACAAAACAATATCCTTTATAAAAGGCTTCAATTACATTTTCATTCAATCTCAAATTCCATGGCAAAAGAATAATCTATATTATAAGTAATTCTAAATAAACTCCTCCATATACAAACTTAAATCTCGGACTTTAACCCACAATATACAATTCGAATCATAACTTTGCTCTCAACTCGATTCTGGCTTCCAACACAATCCTGCAATAAAGTTTGACTCTGCCACCCACCAAGTGACATGCCACACAAATAACAACACTATCAGCAAAGTTGAGTATACACTATATAATAGAAAATACAAGTTTAGGTGTATTTTGAAACTAATTGATAACACAAAGTCATAATAGCAAGTAGTCATAATCACTTCAATTACTTAGAGATTTCATAAGATCAATCTTTTGATATGACCGCGAGCGTAGCAAACTGTTGAGGGTCGTCAACCCACCTTTTACTGTTTTGCTTGCAAGACTTAACCCGGACATGTCCTACTTCCGCCAGGATTTCCCCCTCCTGGTTGGGTAACAATTAGGGAATACCCGCCCTAACCCGGGTGTATGCTCACGCCTCGCTTCCGTGATTAAAATCCAAGACATTTAGTATTTCATTACCATACAATTCCATGTACTTAACAAATTCCAATTAAAAGCATAAACATGGCAATTTAGTGTTTAAGCCTAGCTTAGGATAAGTAAAACATCTCAAGTGAACCATAGCATGCCAAATCCATGTCATATACTCAAAGCACACATACTAATATGCATATCAGAAGAGATTTCATTTCATAATCATGCTTCAAAATAGAAAGAAACAATCATCTAACTATAGGTAGGAAAATCTCTAGGTTACAATCCAAACTAAGTGTGTACCTTCAGTTAGGCTGCTTAATGTAACTCAAACTCCTTATTCCAAGTGGTTTATCGTCCTTCCTACAACTTCCCCTGAATATGTAAAGTGCTAAGGATTAGCTTACACAAGTTTTAGAACATGAAATACTAAGCTAAGTACAAGAGAGATACAAAGCTGTACTTACACAGTTTGCTTGATGTTTCTATGGAGTTTTCTACAACTTTCCAAGGCTTGAAAACTCTACCAAAAGCTTGAAACACTAAGTAATTATGTCTAGAAGAGTTGTATGTAAAGAGAAGTAGGTGTTGAAGAACAAGAATTAGGAGAAAAGGATCGAAAAACCAAACAGCCTTTTATAGGGCATTTATGGCGGTACCCCCAGGGGAGGGAAAACCTATTCTGGGTGAGGTCGGTTTCTTGGAGTTTCTGGGTGATTCTTGTTGGAGGTGTTAGCTTGAGGTGTTGGCTTTCATGCATGCAAAGATCATCAAGAGATCGACACTTAAGCAGCTGCTAAGAAGCATTCTTTGAGGATAGGTACGAACTGATATTTTAGTTGGCCAGATTTTACTAAGTAAGGAATTTACCATATTAATCCACGTGTATTTTGGGAACAAATGACCATTTTAACCTTACAACATCCCAAACATAATGTATGTCAAGTTTGATTAGGTTATGAGCTCGGATTCAACCCAAAAAGGCTCTTTAACTGAAGGTTCATTGTTACCCGATAAAATGGTATATATGCAATTTTCATAATCTTAAGGAATAAGGCTCTCAAAGACTTTGTAACTTAACTATTGGTTCTCAAAGCTTTCTTAACCACTAAGAATGCTAGTCCTTATCCACTTTGACCTTTCTTAACCACTAAGAATGATAGTCCTTATCCACTTTGATCTTTCTTAACCACTCAAGAATGATAGTGCTTATCCACTTTTAGCTTTCTTAACCATTAAGAATGATGGTTCTTATCCACTTTTGTCCTAGTATGATGTTGGAGAGAATTCTAACTACTTAAAGGACAAAAGCCTGATGAAGACTTAATATAGCTAACAAAATAATTGAACCTGCTTAAAAATTCAGGTTGTTACACTAGAGGAGGAGGAGGAGGTGGAATCTGAACGCCTTGATGCATTATGCTTAGTACAGTTTGCTTAATAAAATTTAAAAGGTATTTTGTTGAAAAGAATTGGGTATAAAAGATAGTTTTTAAAAAAAAATTGATTATATGAGATAGTTTTTTGAAATTTTGCAAAAAAAAAAAACAAGTCCTTATGGATGGATTGCTTTATATAATCACATAATGTGTTGAACTGATTTTGGCAAGTGCGTGACTCGTCATGATAACTTTTTTTTTTCTGAAGGGCATGATACCTTTTGTTTTTAGATTAGGAGTATTTTACTTTACTTTAGTAGTTTATAATTTCCAACGATGTGGTCAGCGCCTGATGCGCTCTAGATTCTCCGGGAATGGGAGGGCATTTGATCAGTTTATGCGAGGACTTGGGTGTAGATTTTACTTTTGGTACAACTTGGCTGTATAAACTAGGAAGTACTATAATATAAAAGAAACATTAATAAGGTTCTTTAATGTATTTGAACACACAACTTACGTTGAAGTATTTGTCTACATCTGATATCCCTTATAGGCTAATAAATACGGTCAACATGTCTCTCTTTGGTCTCGCTCTCAAGGTTGTCAAATGCTGTTTGAACTCCATATTCGATATTCCTTATTCCTTGCGTTTGTTACATTCTCTGGCTTTTTCACCTCCGTTTCCTATTTTAACTTTAATTTACCATGGTATATTTTTCTTCTCCCGACCAGAACTTGGCAAATCAACACTCCGTCCGTTCCTATTGAGCGGTATTAAACTATTTTCTACTTACTCGTTTCTTTTATAATTGTGAAGTTTTAACTTTTTAAAATCATATACAAACTTTAACTATGTCTTTCTTGCTACTATCTACCTTATCCGTTTCTTTTGAAGTTACCTATTTCCCTTATTTAGAAAATGTCATAATAAATGAGTCATAACTCATACAATCAAGGTTGACCTAATTGGTTGGGCGCCTTCTTTCAACCCCTGTGAGATGGGTTTTATTATTGCCTCTTGCAAAGTAGGATGCCCACTTGCCTCCCCACTTGCAACTGATTATCATCTTGGTTTTTTTTTTTTAAAAAAAGGAAAAATTACAATAAGGGTCTAAACTTTGGGTGATAATTTTTAAAATGTATGAACTATTGATTAACCTATGTAGGTCCCTACTTTAGAGGGGTCTTAACTTTTAGCGGGATTTAGTGACTTAAAACTAGCTTAATATGACATAACTTGTAAAACTTGGGTCACACCAGCAGGGTTATTTGAGGGCTAGAAGTAGGAACTAGGTGAATACTAGGTGAAATTTAAAAAAAATATCCTCAGTTTCAAGTCAATAAGGCCCACTAAAAATTAAGACCCCCTAAAGTAGAGACCT
Organism: Beta corolliflora; assembly: GCA_947648045.1. Taxonomy (NCBI): domain Eukaryota; kingdom Viridiplantae; phylum Streptophyta; class Magnoliopsida; order Caryophyllales; family Amaranthaceae; genus Beta; species Beta corolliflora. The sequence goes on from CANSZD010002999.1 coordinate 1,435,902, forward strand.
ACATAGGTTCATCAATAGTTCAGACCTTTTAAAAATTATCACCAAAAGTTCAGGTTCCTATTGTCAATTTTTCGTAAAAAATTTATCAAAACTCAAAATGGGTGAAAGAAAATTCCACTTATTTACATAATTGCCAATACGTTTTTATAGATTTGCCACCACTTTTTACTTTAATCACTTAATATCCACTTAACCATGTACCCCAAATCATTTTTTTTCACCTCCAAGTTTCATAATTCACCATATACCCCCAATTCTCAAAAAAAATCTACAGGATCCCCTTCATGACTAACGGTCGTTAACTTCGTAAGTCATTAATCTCTAATTCTCATACTAAGTCCTAAATAACCGTAATTATCCCCTAATTAACTTTGATTAGCTGATAATAAATCCTAACACTCTTTTGTCTCTCCACTTAGCCCCCACCCCCTCCTCCTCTCACTGAAACACCACAACCAACACAATTAAACTTCACCACCATCACAACTAACCACACCAGCAACCCCCTTTCCCTATTTTCCTCACTCATCCTCTCTCTCATCATGTTCTTCACCCACCTCATTAGGATTATTGAGCAACAACAACAACAAGATGAAGAGCAGTAGCATGGCATACACGGCAGCTGCGGCAAGAACAACTGACGGAGGGGGCTGGGAGTCCGAGCGGCAGCAAACAAGAGGAGGAGAGGTGCAAGAAAAGAGAGAGGGAACCACGGGACATGAGAGAGAGGATATGTCAGGAAAATGGGGAGTCGGGTCACGGCCTCACGGGTGGCTGTTGTGGTTAGTTGTGTTAGTGGTGAAGTTCAGTTGTGTTGGTGGTGGTGTTTCAGTGAGAGGAGGAGGGGTGGGGGCTAGGTGGTGAGACAAAAGAGAGTTAAGGTTTATTTGGGGCTAATTAGAGTTAATTAGAGGATAATTACGGTTAATTAGGACTTAGTATGGGAACTAGGGCTTAATGACTTACGGAATTAACGACGGTTAGTTATTAAGGGCATCCTGTAGATTTTATAGAAGATGGTGAGGTATATGGTGACATCTGAAACTTGCAGGGGTATATAGTGCAAAAAATAATTTTTTAGTGATACATGGTGAAAAAAACCGTAAAATTAATGTTATCATTGAATTTGCTATTGAATTAGTATCAATGTGTATTTTCAAGATATCATCTTTTTACATGTTTTACTAATAATCAAATATTATAGATATTAATAGTCAAAGTCACACATTGACAACATAAAAGGTAAAATGTTGCAATTATAAAAGAACGTGGGAAGTATATATCTCCTTCAACACGTATTAATTTCAACACTTATCTCTATTCAGAGTTCTCGAAGCTGGATAAAATATTGTAGTAATGATGCATTTACCCATTAGATAAATAACTCCTAGAGATATAACAATTAAAAATTAATTGATGAGTTGTATTCCACTAGTTATTAATGTTTATTTTTATTGGGTTATTTACCCATCGGGTAGATCAATTTTTTTCCAATATGTGATTCGCCACTACTACATAATGGGGCAAACACACCTCAATTCTGGATTCTTAGGCTAAGAGACATGAGCTAGAAACAAGGTCAAGGTTGGTCTCTCAATTACGTACGCCTCTTTTGCTCGGTCTCTTACGTCATTTTTATAATAGTTATGAAGTTTTATTACTCGATTCGTCCCATATTACATTCAGCTTGTTTTGGCATTTTATTGTTGGACTCTATTGGCTCCAACAAGGAGTACCAAAGTAATTTCCTAGATTTGAGGTATCAAAATATAGGTAAGCTAGTACAAAATTATATTAATGTTGGTACCAAATTTTTTACTTTGGTACCAAGACTAAATGACTCTTATTTGGTACCAAAATTCTAACTTGGTACTATAGGCATATTTTTATTGCCTACATTGGATGAGCGCGGATTTGAATACCTCATTGTAAAGGATTTTGTTTGAAATTCGTTTTGAAAAAGAAGTCGCCAACTAGTCTTTAAATGATGACTCATAAACCTAATTGGTTTTCTTAGAAACCATAGGGACAACTTAGGAAGTTATCCAATGTAGATTTCTCTTCCCTGTCATGACTTCATAAGTGGTCAATGAACCAAAGATTGAGTTCGGGGTAAGGGTACGAACATGATCAGGAATCAAATTCGCCCATTGTTGGCATATACTTAATACGAGCCATGTTCGAGTTTTACGCAAATACACAACCACGCAATGTGTTCATGCAATCTAAAAATTAATGTAAGTTGGTTCACTAAACACAAATGACTAAGTTTTAGTGATATTGTTATTAAAGCAATCAAAAGTACTTGGTACCGAATCTTATCAAGCGTTAAAACATTTATGAGTCTAAGATAAATATATGCGGTGATGAAAGCGATAAACATGTTGGCATGCATATGAACAAAATAATATAGAAATAAACAGTAAGAGAAAGATTAGAGGGTTATAATATACAAGAACAAGAATTCCATTAAGATCTACATCAAGAAAAGAAAATTGCATTTTTCTGTTTCACTGACTTTCTTGATGTTGTGCACGTGCATCCTGGTGCACTTGTCGCATCTAGCTGCGCGTGCCGCAACCACAAATCTGACCAGATTTTGTTTCTGAGCTTATCTTCAAAGATTTCTTTTATCTTGCATTAAATAATATATTTTAGATTCAGAAATTTGTTATCTTAAGGAATAAAATCTGATTTTCATGATATCTTTTAGAATTTTTATAAAAAATATAATTAATTATCAAGAATAATTAATTGGGATTTTCGAATATAGGGTCTAAAAATACAATTAATTATCATGATTAATTAATTGGGCTTTTAAAACTGGGCTTGTAATAAATAAATAGTTTTTAAAACGATTTTTTGCTTTTCATATTGCTCTTCCATTTGACCGGGCCAATTAATAGGTTGACGATATGTTTCATCATTGGATACTAAATGAGGAGACACGATTATGTGTCTACATGTATCAAAGTAACATTTTTGGTACCAACTTGACAACGCTTTGGTACCAACTTACAAACTTTGGTACATCCAACCTATTAAAATTACCAATATGCAACCAATGAGTTACCAACAATTTCTCTATTAAATGCAACCAACTCTTATGCACATAGTTTTATGGAGTAGATAAGTATGACATGAGTTATTATTATATTATTACTATAGTTGATTTGATTGAGGATAGTGCGCATTTTAATAGTATGATGAATTTTATGGGTCCTGTAATTTGAGGTGGGTGTGTGTAAGGAGTTAATATGTTATTATCGTTTTATCATTTTCGATTGAGATGTGGGGTATAGTTATAGAGTGAGAATTAATTTTAAAAAAATAGTGTATTCATGCCTATAATGAAAGTGTAGCAATTAATATGGGATGACCGGACATAGAAAGTGTTGCGATTAATATAGGATGAAGGGATCATATTATTGTGAAAACTAATTTCATGCTGAAGGAAATAGAAATTTAATTTGCTAGTGAACTCAACCTCCACCCCCAAAATCTGTGAGGACGAGCTCCAAAATTTCACCAAAAGGTTCAATTTTACTCAAAATTTGTTATGGTTTCTAGTTATAGGATTTTTTGATCAAATATAAGATGTTAGGGTTGTAAATATTATATTTTGTTAGTTATCTAGGGAATTAGCCAACTTCTATGAAGTAATTTTTTCCTTCATGTAATGGTGGAAATTAGTTTTTATGATATGATAATTCATTACCTTGAGCATGAAATATAAGCAGTGGTGGATCTAGAATCGGCATAGAGTGGGTTCAAGGCAAAAGTCAAAAGTCAAAAGTCAAAGTTTTAGACTGAAAAAATAAATAAATATATATAACTAGAAAAATATCAATTTAATGTATTTATTATGTATAGAATGATAGAGCTTATAAAAAACTAAAATAATTCTATATTATAATCATAATTCATTATTGATTTAGACTATAGAAGAAAAAAAATAAACAGTATTTTCTTTTACCTTTTATCTTGTCGAATTCGTCGTATGTTCGAATTGTTGGGAATTGGAATAATTGTTGTCTTCAAAGTTCGAAACTCGCGAGTCGTTGCTTCAATTCCTCGGTAAAAAATTTTCAAAGAGCCCAAACCACTGTTAACTGTATAATGGTAAACTGTGATTTGCTATATTTTATTGAGATGGTTTATGTGAATCTGAGTCATGTGAGTTGTGGAGCTTAATATGATGTCACATATGAGAGTAGCCGAGTAGAGAATTGTTTTTTTGTTGAAAAGAGGAATTGCTTTATGCAAACTTGGGGTATTTCTACTAGAGAGGAGTTGCTTCTTCTTTTTTTTCGCTGAAAATTGTCAAAAAAAGCTGCAGATTTGCAGGAGAAAAGTGGTGTTTTGATTGGTTTTTTAATTTACCTTTTTTTTAGGGGTTTTTGTTACTTTTCCAACTACTACTCCTATTAGACTAGTACTGCCAACTGCCAAGGATACTGACGTGCTGCCACTTTAAAGTTTCATGCTTTATTTTTCTTTTTTCCCCAAATTTAGTTGATTATATTTATTTTTTAAAATCCAAGTGGGGTCATTTGACCCCACACTTTCTCAAGTAAATCCGCCCCTGAATATAAGAGCATCTGGGAAAAAAACTCCTAATTAAATTTTCTTATTAAAGTTTCCTGTTGATTTTGTAAGCTATAATTAAGGAGAGAGAAGTATTATTTACTAGGCCGTAGCCCATCATCATCCTTTTTCATCTTCTTTTTGTCATTTAACTTTAGAAGTAAATTCCTTAGACACTGGAATTCTATTGAATTCTCAAATAATACAGTGGAATTAAAATTCTAGAATTCAAATTTTAGTGTTTTCCAGACATTAGATTTAGAATTAAAGTTTGATATTTCATATTCTAGATTTGATAAAAGTTTTTCAAACACTACCTAAAAGGCTTCTCATCGCTCCCACAATTAGTACGAACAGAGAGATCCCTAGGGTATTGATAAAAAATTCCCTTCATTAAGGAAGAAAACCTCACCATTTTGAACTGGTTTTTATTTAAATACACGATGAAAGATCTATATAGAACAAATAAAGAACCTAAAAAATATCAATTATTATTTAGGCATTCACATCTTTCGACAAACAAAATTACAAAATATATTCCTCCTCTACTCCCTCTATTATGGTTGTAGTCCAAACTCCGACCAAGGTTAGGTTTCCCTCTACCATAGCGGAAACTCTAGATAGGCAAATCACCAACATCAATATTGCATATCTAGAGTTTATTTTAAGTGAGGAACATGGAAGTAGATTATTGACCCAAAGTTTGAAGATTCTACAAGTGTTGTTTGTAGTGAAACAGGTTTATCATGGACTTGAATAAACCAAGGAGAGTTGGATTCTAGAAGAGTTGATGAAGCTGTTGGAGTGAAATTTTTACAAGATCATTAGGGTGTTCCTAAGAACTTCTGTAAGGAACAAACAACAACTTGAAACAAAGAGTTGTTCTCTGAGTTTAGGAACAAAGCAATTTCTAGACTTTGCGAACAACAACTATATAAGAACTGTGATTTGGCACTATGCACTAATGAACATGTAAGGAAGTGAAATTAGAATCTTAGACTTAGTTTTTTACTTAATGAAGTTAGTATCTTTAAGTTGAAAAGATTTTGTCTTTATAAATAGAATAAAAACAAATCTTATCTTTATCTTCTAGTTATTTTTATCCTAATTTGTTTTTAATCTTGAAAAATAATCTTTAACTCTTTAGACGATTTTTCTTAACTCTATCATTACTTTGTTAAACTTAATTTTTATCTATTGGTTTATATAAAATCTGATTTTATCCGATTAGTTATTGTTCCTTATATAGATAAGGATTATAATGGTTAGTTATTGAGAGATATGTATGCTTAACTCTTGAGTTATACATATCTACATATAGCCCATTTCAATCATCATTTGGGTTAACACTGATCGAGCATATTTGAGAGCATTAAATATTTTATTGTGTCAGTGCCATAGACAGTTCTCATAACCATCATTGTTACTATTTGTTGTTAGTTTCTCTTAGAGTTAATTCGAGAATTTGTAATTGATTTGGGGTTGGGATTTTGAGCGAAATCCTGTATTGAGCAAGCTTTGAGTGAAGTTTAAGAGAGGACTTTGAGTGAAGTTAAGAGAGAAGAAGCAACATTTGAGGAACTATTATAGGAATTTTTTTTCCTAGTGGAACAAGAGAAAGAGAAATAATATGAACTCATTGTAATAGGTTGTACTTAGAGGTTGGCCTATTATTAGTGGATGAGTTGTGTTTAAAATCCCTTGGGGGCGAGGTTTTTGCTTCCTATTAGGCCTTGGATAGATTTCCTCGTAAAATCTCTCGTGTCTAGCTTTGTTCCTTTCGCTTTTGTTTCAACTCCGCAAAAATTAATTACTCATTGTTCCCCACAATACAATTCACCCCCCTTCTTGTATTGTTCCTAATAGAATAACAATTTGTATCAAAGTCGATGCTTTTAAAATTAGCGGGTAACCCGGACAAGTGAGATTATGCTTCACTAGCGGAAAGAACGTTAAATGAGACAAAAGAACAGATCCGGCTTTTCCAAAACAGGATCCGTTAATTAGGAGTTTTTTCGCGCAATTTGGAAGAACCCAACTGATCCGGTTGGAAAGTATGGACCAGATTAGTTAGGCCCAACTTGCTTATAAGACGCATGGCCCCCGAACATAAGAATTCTCCTTACTTTCCCTCACAATCTCACATTCCATCTAGCCTGCTTTTCCTCTCTCACTCCTCTCTTCTTAGGGTTTCAAACCCTCTCCTTACTCCTCTCTCAACCTCTGTCAAGCTGCCCTCTGTCACGCTGTCCTTTCTTACCAACCCTCTCTCTCATGCTGTCCTATCTCGCGCCAACCCATTCTCATGCCGTCGTTGCTCATTTGTGCTCTGTTCGCCGTCAACACCACCAACTAACCATTCATCTCTCACGCTAGCCCTCTCTAACCAACCACTCCTCTCTCATCCGCTTTCATGAATCACCACCACCAACGCCATCGCTCCTCACTCACTCAACGTGGATTTAGTCGTTGCGCCTGCTCTCTTAAGTTACGGATCTAGGCTTTTCAACATCAACCAACCACCAACGCTGTTGGTCCTCACTCAACACGGATCTGGGACTGTTCAAAGATTGATTTTTTCGTTCCTAGTTTTTACAATTAATTTTCGTAACTTTTTTCATTTCATTTTTTCATTCTTAATCCAGGGTTTCTTACTTATCGAGTAATTGTTTGTGTTTTTTTGTAATTTTTTTCGTTTCAATTTATTTTTGTTCATTTCGTATCTTCTAATTTCTTTGTAATCTTTTTTTTAATTCCTGTTGATAATTTCGTAATTTCTGTAAGTTATGTTGTTAATGCTATTATTCTAATTAATTTTGTAATTTCGTAACTGTAAATGTCGTTTTTTTCTTGATAAATTAATCAATTAGTTAATATATGTAACTTGTGATTTTCATTTTTCTTAGTTTCGAATTGTATGTTTGTGGTAATATATGATTTGTAATCTCTGTTTAAAGATGTAAATTTTGTGGTGTTTGTTCGTGGTAATCTGTTTCGTATACTATATTTGTTCTATGTTGTGTACTGCATTTGTATAGTGGTGCCTAGCTTATTTTTTTTTAATACAAATGCATAATCAACTGATCCAGTTGAGTTGGAAAACTCGATCATTTAACTACGCTAACTTGTCCGGTTTTCAAGCTCAAACGAATCAGTTAATTGTTAACTGATCCGGTGGTAAATCGAATCAGTTAATTTTTCCTAGCAGCTCCGTCCCAAGTGATCCGGTCCATTTTCGGATCAGTAAGGCCTATTTTGACCGAATCAGTTGAGGTTTTTTCCACTACTAGTTAGGAACAATGAATACAACTGAGAAACTAGAAGAAGGGTATTCCACCTCAAGGCCTCCGATGTTCAATGGTTAATTCTACACTTACTGGAAAACTGTATGAAAATATTTATCAAAGTCGAAAATTATCAGGTATGGAGAGTCATTGAAGTTGGAGACTTTGAAGTCACAACAACAAATGAAAAAAATGAGGTTGTTCCTAAACCTAATTATGAATATGTTAAAGATGACTTTGGCTAAGTGGAAATGAATGTTCTTCTTGTAAAATTGTTGCATTGTGGTATTGGACCTCATGAACGCATCACCAATAATCTCCCAAGCTTCCTTATAGAAAGCACTGCCAAAACCGTCAGGACCAGAGCTTTCCCTCCATCAATGTCCCACAAAGTCGCCTTGATTTCTTCCCGGTGTATCTAGCATTGAGCATGAGTTTCATATCATCATTCACCACTAGATCCTGGTTGATGATAGATTATTTTCTGAGAGGTTCTAGAGCTAGCCTTTGAACCTAACAACCATTTATAGTATTCCGTAAATACCACGGACACCCGAGATGGATCAGAAGTCCAGTTACCCTTCATATGTTGAATAGAGAATATTGTATTTCGGATTTGTCTTTGTCTGATGGATTTGTGAAACATGGATGTATTATCATCCCCTTCTTTTAGCCAGTCTATTTTTGCCTTATGAGATAGGAAAATCAAATAGGCTTTATGAACTTCCATGTATTCCATCTGAGCCTCTTTCTCCCTGTTTTCCAGCTCAACATTTGAAGGGTTTGAATGAAGTTCAGTTTGCAATGTATGCAATTTATGAGTAACTCTAACCTCCTGAGCAGCAATATCCCAATATCCCTCTTTATACTGACTTTCTTAATTCACCCTTTACTCTTTTTAGCTTGAGAATCGACACGAGTCCAAAGTAGGTTTACTCACAGTAACATATGATCTCAGTGTTTTTGGAGTTTTTCGAGCTTTTGATTTTCCTGCCATGGCGCCAAGCGTAAGATAAGAGAGGGTCTTATCGTACGCCGAGAGAAAACTAGAGCGCAAAAAAACTCTTATCTATCTTCTATAAATGAATAAATCCCAAGTTTTAATTATTTATTTTTAATCTTGAAAAATAATCTTTAACTCTTTAGCCGGTTTTTCTTCTCTATCTTTAGATTGTTAAACTTAATTTTTATCTTGGTTTAAATAAAATCTGATTTTATCTAATTAGTTATGGTTCCTTTTAGATCTTGATGAGGATTATAATGGTTAGTTGTTTAGTGATATGCATGCGTAACTCTTTGAGTTATACGTATCTATAAATAGCCCATTTTCAATCATCATTTGGGTTAACACCGATCGAGCATATTTGAGAGCATTAAATATTTTATTGTGTCAGTTCCATAGACAGTTCTCATAAGCATCACTGTTACTAAGTTTGTTGTTAGTTTCTCTTAGAGTTAATTCAAGAATTTGTAATTGATTTGGGTTGAGATTTTTAGTGAAATCCTGTATTTGAGCAAGCTAAGCTTTGAGTGAAGCTTGAGAGGGGACTTTAAGTGAAGTCAAGAGAGAAGGAGCAATAGTTGAAGGATTGTTTTAGGCATGGTTGACCCTAGTGGAACAAGAAAAGGGAGAGAAAGAGAAAGAAAAAGAACTCATTGTAATAGGTTGTACCTTGGGGTTGGCCTATTATTGGTGGATGAGTTGTGTTTAAAATCCCTTGGGTTCGAGGTTTTTCCTTCCTATTAGGCCTAGGAAGGTTTTACTCGTAAAATCTTTCATACCCTTGCTTTGTTCCTTTCGCATTGTTTAAATTCCGCAGAGATAACTCATTGTTCCTAAAAATACAATTTACTCCCCTTGTACTGTTCCTAATAGCATAACATAGCTATCAACATAATGTAAGAAATTCCTACTTAAAACAAAATCTATATCATAAGTCTAGTACATAAGTTTAATAAAAAGTTGCAAACATCAATACATGGAATGCTTCCTTCAGATAACAAAACATCATATTGACTTTATACCAAACAAACTTAGCTTTCTAGATCAACAGGCTCCTTATAATCACTTAGAAATTGCCCCCACCAAGATACTTTCAAATCGCATCAGCGAAAACTAAGCACACAATATTCACCATGAAATTCATTTTTAATGGCTAAAAGACATAAGCAATAACTTATTGATACGTATTATCATAACATAGGAATATCATACTCTTAAGTTATCATATCTCAATCACTTGAAAAATAGTTCAAACACTTTGTGAGAAACGATAACATAAGTATAAAGTATTAACATATATGAATAATAAAAAATGTGTTAAAAAAGCCACAAAAAACATAATGAACAAGACCTTTTTCTTTTGAGTTGAACCGTACTGAACTAAACTCAAGTAACTGAAGTGAATTGCAATTAAGTTCAAAAGAACAAGGCCAAAATAATTTTGTGTTAGCTAAAGTATGTATTAAGAGCAATATCTAGCATGTCTTACACATATGAAAAAATATCCAAAAATAATTACACTAATGGGATAGGGAAAACACAAAATGGTCCAAAGTGGGTACACTTAGAGAGAGGCATGAGGGGAGCAACGAAAGGGATAAGGGTGAAAGCGAGAAGTACTACTTTCTACTACTATAACTCCCATTGAATTAAATTGCAATTCCTTCCAAAATATTCCATTGAACAGTACTCCTTTTGTTTTCTCGAATTCCAACCCATTCCTCTTCAGAAATTTCCAAAAGAAAATAAGTAAAACCTACCCTCCATTATATCCCCCTGCAACTGCAAACCTCCCTTGTCATACTCATTCCCACTATTATTCATCAGCTAAAGTTCTCTGATTTCTCTGCATCCTTAAATACACCAACTTTCCTCTTCTTCCTACTTTTTCTTCAAACCTTCATCCCAATACACTCTCTGCAATTTCTCCTCTCTGTAAAAATTTATTTCATCAATAACCCTAGAGAAAAAGATAGTTTATTATTATAAAATGCAAAAAACTAAATAAAAAAACCCTACTCCTTTCTTTTTCTTTTTACTCAGAGTTTGTAAAGACCCATGCAAATCATAAGGCACTCATGATCTAATCATACCAAGTTATACTTATACCCATCACTCTTTTTCACCTTCTCCTTCTCTCTCTTCAACTTCAGATCCATTTTAAACATGGATCTTTCCCTACAAATTAGCCCACCTTCAATTTCTTCAAATCATTTTGATGCTAAGGAGCTAATGAGAAAGCCTGTCAGCTTTTACAGTGATCGGAGCTCCACCACCGCAGAGTCAGGCAGTAGTGCGGGCAGTGATGTGAGCTGCCATAGTGAGGAGCCTGTGTTGAGCTTAGGGTTTGATTATATGGTTCATTGTAATGGAATCGTCGGCTCTAACGTACCACCAGTTGGAGGGCAGTTTAGTAGTTGTAGTAACAGTAATTTATACAATCATACCCATTACAACAGCCACCAGTTTAATGATCACCAGCCTCAAATCTACGGCCGTGATTTTAAAAGAAACTCGAGGTCGACGACGATGAGTGGGGTTAAGAGGAGTGTTAGAGCGCCTAGAATGAGGTGGACTTCTACTCTTCATGCTCATTTTGTTCATGCTGTTCAGTTACTTGGAGGCCATGAAAGTAAGGCTATAATTGAATTTTACTAGCTAAAAAAAATAATTAAACCCAATAAGTATTTTACTTATGACAATGAAATTTTTTACAGGAGCAACACCAAAATCAGTGCTTGAGTTGATGAATGTCAAGGATCTAACCCTAGCACATGTGAAGAGTCACTTGCAGGTGGGCAATAGCAATTAATATATTTATGAATATTATGATATATACTAGTTTTAATTAATTATCTTGCATTTCCACCACACTAAATTCAACATATTTGAGTGGGAAGGGAGAGAACAAAGAGATGAAAACAAAAGAGGCATCAAGTGTAGAAAGAATAATCTTGAAAATGTGGACCCTTATTCTTTTTTTTTTTCTTGTTTTTGTAGCTAATTTGTTGTATTGTTTGTTGGTGTTTGTTTACATGTAGATGTATAGAACAGTGAAGAGCACTGACAAAGCAGCATCAGCATCCACATTTTCATCATCAGGTAGATTTGGAATTTCTTCTCAGTACTCATTCTATTATTCCTTTTATCATATATACTTCATAACTTTCTGAAAATACACTAGTGTTATTATAATTGTTTTTGTTTTTTGACTAATTAGAGCAAAGGGCAAAAAATAAATGGGTTTAAATTGCAGGTCTAGCATTACAAGAACACAATATGGGCTCAATCCAAAGGTCAGGGATTATTGATCAAGAAGTCATAATAAATAGAGGCTTGTCTTGTGAAAAAGCTGATTCCAACACTTCTTATTTTCCACCAACATCATTAGGAAAAACAAATTTGTAAGTAACTATTTTTTAATTTATTCTTATTTATTTATCTAATTTTAGTATATCTCTTTTCTTTTGCAAATTATTTGGCCTAGAATCATGGCTTTGTATTGACCCTATCTTATAAAACCTTGTTTAATAAAAGTCCTTTTAGCATAACCAGACTTTTACTCTTATTGGACTACCCTGTCGCATAACATATAATGCGTAATGCTCTTGCTGTTTATTTCATCTATTTTTCTTTGATGTGAGGGTTGAATATCTTTGTTTGGTGCCATTTTCTTGTTTTCCTTAATTCGCAACAAGAGTAAAACCCACAAAAAGTGGAAACACTATAAGAATGCAAACACATACAGACATAATAGACATACACAATGTGCATACACAAGAATTGTCTTGGTGGTGGTGATTGTTTTTGGGTCCAACATATTGTGTCTCTCTTTGTTAATGGTGCTGAGATAATAGATTAATTGCACTTGTAAGAAAAAAAAATCAAGAAAAAGAAATAGCTTTATTACTTCTTTCAATAAAGTTTTCACACATTAAATTTGGAGAAGAAAAGGGATCTACGATTTTAAGGTGAAAAGTGTTTGTTCTTTTTTGTTTTTTTGATCTTCCACACAATAATTGGAGTATTATCCTCTTTCGTTAATCCCATCCGTCAGATTATTGAATGTCCAGATCCCCAAGAGATCAAAAAAGTCATGTAGTAGTTTAGCACGAATCTCAATGTAACGTTATATAGTCATAGCAGTAAATTTTACATTCTTTATTTTAATTTGTAGGCTTCTATTTATATAGGCTTTTATAATAAAGGCTTTGTTTAATTCATCTGTCTTCTTATATATTCTGCTGCAATGTTTATCAATCTTCAAACAAGTGGATGTTTTATAACTTGCAACTTTTAACTAGTTCGTTTGTCTTGTCTTTAATGTTCTCTTTTTTTTTTTTTTTTGGTAAAGGTAAGAAATTCATTAAAGCTCAAAACTTAAGGCATGTCTACGAGGCCGTGGCCCAAATAGACACCCTTAGAAATATACAACCTAATTTGTACACAAGTAAAGTAACCTATAGATTATATACAAGGCAAAATTTTTGATCTAGCAAGAATCAAACCACGATTTATCGGTAGCAGAAATCAATTTCGGCATTATAGCTCTAACCCGAATCTTAACTTGCTCTTGAATGTCTTTAACTGTAGCTTGAATAGAAGGTATCTTTTGGTTCCAATATCCTTCATTTCTAGCTCTCCACACACTATACAAACACGCATTAAAAGCAGCATAAAGGACATTTTTCTTGAACTTTGACGCCTTCCTCCTTGCAATCCATCTCGCATAAAGTCTCATACTTGCATCATGCCGGTACGAGAGATAGACAACCATCGCTTGATAGCCTTTAGGCATTCCCTCGCTAAAAGCACACTCAAAGAACAAAGTGAAGTTGGACTCGGAATCTGCAAAGCACAAATAATGCACATGTCATCAGTGCTGACACCCAACAAGAGTAGCCTTGATTTTGTGTTTAATCTTCCTAAAGCATTAAGCCAACAAATGAAGCTATGCTTAGGAATATTAAACCTGCACCAAACCCAACGTTGCCACGGAACACTAACCATTTCACCTCTTAACCATTCATACCCAGACTTAACTGAGTAAAAGCCTCGTGGGTTTTGAATCCAAGAATTTCCTCTATATCCAGAAGCCACCTTTTCCCGCACTTTACAAATAGACCTCCAATGCCAGCTAGCAGAGGTAGGGGGAGAGTAACTCCACCAATCAGTATCATGGATGTAAACATGATTAACCCATTTTACCCACAAACAATCTGCTTTCTCGGCGATATTCCAAACATATTTGGCCATTGCAAAGACAATTCCAAGCCATAAGATCATGAATACCCAAACCCCCCGCTTTCTTTGGCTTGCAAACCTTATCCCAAGCAACTAGAGGAACCTTAACACCATTAACTTTCCCCTCCCAGATAAATTGTCTGCATACAACAATAATCTTGCCAAGCACACCTTTGGGAAGGATGAAGACAGAAGCCCAGTAAGTATGCATTGCAAGGAGGACCGAGTTTACCAATTGCACCCTTCCAGCATAGGTAAGGTGCCTAGAACCCCAAGTCCTAATCTTCATGATGACTTTCTCAACGAGGATATCACAATCCTTAACACTTAATTTTTTTGAAGACACGGGAACTCCGAGGTACCTAAATGGAAGTTTCCCCATTCTGAATTTTGAGAGAGAAATCATCCTAGCCTTAATATCAGGGGTGATATTAGAAGTGTAAAGCTCAGATTTTGAGACATTGGCTTTGAGCCCAGAGGATGCAGAGAAGGAGGCAAAGGCTCTCAATAAGAGTGTGAAGGAGGGAATATCACCCTTACAAAACAACAGCAGATCATCAGCAAAACAAAGGTGGTTAAGTTTTAAACTCCCACATCTTTGATGAAAGCTAAACTCAGGTTTATCACCAACATACATTAACAATCTAGAGAGGTATTCCATGCAAATCACAAATAACAAGGGAGATAGTGGATCCCCTTGTCTAAGACCCCTTTTCCCCGAGAAAAAGCCATGAAGAGTACCATTAATAGAGAGGGAGAACATTGGAGAGGTAACAATCCCCATTATCCATTTGACCAAATTACTAGGAAAATTGAGAGCAATAAGCATTTCTTTTAAAAACTTCCATGATATAGAATCATAGGCCTTTTGCAAGTCAATTTTCATTAGACACTTTGGTTGCCCTATTTTCCTAGAATAATGATTCACAATATCTTGGCAGATCAAAATATTGTAAACAATTTGCCTCCCGGAGACAAAAGCTCCTTGGTTAGGAGAAATAATATCAGGCAACACCAGTTTGAGTCTAGTGCAAATCAACTTGGAGATGCACTTAAGCAGAACTGAGCAGCAAGATATCGGTCTAAATTCAGTTACAGAAGTAGGGTGAGCACATTTGGGGATCAAAGTTATGGAAGTAGCATTGATTTGTTTTAAAAGCTTACCAGTAAGAAAGTAATCATTGATTGCTGCACAAATCTCACCTCCAACAATCTCCCATGAGTCTTTGAAGAACTTGCTAGTAAAGCCATCAGGCCCCGGGGCCTTCTCATCATTAATTGAAAACATAGCATTCTTAATATCCTCAACAGAGAAGGAAGAGCATAAAGTGGGATGCATACGGTCGCCAACTACAGGGGCCCTTTTTGGACAACGGGGATCCTAACAGGGATTCTGGAGTCATCACTGGAACCCAACAGTTGTTTGTAGTAGTCCACGAAAGCCTTTGCAACCTTATCAGGAGAGTTAACCATTACACCATTCCCATCCACTATGGAGTAAATACTATTCTGGCATCTTCTCATTTTTATATTCTGGTGGAAGAATCTGGTATTCGAGTCTCCGTCTTTTAACCATTGTATCTTGCTTTTTTGCCTAAGGAAGCTAACATAGGCTTTATGAACAGTGGCATACTTCATTGCAGCCTCTTTTTCCACATCTGCAAGCTCAGGATCATTAGGAGTATTATGTAGCTTCTTCTGACACTCATACAACCACATAAGAGCCTTATGGTCAGCAACATGGATTTCACTAAACCCCTCTCTATTAAGAGCTTTCAAGATAGGTTTCAGTTTTTTCAATTTTGTAACAACTTGGAACATAGGAGTTCCAAAGACAGGTGTCACCCAACAATCTCTCACCTTTTCCAAGAATCTAGGATCCTGTCCCCACATATTGAAGAATTTGAAAGGCTTCTTCATCCCCAAAGGTGCGGGATGAGTGTCGAGAATAGCAGGGGAATGATCAAATAAACCCTCCGAAAGAAAATGGGCTAGGGACTCGGGAAACAAATCCAACCACGATTCGTTCACAAGCATCCTGTCAATCTTGCTAAAAACCCTGTGCTCCCCACTTTGTTTGTTATTCCAAGTGAAAAAACAGCCACTAGCTTTCACATCCGTCAACCCACAATTATCCACACAATTTCTAAAACCCTCAGTTTCAGAAGGTAACACAGGAGAGCCCATTCTTTCATTCAAGAAAAGAGGGTTGTTAAAGTCGCCACAAACTAACCAAGGACCAGCTATGGACTGACCCATCAACATCAAAGAGTTCCAGAGATCATACCTTTCGTTCAAATCATTAGATGCATAAACGAAGGTGCAAGCAAACTGATTACCAGTATCGTGATGTAAGACTTGGCAATGTATAAATTGTGCAGAACTTCCCACAATTGACACATAAAACTGATTAGGATTCCAACATACAATAATCCTAGCAGATGAAGAACATTGTATATTAGAAGACACCCCCCATCCAGGACAAATAGCTTGATAGAATTTAGGAAACCCTCTACTTCTTATTTTAGTTTCCAGGAGACCCATAAGACCTATGTGATGAAGCGAGAAGAATTTTCTTACTTCACCTTGTTTAGTCTTACCATTGAGTCCCCTGACATTCCAGCTACCAATTTTATCCATGGTTTAAAGGGGGAGTCACCCCCCTTGCCATGTTCCCCACCATTTTATCTCCAACTACATTCTCAACTTCTTTAAATTTACTACCACCATCAGAGTCAATCAGCGTCTCTGTCCTATTCAGTTCAGTCGTCTCCAATTCCGAAGCCGGCTCATCGGGCAAAGCCTCAAAAGAGTTAATGACTGGGACTTTGTCGACGAAAGTCACAAGTCTATTAGTAGTGGCCCCGGGTCTAGGTGTGTGAGCAACCTTCTTAGGAGCTTCAAACCCATCAGCATCAACAATTTTCTTAGGCACCCATTGTCTTTTGACCCCTGCTTTGTTCCTGCAATTGTTTCCAGTATGTCCAAATTTATGGCATACATCACACGAAACGGGTTTCCACTCATAGTGGACCAATTGTTCTACCATTTTATCAGATTCATTTAAAAACGAAATAGAGTCAGGTAATGTCTCTTTAATAGAGATTTCAATCAACACACGAGCAAATTGCAGTTTTTCCTTCTCAATAGAGAGCATTATGGGTAGTAAGTGATAGGTGTAGGTCGTTTTTTTTACTCCCTCCGTCTCATAATATAGTGCTCACATTCTTTTTTTTGTATCCCAAAATATTGTGCCTATTTTCTTTTTTGTCAATTTATTTGGACTAAATTATCCTTAATTTCTACACAAACTTTCTAAAATACCCCTACTTTTCTCTCAAAACATGTGACCCCATTTATTATTTTACACCATTCCAAGGAACATTTATTGCCTTTTGATTTTGTTTAAAGGAAAATGAAAATAAATAACTAGTTTCAATACAAAAGTATCAAAAAAGCATATCATTAAATATATTTTTTTGGAAATCATACCACTCATTCCATTTTCCTTAATTCCCGTGAAAAATGAGAAGTAAGAACTATATTATGGGACGGAGGGAGTACTAAAAGAATTTGAATTAAACTGAACTGAAATTGAACTGAACTGAAGTAAACTGAATAATAATAATAATAATAATAATAATAATAATAATAATAATAATAATAATGATGATGATAATAATAATAAAAATTAATAATGATAATAATATAAAAATTAACAATAATAATAATAATAATTAGTATAATAATTAGTGCAATAATAATAATAATAATAATAATAATAATAATAATAAATAATTAATATTATTATAGTAATAATAATAAAAATAATAATAATGATAATAATTAATAAATAATAATAATAATAATAATTAATAATGATAATAATATAAAAATTAATAATAATAATAATAATTAGTATAATAATAATAATAATAATAATAATAATAATAATAATAATAATAATAATAATAATAATAACAATAACAATAATAATAATAATAATAATAATAATAATCATAATAATAATAATAATAATAATAATAACAACAACAACAACAACAACAACAACAACAACAACAACAACAACAACAACAACAACAACAACAACAACAACAACATTGAATCGGGGGCGGGCGAACGGAATCGAACTCAATCGAAAATAAGTCCAAAAGAACGGGGCCTTAGTGTACATATGAACCATTTAATTAGTGACCAGTTGTCTTTAAATTAGAATGGAAGTTTGAGAGGCAAATTAATTGTGATTTTTATCCAAAATTAAAGCATCAGGAGTCTGGGTCTAGGTCTACTTTTGTTGGATCCAATGGGTCTGGGTCGGATCTAGGTCAAACAACTCATGAGTCGAGTCTTGATTCGGGTCCAATGATCTCGCACCCGCACCCGCCCCCGCATCCGACCAAGTAAACACGTCTTATAATTTTTAAAATAAAAATAAATTACATTTCTTAACAAAATTGTAATACCCTACAGATCTAACGTACTCCGGGTTTTTTTTGTGCTAAACTCCAACTTACTACCATTCCCTCTTTGTTTTCTCTTCCCTACTTGTTAACTTGTTTAGATATGATTTTTATTCCACCTACTGGTTAGTTATGCGAAATGTTGAACTCTAAATTCTATTCATGTCCTCTAAATTTTATTCTAATCCTAAATTTTAATATTTTTATTCAACTCCCAAATGTTGAATTCCTAAATATTATTCAGCTCCTAAATTTTCATACTTACTGGTTAGTTATGCCAAATATCAAATAATTGCATGATTCAAATTTATGATTTATGATTTTGTTGTAAATGTTTGTGAAGATTATAGAATAATCCGTTAGTTTAGATAAACATTTGTGATTTATGATGTTGAAATTAATGTTTTTTTATGACCTAATTTATGCATGCAAAAAAATCAAGCAAAAAAAAAACAAAAAGATCAATGTGCAATAAAAAGAAAAACTATGAAAATGTATTAAGGACCCATTTTGGACTTTTTTTTGACCTAGGACCCGCTAGACCCATCGGAATTGGGTTTGATTTTATTAGACCCAGTGGGTCTGGGGCGGGTCTGCGTCCACTTTAGAAAACTCGGCCCATTGCCATCCCTAATGTTTGCTAGGTGTCCATGAGGGGAAAATGCTTCCAATTTTTAATGGACCAATTGCAAAGTACTATGGAATATTATTGTATTTATTTGCTCTAGATATGCATTTTATATATTCTTGAACTAGGATATTTCTTTGTAAGGAAATTATAAGTTTTAAATTTTGTTTAGGTGAAGTAATTTCTGATTTGTGTCCCTTCGTTCAATAGAAAAAATTTAGGTATATATTCATAAGATATCTGATTACTAAAAAGTAATGACTCAACAAAATTGTATTTCCAATTAATTAGATGCACCTAAATAATTTGAAAGAGGGGAAAGAATGAAAATGATCAATCAACTATTGCTGATAGTGCACGTTGAACAATCATTATGTTAGATTTATCCATTGATAGAAAGGTTGCCTGAAACTTATTGGCATCTTTAAAAATGAAATAATTTAGTTTCAGCAAGAACCATCAAACTCGTCTTATCTCCAATTCGTAAACCGAGTTAAGGTGCTTAAAAGGACATTAAATTAAAGTTTCCTCATAAAGTATGAGTGAACAAAGTAAGCATAATTTATGGGGATGTAATTACTAATTAGAATTAAATTTGGTAAAACATGTTGCGTATCATTTATTATTAAAACACTATGTGGTGTCATTAATGTATGAAATGGAACCCCTTTGCAGAGGCTCATGCTTATCATCCTTAGATGCAAATGAGGGAACAAACTTGAGCCACTTTTGCTCTCATTCTTTCAATGTCAAGGTACATATCTCATCTATATTTACCAATGTCACAAATGCACAAGAATTGTGGTATTGTTTATGCATGACACTTTTTTCTTATACAATTTTTGGTATGTGCTTTATTAGGCGAATGGTTGTGATGGTGTAATGAACTCATCTAACACGGAACAAGAGAGACTCGGATTAGTTGTTGGCTGCTTTTCATCGGCTGATAGTTTGCTAAATTTAGAGTTCACCTTAGGACCAAGTCGACAAATTGATTACGCCGACTCTCCTCATGAAATGACTCTTCTGAAGTGTTGAGACTAATTATGCATGGAATATCTAGATTTATATGTCTAGTTATTATTAGTCGTTTTATTTAATATTGAGGCGATTCGTCCATGCCCTTGGAACAATATAATTTTGCTCATAAAACCTGTTCCATACTATCCTTTACAAGAAACAAAACCTTAGGATTTTTCAAAACCTTAGAGGGTCGAGAATTTTAAATTAAATGTCGACTAACTCTTGTTATGAGTGTGAATTGATGTTGACTTTTGTAGAAGATAGAGAAAGGAGACTAAACCACTAATGCCAGAAATATTATTTGGGCTACGAAATGACCATAGGCCATTAAATTACCACTTGTTGTTGGCTGGTACACAGTTACCAAGATATTGATCCTCAATTTAATTTATTTTTTTGGCAAAATCTAGTTAGTTTTTTTTGTAATGGACAGGTGAAAGATTCTTAGAATAATGTCCCTTAATTTAATTGCATATATTTTAGAATAATTTAGGAGTTAATTAAAAAGCGGCAATTGATTCGATCATTTTAAATGATCAACATATTTAGCTAGAAACTACTTTTTTTTATAGGAGCTAGAAACTACATTTGATCTGCTCCTTAATTGTGAATTAAGCTTCTAACTTAAATATAACAGAGCCAATTAATAAGGGTCACACACAATTCATTAAATTGGATCAAGTAAATAAATTGATGAACTTGGAGTTTCATCAATGGAATGAATTGGGAATTGGGCTTAGAACCCAAATGGATGCAAAAGGGTCATGTTGATCATGCGGATAAGACGCACATGGGCTTTGGCCTAGGCGCGTCATCTAATGAGAATGACCTAGGTGCCACTTCTCCTAATACTATTAGAGCATATTTAATGGTTGAACTTTTTTAGAGGATCATCAAGTATTTTATTACTTTTTCTCTCATCCACATCACTAAAAACCCTCTATTTTCTTACTCCTAATAATTTGACCAATTTTTGGGATCATCAAATTCTCTCTCCTACTATTTACCATACCTCAACATATTTTCTCTCTCCTTAATTCATACCAATTTTCACCATATGTATCATTTTTGGTTAATTAAAAATATATTATTGACTAATTTCTCTAATTTAATAATTTTTTAATTGTGAAGCCTAAACCACAAAAAAAAAGTGTGTGAAAGTACCTTAATATTGGGCTCTACTGATAGAGGGAGAAAAAATAGAGCAATTGATTAAAAAAATTATAAAATATACTCCATCTGTTTTTTTTATCCTTCTCACTTTCCTGTGCGCATCTCCCTATGCACCTCTTTGAACTTAAATATCTTTCACTATATATCTGTAAAAATTACTACAATGATTGAATATTAATAAAGTACTGATTGAGACGAATCAAACAAGACCCCACATATAAATTGAGAAAAATTGAGAAGATTTTCTCTAAGTATGAATAGTGTCAAGATTCCAAGTGAGAAAGATAAAAAACAGAGGGAGTATTTTTTTACTAAAATATGACTATTATTCGATATATAACAGTAAAAAATCATCAAGAATTCTCTACAATTATAGCCGTTGAGATGAAGCATTTTAAGCCATTGGATGCTGACGCATGCCAAGTAAGATTACGACATGTGGTGCTTTAATTTTTCTCCACAAATTCTTGGAAAAGGCGGTCTCATGTTAGTCTTAACGTGAGACCTGTCCAAATCCAAGAGATATATGTTTTTCAAAAACGGACCACGCGCGTCTCACAAATTCTCACGATAATATTTTTGCCGAATTAGTCATGCACTTTAGCACAATAGTTTAGAGCTGGTAATCTGTATGTAGACTTACATTATTTTTTGGGAAAACTCCTCAGGTACCCCTCAAGTTTGACGTAATTCTTAAATTGCCCCTCACGTTTGAGAAATTCCTCATATACCCATGACCTTTAACTTTGTGCTCAGAGTACCCCTTACTAATGGCAGTTTGTTGATCGACGTTAGGTGGAATCTGTATAAACCTGAAGGATCTTTAGTACTGACAGAAGTTGGAGAAGATACTTGGGATTTCTGACGGATTGTTGTGCGACATAAATGCTAAAAACCTAAATTCTATCAACAATATGTCATTAGTAAGGGTATTTTGAGCACAAAGTTAAAGTTCAGGGGCATCTGAGGAACTTCCCAAATGTGAGGGGCATTTTGAGAATTACGGCAAACCTCAGGGGTAACTGAGGAATTTAAGATCTATTGAGCATTATTTAGTTTCCAATATAAATAAAGAAATAACTTTTTTATAAATCTAAAATGTCAAATACAAAAGACAACCTGAAAAAAGAACTTAAAACAACCTAGCATTTGGAGTAATTGTACCAACTTCAGTTTGGTTTTTTTAATCTTCTTAAAATTACTTTTCTTCCTTACACTTCTTCCTTAAATTTGTTTTTGCACGATCTGAGTAAAAAATAACCTATGTAGTTGTACTTGATGAGCATTGTTCTTCTATAATTGATTTTGTAGTTAAGACTTTGGTTATACTTGCAGCAGTAGTCTTGTAGACTTCTTGCGGTACCTTTCTTCCATCTTCATTATCTTGACTTTTGAGAATGAGATTGTAGAACTTTCTTGCGGTTTCATATTGCCATGGGGTTACGCTGTTTATAACTGCTCCAGATATTTCTCTATCCATTTCTCTTTTCCACACTTCGCTCTTTGCAGATGTAGTTCACCTTTTGCACATGTACCTATGTATTATTGTAGTGATTGAACAAATAAGATGCATTATAATATGGTTTTCATGATATAACATATATTTTTCAGTGCTTAACTAATATATTTCACCGCTTAACTAATATACTTCAGCACTTAACTAATTCATCCAAAAGCAATTTAAGGCTAGCATAACTAATAGGTCCAAGCGCTTAACTAATTCCAGTGCTAGTTGATGCACACGCGTTACGTTAACACTAACATGAGACCGTCTCTTCAAAAATGGACTCATTTTTCCCAACCTCATTCCAACTCTTTCTCTCTCCTGGTGAACGTACAGTTCATGTAAATGAACCATTTTTTTTCTCTCTCCTCCCTTTTTCCTCTTTCTTCTTTCTTAAATATTTTTTTCCTTCTCTCTCTCCTCATAAACCCCTAAAGGTTTAACCATTGGCAACACTCTTAGGTTTAGGTTTTGTTTCAGCCTTAAGAGTTCGAGTATAAATGCATGTACATGCACTGATAAATGGCAAGTGATCATTTGCCGGATTTACATTAAAGTGAGGAAACCCAATCTAAACACTACACGCTAGCAACGTGATCTTATGAAAGGACATAATTGATCATGCTCGTTGTTCTAAGTTAACAATCACCAGGGGATTTGATTGGGATATGTTGGTACCGGTAAAGGAATTACACTTTGGCTTTCATCAATGATCCTGGCCGAACTAGCAAAGAAGCACCTATCAAGGAATCCTATTTGATTTATATTAACATATGATCCCTCTGCTCTAACATTATATACCAACACATGCGACCACTTACACTAAACAACTTTTCTCTCTACTTAATCCAACATAAATATTGACACAATATCCCCACTTCCAATTCCCTCCTAAATCTCCATGTCAAAGACAAATGTTCCAATAATATTGGAGCGGAGGATGTAGATTAAGGAAGAAAATTTGAATTACAAACATTGTAAGTTTTAATTAATAAAAAGGAAGGGTTTGTGTTGTGTTTAAACTCGCCAAGTTTTCTAATCCTTGACCCAATGTTTATAAATAGGGCTCCAATAGCCAAATTTTGCCTACCTTTACATTAATCCTCAAGCCCTAAACTTTTTTCTCCTATTTCTTTCTCTCCCCATCGCTTCTAGTCGTCCAAATTTAGCCTTCCTACCAGAATTTATAGGCCATAGTCCCTTCTTCAAAATTGTAGATCTCGAAAAGTTATTGGATTTTAGTTTAAGAATCATCCAATTTAGGGTTTTATGATAGGAGCTATGCCCACTCAAAAATTGTGAGTGCTGCTTTGCTCTATTTTCCTCTCTGCGGGTAAGTGGTACTCTTTTTGTTCGTGCACCACTCACCGATTGTTGCCGACACCACCACCATCTCTCCCCACTGCCCACATGCCGCCTTGTTTGTCGCCTCACTGTCGGTCGTGCTGCGATCTTGTCGTCGGTCATCATTATCTCCCTCTTCTTCCATTTTTGTTTATCCTTTTTATTATTATTTTGACTGTATTTAATTTAGTTCAATTGTGTTAATACCTTTGTTAATTCAATTAATTAATTATTGTTAATTTATGTTGATTGATTGAATTAATTATTATTATTTTATGTTAATTATTATAATTCGATATTTAATATTTATAAAAATTAAGGAAAAATAAACGCAAATAGTCCGAACTATTGTTCATCTTCTATAAACGAGCCAAACTATTGAATATCCAGGAATGGTCCCAACTATTGCATCAATATTCCAAAAATGGTCCTGGTTTTTGTTATAACAAGGTTAAATGAGATCACGTGCAAGTCACGTGATCCGTTTAATGATTTTTTAATTATTTCCTTTTTTCCCCCTTTTTGTTTGACTTTTTATAAAAATTTCATCTTATCCTTTTTTTTTTCAACCCACCCACCCCTATACATCCACACCACCCCCACCCCCAAACCCACCCTAAAACCTCCCAAACACCACCCCCACTCCCACCCAAACCCACGCACAAACCCCCATCCCACCCTCACCGACCACGATCCCATCCCCAACCAAACCCCACAACTAGGGCTGCTTATCGGTCAAGCCGAGCCCGAGTTGTGGCTTGCTCGGCTTGTGTTCGTTTAAGTTTATTCGAGCTCAAGCCGAGCTTGAAGCTTAACGAGCTGAACTTTGTTCGAGCCGAGCTTTGCCAAATGTTAAACGAGCCGAGCTCGAACTGTTCACGAACAAACTTGACTCTTTATCCTCCCTTGTTTTTTACATGTTTAATTTGTTTTTCCTTTTCAATATTTGATTTTTATAGGTTTTCTTTTAGACAAAGGAACTATTAATTTATTATTGTGTGATATGTAGGTTAATATATTTATGTATATATATAAATATATTATTTTTCTATATAAAAGTATAATCGAGCCCGTTCACGAGCTCTCGAACCGAGCTTTGCCTAGCTCAGCTCGGCTCGTTAAAGTCTCGAGCCGAGTTCGAATCCGAACCGAGCCACTACGAGCCGAGCTTTGACCGAGCCGAGCCCAAACTGTTCGCGAACAGGACAGGCTCATCATCACCCCTACCCACAACCACTCTGTCGCTGCACCGCCCCACAACCACCCCCACTCATCTCCACCCACCTTCAACCAACCCTCACACCTCGAAATCTCCACCAAACCCCAAAACACCACTAGCCCAAAACCAACCACCCCTAAACACCACTCTAAAACCCCAACCAACCCCAACCAACCCGAAAACCAACCACCCCAAAACCCAATCAACCGAAACCAACCACCTCGAAACCCCAACCACCCCGAAACCAACCACCTCAAAACTCCAACCACAATGAAACTAACCACCTCGAAACCTCAACCACCCCCGAAATCTCTATCAACCACCCTCAAAACACCACAAACTATCCCAAAACACCACCCCCGCCCATCCACCCACACCCCGAAACCCCAGGCCTCCAAAACCCACACCCACCTCCAAAACCCATAACCTCGAAACCACGGTTGTTAGTGAGTGGAGGCTCACGACGAGAGAGAGAGAGAGAGAGAGAGAGAGAGAGAGAGAGAGAGAAAGAGAGAGAGAGGGGGTGAGGTCTTGTGGGTTGTGGCAGTTTTCAGTGAGAGAAAGAGAGGTGATGTTGTTAGAGGAAGTAGATGAGAGAGAAGAGTGGTGATGGGCAGTGATTAGGGTGGTGATGGGGAGGTGATGGGTGCACAGTTATTAGACGCGGCGACGGATGATGATGGGCGTCCTGGGTGGTGCTGAACACAAGGTGGGTGGTTCTTGGTGGATGGAGGGAGGAGATCAGATGATGGTGATGATGATGGTTGATGGTATGGAGGAGAGAGAAGATAAGGGTTGATGTTGGGTGAAAGGAAGAGAGAGAAATAAGAAGTGAAACAATAAAAGAAAAAAGGTTTATTAAAACCTAAAAAAAAAAGAGAAATAAAAAAATCAAGTTTTACCTACAACAGCGGGTCAGCCCGGTCAATGGGACCGTTTTTGGAAGATTAGGTTGATAGTTCGTACCTTTTGTGGATTTTCCATAGTTGGGACCTTTTATGGAAGATGGCCCATAGTTGGGACTGCTGGTGTTCATTTTTCCAAAAATTAATTATAATTTTGAGATTCAAATGTTTCGTTTAAGAGTACGTCTTGGGTGTAATATGTTACAACATAACTTATTGTGTAACAACATCTCACACATGTGTGAACTAATATGTGTATTTCGTATCATTATTACTCATTTTTATGTCATTATCGGCATATTTCATATCATTTTTGAGTTGTCTCATATCAGTTTTTTAAAATTTGTTTTATGTCATTTAGAAATCGCTTTCATGTCATTAATACTGACTTATTCTATGACATTTTTCAGCAAACTTATATCATTTTGGAGCTGTTCATGTCATTTTCCCGTATTTCATTATTATTTGTCAACTCCTTACGTGCCATATAATTATTACCCATTTATGTGTCATTTTTCAGCAAACTTGTATCATTTTACCATATTTTGTTATTATTTCTCAACTCCTTATGTACCATATCATTATTACTCATTTATGTATCCTTCTTACTAATTTTTATGTCATTTTTAGCGAAATTGTATCATTTTGCCCTATTTCATTATTATTCGTCAACTCTTATATACCATATCATCACTACTCATTTCTATGTCATTTTTTACTCATTTAAATGTCAATTATCAGCAAACTTGTATCATGTTGCCCTATTATCTTATTATCCGTCAACTTCTTATGTAGCGTTTCATTATTACTCATCTCTATGTCATTTTCAGTAAACGTGTTTCATTTTTCCCTATCTTATTATTATTTGTCAATTCCGTATATACCATATATATGATTATTACTCACTTCAATGGCATTTTAACTCATTTTATACCATTTTTCAACAAACTTGTATCTTTTCTCCTATATTATTACTATTATCTATCAACTCTTTATATACCATATCATTATTACTCAATGCATATCATTTTGTAATAAACTTGTGTCATTTAATTTCTTTTTTTGGTATAATTGTGTCATTTTCACTCCCAAACATTTCTCTCTCCTCACTTCCTCTTCTCCACCACCACTCCCAAGCGACCCTATAATTCGTCAAAGAAATTCAGCGTTGTCCTCCTCCTTTCTCTCTCAAATAATCGAAGAAACTGTTGTCCTCCTCCTTTCTCTCTCACATTGTGAATGAAATTCTAATCTGAAGTAGGGAGGAGAGAGAAAGAGGGGAAAGAGAGGAAGTGTTGAATCTGACCTTAGGTTTTTTATATATTTGTTGTGATTTTTTCATTCAAATTCGTCTTCTAGACCTAAATTCATTCGAATTCGTCTTCTTCTTCGATCCCTTCATTTAAATTTCCAAATAACCGACAGAAAATTCTGACGACATGACAGAATTTCTCCTCGTGATTCGAAATCTACGTCGGAAAATCAATCGGAATATTTCTATTCTTCCACAAGGCGAAAGACAAAATCTAGGATTTAAGATTAATGCTCGCAATTTGTTGTTCTTTACAATTGGAATTTGAAATTAATGCTCGCAAATTTAGCAATTTGCTCGATTCTTCACAGCAATAGGGTTTGTGATTGAGGTTTGGGAGGAGAGAGAGTGGATTTGGGGAAGAGTTGGAGGAGAGAGAAAATAGAAGGGGGATGGTTGTGATAGTGGAGGTGGCGGAAGAGGGGTGTTAATTATGGAGGAGATGAATGGGAAGAGTGAAAGATGAGGGGAAGAGTGGAGAGATATTTCACACGTGTGAATGATGGTGTTACATAATATATTATTGCATAAAACTTATAGCTAAGACTTTATGCTCGTTTAAAGTGATGATTTATGTAGGAAATGAGTAGATTTTAATGTTTTTCAAAGATGAAAATCAATAGTATATATGTTATGATTTAAAAAGTAAGAAATTTTATATCTAATATTATGTTTTTACGATTTTTAAAGGGTTTTTAAACATTATATAGTTAAAATTTATTGGTGACGGTGTATTGATTATGTGATGTTACTTGTAGGAAAATTTTCTCAATAAGTGACTTCTAAGTTTGAAGTGGAATGAAGAGTAGTTTATATGAGGTACTTGCATTTCTAAAAACTTTGTACATAATACCATGTATAGGATTTGGAATAATGAGAACGTAGTACAATGTTTAGGATCACAGAACTGTTAGTAATTCTAGACTATCACTAGGGGAAAAAAAGGAAGGGCTGCGTTTTTGAAGGGCTGCGGTTTCCAAGGAAACCGCAGCCCTTTTAGTGAAGGGCTGCGGTTAACAAGAAATCGCAGCCCTTTATGCAGTATGAAGGGCTGCGGTTTTGAGGCTAACCGCAGCCCTACTAATGAAGGGCTGCGGTTAGCCCAAAAACATGACCCTTCATAAACGAAGGGTTGCATTTTACGGACTAACCGCATGACCCTTCACATCCCATCCCATATTTCCAGTTTTACGCGCACATACACACAGTAGGTAGACATCTTTTCTAAATTTCCCTCTCTTAGACGCATTTGACGAGCGAAAAACCCCTCCCTTCCTCTCACTCACTCGCACATTAACCCTAACGCCCCATCACCGGAGCCCTGACACCGGAGCACCCACATTGCTTCACCACCACAACCCTTCTCTTTCTTCACTTCTCTTCTCTTCTCTTAGCTTCTCTTCTCTTAGCTTCTCTTCTCTTCTCTTCTCTTCTCTTCTCCACCATTTGAGTGGTTTTAGGGTGTGGAGCTCCTCCACCTCTACGCAGCGCCACCACCCACGGCAAGGCAACAACTACCACCACCACCTTGCCCTACTCTTTCTTTATTATATTGCTCTTGGCTCGGGTTTAGCCAATTTTTTGCTTAGTTAAGTATGAATTAATCTTGTTTTTAAGTTAGTTTTGTTTTTCTTAATTGAATTAAATGATTAATGTGCAATGTGGGTTTTGTTAATTGTAGGAAGAAGAGGCTTAGGAAGGCAAATAAAGTTCCAACTATCTCTACTCTCTTCATTGCTTATCATTGGTGTTAAGAGGTAACTAGTTTAATTTCGTTGTCTTTTTTGTTTGATTTAATTTGTTGATGAGACAAAGTTGTCATGTGATTCAATTTGATTAAGTTATGATAATTTATTGATATATATATGTATTTCTTATAATGTATGTATATTTCTTGATATGAGATTGTATGAAAACGCAATGTAATTTAGCTATGAAATCTACAAGTTGTTTGAATTATCATCATATACCTAGATACCCGTTCAAGACTTACTCATTAGGAGTAAGTCTTGAATAGTCCCCGGTTTGGGACTGTTCTTGGATGTTTGATCTCACTTAGGTGGTGAATGTGTGTCTTCTTTTCAATTCTGAGGAAATTCTTGGCTCATCGTTTCTCTACATTGTTCTCTGGGTACATATGTAGATAAGCAATTATCTACATTGTGTACTTGGAGAAGCTGTAGGGAAATCTTTGCCTGGATTTTCCTTAGAATTGAAAAGTTGGCACACATTCACTAGTGAGATTAGACGTCCAAGGATGGGTTAGGTTGGAGTGATAAGGACCTTCGGCTGCATGCATACAATTGAACATGTCACTATCTTAGATTGCTCTATACGTGTGTGATATGAATATGTGAGTGTATGTACTTAAATAATGATTGATGCATTATAATGAATGGTTGTGTTTAATTATTAGAGGTCTTCTTGAATGAGATGGATCGTACTTGGATGTATGGTAGTCGTGAATCGATTGAGTTTGTGAAAGGGGTCTCGGAATTCTGTACAACTGCATTACAATATCAAGCATCCTCTGGAGCAGTCGACTTTTATTGTCCTTGTTTCGATTGTAGAAATGTGAGCAAGGTTAGTAGTATACATGTGGTTAGGGAGCATGTCTTTCGCCGTGGGATTAGGCCTCAATACCACGTATGGGTTTGGCATGGTGAGCAGGGGAAGTATATAGGAAGCTCTAGAGTAATGAACGATGTATGTGAAGAAAAGAAGGATGATGAGTTCGGGGATGAGAATTTGGATGATGAGTTTGCAGATGATGATAGGGATCGGGTAGACGAGATGATACACGAGGTTGAAGATCAGTCGTGTAAACGACCTCGTATTTTTGAGTCTATGTCTGAGGCTGCTGAAAAGCCGTTGTATCCAGGTTGTACAAAGTACACCAAACTTTCCGCGGTGATAACACTGTTCAACATTAAGTCGAAAGCTGGTTGGACGGACTCTAGTTTCACATCGTTGTTGGAAGTTTTAGCTGATATGCTCCCTGATGGAAATGAGCGCCAAAGTCGTACTATTATGCGAAGAAACCGATGTGTCCTTTCGGTTTAGAGTACGAGCGGATACATGCTTGTCCTAACGATTGTGTGCTTTATCGTAATGAGTATGAGCATTTACATGAGTGTCCACGTTGTGGATTGTCGAGGTACAAGCGTGAAGGAGGCTGGAGGTAGTGAAGGACCACCCGGCTAAGGTGTTGTGGTATTTACCCATAATACCTAGATTTAAGCGCATGTTCTCAATTAAAGGAGATGCGAAGAATTTGAGGTGGCATGCGGATCGTAGGAAGAAAGACGGTCCGCTCAAGCATCCAGGCGGATTCGCCCGAGTGGAAAAGTATCAACAGGGTGCATAAGGCATTTGGTAATGAGGATAGGAATCGAGGCTTGGATTATGTACGGATGGCATGAACCCTTTTGGCAATCTCGGTTCGCGGCATAGTACATGGCCGGTAGTCTTAGTGGTTTATAACTTGCCTCCTTGGTTGTGCATGAAACGCAAGTACATGATCTTTGTTGCTTCTTATATCGGGGCCCAAACAACCTTGGAAATGACATTGATGTATACCTCCGGCCGCTTGTTGAAGATTTACGGAAGATGTGGAACGAAGGAGTGTTAGTATTTGATGCGTATGCTAATGAGATGTTCACTCTGCGTGCCATGCTTTTTGTACTATGAACGATTATCCGACTTATGGGAACTTATCGGGTATAAGACGAGAGGAAAACAACCTGTCCGATTTGTGTAGATGACATGAAATCTACACACCTTAAGGGATGCAAACATGTGTATATGCGCACACGAAGGCTCCTCGGGACGCGACCATCCCTATCGGTTTAAGAAGAAGGCATTCGATGGGACGGTTGAAGAAGAAGTTGCTCATAGACCATTAGCGGTACTTGAAGTTTATAATCGGGTGAAGGGCATTGAAACAATCTTTGGTAAACCGCTAGTGAGGTTGATCGACCTACGGGATTATGGAAAAAGGAGCCCATTTTTTGGAAACTCCCATATTGGAAAGATCTAAAGGTCGGACATTGTTTGGATGTCATGCACATAGAGAAGAATGTTTGTGAAGCTATTCTTGCGACACTTATGAATATTCGGGCAAGACAAAAGATGTTAAGGCGTCACGACTTTACTTGGAAAAACAGGGGCTTCGACCAGAGTTGTGGGCTCAGAAAAGGGACGGAAGGAAGAAGAAAGTAGTGGAGGAAAGGGTTGATGATGAAACTCAGAAAAGTAAAAAGAAGGTGGAGGATTCGGAGAAGAATTATTTGCCACCGGCTTGCTACACGATGTCACGTGCGGAGAAACGGATTTTTTGCGAGTCATTGTATGGCATTAAGGTCCCAACCGGCTACTCATCGAATATGAAGCGGTTTGTTACCTTAAATGGTGAATTGAAGTTATCGAGTATGAAATCTCACGATTGTCATGTCATGATGCAAGTATTCTTACCGATTGCAATTCGTGGGATACTTCCAAAGCATGTGAGGCACACCATTACAGAACTTTGTTCATTTTTCCATACAATATGCAGCAAAGTCCTAGAACCGTCGACCCTCGATTCCTTGCAGGCCAGAGTAGTTGAAACTCTATGCAAATTTGAGATGTTTTTTTCCCCCGCATTCTTTGACATTATGGTCCATCTCATTGTCCATCTAGTTCGAGAAATTAAGTTTGTGTGGTCCAGTGTTTTTGAGGTGGTGCTATCCTTTTGAGAGATATATGGGCACTTTGAAGGATAAAATTCGGAATCCTGCACAAACGGGAAGGTAGTATAATTCAAGGGGTTGTGGGTGAAGAGATCGGTAATTTTGTGGCCGAGTATTTTGCTAGTGTTGATCTGTTGGACTTCTGACATCCCGACACGAGGGCAGACTTGAGGGCAAGGGCACAATTGGTTCAAAATTGATCACACCTTCCGTAGAAAAGCGTAAACAAGCTCACTTATTTGTATTGCATCACGTAGCAGCTGTCCATCCTTATTTAAATGAACATATGGAGGAATTACGTGTTAGCAATCCTGGAAAAGGAGTTAGGGCATTGACGCAAATGCATAACAAGACTTTCATTGATTGGTTTCATAAACGAGTAGTGAATGATTTGGATGAAAGTGTTCTGAAACGATCAAGTGGTTAACATTTGGTCCTCGTGAAGCCGTACGCTCTTATGAGGGTTATGATATTAATGGGTATACGTTTTGGGTGAACGTCGAGATCTGAAGTCAACATCGCAACAAAATAGTGGTGTTTCACTTGTGGCGTCGGCTACACAATACGCAAGCTCGAAGGATAAGTCGCTTGTACATTTGAAAGCAATTATTATGGGCGAATAGAAGAAATATGGGAGGCTGGACTACTTGTACTTTTAATATTTGCCTCTTGTGTTGCAAGTGGGTTGACGATAATCGACGTTGCGTAAGAAAAGATGATCCTTGCAGATTCACTCTTGTTGACCTTAGTCGTCTACTTGAAACTGAGGAGCCATTTGTAATTGCATCACAAGTTAAGCAAGTTTTTTTTTGTAACTGATCCTGCTGATAATAAGTGGTCAATTGTTGTACCTGGTAAAAGGAGTATCCTCGGTATTGGTGATGTTGATAATGAGGAAGAATATGATGCATTTGAGGACCTCCCCCTTTTACCTATCCCGAAAATAGTGTGGAAGATGATGTGAATATGTCGGAGAACTATATGCGTGTAGATCACACGGAAGGGATACATGTACTTGAGGATCCTAAGAAACGGTGGAAGGTCGATAAATCATGAGACATAAACTCGAGTGCGTGTAATTTCTCCAATTTTGCATTTTCGCTTCCAAATCGTACTTATCGAGTCATTTAACCCCAAATGCATTTTGAACATGATAATATGAGGCATAATGTAACTATTGTGTAGATTTTTAGGTTTGCAATTGTTGTAGGTTGAATTTTGGGAACGAAAATGGCATTTTAGCCCTATTTTTGCCTTTTCGCGTCCAATTCGTATTATCGCTTCATTTAACCCCAATTTCATTTTGAACATGATAATATGAGGTATAATGTAACTATTATGTAGATTCTTAGGCTTGCATTTGTTGTTGGTTGTATATCGGGAACATAAATGTGATTTTAGCCCTATTTTTGCCTTTTCGCCTCCAATTCATGTTTCTCGAGTCATTTAACTCCATGTTTGGTATCACTACTATCTTTCATTTTCTTTTTTGTTTTATAATGTAACTATGTAGATTTTTAGGCTTCGAAAACGAAAATCAAAGGTCATTTTACGCCTACATGGCAATGAGGGAGTGCAGTGGGGGGCAGTAGTGGCGGGGGTGGTGGGACTGTGTTACAAATGTGGAGAGTGAGGTCACATGGCAATGGAATGCTCTCCACATTTGTAACACTTCTCACTATCTCCGCCGCTACCAGCTGATGGGCATTCCATTGCCATGTGACCTGATTCTCGGGTCATTTTAGGCCTAATTTAGCCTTTTCTCTTCCGAATCGTACTTATCGAGTCATTTAACCCCAAATTCTTTGTGAACATGATTATATGAGGTATAATGTAACTATTGTGTAGAGTTTTAGGTTTGCATTTGTTGTTGGTTGCATTTCGGGAACGAAAAGGTCATGTTAGGCCTAGTTTTGCCTTTTCTCTTCCAAATCGTACTTATCGGGGGTGGGGGTGCTGGGCAGGGGATGGGGGAGGGCTTAGGTATAATGTAACTATTGAGTAGATTTTTAGGCTTCCATCTGTTCTTGGTTGAATTTCGGAAATGAAAATCAAAGGTCATTTTACGCCTACATGGCAATGAGGGAGTGCAGTGGGGGGCATATAGTGGCGGGGGTGGTGGGACTGTGTTACAAATGTGGAGAGTAAGGTCACATGGCAATGGAATGCTCTCCACATTTGTAACACTTCTCACTATCTCCGCCGCTACCAGCTGATGGGCATTCCATTACCATGTGACCTGATTCTCGGGTCATTTTAGGCCTAATTTAGCCATTTCGCTTCCGAATCGTACTTATCGAGTCATTTAACCCCAAATTCTTTGTGAACATGATTATATGAGGTATAATGTAACTATTGTGTAGAGTTTTAGGCTTGCATTTGTTGTTGGTTGCATTTCGGGAACGAAAAAGTCATGTTAGGCCTAGTTTTGCCTTTTCGCTTCCAAATCGTACTTATCGGGGTGGGGGTCTTTGGGGGGGGGATGGGGGAGGGCTTAGGTATCATGTAACTATTGAGTAGATTTTTAGGCTTCCATCTGTTCTTGGTTGAATTTCGGAAACGAAAATCAAAGGTCATTTTACGCCTACATGGCAATGAGGGAGTGCAGTGGGGGGCAGTAGTGGCGGGGGTGGTGGGACTGTGTTACAAATGTGGAGAGTAAGGTCACATGGCAATGGAATGCTCTCCACATTTGTAACACTTCTCACTATCTCCGCCGCTACCAGCTGATGGGCATTCCATTGCCATGTGACCTGATTCTCGGGTCATTTTAGGCCTAATTTAGCCTTTTCGTTTCCGAATCGTACTTATCGAGTCATTTAACCCCAAATTATTTTTGAACATGATTATATGAGGTATAATGTAACTATTGTGTAGATTTTTAGGTTTGCAATTGTTGTAGGTTGAATTTTGGGAACGAAAATGTCATTTTTAGGCCTATTTTTGCCTTTTACGCTTCCAAATCGTATTTATCGAGTCATTTAACCCCAAATTCATTTTGAACATGATAATATGAGGCATAATGTAACTATTGTGTAGATTTTTAGGTTTGCAATTGTTGTAGGTTGAATTTTGGGAACGAAAAGGGCATTTTAGGCCTATTTTTGCCTTTTCGCGTCCAATTCGTACTTATCGCTTCATTTAACTCCATTTTCTTTTTCAATATGATAATATAAGGTATAATATAACTAGTGTGTAGAGTTTTAGGCTTGCATTTGTTTTTGATTGAATTTCGGGAAGGTATATGTCATTTTTAGAACTACTAACTACGGTAAATGATTGAATTCTTATATTATGTGTTTATTCCTTGGTTGTTTTGCAAGGTTTATATGAATAACACACCACGTTTGAGGGCCTTCACCACAGACGAATTACATGAAGTTCGGGATAAGTTGGCGTCCCACATTTGCGATGATTGCTTATGATACATCTACTAGTTTGTATCAATTCTATGTACACTTTTTACATTATTAAATATATACATATTTAAAGTTAATTATTATATTACGTTCAAAAACTTATCATATATTATTATTGCAATTTGATCGATTTTTTTTTGTGTCGAAGGGAGGTTTTGGGTGGGGGGTGGGGTGGGGGTTTGCCATGGTGTTCGGGCTAGGCTAAGTATGGGTTTGGTTGGGTCTTTGGGGTGGTGGCGGCAATGGGTGGAGGAGGTGGCGGGAGGGTGGGCTGGGGTGGGGGTGCGGGGAGTGAAGGGGGGGGTGGGGGTGGGGTGGGGGGGCGGGGCGGGGGCGGGGCGGGGGGTGCGGGTGGTGGGCGGGGTGTGGGGGGGGTGGAGGGGATGGGGGTGGGAGTGCGGGGGGATGGGCGGGGGGTGGGGGTGAGGGGGCGCGGGGGTGGGTTGAGGGGGCGGGGGGGTGGGTGGTCTTTGGGGTGGGCGGGGGTGGGGTGTCTTTGGGGCGGGGGTGGCGGGGGGTGGGGGTGGGGTGTCTTTGGGGTGGGGCGGGAGGTGGGGGGTCTTTGGGGTGGGCGGGGGGTGGGGTGTCTTTGGGGTGGCGGGGGTGGGCGGGGGGTGGGGGTCTTTGGGGTGGGCGGGGGGTGGGGTGTCTTTGGGGCGACGGGGGGTGGGCGGGGGTGGGGGTGAGGGGGCTGCGGGGGGTGGGGGTCTTTGGAGTGGGCGGGGGGTGGGGTGTCTTTGGGGGTGGCGGGGGTGGGCAAGGGGTGGGGGGTGCAATTTATTTTTTAAAAAAAAAAATTTTGAATGTGAAGGCTGCGGTTTTAAGCCCAAACCGCAGCCCTTCACTTATATAGGGCTGCGGTTTAGGCTTTAAACCGCAGCCCTTCATTTAGAGAAGGGCTGCGGTTTAAGCCAAAAGCGCAGCCCTTCCCGACTAGAAGGGTGCGTTTTTGGCACGAGCCGCGGCCCTTCGTTGTGAAGAGCTGCGGTTAAAAACCGCGGCTCTTCTTATTTATTGAAGGGCTGCTATGGAAAGGGCTGGCTGGCCATGACCCTTAGGGGCTTTTGACCGACCCTTCCTTGTTTTTCCACTAGTGTATATTGTTTTCGATGAAATAGGCACATTTTTGTGACTATTGGTGGAGCATGCTTGGCTATACTCAAATTATGTCTTTGTATGGATTATCGATGCATGTATGTATTAGATATATTATTTATTAATCACACCATTTGATTAATAAAGTTATTGGATTTTAATGATTCGTGGAATCGATTGATTAATAATTCCATATTGTACCATTCCTGTTACTCTTTGAACGATGGTCATCTTGAATGAGTAAAAGGAAGGTTATGTCTTTATGAAACTAGTTTAATTGTTGATTCATTCAACAAGGTTAAATGAATTTAAAGGAATTCAGTTGGTGTTATGATCACCTTTATCCATTCAAAGATAAAAGAGGTTATCTATTTGTGTTGGTGTATTTTTTAAGATAATTAATGGTCTAACATATACTAAATTATTAGTTATTTAAAGAACTAGTGAAAAGAAAAAAAAAGCATTATAATTCTTCGCCAGTGCCTATCTAGAGTATTGAACAAGGAGGGTTGGAGCTCATGATGTATCTTGTGAATTTTCTAAGGGTCGAATGATCAATGTGTCCTTTTCTTTCAGTCGAGATCACGAACTGGGTTTATGGCTTAGTATCCTTTGAACGAAATGTGTCCTTCGGCCAATATATGTGCATTTGTTTGATCTTGCTTGGTTTCGATTAATTAACGAATATAACTAATTCGGTAAGATCAAGTGGTTGGGACGTATGTCTAGTGCGGAGACCGCTTTCGATTAGTAAGTATAATATTATTATTCTCACAACTTACTCATGATTCAATCTATTGGGTCACACCATAAGCACAAAATTGAATTAATAGACTAATTGGTTTAAAGGCACAAATAAGTTGTCTAAAAATTGTTTAGATCGATAAGTAGGATGTTGGGCTTAAACGCCTCAAGTCTAAGCGTATCGCCAATAGTGGCCAAAAGGCCCTATGGCTTGGCAACGTGCGAAGACCACGAGTGAGTAGTAGATGGAGCATTGACCAGCGGCCATATGTAAGCTACCTACCAACGATGGGTTACACGTAGAGTCGCATCGCACAAGCAAAGGCCTTGGGCCTTGCTTTGTCACGCGCGAGTGCTAGACAAACGCACAACACGGCAAGCCCATCAGCAGGCGTTGCATGCGTGTGCCTTAGTCAAGGCCTCGAGCGAAGGGCCTCGTGTAACACTCCATCCTTTTATATAAAATAATTTAAACAAAATAGAACATTTTGTTAAAGGTGACGATAGCTGAAATATCGCATGACCGAAATGTCATTATAAATAAGTGTTTACATATAAACTTAAAGAAAATAAAACACAAATGAAGTTTCCTAAATTATCCATAAAGAAGCATAACAACCTCTAAATCCCAAAGTACAAAACCTAAAACAATAATTGTACACAAAATCGTGTCGCCCCATTGATTACCCAATGATGAAACATACCGCCGTCCTAATTGGTCCGATCCCGATTTTAAAGTCCGAATTAATTATTTACGATAATCCATTTTTTTTTATATTTTAATATTAAGTATTCTTGATAATTAATTTTTAAAAGATATTTAGAAAATCAGATTTTTATTCCAAAAGATAGGCGATTTCGGATTCCAAAGGATAGATTCTACCGAAGGATAAAAAGAATCTTAAAAAAAAATTGTGCGCGAGACGCACAATTTTTCCTTATCTTTTCGCGATGTTTTTGGTTTCCTTTGCCTATGAATAACTAGTTTTTTCGAACGACTTTTTAAGTCTTTTGACTTCTACGCATACTTAGCTATATTCAACCACATCAAAACACTTTCAAAAACATTCATTCCTTTGAATGTCCTATTTCAAGCTTCAAACTTGCTCATCCTGCCGACCGTAATACAAGACCCAGACGAGAAATGTAACAATCCACTCCAAATCACTTAATTAAGCCACTAATCAGAGAGGATGTTAGGGAAGGCTCCTGCTCTACCTCTGATTATCGAAAGACATGAATTTGTTAGTATCTAAGCATACTATAAAAACAACTAAAGTAAAATAGTTATTACATCATAATTTGAATACTTACTTGATGAAAACATAATTATAATTTTACTAAACATATCTTCATAATACCATAGACGTTACAAACATAACATATTCACAAACATCATAAGCTAATCCCAGCCTTCATTCTAGTCCTGCAAAACAGATTAATCTACCCCCACCAGGACAGGTTTAGAGAACAAAACAGGCTTAGGCTGGTACACAAGTTCCACCGGTTCTAAAATAATAAGGTGGCTGAGATTATGTTATATTCTTTTAGCTTTACTCACACAATATACTTAATTTGTATCGGAATACGTTTATAATAACTCATAAATACGTTGATATTCTCCGGTAAACTTTTGTAGAAATACGATTAAGATAACATGTATCGTTCTCAAAGCATACATTTACACTTGTTCGGAAACACATAGATATTTTCCTTTGAACTTTCATAGTAATACGTTTATATACCGAAATCAAATGAAATTCGTCTCAATATCAATTTCAATTTTCAATACATTTCACAATATAAAATTCTCAGTACGTGTTATAAATATAATCCTCAACTCTTCATCACAATTATTTTATACTTGGGGAAGGAACACGAATGGAGAAGATTTCACCTCGTCTCCATACCTTTAAGGGACGTCTCCCTACTCTTTTATATTCTGCTTGCAAGACTTTCAGGTCATGACCTCAAATAAACAAGCAAACTCGCTCGTGAGCAAAACCCGCTCCACAATACATTTTGAGCAAGTCGCTCCACAATTGTTGTTTGTCACTGCTTTCGCAGCTATTTCCCCCCGTAAAACATAACTTCTGTATAAACTTAACTCATAATTCTTAGAAAAATCTATTCAAAAGTCTCATAAACTTAATACATAGTTGTTCATAAACATAATCCATAATTCCCATAAACATAATTCCAAATATACAAAAATTTATAACTCAAGTATCGTCGTCGTTTAAAAGAAATAGAATTTGTCATGCCAAGTTTCCCTTAATTACAGAATGAATGTTTTATAACCAAAGATCCTGCTCAAGAGTTATCAATGGTTTCTAAAAAGAATTCACACTCCCATTAGGTCTTTCAAAAGGTAACAAACAAAGCCAAGAAGAATAAGGGAGTTTAGAAGTATGACATATCTGGTTCAATTTGGGAGAACGAAATTAAGCAAGAACACATTGAAACTCTCAGCTCATGGGGTATTTAGGTGAGCCCAAAAACGAATTAAATATAGGAGTTGTTTGCATAGGAACTACAATCAATCTCTCTCAAAATATTAATAAAGATAACTAATTTACGTTTAATCTAGGAAGCATTTGAGAAAACATCTTAGATTTCCAAAATCCATTTTTGAAACGAAACGCAAACCTTATTTCATAAGCCTTGATTTAGGTATTTACAAGAGTAAGAGGGAGAGGAGAAGTTAAAGCATCACAACACCACTAACTCGCTGCGGCAGAACAAAGGCAGCAGCAACATCAAACTTGCATAAGGCATAACTCCCTGATCCGAGCTCCGATTTAGGTGATTTTTGTGTCTAAGTTGATTAACTTTTCGTGATCTACAACTTTCATGCAACACATACAAAAACGGACAGTATTCTGGTGATAATTAAGTAGCAAGAAAACGTGACAGAGGAGAGAAAATTAAGGTTTTTTTCTCCATCATTTGCGATCAAAATCAGAAGAACTACATAATGAATGGAGCTTTAAGGTTCATACAACCAGTAATTTATTTGTAGTAAGATTAATGATTTAACAATAAATGCTTATGATAAACATCAAGGTTTTTGGTTTGAAAAATGGCAATAGCAGCTTATGCTCATCACCGGTTATAACAAGAACACAATCGAGTTGTACAATCTAATGGCAACTTGTCATGCAATTCTTAAAACATTTAGATCAACATAAGAAACTTACATGCAAATCATTTTTATTCACATGCGA
The DNA here is from genome assembly GCA_947648045.1 of Beta corolliflora. Lineage (NCBI taxonomy): Eukaryota > Viridiplantae > Streptophyta > Magnoliopsida > Caryophyllales > Amaranthaceae > Beta > Beta corolliflora. Next base: position 1,476,824 of record CANSZD010002999.1, read on the forward strand.
AGCATAACTCAAAATATGCATAATTTGCAATCAAAATCTCATAATCAAAACGTTTAAAACAAAGTTTAGGTGGTGGTTTTTGTGTACCTTAACTTAAAGTAAAGAGCTTAAGGTTTCTTCACCTAAACTTAAGCTTTCTTTGCTAATTTCCTACACTCTTCTTATATTTCCATGCAATTTCTTTTGAGATAACCTCAAACTAACACTTGCCCAGTATGTAACTACACTTAAGAGATCCGAAATAATTTTTGCATGTAGCAATTCAGCCCAAAAGATGAGCAGAAATATAGCCAAAACAAGGACAGAAGAACACGCCAGAATGGCGTTTTGGAGGAGGAAGAGAAGTGAGGATTGTTTTGCAAGCTTTTTGGTTACACTTGGATGGAACAAATATAAGTATCATACCTTGGTATATATAGGTTAATAGGCAAGGGTTATTTTGTAATTTTGGCTTAAGTAACAAAAGGTCAAAAGAATCATTTCACATCTTAGGAATATTACATAATTTTCTGGTTTTAACTTAATCCTTAACATTCTCTTTACTGAAGCTCTAATCCTTGATTATACTTTAAACTAAATCCCCAAAATATGTCTTTTACCTTAATGAGGATATTTGAATTCATTTAGCCCTTAAATCATAATTATAAAGTATCTTAAACACAAAACCGATAATATCTCGAAATCTTAGAATTCCATATTGATACTCAATGTTCTTAACATAATTCATAAATAACTTATCTTAACTCGTAATTCATATTACTTATCAGATAATAATATAGAATATCAAAATTCACAGTCAAAATTCACATAAGGACTATTCGTAATATTTTATTTTTATTTTTTATTTTTATTCCTCAAAAAGCACAACAGATTACATACTGATTAGTATGCTAATAAATCTCGTGTCAGCAATTAATCTCGGTTTAAAAAGTAAGGCTATTACTCTCTACCTCCCTTAAAAAAGTTTCGTCCTGGAACTTATCTCGTACCTTAGAGTAACCGAGAATACCGTAATGGCCCGATTCAGTTGCTAGCTTAACTCGCTTAGTAATCACAAATCTCAATTGGCACCAAAATAATAATAATCACTTATGAATTAGATAACACTCGTAGCGGAAACAACGTGAAATATACGATCCTGGACCTGTGGGTTATGGGCCCACAAAACAATATCCTTTATATAAGACTTCAATTACATAGTCATTCAATCTCAATTTCCATGGCAAAAGAATAATCTATATTGTATGTAATTCTAAATAAACTCCTCTATATACAAACTTAAGTCTCGGACTTTAACCCATAATACACAATTCGAATCATAACTTTGCTCTCAACTCGCTTCTGGCTTCCAACACAATCCTGCAACAAAGTTTGACTCTGCCACCCACCTAGTGACAGGCCACAGAAATGACAACACTATCAGCAAAGCTGAGTACACACTGTGTAATAGAAAATACAAGTTTAGGTGTATTTTGAAAACTAATTGATAACACATAGTCATAATAGCAAGTAGTCATAATCACTTCAATTACTTAGAGATTTCATAAGATCAATCTTAAGATATGACCGCGAGCGTAGCAAACTGTTGAGGGTCGTCACCCCACCTTTTACTGTTCTGCTTGCAAGACTTAACCCGGACATGTCCCACTTCCGCCAGGATTTCCCCCTCCTGGTTGGGTAACAGTTAGGGAATACCCGCCCTAACCCGGGTGTATGCTCACGCCTCACTTCCGTGATTAAAAACCAATACATTTAGTGTTTCATTACCATACAATTCCATATACTTTACAAATTCCATTTAGAAGTATAAACATGGCAATTTAGTGTTTAAGCCTAGCTTAGGATAAGTAAAACATCTTAAGTGAACCACAGCATGCCAAATCCATGTCATATACTCAAAGCATACATACTATTATGCATATCATAAGAGATTTCATTTCATAATCATGCTTCAAAATAGAAAGAAACAATCATTTAACCATAGGTAAGAAAATCTCTAGGTTACAATCCAAACTAAGTGTGTACCTTCACTTAGGCTGCTTAATGTAACTCAAACTCCTTATTCCAAGTGGTTTATCCTTCCTATAACTTCCCCTGAATATGTAAAGTGCTAGGAATTAGTTTACACAAGTTTTAGAACATGAAATACTAAGCTAAGTACAAGAGAGATACAAAGCTGTACTTACACAGTTTGCTTGATGTTTCTATGGAGTTTTCTACAATTTCCCAAAGCTTGAAAACTCTACCAAAAGCTTTAAACACTAAGGAATTATGTCTAGAAGAGTTGTATGTAAAGATAAGTAGGTGTTGAATAACAAGAATTAGGAGAAAAGGACGAAAAACCATGACACCCTTTTATTGGGCCTGTTCTGGCGGTACCCTAAGGGGAGGGAAACCTCTTCTGGGTAAGGTCGGTTGCTTGGAGTTTCTAGGTGATTCTTGTTGGAGGTGTTAGCTTAATATGTTGGCTTTCATGCATGCAAAGATCTTTAAGAGATCGACACTCAAGCAGCTGCTAAGAAGCATTCTTTGAGGATAGGTACGAAGTGATGTTTTAGCTGGCCAGATTTTACTAAGTAAGGAACTTACCATATTAAGCCACGTATATTTTGGGAACAAATGACCATTTTAACCTTACAACATCCCAAACATAACATATGTCAAGTTTGATTAGGTTCTGAGCTCGGATTCAACCCAAAAAGGCTCTTTAACTAGAGGTTCATTGTTACCCGATAAAATGGTCTCTATGCAATTTTCATAATCTTAAGGAATAAGGCTCTCCAACGCTTTTTAGCTTATCTATTGGTTCTTAAGACTTTCTTAACCACTAAGAATGATAGTTCTTATCCACTTTTGTCCTAGTATGATGTTGGAGAGAATTCTAACTACTTAAAGGACCAAAGCCTGATGAAGACTTATTATAGCTAACAAAATAATTGAACCTGCTTAAAAATTCATGCTGTTACACTCTACCACCCTTAAAATAAGTTTCGTCCTCGAAACTTCAAAACATAAACTCATAGATCAACCTTAAGTATCCATATATCAAGCACTACATCCTCCGATAGTCCTTATTAAATTTCCATGAAAAAGTTCTCAATATTCCCAACAAATAGATTTCAAATATCCTCAAATTACAACTTCGAAATCCATACTCTTATTCCCAAAGTTTTACACAAATCTAGACTCTTATTCTTGTTCTATAGCTCAAAACTTGAACTCTAATTATCCAAGTAACAGACACACATTCCCAACGATCTTTTACCCCCGCTATGTGGCTAACTCAGCACACGGTCGCAGAGAAGCTCTGATACCATTTGTAACAGCCCGATTCTCGAGCTGCTAGCTTAACTCGCTTAGTAATCACAACTCTCAATTGTCACCAAAATAATAATAATCACTTATGAATTAGATAACACTCGTAGCGAAAACAACCTGAAATATACGATCCTGGACCTGTGGGTTATGGGCCCACAAAACAATATCCTTTATATAAGACTTCAATTACATAGTCATTCAATCTCAATTTCCATGGCAAAAGAATAATCTATATTGTATGTAATTCTAAATAAACTCCTCTATATACAAACTTAAGTCTCGGACTTTAACCCATAATACACAATTCGAATCATAACTTTGCTCTCAACTCGCTTCTGGCTTCCAACACAATCCTGCAACAAAGTTTGACTCTGCCACCCACCAAGTGACAGGCCACAGAAATGACAACACTATCAGCAAAGCTGAGTACACACTGTGTAATAGAAAATACAAGTTTAGGTGTATTTTAAAAACTAATTGATAACACATAGTCATAATAGCAAGTAGTCATAATCACTTCAATTACTTAGAGATTTCATAAGATCAATCTTAAGATATGACCGCGAGCGTAGCAAACTGTTGAGGGTCGTCACCCCACCTTTTACTGTTCTGCTTGCAAGACTTAACCCGGACATGTCCCACTTCCGCCAGGATTTCCCCCTCCTGGTTGGGTAACAGTTAGGGAATACCCGCCCTAACCCGGGTCTATGCTCACGCCTCACTTCCGTGATTAAAAACCAATACATTTAGTGTTTCATTACCATACAATTCCATATACTTTACAAATTCCATTTAGAAGTATAAACATGGCAATTTAGTGTTTAAGCCTAGCTTAGGATAAGTAAAACATCTTAAGTGAACCACAGCATGCCAAATACATGTCATATACTCAAAGCATACATACTATTATGCATATCATAAGAGATTTCATTTCATAATCATGCTTCAAAATAGAAAGAAACAATCATTTAACCATAGGTAAGAAAATCTCTAGGTTGCAATCCAAACTAAGTGTGTACCTTCACTTAGGCTGCTTAATGTAACTCAAACTCCTTATTCCAAGTGGTTTATCCTTCCTATAACTTCCCCTGAATATGTAAATTGCTAGGAATTAGTTTACACAAGTTTTAGAACATGAAATACTAAGCTAAGTACAAGAGAGATACAAAGCTGTACTTACACAGTTTGCTTGATGTTTCTATGGAGTTTTCTACAATTTCCCAAAGCTTGAAAACTCTACCAAAAGCTTTAAACACTAAGGAATTATGTCTAGAAGAGTTGTATGTAAAGATAAGTAGGTGTTGAAGAACAAGAATTAGGAGAAAAGGACGAAAAACCATGACACCCTTTTATTGGGCCTGTTCTGGCGGTACCCTAAGGGGAGGGAAACCTCTTCTGGGTAAGGTCGGTTGCTTGGAGTTTCTAGGTGATTTTTGTTGGAGGTGTTAGCTTAATGTGTTGGCTTTTGTGCATGCAAAGATCTTTAAGAGATCGACACTCAGCGTTGCTAAGAAGCATTCTTTGAGGATAGGTACGAGGCGATATTTTAGCTGGCCGGATTTTACTAAGTAAGGAACTTACCATATTAAGCCACGTATATTTTGGGAACAAATGACCATTTTAACCTTACAATATCCCAAACATAACATATGTCAAGTTTGATTAGGTTCTGAGCTCGGATTCAACCCAAAAAGGCTCTTTAACTAGAGGTTCATTGTTACCCGATAAAATGGTCTCTATGCAATTTTCATAATCTTAAGGAATAAGGCTCTCCAACGCTTTTTAGCTTATCTATTGGTTCTCAAGGCTTTCTTAACCACTAAGAATGATAGTTCTTATCGACTTTTGTCCTAGTATGATGTTGGAGAGAATTCTAACTACTTAAAGGACCAAAGCCTGATGAAGACTTATTATAGCTAACAAAATAATTGAACCTGCTTAAAAATTCAGTCATTACAATACCGCTCTTGCATATCTAATTTGTTCTAATAGGTTACCCCTCTATTCCACGATTGATTTAGAGTTCATTTACCAAGGCATCATTGTCTATAATACTTTCCCTTTTTCTAGAGAATCCTTGCGTAAGAATATTTAGTTCTTAATTACACAAATTCATACCTTTGAAAACTCATATTCATAGGTTTAAAGGTTTTTATAGCATATACCCATATCTCGTAATATAATAATATATATATATCTTACAAGTTCTTTCAGTAATCTAGAGAAAACATGAGTTAGAAATCCATTAATAGATACATTGGGTCTCAATAATTTAGTACACCAAATCCTAAAAACTAATTTTGTTCATCTTAAGCCACATAAAAAGGAAACATTACATGTAGAACATATCGAAATTCTTGTTTCTTTACAGTCTAACTCATAACACTTATATGGTGGCAATTGACAACCAAAATATGAAAACCACAAATATGACAAACACTTCTAAGAGTCTTTGTAAGCTAACCATAATAATTCTTGAAACAAAAGGTTGAATACTTATAATCTGAGCTATCTCCATTTTTCGAATTAATTGCACTTGCTTCTTAATCTCATGCCACTACTCCCCTCAAACTTCACTTCTTGGTAATTTAAGTATTTTGCGACATATTGTGGCACATCTTACTTCAACCCTTTCCACCTAGAGTTCCTCTTTATATCCTGAATCATCTTGCCCTTTAATGATGAACTGAGTACACACTACTAAGCGCCTCCCTCAGAATTCTATTCTTCAGCTCTAAATCATCGGTACACCCAATTCCCGTTTATTCGTATGCTTCCACCAGTATATACTTGAAAATCCACTGTTTCCTTTTTATTTATCTTTGACCTCAGTTGCTTGATAAACTTAGCTTGCACTTACTTAGCTCAAATATCCTCAAAAGGAATGTTTTAATCACAACATTTATTTCTCTTTGCAAATCTCCTTTCATAATCAGATTCAACTCCAATTGAATTAGTTCCTTATATAATTCTTCTAAAAACATGAAATCAACCTTCCGATGAGATCTCCTGTTCAAAGCATCTATTACCTGATCTGCTATTCCCATGCGGTACTAAATGTCTACATCATAATCCTTGAGCAATTCTAGGTACCTTCGATGTTCCACATTCATCTCTTTCTAGGTAAATATATACCTTAAGCTTTTATGGTCAGTATAAACCTTACAAGTTACCTAATTTAATACGGCCTCCATAATTTTAAAGCAACTCTCTCAGTTTCTACTCCAGATCATGCACAATATAATTTTTCTTATGGGCTTTAGCTTCCTAGATGCATAGGTTATAACTCGCTGATGCTATATCAATACATATCCCAAACCTTTCTAAGAAACATTGCTATGTACTTCAAATCTTTCTGTCCCCGAATGCAAAGCTATAGCTAAGACATCAGTTAACCATTTCTTCAATTATTGGAAAGCTCTCCTGTAATTTTTTGTCCACTCGAACTTCGTTCTTTCCTCAAAATCCCTAATACTTCTTTCAGATATGCTTTATGCATGCTCTTCCTGATTCTTCGAATATATCGTAATATCGTCTATGAAAATTGTCATAATCCAATCTAACAAGATTTAAAATATCATTACATCACGTCTATGAATGCTAATGGTGCATTACTAAACTTAAACGATATTTTCACAAACTCATAATGGCCATACCTCGTCCTGAATGCCATCTTCGAAATATCTTCATCCGCTATACGCATCTAGTAATATATCGATCGTATATCTACATCAGCTTCTTTTTACTGATCGAATAAATCATTTATTCGAGACAACGAATTCCTATTCCTAACAAGAATCTTATTGATCTCCCGATGATCTTTACATAATCTCATTAATGCTCTCCCTAAGGTGAAACACTAGATCGGAAATAACGTTCGTGCAACAATTCCGCTAACTAGTTCTGTAACTCAGCCATCTATGCTGGAGCCATCCTCTACGGAATTCTGGATGTGGGCGTAGCCTTTGGCACTAAATCTATATAAAACCAAAATCGGCCGTTTTATATAGTGGCAATGCTGGCAAATCTTTTGGAAATATATATATCTGGAGACTCCTTGACCACCAAAATTCTTTCTATCTCTATCACTTCCTCCTGATTCCTTGTTATCCGAGTTACATAACCAATACCTTCTGGTAAAGTGTCCTCATTTATTACCTCAGTCTTTTCTTCCGAGCTTGACGACACACCCTGACTCCATGCATGGACATCGAAAAAAATCACTTTATGTTTCTGCAGCTAGGAGGAAGAGACGCAATTAGTCTTTGTAGGAGTTAAAAAAATTTTGATGTTCTAGATCTAATATGTTGTTCTTGTAAGTGTCATTTGGCTTATTACCTATATTAACTGTGTTGCCTTTTGGCCATAAAAAAAAAACTACCCTCCCTGACCTCACTTAGTCTCCTCCTCCCCTCGCCACTCCACCACCCACCCTTTTTAACTCTTAATCTTCGTCGCTCGTCGCTTGTCGCTCGCTGCTCTCACTCGTCACTCATCTCTCAGTCAACGAAGGACCAGATTCTCGCCCTCTCACTCGTCACGCGCTGCTCGTCACTCGCCATATTTTGTTGAAGTCCTTTCTCAATCTTCGTCGCTCGTTGTAATTCCATATATGAGGTTTTTCATTTTTAATTACTGATTTTTTTCGTTTTTTAGTCTCCTTGTAATTTCAGATCTCGTTGTAATTTTTTCGTTTTTTTCAATTTTTTAGATCCGAAGTCCTCTCTCAATTTTTTTATTTTCATTTTTGTTTTTATTTTCGGTTTTAGGGGTAGTTCGTTTTCTTAATTTTGTATATTTTAGTTTGTTTTTTATTGTGTATATTTAATTCTAGATTTTGTGTATTTTAGTTTGTAATTCCAGATATATGCCTTACATTTTCTGCCTTTTATTCAATGTTGTTTGTTCACAATTTTCGATTTTAATTTAGATGCGATTATAATCAATGGTTCATATTTAGTTGCGAATTATAAGCAATATTTAATGCCTGTGATTCAAGTAAATATGTAAAGGCTGGACGCCTGGACCTATTTTTTTTTGTTTCCCATCCTAACTCAACAGATCCGATTTTGCAAGAAAACCGGATCAGTTAACTTGATTAACCGATCTGGTTTTCTTGCAAAACCGGATCAGTTAGTGATCAATTAATCCGATTCTGGACCGGATCAGTTGATCATTAAGAGCCGCTCCGTGTCCACCGGATCCGAACCAAAATCGGATCTGTAAGCCCAATTTTGACCGGATCTGATGGGCTTTTTTCCACTACTGTTCTATATTATACTTGACCTTTTAGAAATTTCCACGTTGTACCCCTAAGCTTTCTAAAAGTTACACAAAATACCCTTATACAAGATATCAAATAGTAGATTTTGGGACTTTCTTATCCTGTCGATTGTGTGCATAGAGTAGTTTTTTTTTTTGGCTTTGTTAGTTGACTGAGGTTTGGGATATGATTTGAGAAATTGAAGGTTGACTAAGGTTTGGGGTAAGATTTTCATTTAGTAAGGTTATTTTTTGTTACGTTTAGAAAGTTTAGGGGTACGATGTGAAGAGTTTAAAAAGACCGAGTACAACGTTGAATTTCGTAAAACACAGGGGCACTATGTAGAAAAACCCAAAATAATGATATATATGAACAGAATATAAGATCAAAACAAAATACATAGTGTTATAACATCACTTACACAACACTCAAGTCTGAAGAAGAACCGTGCTGGAGAGTGTTCTAATTTAAACTTCTCTTTCTGGTTTAAAATCACACACCATGAATCAACCACACAACCAGAAACAGCCTGGCCTACTTGAAGTGTTTAAAGGTGTAACTTCATCACAACTGTTGGACCACTATCACACTATCACCATGTTTGAATTCAAAACATTTGTCACTGTACGTAGTTTTATTTTTTTGAAAGGCAAGAAAGAAGTATATTGCTCACAAAAAAAAAACGGTTTTTTCACCATATACCCCTGATAATTTTTTTTTGCACCGTATACCCTTTCAACTTTCCAAATTCATCATATACCCCTCACGTTTGAAAAAATACATCCACTTACCCTTAATGACTAACGGCGTTAAACTCCGTTAGTCATTTACCCTTAATCCCCCATCTAACCTCATTAACTGACCTAAATCTACCCCTAATCCTAACCCTAACCCTAATACCCTAACCCTAACACCTAACACCCCCACCACCCCCTTACCCCAACCCACCCCTTTGACCCCCACTACATCACCACCAGCCCCCCCCCCCCCCCTTCCACGGCCGCCGCAACCCCTCCCCCGCCCGCATCGCACCGGCGCACCACCGGCCCCTTCCCTCCCCCTTCCCCCCTTCCCCATGACCCGTAACCCCCTCCCCACCATCGATTCTTCGCACCCCCCCACTACACCACCACCGGCCCCTTGCCCCCCTCCCTTCCCGCGCCGCGCCAGACCCCCTCCCCTGCCCGCATCACACCGGCGCACCACCGGCGCTCCACTTTGAATTTCGAAATTAAACCCGATTTTTGAAACACCCCCTCCCCACCACCGATTCTTCACGGTGAAAGCAAAACCCGGATTTTCGAATTTTGTTTAGGGTTCGAGGGGAAGGGGACGGGGGTTCGGCGGGGAAGGGGAGGGGGTTAGCGGCGGCATTGGGGAGGGGAGTGGGTTCGCGGGGGAGGAGGGAGGGGAGTGGGGTTCGCGTCGGCCGGTTGGGGAGGGGAGAGGGAGGAGGGGGTCGGCGGGGAAGGGGGGGGGTCGGCGGGGGGGAAGGGGAGGGGTGGTGGTGGTGATGGGGGTGGTGGTGAGGGGTGATGTGGCGGTAGGGGTAAGGGGGTGGGAGAGGGGTGGTTAGGGTTAGGGTTAGGTTTAGTGTATTAAATTAGGGTTAAGGTTAGGATTAAGTTTTGATTTAGGTTAGTTAATTAGGGTTAGGGTAGGATTAGGGCCTAATGACTAATGGAAGTCTAACACCGTTAGTCATAAGGGCATGTCGATGTATTTTTTGAAACGTAAGGGGTCTATGGTGAATTTGGAAACTTGCGAGGGTATACGGTGCAAAAAAAAAATTAGTCAGGGGTATATGGTGAAAAAACCGAAAAAAAAATACAACCTAAGCAACCTAATAGGGAAAGCGAACCTTCTAAGAAGGACCTCACTGAACTAAAAGGAGGAAACCCAACAAATATCATATAAGATCTCAACAAACCGTATACTATACAATTACAAAGAATTAAGCCAATCCTGATCTACATCTCTTATCTTTTTAGTACTGTAGACACAAGATCGTGTCTCCCCGTTGATCACCCAATGATGAAACATACCGTCATCCAAATTTGTCTGGTCCAAAGGAAGAGCAATATGAAAAGATAAGCCCAAAAGCATTTTGAAAATATAAAGTTTATTTATTGGTTTAAAACAATCCAAACCCAATTTTAAGGCCCAATTAATTATTCCTGATAATTAAATGTATCTTTAATATTTTAATATTAATTATTCCCGATAAGCTATATATATATTTAAAACCCAAAGCAAACAAATGACATGCTGCCAAATGTTCCTCCCCCTCTAAAGCAAATGATACAAAGTAATTAACAAAAATGTATGTGTGAAGACTCGAACATTCAACCTCTCATTTAAAATACGAACACACTAACCAACTAATCTACAATCCCTTTTTGATTATTATGGGGAGAAAAATAGTATAACATACATCTAAGAAAAGCATTTAAAGATATGGTAACTTACATCTCATAATATACCTCACAATTATTGAGGAGACCAACCATTACATCCAATTATCTCAAAAGTTACGGCCGATAATACTTGGTAGCTTGTGTGGCTTGCCAACATTGTTGGAGCAAAAGTGCACACTACTACCGCTAATAGTCCCTCCTTCATTTGCTTGCTCCATACCCATCAAAAGATCGAGACCAACCATCAAATACACACTCGGATGACTAATCAAACCCAACATTCTCATAGAAGTAAGAAGTACAACTGCTAATCTTCTCTTCCTCATTTAGGTGTTGCATACCCATGATGTCACATGTACTCTCTCCTTCCCCAAACAAATAATGCAAAGTAAATATGATTTGCCATGCTGTCACATGTACTCCCCTCCCTAATCAAATGACACAATTTAAGTTATAAAAATATAGTGTTTAAGGCTAAACACAATGCATTAACCAACTAATCTACAATATCCTCTCAAAAAAAATTAATCTACAATATCATATTTGTCTTTGTGGGGGAAAAAATTATTTATAGGCAATATAATATTTAAATTTCAAAAAAAAGTATATGATAGACATATCTGGAAAAATTTCAGCCTAATTTTTCATAATCTATATATATAAGTACATTGCTTCTGCTTTAAGAACCAAATTGTAACTACAACAGGGGTATTTAGGAGACCCAATATGTTTGACCCGTCATGTTGATCAGTCTAGCCGAAAAAGGTAATAAATACGAAATTTTATTTTTAGGTGTCGGGTAACTGACCCAAAAAAAAAAGATGCAAAAATTGAGTTGTTAATGGGCTTGCTTTTGAGTTAAACGTGTATCTCGGATAAACACATCGTTATACATTTTTTCTCTTTCTTTTTTCACAGTTGCATTAATCTCTTCTTACAACAAACAATTGTGAAAATGTATTAAGTTAGCTTATTAGCTACCCGGTACTACATTGTTGTGTTTGTGACTTTCAGAGAGAAAATAAAAGATAATTAAATAATAAGAAGAATCAACATTTTATAGGAGAAGTTGGATTAGATAAATCAACAATTCAACATTTTAAAAAAGGATCTAATGAATCAACATGTTAATGGAAAAATTATTTGTGATGCAATCTGAAAGTGAGAATATTTATGTTATGGTTGATTGGTAGTAGATCCTTTTGAGAAATGAGGATTAGAGTTGGCATGCAATTGACAGTTGGCACTCATGCTAGTACCCCAAAATATTGTAATTAACATGGATCGACATTTGACACTCATAGTAGTAGCTTCTTCTGTAACTCTTCTAATGATTTATTTTTCATAGAAAAAAAGTTATGACATTTTTGCTAGCACACCGGTTGTTCAGGGTCGAGTCATGGGTTGCTTTTCATAGCTACCCGCATACCCACATATTCCGGTACCCAAAAAATTAGGTAACCGGTTATGAACACCTCTAAACAACAAACTCTCATTAATCGATTACAATCTTTAAAGAAAAAAACAAAAACAAAAAGAACGACATTAACCATCTTGAATAACAAAAATGTAATGCAAAATATATATTAACCTCGGGGCATCGCCGGGGTCAACAACTAGTTAATTTTCAAAAGGATATTTTAAAAATTAGATTTTTATTCCTAAAGATAGCAGGCTTCAGATTTCAAAGGATAAAAAATAATCTTAATACAATAAAAAACCGGCCATATTAACGTTGGGTCTGACGCAACATATTGCGCGTGCGCAACGTCGATGCCATACATGAAAACGAAAAACGCGAAGCCAGTGCACGCAACGCACAGGTCGTGCGCCTGGCGCACAGCCTGCGCGTCTGGCGCACACACTGTGCGTCTGATACACAAGCTGCGCGTCTGGAGCATAATTTTTCCTTATCTTTTTGCGATGTTTTCGGTTTCTTTTGCTTATAAATAAGTTACTTCTTCGAACGATTTTTCCCTACGCTTTAACACTTCGACATCCCTAATAACAAACACTGAAGCTCATATTCCTACACGTTGAAATACATTAATCTTCATTAAAACTCCATTCAAACTTCAAGACCCAGGCGGCAAAGGTATAATTTCTGAGGGTCTATTCCAACTAATCTCTTGTTTTACTAACAATCTACTTGTCATGATGTAGATCTTTAAAGAGTTAACGCACTACTGTACATTCTTCTCTAATATCCGTTCTTTTTATATTTCTTTTATTCTATATTTCATATTCATATGTGTAGGCGTGGATTTTTCATTCCTTTAATGCCTACACGTGGTGTGAGCGCATTTATTTGACTACCCCATTGTTAAGGTTTTATTAAAAATATGTTTTGAAGTCGCCAACAATTGGATATTGAAATGGAAGGGACATCTTAGGGACTTATCCAATGTAGATTTCCCCGTCCTGACTCCATAGATGGTCAAAATGAACCATAGAACGAGTTCGGGGGTGAGGGTACAAATATGGTCATAATGAACCACGTTTGCCCATTGCTGGCCTCTACTAAATATCGATTCATTACAAATTTTATGCAAAAGAATAATCATATAACGTTTTAATACACCCTAAAAATATTTAGTCTAAGTGGGTTCAAGAAACACATAAAAGACTATTTTTTTTGTGGCATGTTATTATGCAATCAAATTACAAGGTTCCTAGCAGGTTGTCCAAATTATCTGAATTAATTAGAACAGTTCTTTAGGTCATATTTAGCAATAATAACATGTGGGTGATATAAAAACATGCAGGACAATCACAATAACATGAATATTATATACAAAAATAAGAGAAAAAAAGGTTAGAATTTACAAAGAGAAGCGATTATTAATTAAAAAACTAAATCATGACAAGAAAAGGTTAGTAACTTCAATAAAATAAAATATAATTATTCAAGGATCCTCAGGATTATACCTGTGTGGTTTAGATCGGAGAGCATAATGACCTTCAGGCGAAGCAATCTTGGAACCAGGAATATAATATGATCAGGAATAGGAATTGATTTGCAAGATTAAAAGTGTTTGAGTGTTTTAATATTCGAAGTGTATTTCGGAGTATTCGAGAGAATTTGTGTGCGTAAAAATAATAATTCGAAGCCGTGTCTGATTCGGGAAATCAGCCCGTATTTATAGGCAAACAAAACGTGCGCTACACGCAAGCCCTGCGCCAGGCGCAGGCCTACGTGGCAGGCGTGAGGACACGCATCAGGCGCAGATTGGCCTGCCTGACGTGGTCCGTCCAGTAAAAAACTTACACGTGGAAACGCATTTTCGAAAAGATAAAAGTTTATCTTGCGTCTCACACAGGACTTGCGCCAGGCGCAGGATTCTGTGTGAGTCACAAGTACACGTGTCAGGCGCTCATTGACGCGCCTGACGCGATATGGCCAATGTGTTGGACGCACGTGGCGCGCTGAGCGCAGCCGCCGCGTCCGGCGCATATTCCAGAATATTCGTTTTTTATATTACGCGTGCTTTCAAGATGCCATTTTAATCCCTAAAATCAGGAGATTAAATTTTACGGGTTGAAATCTGATTTATGCTCTAAAGATAATAATAAAAGCTTTTAAGAAAATATTTATTAAAACAATAAATATTAAGAAAATATTTATTAAAACAATAAATATTTAATTGGACTTTTAAAATGGACTTAAATCAATTCATGGGTTGAACTTACAATTAATCATCATGGATAATTAATTGGGCTTTTATAATATTATTTCAAAACACATATGGTCTGGTTATTCGGACTGCTCTTCCCTTAAGTCGTGCCAACTAAAACCGCGGTATATTTCATCATTGGACCCTTAAATGGGGAGACACGATTATGTGTCTACAATATGCATGATTGTATGTTTAATGCTTTCATCACCTCACATGCTTGTTATTACTAATCAAGACCTAAAGGACTGTTCTAGCGCCTAGTAAGACAATTGGACAATCTGATTAGGATCCTAGTAGTTTGATTGCTTTAATAACATGTTACCAAAAATTAGACTTTTGTTTGTTTAATGAACCGACATAGATTAATTATTACATTGCATTAAAATATTATGTGTTTGTTTATTTGCATACAAATTGACATGAATCGATATTCAGTAGAGGTCATCAATGGGCGAATTTGATTTCTGATCTTATTCGTACCCTCACCCCCGAACTCAATCTTTGGGTCATTGTCCATTCATGGAGCCATGACGGGAAAATCTACATTGGATGAGTCCCTAAGTTGTCCCTACGATCTCCCAGTATCCTATTAGGTTTATGAGTCTTCAATTAAAGACTTGTTGGCGACTTCTTGTAATATTCTAAAACTTTAAACTTGTTTAATTAAATAATAAACAAGATTAAATTTATGTTTAATAATAATTAGCTCAATAACCATATTATTGCATTGTATCTAAATCATTAAAAAGGATCTAAACTAACTAACTGTAAGTTTAACAAGTATGAGTTGGAGTAATAAATAATAATAAATAAATAAAAGAACCCCCCCTCAAGAGTCAAGACCCACGGTACCCCCTGCTCTCTTCCTCCCTCACTCCTCTCTTCTACCTTAGCTTGGTGCCCAAGTTCATGCATCCTACCCAAAGCTACCATAAAACCTCCTTGTTGCCTAAGGTGAACACTCACCAATCATCCTTCTCTTCTATTTAGAGCTTGTCCCTTACATTCTTCTATAAATAGCCATGTAATTCACCTTATAACCACAACAAAAACAAAGCTTCCCCCTCTAGTTCTTCTCGGCACCACCGCAAACACAACCTGTGCACCACCTCCGGTGGGCCTCCCAGATCACCATCTCCCTGCCAGCGGCGACGTCCAACCACCGTCGGTAACCAGCTCCTGCAGCCCGTCGCCCCAGTTTCTTCTCTCCTCTTTCCCTTGCGCTTTGTCCCCTACTTCGCCTATGTGTTGCCGCGCTGCAGCCGTTGCTACTGCTCATGCCGCCACCTGAATGCCCGCCAGACTCGCCGACGCTCGCCACTGCTCGCCAGAGCTTAGAACCCCCTTTCTTCCCCTCTGTTCTTCACTGCTCCTTGAGTAGAGGTATGAGTTCATACCTTTTAATTTGTTTTTGATATCTATATACTTCCTCCGTTTTTTAATAAGTGACACAAAGAGAAAGTGGGGGAATACCATGGAGTCTAGAGAGAGAAAGTTGGGACCACTTGTTTAACCAATCAAATTTGAGTATTGGATAAAATAAGTAGGTGAAACAACTAAATGATGGCAAAGATGTAATAAATACGAAGTATTATTTACTACTTTAAGCTATGTGTCACTTATTGTGACATTTCCCTAAAAGGAAAACGTGTCACTTATTAAAAAACGGAGGAAGTATATATCTAAAACACAAGACAAACAAATGTCATGCTGCCACATGTACTCTCCCCTCCCCCCCATAATCAAATGGGACATTAAACAATAAAAATGTGTGTTTCAAGACTCAAACCCATGACCTCTAATTTGATATGCTAATGCACTAACCAACTACACTACAATACTCATGTTGGTCTTTGTGAAGGAAAAAATCATTTAAAGACAAGATAATATTTCTATTTTTGAAGACTTCAAATGCACGTTGGTAAATAATCCGGGGCGTATCGCCCGGACAAGAACTAGTTAGTTATTAAACTCAATCCCATATACCCTTTGTTGATTAGTTTTCTTGTTGGGCCTAAAACTGATTTGCCTAATTAAGCTACTTCGTTTAATTTGTGTCTTTAACTTAATGGGCTAATATATACTAAAATTTTACTTAGCTTTAGATTACGCCACTTAGTTTAAATCCTTTTGTTGGATTAATCTTACTCAAAAACTAATTTGATTATGTTATGTTAAACTAATTATTAGAAATAGTTGAATGTGTGTAAATATTCTCATGCTAATTAGTTTAATTCATTAGCTAATTAATATGTAAGTTTCTAGATTTTAGGAGAATATTGAGATATGATTATATAAAAATTTGGATAATTGGAATAATGTAAACAATCATTCTAGTTTAGTAATAATCACACTTTAAGCTTATTTATGAAGTGAACGAGTAATTTGATCTTAATAAATTGTCAATCATTAGTTTAAATTTATAAATCATATTAAAGTTTGAGGATGATAATATCGTTATATTATGAGTTTATGTTAAAATATATTTAGTAGCAAGTAACTAAAAGAATGGAATAGTTTTGAATACCTTATTTACAAGTCACTAAACATAAATTATGAATCATGATTATTATTATCACTATTATTATTGCCACCTAAATATGAATTTTATGTTTAAAAGATGTTTAGAATAATAACATAAGTTATAAGTAAAAATTATGGTTATAATGCTCACTTAAGTATGACTCTTATGTTTTACAAAGACTTTTATAAGTAGTGACATAAGTGCTACAATGGCCTAAAGGAAGAACATAATCTTGGCCTCATCTTAATAATCTTAATAAAGGAAATTAGAACGAATATGAGGTTTAAGCACCACTTAACTATGAATGAATATTTATTGTTGAAAAGTTCAAGTCTTAATCAAATAGTAATGAATCTCGTTATTCAATTCTTAATTATATTAAAGGAAGGGATATTACAAGTCTTCCTCGGCTATTAAGAAACCCAACTACGATTCAGGTAACACCCGCATTCCCTTTCAAAGTATGTTCTATAATGATGATTATGTTAATATTTTTCCTTTATTCATGGAATGCGGGATATGAAATGTTTATGATGTTATGAAGTAATGTTATAAAATGATGATGTTATGAAAGTATGATGATGATGTTATGGATGAAATGAAAGGACATATAATTATTCATGATGCTTAAAAGAAATGAAACATGATAAATTCAAGTGAAAGACGGTTCTTGGCAATATTATGTTATATTGGGTCGTGCATGTACCTTCCGGCCGATTCACCACCTCCCGTTTTTGTGTGGGCTAATGTTCTCGAGAGGTACCGCACTACTATATATATTCTGGGCATTAACGCCACCTCCCGTTTGTGATGACTATTGTCCTCGGGTGGCTGCCTCTCGTTTATGATGCTACTATGTTCTGGTCAAACATCTCTTCCGTTGTACTAGCCAAATTACCAAATAAAATGAACTATGATGTTGAACATGATAAAGAAGATGATGTTTATTTACATTTACATGATACGTTTGTGAAATGGTTTTACTTATCCTATCCTCCCTGTTTATAAATAAATGAGTTGAAATGAATTTACGTCGTTAGGGTAGTATGTTACTGAGCTTCCGCTCATGACGTTTTGTCTTTCTGTTTTAGGTGTGGGCAGGACAGTTGCAAAAGCGCTATTTAAAGGATTATGTTGAAGTGATTCTGTATAAATTTGGGATATTTAGGATACTCTATATTATGGGTAACAACTATTACTTTATGATGAGCATTTGTGTATTTTAAGAGACCATTTTATGGCATTACTTATTAGTGGGCCCATAACCCACAAGCTTAAGTTTAATTTCCGCTGCCAGTTAAGGTTTTGTATTTCAGGGGATCAGAGTTACACTTCTTCAATTCAAAAACCTTTTCAGTAAAACCTTGACAATGATGTAGTCAAATACGCGCTCATCCCTCGTAGGCAATAAAAATACGCCTACAATTTGGCGACTTGACTGTGGAGGATTTAAAAAAAATTAATGAGTTAGTGAAACTCGAAAAATACGATTCATACTTGTTTTATGCTTTTAAATAACATTACAGCTTGCATATGCATGGCTATTTTTCTGGGCCACTATAAGGACAATCGTCCCTGCCTCATTAGCGCATGTTCTATGTGTGAGGCCATCATGGGGGGTTTGCGCTTTGTTCTTCCAAAAAGCTTCATGAGCGATAGTGTTGGATCTTAGTCATAAGCAAACCTACCCAACCATGGCATTGTTCTCTTGTTTATGACTTGAGAACTGGAGTGCGTCTTACATGTGGCCACCTTTTTAAGCAAAGGTATGAAGCATGGGATCAATCTCTTAGTCATTGACCCTTTTCAGCCTTAACATAAACCTGACCATAGTATCAAACGTAGATCTTGACTCTAGGATGAGAACTGCATACTATTCTTGCCTATATGACATCCTTGATTGCTTGTTTGCTATGTTCAACATGCTTTCCCCTCAAATGGCTAGAAATCATAGGAAAACGACCAATACATCGTCGAAACAAAAACCGCATCGCCAGAACAGTGCGCCAAGTGCAAGGAGCTTGCATCTCACGCAAGTAACTTGCTCCTGACGCAACTGATTGTGGTGCAAGCTTCTTGTGTGGCACGCAATCTCACTGCGTGTGGCGCAAGTTATCCAGCTTTGTCGCGGTTCAATTTTTCGTCAGTTTATTTGTCAGATATCGATCTATCTTCGCATCATCGTGCATAATCACTTTTAGGTCATCTTTTTCAAATAAAACTCACCTAATTTAAAGATAATAATCAATCTTTTCATACATACCATCTAAGGTTGAGTCTATCCTAAAGAGTACATCTAGACTAGTGATCATGATAGAGTTAGAGTCGTCATGCATGTCTACCTCATCCCATCTTAAACCTGTTATCCAACAAATCTTCCCTATCACATCTATCATATCATATTCCATCCATTTAAAAACATATCTTTTCCAAAATCTATCTCACACCCTCCTTTATACTATCTTTTTCGAAATATTTACTTATCATCATCCTATCACTCGTCCAAAAAAAATGTTTTCAAAAATTAATCTATTCTTAAACATCAATAGTGGGAAAAAAACCCATCTGATCCGGTTAAAACCGATCTTACAGATCCGATTTTGGTCCTGATCAGGTGGGCCCACAGCTGTTCACAATGATTAACCAATCAGGTTCAAAACCGGATCAGTTAACCATCAACTGATCCAGTTTTAACTTAAAATCGGATCAGCTGAATAGGATGTACAAATAAAAAAAATATGCGTCTAGGCCTCCAGTAGCCAGCCAACAAAATTCACCCGTATCCAAAAATATTGAAGACAAAACATTCAACAAATAAAATAAGAATAAAACTGACACTAATTCGCTAATTCAAAGACAAAATATGCACAAATTCGCAACTAAATTACAAGATTAATAAAAGCAAATCAACAAAGGCTAGATCTAAACAAAAATCAATAAATAAACGAAAATCAAAACTAAAATCAAACCGAAAAATGAAAATCATACATCTTGATTAGATCTAAAATACCAACTAATTCATAATTAAATTAAACAAAAATTTCCAAACCCCAAGCTCGACAAATTGAAGAGAGAAGGTACTGAAGATCTGGGTGGGCGTTGTTGGGGGAAAACTTGGATGTTGGTGTCGAAGAGCGCCTGCCTTGACGGCGAAATCTACCGTTGGCGGTGGAAGTGAGGTCTTGGCGAAAACTTCGAGTTTCTTTGTGTTGTGTGAAAACGATGGAGAAACTGAGAAGTCTGAGATGGTGGAGGTTTTCGTGGTTTGCGAAGTCAGGTGGGTGAGAGGGTGTTCGTTGTGGCAATGGTGTTCATAGGTGAGAGAGGGATTACGAGTGAGAGTGGCGAGAGACGAGTGGCGAGCGACTGAGTGGGGAGGGTGGTGGCGTGGTAGCGTGGCGAGGGGAGGAGGAGACTGAGAGAGGGTGGTTGGTGGTGTGGGTTTGAGAGGTAGGAGGGAGGAGCAGATCTGAAGAGGAGAGAGAGGAGGGAATAGGGTTGAGTGAGGAGAGAGAAGAGAAGTGGCGGGTTTATGAGTGTTCGCTGGAAACTTTGGGCCTTTGTAAACTTTGGGCCTCTCGTTCGCTGGAAACTTTGGGCCATTCGGTGATCCGGTTTGGTGAACCACATCAGTTAACAGAAAACTAGATCCGTTTTCTGTTAACTGATCCGGTTCACTAATGGACCAGATCAGTAAATTTTCCTCGCTTTGCCTCCCAAAAATTGCAATATTTATGGATCCGATTTTGTTAAAACTGGATATGTTGTTAAGTGATACATAACGTTTTTTCCACTACTGCATCCATCATCTTTTCCAATAAAAGATAAGGACAAAGGGGTTCCTTTCAAAAATGAATTTCGAAATTACTATGCCCAGTCCAAATTCCTTTAATCCAATCCAATCAACCTAATCCTAATTCATTTGCATTCATTCTAGGCCCATATGTATTAGAGTCCATCTTAGGCCCATTAAAACTTGAGTCTATGCATTCATATTAGGCCCACTTGCATTAGAATCCACTTTAGGCCTAATCTAAGTCTAATCTGAACCCATTCCAAACTAAGTCTAATCTTACCCATTCCAATCTAAGTCTAATCCCATTCCAGTCCAGTCCGAAGCTTAGGTCCATTTAGGCCTAATTCATACCTAGGTCTAGTTTGCATCTCCATGTAAATCCTAGTCCAGTCTTAGGACTATAAAAGCCCAATTCATACCCTAGGTCTAGTTTACATCTCCATGTGAGCCCTATTCAAGTCTTAGGACTATAAAAGCCCAATTCATAGCCTAGGTCTAGTTTGGCTCCCCATGTACGCCCTAGTTAAGTCTCAGGACTATAAAAGTCCAATTCATACCCTAGGTTCAGTTTGTATCTCTAAGCAAGCCCTAGTTAATCCAATTTCGAACCCATATAGGACGAAATCCAAACTCTAAAACACATCAATCTTTTTGTCTAGACCCTGTTCTTTTGGACTTATTTTCAGTTTATTTCAGTTCTGTTCAATGGTATTATTATTATTATTATTATTATTATTATTATTATTATTATTATTATTATTATTATTATTATTATTATTATTATTATTATTATTATTATTATTATTATTATTATTATTATTATTATTATTATTATTATTATTATTATTATTATTATTATTATTATTATTATTATTATTATTATTATTATTATTATGATTATTACTATTATTATTATTATAATTATTGTTATTATTATTATTATTATTATTATATTTAATTCTTATTATTATTAATTATTATTATTATTATTATTATTATTATTATTATTATTACTATTTATTGTTTAATATTATTATTATTATTATTATTATTATTATTATTATTATTATTATTATTATTATTATTATTATTATTATTATTATTGTTATTACTATTATTATTATTATTTTAGTTTTAATTTCAGTTCAGTTAAGTTCAGTTCGTTTCAGTTCAGTTTAATTCAGTTTCTCCCAGTCCAAAAGAGCGGGGTCCTAGTCTGTTATTCTAAATGTCAGCTCAAAGTCTAGTCCTCCCTAAGTCCATAATGCCCAATCTTCGAGTCTAGCCTGCTGATTCTAAATGTAAGTTCAAAGTCTAGTCTCCCCTTGTATCTAGTCTGCTTATCCTCCATATGTTCAAAGTCTAGTCACCCTTAGGTTTAGCCTACTTATTCTAAGTATAAGTTCCAAGTATAATCTTCCTTATGGTCTAGCGTACTTACACTCCTGTAAGTTCAAAGTCTAGCCACCCTTAGGTCTAGCCTGCTAATTCTAAATATAAGTTTAGAGTCTAGCCTTCCTTATTGTGTAGCCTACTTACTCTCCCGTAAGTTCAAAGTCTAGCTACTCTCATTGTCTAGCCTACTTACTTTGAATGTAAGTTCAAAGTCTAGTTGTCTTAGCCCGCTTATTCCCCTAGTCTTACCTATCACCTAGCCTGCTTACTCCCCCGTAAGTTCAAAGTCTAGTTGTCTTAGCCAGCGTATTCCCCTAGTCTTACCTATCACCTAGCCTAGGTCTAGTTTGCATCTCCATGTGAGCCCTATTCAAGTCATAGGACTATAAAAGCCCAATTCATACCCTAGGTCTAGTTTGCATCTCCATGTGAGCCCTATTCAAGTCTTAGGACTATAAAAGCCCAATTCATAGCCTAGGTCTAGTTTGGCTCCCCATGTACGCCCTAGTTTGGCTCCCCATGTACGCCCTAGTTAAGTCTCAGGAGTATAAAAGTCCAATTCATACCCTAGGTCTAGCTTTCATCTCTAAGCAAGCCCTAGTTAATCCAATTCCGAACTCATATAGGACGAAATCCAAACTCTAAAACACATCATCTTTTTGTCTAAACCCTGTTCTTTTGGACTTATTTTCAGTTTATTTCAGTTCAGTTCAGCTCACTTCAGTTCAGTTCAATGGTATTATTATTATTATTATTATTATTATTATTATTATTATTATTATTATTATTATTATTATTATTATTATTATTATTATTATTATTATTATTATTATTATTATTATTATTATTATTATTATTATTATGATTATTACAATTATTATTATTATTATTATTATTATTATTATTATTATTATTATTATTATTATTATTATTATTATTATTATTATTGTTATTATTATTATTATTATTATTATTATTATTATTATTATATTTAATTCTTATTATTATTATTATTAATTATTATTATTTTTAATTATTATTATTATTATTATTTATTGTTTAATATTATTAGTGTTATTATTATTATTATTTTTTATTATTATTATTATTATTATTATTATTATTATTATTATTATTATTATTATTATTATTATTATTATTATTATTATTATTATTATTATTATTATTATTATTCTTATTATTACTACTACTACTATTATTATTATTATTAGGAAAATTTGTTAAAAATAAGTTAACCTTTAACCGGTCATCTTTTAATAAGTTAACCACTGGATTATCCTGGAATAAGCCATTTTTTATATCATTTAAGCATTAAACAAGTTGGATTACATTGTGACCTGCTAATGCAGGGAACAACCGGTTATTCTACCCCACCCCCTTTGCCGCCACCACCTCCTCCCCCCACCCCTTGCAAACACCTCCCCCATCCCCTCTTCCCACCCCCTACAAACACCTCCCCCATCCCTCCCCCTCCACGGCGGCCCTCTCCCCTCCTCCCATGACCCCCCCTCCCTCCTCTCGGCCCGCAACCCCCCCCCTTTCCTCTCGGCCCCGCAAAACCACATGCCCCCTCTGTTTGCCTTGCCGGAACTCTTCACCTTCGCTGCACCTTCGTCGCTGGTCTTGAACGCGAGGAGGCAATGAGCGTGACTGGAATCTCGGGCGTGATTGAAGCAGAGATAGCAGCAGCGTGGTGGCGCAGCGCGGCACGAAGCAGAGGAGGTAGAACAAGAGAGAGAAGATAGGAAGCAGGAGGGCAGCGGGAGTGGGGGGAGGGTGGGCTATGGGGGGTTGGGCGGGGGGCAGCGGGTGGGTGGGGGGTGGGCTACGGGGGTTGGGCGAAGGGGGGCGGAGGTGGCGGGAGGGGTGGGCTACGGGGGTTGAGCGAAGGGGGGGAAGCGAGGGTGGGGGAGGGTGGGCTACGGGGGTTGGCGAAGGTGGGGAAGGTGGGGGGTGGGGGGAGGGTGGGCTACGGGGGTTGGGCGAAGGTGGGGAAGGTGGGGGGGAGCGTCGGTGGTTTGGTGTTGGGTTGTGGTTGAGGCTATGGTGGTGGTTGGGGTTAGGTGATTAGCCATGGAAAGAGGTGATGAGAGATGAGAGAAGGAGGATTTTTTCCTTTCTTTTAGCCGGTTAAACAGGTCATAAGTCATCTAACTCATTAAAAGTTTAAGTGGTATCAAAGTTGGCTTATTCCAGGATAATCCAGTAGTTAACTTCTTAAAAGAAGATCAGTTAAAGGTTAACTTATTTTTAACAAACTTTCCTTATTATTATTATTATTATTATTATTATTATTATTATTATTATTATTATTATTATTATTATTATTATTATTATTATTATTATTATTATTATTATTATTATTATTATTATTATTATTATTATTACTATTATTATTATTTTAGTTTCAATTTCAGTTCAGTTAAGTTCAGTTCGTTTCAGTTCAGTTTAATTTAGTTTCTCCCAGTCCAAAAGAGCGGGGTCCTAGTCTGTCATTCTAAATGTCAGTTCAAAGTCTAGTCCTCCCTAAGTCCATAATGCCCAATCTTCGAGTCTAGCCTGCTGATTCTAAATGTAAGTTCAAAGTCTAGTCTCCCCTTGTATCTAGTCTGCTTATCCTCCATATGTTCAAAGTCTAGTCACCCTTAGGTTTAGCCTACTTATTCTAAATATAAGTTCCAAGTATAGTCTTCCTTATGGTCTAGTATACTTACACTCTTGTAAGTTCAAAGTCTAGCCACCCTTAGGTCTAGCCTGCTAATTCTAAATATAAGTTTAGAGTCTAGCCTTCCTTATTGCGTAGCCTACTTACTCTCCCGTAAGTCCAAAGTCTAGCTACTCTCATTGTCTAGCCTACTTACTTTGAATGTAAGTTCAAAGTTTAGTTGTCTTAGCCCGCTTATTCTCCTAGTCTTACCTATCACCTAGCCTGCTTACTCTCCCGTAAGTTCAAAGTCTAGTAGTCTTTTAAGTCCACATAGGCAATCTCCTTTGAGTCTAGTCTGCTTACTCTACATGTAAGTTCAAAGTCTATTTCCCAAAACCCAGTCATTGAGTCCAGTCTGCTTGTAGTGTCCAATCCAATCCATGTCTGCATATGCATATAGTTAGGCCTATATCTACATCATGGTCAAGGCCATACTTGTCCAAAATCCATATCCATTTCAAAAAACATTTCCCATTTCTATTTCCCATCTTCATTTCTCATTTCCATTCCCATTTCTCATTTCTCATTTCCATTTCTCATTTCAAAAATCATTTCTTAAAAATTAGAAGTAAGGTCCATTCGATTTTTGATCAGGACATGTCGTGAGGTTATAACTTGGGAACGTCCAACAGAGAGGGAAAAAGGTCAACCCACTCCTAGACTCGTCAAACGAATCCTCACTTTTTCAGACGGGTCATCTGAAACTTCTAAATCATCATCTGAGATGGGAGACACTTTTAAACAACTCTGTGCCATCATGACTCAACTCCAACTGATGTACTCTTTTCTTGAGGAATAAGACAAAGAGATCAAAATACTGAGAGAAAAACTAACAACTGAGGAAGAAGAATGGAAAGATACTCCACCACCACCACCTCCTTTCAAGTCCGAGACTGATTTGAGGTTCAAATAACTCGAGCAATTGTCCAATCAATTCCTGCGCTCGATAGTCAGCTCATGGCCATGACATCATGTAACGCCCCGAATCCTAAACATCATTATCAGGTTACTTAATTTAGTGATTAGCAGCGGAATATCTAATTTAGTCAGAGTGTAACTGCCGTACCTCCCATTAGGAAGGTACAAGGCAACATACTTTCATAATACTAAACATATTATCATAATTATAGCTAATCTTGAAACATATAAATAACTTAAACACAGCTAAAGTTTCATAACTTAGTGTAAAGGAGCTTATAATACATAACCGTCATAGTTAAAAGTTAATCTTTCCTCACTGCTACGCCATCTTCATATGCATACCTAAAATAGAAAAATAAAACGTCATGAGTCGAGGCTCAGTAACATACTATCCTAACATCGTAATTTTTTTATAATTCATTTTTATCTGCAATTAGGGAGGAGAGAATATCGTAAAACAGTTATAAAACCATTGCGTAAACATAATACATTGAAAAAACATCATCATGTGTATCTTGCAATATCAGTTGTTAGCATTATCATTATTCTGTAACTTGGCAACTAGATAGCATATATAGTTTTTGTAGGACGCCTTCTACCAATGCGGTACCCCTTTCGGGTGTACGGCGAACAATGCGATATCCCTTTCGGGCATACGGCGAACAATGCGGTACCCCTTTTCGGAAGTACAACGAACAATGTGGTAACCCTTTTGGGCATACGGCGGACAATGTGGTACCCTTCTCGGAAGTACGGCGGACAATACGGTACTCCTTTTGGAGGTACGGCAGACAATGCGGTATGTAATACCCCTCATGATTGCTTTAAAGGGATTTAGCAAGCTACTCATTCCAACAAGATGCATCTTTCTTTTAGGGAGTTCATTTTTCTTAGTTATTCCACAGTTAAGCGTGCTTGGCTGGGAGTAGTCCAGGGATGGGTGACCTCCTGGGAAGTTTATCGGGGTGCGCATGAGTGAGGACAAAATGCGCCGGAAGAACTTGTGTTGGTTATTGAGGACAGTTGTTGGCCCTGGATGCGCATTGATGACGATATACTCAACTCTGTATGGGTCGGGTGTTACAAATGGTATTAGAGCAACCCCACGACCGTGTGCTGATAGTGTGGATGATTAATCCAAGGTTAGTCGCCTAGTGGAGGAGCATTATGGGGCTATATCACTGGTTGCGTGTCGAATATGTGATTAGTTTAAAGGCCGAATATGTGGAGTCCTCAGGCGCAACGAGGGTGTTGCTGTCCTCAAGTGGGGGTGTATGTAATACCTCTCATGATTGCTTTAAAGGGATTTAGCAAGCTATTCATTCCAACAAGATGCATCTTTCTTTTAGGGAGCTCATTTCCTTAGTTACTCAACAGTTATGCGCGCTTGGCTGGGAGTAGTCCAGGGATGGGTGACCTCCTGGGAAATTTCTCGTGGTGTGCATGAGTGAGGACAAAATGCGCCGGAAGAACTTGTGTTGGTTATTGAGGACAGTTGTTGGCCCTGGACGCGCATTGATGACGATATACTCGATACCGTATGGGTCGGGTGTTACAGGTATCCCTTTCGGGAATACGGCGAGCAATGCGTTTCATTACTATGTTGGCAGAACTTCTTTTCATTTATCATTTTTTTTGGCTTTTAATACTTTTCAGAATTCATAGTAAAGTCATTGCATAAATGTAAAAAAATCATCATACTTCTTGATAAGCGTGTCGCGCACCTAAGAAAAATAAATAACCTAACTAACCTCTTAACAATGTAGTAGGGTAAGTCAAGGTCGATCCCACATAGAGAAAGTTGTTCTATTATTAGCTCTTAAATAATGGTAAAACTAAAAGAAGTTATCAATGATGGTTGGCAAAACTATACTAATCAATATATAAATAAAAGACTCTAGAGTTAAGTATCCCCCACTAGCATGAACTAATGCAACAATAATTCTTACCCCAAACTAGTCAATTAAATGTTCACAAGGAAAAGTACACTCTATAAAATACCATAAACCTCTCCCGAGTATGTATGCATTCCCTAATATGCACTCAAGCCTACTCCCGTGGAATCATGCAAATTAAAGACATTAAACGTGGCACTCCAACTTCTTAACAATCCATTCTACCTACTCCCGTGGAGAACATCATGTCCTTAATTGAAATACCCCAAATCCGTCAAAATCTAACTCCCATTGAGATCAAGACAATGGAATCATACCAATACTAGTTATCCCTAATCTAGTATTGAAATATGCACAATCAATTAAGCAAGAACAATTAAACAATTAATTTGGGAATTTAAAGAAATAATCATGAAATAATTCATACTATGGTTCAACTTAACAATAGATAGAAGAACTACTCAAGCGTAATTGAAAATAAGTAAATAAAGTAGAGAAGAATAATTAAAATTCATAATAATAAACAAAGAGAAAAGAAGGAGAAACTAAATACTTGAATTAATGGAAGAAAGGTCGAGTCTTGAAGAACATTAGAGATCTACAAGTTTCTCTCTCTAACTTCTCTCTAGAAACCCTAAAAAGTGTATACAATCAACTATCCCCCGTCCTTAAACAAATAAAGGTGTATTTATGTCTTCCTAAAATAATAAAATCGATAAAATAAGACGCGCTACCGAGCATACCAACACGGACGTGTCAATAATGAGGACTATCATCTCATTCTCCACTTAAAAATGGCAAAAACATGCATATAGTACATGAGGACTTACAAAGGGTTCTAGCGTGGCTAAGGTAAGGGTAGGAAAATATTTTGGAATACGGTGCTAAAAGCCAACTGGTGGAGGAAATAATACTTTAACATCTATGGCCATTAGATGCAAGCGCCACAAAAACTTCTACTAGAAGTTCATCAACACAGTGCCAATAAATCAAGATAATACCCATCCTTATCAACTCCAATAAATTTCATTCACTTTTTATTCAATCTTTTTTTTCACTTCTTTCTTGTCTTTTTTTCAAATTTTCAGAATTATTTTTCCCAACTTCTACATCATTCTTTTCTTTTTGCTCTTTCACATTATTTTAAGCATTTTTCCTTTCAACATCATTCTTTCCAATGATTACCACAAACACAAGCTCATAACTTGAACTTTAATGCTGCTCCACTTAGCAAGGCTTGGGTAGAGAAATCATAAAAGGCTATTGGCTTGTAATGTAGGTTGATCAAGAGAATGGGATATCAAAAGCTCAACATGGGCTAATCAAAGGGAATAATATATATGAAAAGAAAATTTTCTGAAGGCTCAAAATAATGAAAAGAATGCCTCAATCATATCAAGACATGCATATGCCACATAAGTCTCAATGATTACCAAGGCAAGTTCAAGAATCATACCTCATGTGGAA
Organism: Beta corolliflora; assembly: GCA_947648045.1. Classification (NCBI taxonomy): domain Eukaryota; kingdom Viridiplantae; phylum Streptophyta; class Magnoliopsida; order Caryophyllales; family Amaranthaceae; genus Beta; species Beta corolliflora. The sequence goes on from CANSZD010002999.1 coordinate 1,506,225, forward strand.
CTATCACACAAGAAAAACAGAAGACTGATATAGATGTATCAGTCTATAAGGCTTGAAAAATCCTCACTAGGTGTAGACACATAATCGCGTCTCCCAATTTAAGGGCCCAATGATGAAACATACCACGGTCTTAATTGGTCCGACCCAAAGGCAGAGCAGTTCGAAGAGCCAAAACTATTTTTAAAAGTGTTAAATCGTATTTTAATGATCCAAAATCGAATCGTATTTTGAGCCCAACTCTTTGAAAAGCCCAATTAATTATTTAATAATAATTCATTGTTTTATTTTAAATAAAATAAATATGATCAAAGATATTTTTATTGTAAAATCGGATTTGGAGTTAAAAGATAAAAGAAAATCTTTAAAACGTGTTTTTATCAAAAAAAAATGTCAAAGCGTGTCAAAAGCAAGGCGGTGCGCAGAGCGCACCACCCTGCCCTGAGCACACAGCCGTGCGCCGAGCGCACGTGTCATGCTACGTAGACCTGTGTGTCACACAGAGTCGTGCACCGAGCGCACTTCTCTGTGCGATGCACAGGCTGTCAATTTTATCTTTGTTAAAGTGTGTGCCACATGGACACGTGTGATTGTGACTCACACAGCCACCTGCGCCTGGCGCAGTTGGCTCATGAAGCGCAGTTCCGGTTTTCCTATAAATACTCTTCGATCTTCAGGATTTTAAAACGGTTTTTTGACACACTTTAATACTCGACTTATACGAATACACTTACGAACATCTTACAAACCTTTATAAAATCTCTACCAAAACTCATACTTTTCAAATACAAACACATTCAAATCTATATACTTTCATACATTCAGATCTTGAGGCTTCACGATTTCTTGTCCCGAAGGTTGTCAATCTCGCAGACCCAAGCCACGGTATTATCCTGAGGTCCTTGAATCAATTTATTGTTTTTATATTACTAACGATTTCCTTCATAATGTGGATCTTTAATATAAAAATTGCTCTTTTGTATATTCTAACCTTTTATTCTTTTTTTCTTTTTATTTTCATATGTTCTATGCATGATTTTTTTTATCACCCACATGTTATTTTTTGCTAAACAAGACCTAAAGAACTGTTCTAATATTAATCAGATTATTTGGATAACCTGTTAGTTCCCTGTAATTTTGATTGTTTAATAACATATCACTAATAAATAGTCTTTTATGTGTTTCTTGAACCAACCTAGACTAAATTATTTTTAGGGTGTATAAAAATATTTTATGATTATTCTATTGCATAAAACTTGACATGAGTCGATATTTAGTAGAGGCCGGCAATGGGCGAATATAGTTCATTATGACCGTGTTCGTACCCTCACCCCCGAACTCAATCTATGGTTCATTTTGACCATCTATGGAGTCAAGACGGGGAAATCTACATTGGATAAGTCCTTAATTTGTCCCTACGATTTCACAATATCCAATTAGGTTTAGGAGTCTTCCTTTAAAGACTTGTTGGCGACTTTGAAAATAATTTTCAATAAAACCTTAACAATGAGGTAGTCAAATACGCACTCACACCGCGTAGGCGAAATAAAAACACCCCTACACTTAGGGGTGCTCACAAAAACCCGACCCGTAAAACCCGACCCGTCGACCCGTTGACCCGCATTAAAAAAACCGGGTAATAAAACCGTTTTTTCCAATTTTAGTGGGCCGGGTACCCGACCCGGAAAAAATGGCATAAACCGGGTCGGGTCATGGGCCGAAATTTTTAATAAGCGGGTACCCAAAAACCCGGTTCTGTATTTTCTTTTAATTTATTTTTAAAGTTTGTGTCTTCTGTCATGATAATTAGAGAGGTTAGAACTAAAGTTTTTATGATCCCTGATTTGTTTTGGATGTTGGCTTTTTTAATTGTCAAGTTTTCCACATTTTCTTTGATTCTAGCTTTCTCTTAATTGTTTGCTCTTGTAGAATTTATGTACGGACACATTCAACTCTCCTCTCCACTATCCACTAAGGGGATCTGACATAATTTTGTGTTTAATTATTTGAATCAACCTTGTTTTTTCCAAATATTTGCTAGTTTTCCTCCTCAATTGAATCTACGTATCTATACTTGGTATTTTAATGTGAAATTGAAGGTTCATGTCAAAAGTCACTGTGTCTACAGTCTGCACTATTTCTTTTTTGATAATTTGTGAAGCTTTTATTAAAGGGACTTCTAATGAAAGTCCAAAGAAATAGACATTACTGGCAAAGCCTACAGGTTTGAGAATTGCCTGCTTTGCCTAGGAGGTGGAAAAAAAGTAATGGAATATATGAGATTACCTCAAGAAGTAGATTACGGCTAAGAAAGAGTAAAAGGGAATGTGTCAGCATTACTTAGTCTGCAATTTCAGATTGATTTATTTCGGGTACCCGGCGACCCGACCCGAGAAAACCGGGTACCCGTTTTGCGGGTACCCGGGTCGGGTCATGGGCCGGACTTTCAACTACCCGCATTTCCGGGTACCCGAAAGACCGGGTACCCGGTAATGAACACCCCTACCTACACTAGGCTTATGCTTACCAAGTAAAATCAAGTCTTTCTTGGGGAATGTTAACCAATCTTACCACAAACCGTTCAAGTTGCAAAATAATCGTATTATGAAGCGGTCAATGAAGTCTAACTCAATCATGTAAAATTTAATTCCAATATCTAAGATATGCCTAAGTCTCATGAATTATCAATCTCATGAAATAAAACATATATTTCCTGTACGAATGCAACAAAAATGCAAAACTAAACTAATATACTCCTAATACTAAGAAAGCAATAAATCCTAACTCACTTTCGTAGGAATCACGATTGCACTTAGCATGTACAACAAGTCCTTTAAACCCCTAGACTCCCCTAGTTGACGAATAAGGTCTCGTGAAGGTTTTTAGAAGGCATACCCACAAAGCCAAATTAAACATGCAAAAATGCAGAAGAAAAAAAAATAAAGAAGCTAAACGATAATATGTGCAAAGTTATGACCTAAAAAGTAAATTTTCCCCCAAGCTAAATAACACATTGTCCTCAATGTGGCAAATAAATATAGGGAGGGGAAGGGAAACATCCACAAACACATAACAGGATCAACTTCCTCAATCACACAATCAAGTTAAACCAAAATAAATGGCAAAAAGAGATATGACTCTCAAAAACTTGAAGAGGGGGAAAGGAAAGAGTACACCAAAAGTGTTGTGGGTGAAAACCCTTAATTGAACCTCCTCACAGAGTATAAGATCAAGTACCTAGAAATTAACCTCAATGAATAATAGGAACTCAAATCCTGGATCATAATTTGCACAAATTTTATAAGTTAGTAATCAAAAAGTAAAAAATTAGAATTTCCTAATAAATCTAAAATTAAAAAGAAAAAAATAGGGAAATTCTCAATGGTAACCCTGAGTTCTGACTTTTTTTCTTTGGTAGCCAAACTTAATTTCTATTCAATGGTAACCCCGTGTTTATGGTTATACTGGAAAAGTGGTATTGTTTACAATTTTTCGTTATATATAATTGCTAAAAAGGTTTTTTTCAAATTAAGTATTTTAGATTGTAGATAGACATAACTTTCCTTTAAAAAACACATGCTCATTCATCTCTTTCTAAATACGGGAATTATATAGGTTTTCCATGAGAGAAAAAGGGAAACCAGTTTTTTCTAAGGGAACTTATGTCATTCCAGTCTAAAGAACCTTAATTAGTATATAAACAACCCTTTCACCAACTCTATATAACAACAAATGGCTATTAATACCAGTTTCTCAAGTATAACCATAAACACGGGGTTACCAATGAGAATTAAAATTAAGTTTGGCTACCAAAAAGAAAAAGCCATAGTCCAGGGTTATCATTGAGAATTTCCCAAAAAAATAAGGTTAGAAAACTTGGGTTGCCTCACATGAATAGCCCATCAACGCCCTTAGTAGTTTGTCAAATGCATCTGCATGCATCTCATAAAAAAGCAAATAATATACAAAAGAAAATGTAAAATAAATTAGTTCTAATACTCTACAAGACCTGCAAAAAGGAAAATCAAAGAAAAAGTTATAACCACAAGAGAAGGAAGAAAAATAAAAATTATTAGTCCTTTTACATGACCAAACAGGTTGAGAAGAAACCAATTGTACATCAATTACATGACCACAGAAGCCATTCGAAGTGGGAGAAGTAACAAACAATAAAGGGTACCAAACAGGGGAAGAAGGAACAAGGTCAAATTTTTGAGAGAAAGGAACATGAGACTCAAAAACGGTAGGTGGAACCGACAAAGACTCATGAAACTTGGGTCCAATGGTATGACTTCCTATCTCCCACATGGGAGACCAAGGTTCAAATCTTGGTGGCAGCAAAATTTCAATATTGTTGGGGGGAGGGGGTTTGGGGCTTGTTGGGCCTCTAGGTGAGTAGCCCTGTGCGAAGGCAGCCCAGAGGAAATTCATCTTACCATGGGGTCCCGAAAGGGGGCCCAAAAAAAAAATTGATAGACTTATCCAAGGTAGGCCTTTCAACCAAGGGTTCTTCCTCCTTCAAAATAGCTATCACATTGATTTTTCCTATAACTTGAACATCAATCCCATAACACTCATTTTCTATCCAATTCGCATCATCATCATCATAAATATACGACTGGGGATGAGAATTTTGAGTAGAATAATCAAATTCATATTGGGTGAGGGGTTAAAATTATTCACTAATGTCACATCACACTGGAAGCAGCATGAGAGGTAGAGTGACAATTCGAAGAATAAGAAGGTGTTGTAATACACCTATGGGGTTATGGGGTTGGTCTAGCAGATAAAGACACATCCCACTCATAGTTATTCTTAGCCAACCACTCAATTAAATCCCAACAATAATCTGGTGATTGGGCTAGAAATTTCCCAGTAGACATAGAATGAAACACCACCCTAGTTTCTTCATTTAAGCCCTCATAAATCACTAGGCACATATCCCAAATTTCAATTCCATGGTTAGGATCAACAAAATTGCCAAGTCTATAATAGTATTTCCAAATTAATTCATTCTCATATTAAGGAAAAGAAAAAAATGCTCTAGAGTTACTAGCAAGAATATTGGGTTCATGGAACATATATGGGAATTCATGAGAACTCGTGCAAAAATTGGGAGAATTTTGATATGATGCATCAAAACTATAAACATGAGAACCACAAGAATTATGACTATGTTGCCTAACAGAAGAATTATCCCCATCACAGTAACAATATGACTCCATGATATGAAAAAAAGAAAAAAAATATTCACAAAAGAAAGAAAAAAATTATATACAATCTAGTCTCACCAACAATAAAAGCTAAATAAAACAAACTACCTCCCCGGCAACGACGCCAAAATTTGATAAGCGTGTCGCGCACCTAACAAAAATGAATAACCTAACTAACCTCCTAACAATGTCGTAGGGTAAGTCAAGGTCGATCCTACAGAGAGAAAGTTGTTCTATTATTAGCTCTTAAATAATGGTAAAACTAAAAGAGGTTAATATCAATGATGGTCGAATAAACAATACTAATCAATATATAAATAAAAGACTCTAGAGTTAAGTATCCCCAATAGCATGAATTAATACAACAATAGTTCCTACCCCAGACTAGTCAATTAAATGTTCACAAGGAAAAGTACACCCTATAAAATACCATAAACCTCTCCCGAGTATCTATGGCTTCCCTAATACGCACTCAAGCCTACTCCCCTGGAATCATGCAAATTAAATACCTTAACCGCGGCACTCTAACTTCCTAACAATCCATTCTACTTGCTCCCGTGGAGAACTTCATGTCCTTAATTGAAATACCCAAATCCGTCAAAACCCAACTCATGTTGTGATTAAGACAATGAAACCATAACAATACTAGTTATCCCTAATCTAGTCTTGAAATATGCACAATCAATTAAGCAAGAACAATTAAACAATTTATTTGGGAATTTAAAGAAATAATCATGAATTAATTCATACTAGGGTTCAACTTAACAATAGATAGAAGAACTACTCAAGAATAATTGAAAATAAATAAAGAAACTAGAGAAGAATAATTAAAATTCATAATAATAGACAAAGAGAAAAGAAGGAGAAAATAAACACTTGAATTAATAGAAGAAAGGTAGAGTCTTGAAAAACAATAGAGATCTACAAGTTTCTCTCTCTAACTTCTCTCTAGAAATCCTAAAAAGTGTATACAATCAACTATCCTCCGTCATTAAACAAATAAAAGAGTATTTATGTCTTCCTAAAATAACAAAACCGACAAAATAAGACGCGCTACCGAGCAGACGAACAAGGACGTGTCAATAATGACACAGACGTGTTGACCGTAACCATAAAAATAAGTACACGAAAATAAGCTACCGCCTCAAAGAAATCGTGGCAACACAAACGTGTCAAAAGTGACACTGCACTGTTGACCGTAATCGTCAGATTCTTCAGCTCAACTTCGAACAACTGTAACTTTTGATCCAGAGTTTTGTTTTGCACATGTAATATATATGGAAATCCCTTTAAGTCTATCTTCCAACCCAGTTGGAATTACCTCATTATCAGTTTTTTGTCAAAAGTTATGATAACAATGGTGAAGAGGTGTCATATTTTGCACAAGCATACAAAACCGTTTGTTTCTTCTTCATTTTCAATCTGTTTCTAGCAAATGAAATATCGTTTTGAAGGTTATCCAACTGCCTTAAACATCATGTCCTCAAAAAGGAGTCTTAAGTACCTGAGATTACATCAAAAGACCAAACAACCCATGAAAGCACCTTAGCTTATAAAAAGGGACCTAAACACTAGTAGAATAATTGCGTTTTGCTGCGGTTTGCAAGTGGCCTATTGCTGCAGATTTCGCACCGCCGCAAATAAAGGCGCAGCAATAGGATTATCCTATTGCTGCGGTTCGAAAACCGACGCAATAGGTTCACCTATTGCTGCGGTTATGGAGCAAAACCGTAGCAATAGGTATATGTCAATTTTTTTTTTGCTTTTAGTGAAATTCTGATTATTGTAACTCCAATAGCAAAGGATTATCACATCACAATTTTTAAAGAGACGCATAGTAACATATACTAAATTCAAATCAAGAAGTTAATTAATCAACAACATAAGATGTTTACACAATGGAAGTGAGGAAAAAAAATAAAATCTTACATTTGAAAATGAAACACTAGACTAAATACTAAAATTAATTAAAAGTTTCAGATCTGATAATGAAACACACAACAAGCAATTAATCTGAGAGGGAACCTAGGCTATGATAATTCACAAATAAGAAACAAAAATTTCAGATCTAGAAAAGAAAGAACTCGAGCCGCGAAGCACAATCCGAGAGTGAAGACTGATTTCGAAGGATTGATTTCGAAGGCCTTGGTGCGAACTAATTTCGAAGACAGAACTAGGCTATGATGATGTTTGTTGATGCTGAGCGAGAGTGATTTCGAAGGATTGATTTCGAAGGCCTTGGTGTGGACTGACGATCTGACGAGTGAGAAGATTTCGAAGTCGATTTGACGATTTCTTGGTGCGCAAACACGACAGCCTACGAGTGAGGGAAGAAAGTTGCAAAGTTGAGAGATGTGCGAAGGAAGAAGATGAGAGATGTGCGAAGGAAGAAGATGAGAGATGAGAGATGAACAGCGAAGAAGAATATGAGAGATGTGCGAAGGAAGAAGAGGCGTGAGAACTGAGAGTGAGAGGAGGGAGAGGATGTAAATGAAATTAAAACGACGCCTAAGTGAGAGATGAAGGTTTTAACCCTAATAACTCTAAGACCTATTGTTGCGGTTTCTATTAAAAACCGCAGCAATAGATTAATTAAAAAATACTATTTTAATATATTGCTGCGGTTTTGGGTGGGAACCGCGGCAATAGATCTGGTCAAACCGGTCAAATTTTTTGAAAAATTCTCGTTCGCATCTATTGCTACGGTTTCCACCCACAACCGCAGCAATAGGTTGATTTTCAATTTTTCCTTTTCTTTTGACGTGGTTTATTGCTGCGTATGGGTAAAACCGCAGCAATTCAGCCGCAACAATAAGCAATTATTCTACTAGTGATTTATGCATAAATGCAATGTAAATGCTCTATTACTACATGAAAATGCACCCTAATATGCAACTAAATAATGTTAGAATATGCACTTATCACTTCTCGTAGCATCAAATCATCATTTACATAGCCAAACATTTCATATCCCGCACACCATATAAAATATAGCATAAACATTTCATTAAGCATCATATAAAACATAGTTGGAAGGGGAGTTGGGGGTGTTAGCAGTAGACGTGACTTGGATTCTGGCTTAGCAACTTTAATAGCCGGGGGAGGATTGTAATATCGCTTTTCCTTTTGTAGCTAGCCAAGAGTGATGATATTAATATATGTTTAATTACTTAACCTTCATGACTTAGTATTAGAGCTTATTAAGTAATTTAGAGTCATAAGGTCCATCATGTTGTCATTATCCTTCTTATATAATGTCATACTTGTTATTTTAAGGCATAAGAAGATTCATTATTAATAATCGTTATTCTTAGCTTATTAAGGTGACCCTTTAATTAACTACTAAGTGGAGCAACTAGATATTGTTTCTATCAAATTTCCATTCTGGAATTATTAACCATTTTATAATTACAACTCATATTAATAACTCGATATTATAACTACTTCATTTAGTTATATGTAAATTTGATTATGTTAAAGTGATAACCATGTGAGTCCAAAGTTGACATCAACTAATTACATAATATATTACTAAATTGAAGCCATTAGCATTACCATAATAATCCAATTAGAAGTTGTCATGAAAGGGTCCATAGTTATTATAACCAGTATATTATCATTATGCGTACTTGGTCCATAAACATATACTTTAAGTTATAAAAAGGTTCATCAATATCATTACTTAAATTACATTTTGCTCACCAAAGTGACCTATCTTTAAACTAGGTTAATTAACATTTATTCCTTTACTATTGACTTAATTAAACGTTAGAAGTGATCACATATATTCGATGAAGTAGGGTCAATATTAATAAGTGAGTAAATATAGGTCATAAAATATAAACACAATGCAAGCTTTTATAAATAATTAATTGAGGTTATCATAGGTCTTCAAGTTAGTTAATCCATAAATCGAGTGCATATTTTATCATCAATAACGTATTACTCAAGTGTTCTATAAACAGAAGCATGGCTATGGGTTGAATAATCATATTATAACTAGCTTTCTAAGCACGCGATGCGTGCGACGATAATTTTTTCATTGTGATATTTCATAATGTCGAGTAGCTAGTTTAATATGCACGCAAATACATGCAGCGACAACTCATTATAGTAGTTTAAGTTGATAGTTTTTTTCAATAAAGGCTTTATTTTGTTCAACTTATTAAAAGTTATTTTCAGCAAAATAAGTTCTAATCAGTTCAGATAAGCAAAAATAAGTTAAATAGAACGGAAGAAAAATAGTTAAATAAAGCATGCACTTCTAATTAATATGTTAAACAAAGTACTAAAAAAATGTCCATAAGAATATTGCATAATCACCTCTTTTATCAAGCTTATCTAATTTGATTAGCAAATTAGTTCATAACTGCAAATATATTTATCTTTATTTATCCGTGGAAATCAAATACATAAAAAAATCTTTCTTTTCTACTTTTTGCTTTTTTTTTAATCCCAAATTTAATTTAAATTTATGTTCTCCATAATTGCACAGATTACCTTCATATCTTTGTGCTTTTCTTTTGTCTTCTTTTGAATTTTGATTTAGTTGTGAACTTATTTCAATTTTAAATCTTATTTATCTATCATTGATAGTAGTTAAACTTCAAATATAGTACGTTGTGTCTTGATCTGACCTTATTATCTTTTATGTAATTGACTTACATAAATTGAAATTATATAAACCCATTAAAATGATCATTTCTTTACATGACTATAATGTTGTGAAAGTATATTGCTGATTTTTTATTTTGACAATTTTTTCTTTTGATGGAAGATTTTAGTATTCTTAAATGAATTTGTTATCTTTGTTCTTTTGTAAACTTTTTAATCTTTCCTATTTTTTAAGCTAAATTTTTAGGTTATTCTAATTTTAGTTTTTTAAAATGGCAAATATTTTGATTGATTGATTACCCATTATTATTTTACAAATTTAAACAAAATTGATCTAATTAAAAAAATAAGATTATTATAGTCATTTAATAGGGGGACACCATGCCTCCCCATTCACTTATATAATGGAGATTAGTCTCACTTATTAGGCCCATATTAATAGCTAATACGAGTCTTTATTAAACCAAACTAAATCCATAAAAAGAATAAGGAGCCCAACATCACTTATTACCCAAACAAGATACCTGATCCAGAAAGCAGAAGAACAGGGAGAGCAGGGGAGGCACTCGAGCCTTCACGGTAAAGCGAGTCGCGGCAAGACTAAGGACGTCGGCGGGCGCGGCAATGCACCGGCGAAGATGAAGGTGGTCAGCTCGACGGCGCAAGTAGGGCAAGGGGAGAGAGACATGTAGTGAGAGAGTGCGAAAGTTCAAACGAGAGAGAAGATAGGCAGTGGCGGAGCCAGTATACGGCACGGGGGGTCACGTGACCCCCCGAATTAAAAAAAATATTTTTAAGGATTTTCGTAAAAAAAATAAAAAAATTCAGTGCCAGACGCAAACAAGCAACGTTCAGCGCTAGAAAAGAGGAAACTTGGGTCCTGTAAACCTGTATTCTTGTACGTCACTTGCAGACTTAGTTTTAACTTTATTAATGAGAGTGGTTTCTAACTCTCAATTCCCATCAGATTTTTAATTAAATCAACCTAAAAAATTAAAAATCTTTTAATTTTTAAAACTTATCACTTTCTCCCTCCTTCCTTTCCCAATACTCATATGAGACATCTCACGCTATTTAAAGTGCGGCCCAGTTCGAGCTTCACGAGTTCATGACACCGGAGTCCGTCGACCACCGCACCGCACGCCCGCACGCCCGCACGCCCGACGCACGCCGACAGCGACCACCGCGCCGCACTCCCGCACCGTTTTCACTTCTCCGATTCTCCTCCGACCTCCGCGGCGACCATCGTGTATTGAAAGAGTTTAAATTTTAAATCTTTTACATTATTAATTTCCTAATTCCTATATTGTATAATTAAAATCTTATTTGGTTGATATTAATTGTAATATTTGCGTACATGTGTGAATTTGTGAATTGTGATTGATGCACTTTGTCGGTTTGTTGTTATGTTTATTGTGGATTTGTGAATTTGTATAAATTAGGTAGTGTTAATTAATTTATAATTTTTCTATGATGATTTAGTTTCTTTATGATGGTAATTTATTGATTGATTTTCATATAGTATAATACTTAGTTCAAATGTGTTAATTTGTATTAAATAATGAATATGTAAAACGATGAGTGATACACCTGGATCAAAAAATCAAAGCGATGGGAAAACAACCCGATCTTCGACAATGTTTTTCTGCGTTGTAAAATTTTTAATATTCAATATCTTTGTCTTTTTTTGCGCCTCGATTTTGAAATACGGGCTTCCGCCACTGAAGATAGGAGGTGCGGGCGAGGCTTGCGGAATGACGGCGGCAGTGGGGCAAGCACGGTGGTGTGGTGATGCGGTGGTTGGGGCAGCACGAGATAAAGAGAAAGGCGGGGGTGAGAGTGAAGAGGAGCAGGGGAACTGCGAGGCTGGGACGCGGATGCAGGTGGCCGCACTGGTGGTCGGAGGGTGGCAGCAGGTGTGGTGGTGCGTCGGGATTTGGGTTGACCAAAATAGAGGAGAGAGAATACCAAACTAGGGGCCCTGGGTTTCTTTTTGGCTGCATTTTTCGAGCGAGATTGAGGGAGATTGCCGGCGAGTTTGTGAATGGAGAGGTGAGTGGATGCTTGAAGAGAGCCGTGAACATGGCTAATTATAGCCTTGGTTGTGACTTCAAGAAGCTCATAAACAATAAGCATAGTTGATGGATTTAAGCAAAACCATGGATTGAAATAAATGTTTTCTGAATTTGTTGACTTAAGTTGATGGTGGATGTGGTTTGTTCGGTGCTTTAGGGAGTAATAACTAATAAAATTTCAGTTTGTTGGCCATATGAGAGTAAGGAGGGAGGTGGAAGGAAGGAAGGAGAAAGTCAATTTTTTGTTTTTAATAATATTTCCCTCATTTTCCTTTTATTTTCAAAAACCAGAAAATTAGTTTGTCACCTCAACTTCCAACATTGTAAATTAGTAGCTTACATAATTGGTTTGCTTAATTAAAATTTTATGTTGTTGCCTCATTAATTAAAAGAAAGTCAACCCTTTATCATAATTAATTAGTTAATTAAGCATAGTTAAGTTTTTGGGATATTACACATCATTGGGTAACCTCCCAAAATTCAAGGGGATTGAAGACTACTAAATTCAATGGATTGTAATATCAAGGTTAAATTAAAGGGTAACCTCCTAAAATTCAAGGGGATTGAAGACCCAAACGATCACTTGAGAGTTTTCTCCATTTCTATGGCTCTCAAAGGAATGAGTAAGGACAGGCGATAAAGGTATAATTTCTAAGGGTCAATTACAATTTAATTCTTATTTTACTAACCATATACTTGTCACGATGTAGATCTTAAAGAGAATTAGCGCTATACTGTATATACTTCTCTAAATCTCCCTTTTTTATATTTTGTTTTACATTACATTGATATTATTCATATGCATGATGTATGATTTAATGCTTTATCACCTCACATGATTATTATTGCTAATCAAAGACCAAAAGAACTGTTCAAACTTAAATTCAGATAATTTGGACAATCTGATTAGGAACCCAGTAATTTGATTGTATAATAACATGTCACCAAAAATTAGTCTTTTGTTTGTTTAATGAACAGACATAGATTAATTATTAGATTGCATTAAAACATTATGTGGTTGTTTAATTGCATAAATATAGATATGAATCAATATTAAGTAGAGGTCATCAATGGGCGATATTTGATTCCTGATCTTATTCGTACCCTAACCCCCAAACTCAATCTATGGTTCATTGACCACTAATGGAGTCATGATGGGAAAATCTACATGGGATAAGTCCCTAAGTTGTCCCTACGATTTCCCAATATCCAATGAGGTTTATAAGTCTTCCTTTGACGACTTGTTGGCGATTTCAAAACATTTTCAATAAACCTTTACAACGAGATAGTCAAATACGCGCTCATCTTGCGTAGGCGAATAAAAAAACGCCTACAAGTACGAACCAATTACCCACATGCACACACGCCACATATATCCACCCTTCCCAACCCCCTGCCACCCCTTTCCAGCCCCCTCCCATCCCCCTTTCACAGCTCCCGTGCACACACAACCCCCCTTCTACATCCCACCTGGCACACACCACATATATCCACCCTTCCCGCCCCCGCCACCCCCTTGACTAGGGTTGTGCAAAGATGAGGGTCGAACCGGACCGAAATTTGGACCGGATTGGAACGAAGATTCCGGTCCGGCCCTCGGTCGACAAAAATTCCCGATTCTGAATTTTCGGTCCGGTCCGATCCAAACCCGCAAAATTATGGTCCGAACCGGTGGATTGGAATTTCTGTTATTTTAGTAAAAAGAAAAGTTTATATGTTAAAAAAAGTTTAAAGTTGAAACTTAGAAAGTTAAAAACCTACTATTTATTATCTTTAGGATTATTGTTATTAAAATTATTAAATTTTAGTGTATATAATTTATAAATATCTTTAAATCAAATAAAAAATATTTTTTTAAAAAAAAATATAGATTCCGGTCCAACAGGTCCAAAACCGGACCGGAAAAATTTCGGTCCGGTCCTGGTCCAAAAAACTCCCAGCTTCCGGTCCACCGGTCCAGCCGATTCCGGTCCGTCCCTGGACCAGTGCACACCCCTATTCAAATCCCCCCGACCGCCTCCCCTACACACACAGCCCCCCTTCTATAGCCCACCTGCACACACTCACCACATATATCCCTTCCCAGCCCCCTACAACCCCTTCCCAACCCCCTGCTAGACTTTCATGAACATAAAGAGCATTTCAAATCAACTGCACAAGACAACATTCTCAAGCTACTAATAAGCAATGATTCAGCAAATTCTCATCCCACATTCAAAGCTATTCATCACTCTCTTGGTTGGTGTTCAAAATAACCTCTTATATTACGAGTAAAACAGGGTACATTATTGTGTACATTACCTTAACATTCATATTTGCATACTTGCTACAGAGCAACTCTAAGACAACAAGATGGCCACGATCAACTGCCCAGTGCAATGGAGTCCGACCTTCACTATCTGGAGAAAAGAGTATTAGGCTTTAAATTAAGCGATAAATGCTAATGATCAATATTAAGAACAGCCAAGTAAAATCTAACAATTCAAACCTATATCAAATTCTGGCAATAACACATTTAAGCTTCCACATTTCTTCCACATTTTCTGAAAATGGAATAAAATTTCTAAAATCAGCACTAATGTCCAACTCTTTTAAACAAAAAGGGTTGCGGTTAGCCCAAAAACCGCAACCCTTTATCACAAATGGATGCGGTTTTCAGATAACCACAACCCTTTTAAGTAGCACTTGGCTTTTTTCTTCTAGTGCTTGCAGCAATGGCAGCATAGTAAACTTGTTTCATAATCTGCTAGCTCTACAGTTCTTGTGCACCCACTCCAGTGATAAGTACACATCTGATCTCGATATTCTCAACCCCATTTGTTGATGTAGTTACAAAGAACAAAAATTAGCTCATTTATCAAAACTGCTACATATGAAAAAAAAAACAGAGCAATTACAAAATAAAAATGCTCATTTGCAAAGTAAGCAATATATGTATAATTCTAACACTTTTTAGTCATAATAACATAACATAATACCACAGCTCAATTTGAACAAATAAAAAAAAAATATGAGTAGCAAAGAATGAAAACTTACAATCTCATATCACTCGAGTTGAAAACCCACTCCAAAATGCTCTTTTGTTTAAGTGGAGTAGTTAGGTTAATAACTCGATTTCTGTATGGAGACCGATCAAGATTTGAAACTTTCACTTCCTGTTTTTCCACCTTGCGCTTCTTTGCATACACATAGTTCAAATTAATTAGAAACTCCACCTTTCCTTTTCGATGACAGGTTTGAACTATCTTTGACTGACCTTTGAGCACTTTTCTTTGTTGTGGTTGATACATCAGACTTCTCCGTAATGTTGTCAGATTTATTAGAATCCTCAGCTTCTACTTTAAGCTTTTGAGGAAAAGTCATTTTCAAAACTTCTTGAATTCCATTTTTAATTTGCCTTGTTTTGCTTCCACAACCTTATCGCCTACTGAACTCCTTGTCAATGGTTTAACCCTTATTTTCACTTTAGATACTTTTCCCCTCATCCTCAACAACTCTCTTTACTACTCCCTTTATTTTTTCATGAAAATGAAAACAAAATGAGCAAATTCATATTGTGAACAATTGTAGAAACATAAATAATAATTTACAAAGAAAACAAAAGCTTATAGTATTTAAACTAATTACCTTAGTTTCAATGGCTATCGGGGTCGTATCCGAAATTTGTTGAGCAGCTAAAACACTTTCCTTTATGTAGGCCTGATTTTATTTCGTCTACGCGATGTGAGGGCGTATTTGACTACCCCATTGTTAAGGTTTTATTAAATACCTTTTGAAGTCGCCAACAAGTCTTTAAAGGAAGACTCATAAACCTAATTGGATATTTGGGAAACTGTAGGAAAATCTTAGGGACTTATCCAATGTAGATTTCCTCGTCCGGACTCCATAGATGGTCAATGAACCAAAAATTGAGTTCGGGGGTGAGAGTACGAACACGGTCATGAACCATGTCGACCATTGCTGGCCTCTACTTAATATCGATTCATTACAAGTTTTATGCAGAAGAACAACCACAAAATAATTTCATGCACCCTAAAAAGATTAGTCTAGGTTGGTTCAAGAAACACATAAAATACTACTTTTGTAGCGACAAGTTATTAAGCAATCAATTTACAAGGTACCTAGCAGGTTGTCCATATTATCTGATTTAGTTAGAACAGTTCCTTAGGTCTTGATTAGCAATAATAACATATGGGTGATAAAAATCATGTATAGAACAATCATAATAACATGAATATTATTTATACAAAATAAGAGAAAAAAGAGTTAGAATGTACAATAATAACGTTTACTTATTAATATCCACATCATGACAAGAAATCGTTAGTAACTTCAAGGAAATATAAATAGAAGAATTATTCAAGGGTCCTCAGGAGTATACCTATGCGGTTTAGGTCTAAGAGTGTACCGACCTTCAGGAGGAGCAATCTTGAAGCCAAAATATCGATGTAAATAAGAACGTAAGTATGTTTGATTGTGTTTAATGTGTTTGGAAGTATGTGGAAGTACGAAATTATAAGCACGAGTGTTTTTGGAATATTAAAGTGTATGATAAATGATATTGAAAAACCGTCCTTTAATTCGGGAAATCAAGGGCTATTTATAGGGAAAAGGAAATTGCGTGTCACGCGCCAGATGCACCAGGCGCATGGGCCTGTGTGACGCTTGCGCCTGACGAGGCATGACCAATAGACAGCGTACACGTGGTACGCGTCTTTAAAAAGATAAAAAATTAAAACCTGCGTGGCGCATAGAGTGGTGTGCTAGGCGCAGGACTCTGTGTGACACACACAGATCCATGTGTCAGGCGCACATTGGGTAGAGCTGCATCCAGCTCCAGGAATATATTTATCACGAGCTACTCTAGCTCACTCATGACGTGGTAGAGCTGCATCCCGCTCCAGGGCTATATTTATCACGAGCTACTATGATTCATTCATGACGGTGTAGAGCTGCATCCCGCTCCAAGGCCATATTTATCACGAGCTTCTGTGGTTCACTCATGACAGTGTAGAGTTGCATCCCGCTCCAGGGCTATATTTATCACGAGCTACTCTGGTTCACTCATGACAGGGTAGAGCTGCATCCCGCTCCAGGGCTATATTTATTACGAGCTACTCTGGTTCACTCATGACAGGGTTGAGCTGCATCCCGCTCCAGGGCTGTGCTATAAGGCTGAAAGCTAGCGCCGGATTTGACAGCTGTTAATACTCCTGAGTACTTGTTGCCTCTTGAGCAATTTATGTTCGCACGCCTTGGCGGAATATAACTCGTATAGAGTTGTTCAGTGTTGGATACCTGTAAATGCAAAGAATACACAGATATGCAGACAAACAATTATGGGACATGCATATGTCCCGTGATATGGGTGTTAGTGTATGGGTAGGAAATGACTTGACCTATAAAGAGTGACCTCTAATACTTTGGGCTTAAAGGTGCTATCGTGTGTGCATACGTGTGTGTGTGTGTGACTCGATGATTGATGTTAGGATCCTATGGCTAAGGATGAAGGATGCAATGCTTGACACAATGTTTAGATAATGCAGATATGTAATGCAAATGCAGAGATATGACACTAATGCAGAGGTATGACACTAATGCAGAGACATGACATTAATGCAGAGATGTGATGCTAATGCAGATGATATGATGCTAATGATATGATGCTTTGTTGTTCCTCTAAGCTCAATTTTTGGTTTAGAAAATTATTTTCAAATAGGAGAAATGGGAAGCCTCCAAGGATGATCCGTGTAGGTTATGATTGATTCAAAGTGTTATAGTTGTTACGGGCCTAAGTGAGCCCATAAAACAGTTAGGATTTCGTATGGGTCTGGAGCCTACAATCTTTTATATGGCCTCGTAATGAAGTCCTTATCCAGGCACACATAGAGCCTATGAAAGAGGGGAAATGGGAAGCCCCCAAGGATGATCCATTTAGTTAGTAGATTATGTTGGATTTGAAATACGTTATAGAATGAGTCTTCGTAATGCTTGAGTTATATATGCTTCAAGTTTTGTACGCCAAGGGCCTAAGTGAGCCCATAAAGCAATTTGATCTTGTATCAATGTGGGTTTAAAACCTAAGATTTCATGTATGGACTCGTAATGCAGTCCTTAGCTCAATAGGTTTGGACTTGGAGCTTATGTTTTTCTGTGTAGACTAGTGATGAAGCCCCCCATAAGATGGAGTTGATGAAGTATCCAACTTGATTGCTTGATTTTCAAGATATCTCGTCATACTTAGTGGAAGTTTCGACCAAAGATTCCGTATAGGGTTCCTAAAGTGAAAAAAAGATAAGAAAGGTCGAAGAAAGGAACACTCAAAGATGAAATACGGTCATAGCGCTGAGTGTTGAAAGGTTATGCTAAGGTTAACTTAGAAGCGATAATGTAGTTTAGAAAACAACAAGGGATAAGAATAAGAAGAAGGCGGAGCCATAATGAATTGACTCATGCAATGAGGTAGGCTAATGATGCAGGTTCGAATCCCAATCTAGTTCTAAAGGTAGGGATGAGCATTGAAAATTCATGATTTTGGCGATCACGCTTTTCTCATGAGCCTAGGCGAGCCTTAAAAAAATATGTTTCGGATCAAAATGGCCGGGCCTCAAAAGAGGTTGCCTATGTATTTATGATGGAATCAGCCCAGTCGTAGCTCTTAACAATTTTAATTGGTGGCCGAGCATTTTGCTTGGAGTTATTGGCAATGAATTAGGCATTGATATGGAAAAGGTCTTTGGCAAGGGTGGATAATGATGTTGGTTTTATTAGGTTTAAAGCGGTAGGACATCAGGGTGAGGTTTCCTACGTATCTTTAGCAGAATCAGACCATTCGTAGTTCAGGCTAATGAATGAGAAGGTGCCCTGCCTTTTGCCTAAGTCGCCCTTATGGGTTTTCGACCTAGTGGGCTTTGGTTTATCTTTTATGGCTTATTGGAATGCAATGTGATTGTGGGTTGTTTATGAGAAGGTTTATTACAGAGGTATAATTGGGCTTCTAATGGTTTTTGGTTATGGAGGTCAAGGCCGTTTGGTTAAAGTTTTGGTTGAAGGTTAAAGGTTTAGAAAGAAGTACAGTTGACAAAGCTATTGATGGGCTTATTTGCAACACTTTTTTTTTTTTATATTTTGCACTCCTTTTTGCTTTTACTTTTTTTTTTGCTTTGATTTTGTTTGATGTTGCTCTCTCTTTTTTTTTTTACTTGCCCTTTACATTGAATTGTTGTCAAATGTACTTCCCATGAGGTAGGTTAAAGGGAGAGGGAAGTTATGTGCATAGGTTGAAATGGATTGGAGAAATAGTTGTAGTGAAGGGAGGAATGCCTCTTTTAGGCCAATTTTTTCATTGCCTTTATTAGTCATGTGAATTATAAATTTATTTTCTTTTAAGGCGACAATCGTAATTTCCATTGATGCTCATTAGTGCAAGGTTTAGAAAATAAATAAATACTCAATTATTAATTGGAATTTATGAGTACATGCAATAAGAGGGAAAAACCTATATTAGGCTGGGCAAAATAAGAGAAATGAAACAGAAAACAAAATCCTAAGTCTAAACCCCTACGTCGCATAATGAGACAGCTTCGTCGCTTCGGTCTTCATAAGATCTCTTTCTAAATGAAAAGAGAGGAGGTGTATATTTTTTTTATGTTGATTGGACCTAATTGATTCCAAATATTTTAGTGAATATATGTGTAATACCCGTCATGATTGCTTTAAAGGGATTTAGCAGGCTACTCATTCCAACAAGATGCATCTTTCTTTTAGGGAGCTCATTTCCTTAGTTACTCCACAGTTAAGTGTGCTTGGCTGAGAGTAGTCTAGGGATGGATGACCTCCTGGGAAGTTTCTCAGGGTGCGAATGAGTGAGGACAAAAATGCACCGGGAGAACTTGTGTTGGTTATTGAGGATAGCTGTTGGCCCTAGATGCGCATTGGTGACAATAGACTCAACTCCGGATGGGTCGGGTGTTACAAAGTGGTATAAGTTTTCCAGGTTCTTTTTGAAAATAAAATAAACAGTCAATGAGATTAAGGGTAGCTTTAGAAAGGGCATATAAGCTAGAGTTTCGCATTCTATTTGCATTTTCTTTTGGCATCTTATGTGCAATTTCTTTTTTCTAGCATAAATACTTATATTTTCAAGTATAAATATTTTTTGATTTATATTTTGAAGAACGGAAAAAGTGTGTGTAATATTATTCTGAGGAAAGTTCTGGCTAGGAAAGACTTGGTACTTAAGTTGGTCGTTTGTGCCGCACCTCTCTTTCCTGGGAACTCACTCGACTAATTATTCATACACTATAAACCTAGTACTCAAATAAATAACTTTTTGATCATATGCGTATATATGCATTCTTCAAAAATTTCAACAAAAAAAATATTTTTTTTAGAGATTTCGAATATTTTTCTATTCATTTCAAATTATAGTAAGATTTTATTTTTATACTCACTATTCTGTCAATATGTGATTCATATTTTTACTTATTTATCTATATATTTTTTTCAAATTATAAAGCTGCAACTTTTTTTTAATGAATTATTGAATTTTTTTTATATGAATTATTTAGTTATTCATTGTTATATATATTAGAAATATGATTTTTTTTAATATATTTCAAGGAAGTGTGACTTATTGTCAAGTTAATATGAAAAATCTTTGTATTTTTCATAAGCAAAAGAAAGAGGTTATTTTTATTATAAGAATTGAGTTATTATTCTGTCTTACATGGCATATTATTAAGAAGCTACTTGCAAGTTGTGATAATACTATCTCTTAAGGCATACTTTTTTGCACGAATATTTTCTATGATATGAACTTGGTTATTTAGCGTCTTATATGACATGTATGCATGTGATCCAATTCATGCAAAGTGATTTATATGAAATGTATAAAGTGTGCATATGTTTATTTTGTTGATATATAAGTGTTAGGAGAACCTATGACTTCAAAGTCAGCCTAGTTGACAAATTTTAGATTTATTATAGGTGAAGATTGTTTTGGTTTATTCCTTTGAAGGAAATAAGTTTATTCCTTTGAAGGAAATAAGTTTAGTAGCTTTTTTTTAAGGAATGAAGAAGACAATACCCTATATTATGTGCTAAGAATTGTGAAATTAGTCATTTGAAGTTTTATTTAGTTGGATAACCTTTAATGTTTAGTGACATGAGTAAGGAAGGACAAATTTATTATTTGTGGAAAGAATAAGTAGAAGATCAATGGTCTATACTAGTTTGGACGAATTATCATGATTTAGATAAGTTATATATTATGTTTATGGATATAGCCAACACCATTATTTTAGTTATGATATAAGTTATAATCTTATAAAGGTGACAAAATAAGGGATATTATAAAGATATTATAGGTATATGAGATACCATATTTGAAGTTTGATTTAATCAAGGAATTTTACCCTATGCTGAATTGCAAATATATTTAAAGGAGTTATCATTGTTATAGTACAGCAAAGAAAGTACGAAAGACCATTTTTGAATTTTTAGTAGGTTCCTTTGGATCCTTTTTGTTTTAAAAGGTGGAAGTAAGATACTAGAACTCTCTAAATGTATGCTAAGTTGATTTTGGGGGATTATTAAGTGTCAAGAGAAGTATTATTTTTGGGAGTAGTCTTAAACTCTTGCTTGATGGTTGTTACAATGAGTTATAAAGGATTGGGTATATCAATTATTAAAGGAGCTAAGTGACTCTAAGTCTCTAATAGTGGAAGAAATATACTTTTGGAAAAAAAAATCAAGAGCTTAATAAAGGAGAATAAACTAGTCAATCAAGGTAATTGATTTTGGAAAGAGTAGTTGTATTTCTGTCTTATGGATTAAGCATTGAGTATATTATGTGAAGGAGTTAATTTTATTGAAATGAATATTATATGAATTTCAAGCAATGTTGTTTATTTATTGTCTAAAGTCCTAGTTAACTACTGTCTATTTTGAGAGAATATTAATTATGGTACTTTAAGGAAAATTGTAAGATGAATTTCGAGGAGTTTTAGTTTTGAGGACCTAAGTAAGGAAGACTATTTTCTTCAAGTATATGTTGTGTTATTATACTTACAAGTGTTGCTTATGAATGATGAATTGATTTGATTTGTAATAAATTAGGATTAGGGGTTATATTTTTTTTATATATTCATTGTGAGTTCTTCAACAGTTTTTCAAGCTTTTTAAGGAGAAAGCAAGTCTATATTTTATTTAAATAAAGGCGTTTTCGAGTAAAACTTGCGAAGGATTTTATAAAATTCTTTTATTCTCACTATATTATAGCATTTTCATAACATTTTAGTATTTCCCTCAAATATTTTTCCTACAACACTTGCCTTAAGTATTAAGCTGAAATTCTTTATTATTCTAGAATCTGGAAAATTTTCCTATTCAAATTTTATAAACTTTTTAGTTTGTTATAAACTATACCCTTTTGGACTTATTTAAATATTTTCTTTATTATGTTGATTTATTATTAAAGGCAAATACTTATATTATTACCTTAAAAAAGAGGTTAATTTTCAAAGCTCATAAGATATTTTCGAAAGTATTATCTATCTAGTAATTTTGTTATTCCATTTCCAGCAACGATTCTTCTATTATTTATATTACAAAGTTCGTAAATAATTTTAAGTCAAGTTTTAAGTCTTAGCGAGTTACGTGGCGTAACTCCTTTTAAGGGGGGTATAATGCGATAGAGTTTCACACTTTTAACTTAAAACGCTATTTTTGACCTAATTTTGACTTATTAAGTAAGCCAACTTAGTTTTACAGAAAATTTTTGGTATATGTGAATTATTTGCTTTATTTCTTACTTGCTTGCTTCAAGTTTCGAGGACGAAATTTCTTTTAAGGGGGGTAGTCTGTAATACTCCGTATTTTTATTAAGTTAATATATATATTGTTAGAAAAGATTTGGTTATTAAAAAGACAATTATTTACTAAAAAAAAGCTTTTAAAGAGGTTTTTATAAAAGATTTTGGGTATTTAAAATAAAGTTTAGCCCAAATGAGTATTGGGCCTTAGTTTAATTAGTTTTAAAATCAAGTGTTTTGTTTAAAACAAAAAAATAAAATATTTTAAAAGATTTTTACCAAGTTTTACCAAAAAAAAAAAGAAAAAAAAAATTCGCTGGCAGCAAACTCACGGGCCACGGCAGTTTGCTAATAAATAACAAGCCGTTGCCTAATAAATAATAATAGCTACCGTTCTTGCTAATAAATAACAAGTCGTTGCCTCTTTATAATTGTGATCATAAAAGATCATAAAACTAATAAAAATCCTTCGGAAATAATCCTCCTTTAAGAAAATAATTCTTAGCCATATAAAGGCATATATAACTTGTTTATGAAATCCTCTTGAAAAGCATTTATAATAATACTAAATAAGAATGATAATAATTATAATGCTAATAATAATAATAAAGTTAATAATTTAGTTCTATGCGATAATCATCCTCATGAACCTCAAAGATAAAATTCAAAATCCATACAGTACTCAAGCCTTACATTTTTAACAACAATACCACTCAAAGTATAGTTCTTTGGAGATTAATTGTAATATAGCAATATGGCAATTATGACAAAGATGTTATGCACTTAACGCATGACCGGTTATATAGCTCACGATTGTTGAAAATAAAATGAACCGTAGACACTAATATGTTAATATAATAAGTCAAAAATTTAACATACTCATGTAAACTCATAATATTCATAATAAAACTCATAAAGTTCATAATGAAACTCATAAAAATATATACTTCAATCTAAAATAACAACCCTACAACATGATACTACGCATGCCAAACAATATTTAAAGACCTACATATACACGCGCCTTGAAAATTAATAACTACTAGGGAAGAAGAGAAAGGGTAGGCTAAGAGGGAGAGATAGTTTAAACTTGAGAAAAGAGATGTATTTCTCAAATTTGGTGTGAAGAATATGAGGAGTGGAGGCCCCTATTTATACTAGTTGGACAGGTAGAGTCGTACTAGGACTCGAAAACTAAAAGATAGGTTTAAGGGAAAAGATAAACAAAACTAGCTAAGATCTAACTAATTTTATGGTCATCCAATTAAGATTCGGAAAAGATATAAATTATCCACAATACATAATTCTAGAAGCTTAAATTAATTAAAAAGATAACCAAAAGTTAAAAGTTACAAAATTGATAAACCTATCTCGTAAGACTTTTAGCTCATTGCCGTGGCCCGTGAGGTTGCTGCCAGCAAAAAAAAAAAAATCTTTTTTTTTTTTTTTTGTAAAACTTGGTAAAAATCTTTAAAAATGATTTATTTTAGTAAATAATAGTATTTTTAATAACCAAATCTTTTCTAAAAATATAAATATTAACTTAATAAAAATACGGAGTATTACAATATGCTATTTGGACTGGGGTTGTGCCTTTGTAGTCTGGATCTGATAGCAATTGAAGTCTTTTATCATTGATCATATCTTGGATAATCGCCTGAAGGCCCATACACCTTTCAATATGGTGACCTCTCCCCCTGTGGTATTCGTAATACGAGTCTTTATCCCATATTAGATTTCTTTTCTCTTTAGGTGGGTCTTCTAAGGGTCCAATTGGGGAAATGGCTCATTTATCCCGGAGTTGGTGAAAAATATGAGTATAGGTCATTTTTAGTGGGGTGAAGGTTCTTTTTACCCGTCGGGGTTTTAAATAATCCTTTGTACCCATGTCAACATCTTTCCCTACTAGAGCGACATCTATCTTATTTAGGATCTTGTTCGAGAGAAGCGGGAAGCCTTCCATCTTCTATCATGTCTTGGATAAGGTGTTTTAACTTATAGCAATCGTTAGTTCTTTGTCCATTTCCTTCATGGTACTTGCAATAGGCATTTTTGTCCCAATTTGGCCCTTTTTGGTCTTCCTCAGGATCTGAAGTGGGTCCTATAGGGTAGAGCAAATTTCTAAAATGAAGATACTCACATACGGCATCATATATAACTCATATGTAAGGATATGAACTCCCTCTTAGGTTTTCTTTTAGGCATGGTAAGAGTTAGTGCAAGGTCTGGAATGTATCTCTATAGGAGCACGGGTTTTCTTTGTTTTCGTAGATGCCTGGGTGTAAGGTGAATCATCAATAATTATTTTGCCTCCTCTGGAAATAAGTGAGTTTTCAGAGATTGATTTAATGGAAGGATTTATCAGCGGACTGTGTGTGTGATGTCATGCAGCTCATTGATCCTTTGTTGTTCAGTCGCTATTGCACCAAAACCATCTAGTGCCTTATAATCTGCACTACGATTCTCTTGAAGGTTGGTGTGGTTTGCCTCTAGCCTGACGACACGCGCTACAAGATCTACTATTATACTCTTCCACTCGTCAATCTGTTCTTGAAGCATTCTTGACATGTTGCGTATTTCCTACAATGGATCGTCCAATAGGAGATTAGAAATGGAGTGATGGTGGAGAGAAAGAAACGGAATGAAAGAATGTATGTTTGTTTAAAAGTTGAGCTTCTAGGAACGAATCTGAATATCCTAAATGCATGATGATGATTTTTTTATTGGATGCACCTAGTCCTAACGTATATATGCATGACTTTTTGGATGCACCTAGACCTAATATATGCATGACTCAATCTATGCGTTCGAACCTGTAAAGGCTGCCTACTTATCCCGAACAGGGAATCAGATCGCTTGTAGTTCAGGACTACTAAATGTGGAATGCATGAAATCAAATGGAGAGCTTGTATGCAATGAGACTTATAAATGCCTATGAACTCTAATTATGAGCGATGCAATGCAGAGGGTTTCTAGTATGAATGCAGTCCTAATGGATACGAAATTCTACGACTTTTAGAATCCTAGATTTGATAGACTTCTAATGACCTTAGAATTTTAGATTTGATGAACTTTTAAGGATGATAGACTCCTGATATGCACGAGACTCTAGTGGACCTAGACTCCTAAAATGGATGGAATTCAAATGGGTTTAGCCTCCTATTATGCATGGATTTCTTTGGATTCTAGACTCCTAAGATGAATGAAACTCTAACAACCTTATAATTCTTAGATGGGTGAATCTAGACGGGGATAAGGCTCCTAACATGAATGGAGTTAGACGAAGTTAAGACTCCTAACTTGAATAGAGTTAGACGGGGTTAAGAACTCTAAATAGAGTGAAACTGGATGAGCCTAGACATATGTGCTAAATGGACCTATAATGCAGTTAGAATTCCTAATAAGATGCGATTTTTACAATAAGAATCCTAAATGATGTGCACATGAAAAGATGAGATGAAAATCCTAAGTATGACCGTTCACCTAAATGAGACCTAATAGTAGTGAGACTCAAAAAAATGGAAAAGGACTAATTTTTTTCATTAATTTTAGATCCAAGGACGCGCTGAACGATCAATAACTCTACATGCATGCAGACGGCAAAAATGCGGAATCGGCCACCACATTGACTAAATTGTTAAAAAACATGTGACGCACAGGAAGCGTGCCACGCAGCAATGGTGCATGCAGCGCGGTACCCTGCGTCGGGCGTAGGTGCAGTGTGTCAGGCGCATCCTCATACATTTGGCGCACTGTTCCTAGACATGTTTTTTTGGCAATTTAGGCGATGTTTTAGCTAATTCTGGGCTCATGCTTCCTAAACGTCACGCGTTTTTTAGGTCATTAGTCAACAGCTCCCTGGACGGTGAACCTCCACTCTTTGTCCCACTGATTGTGCTCGTCGGATGCTTAAGTCGGTCCACTTGCACTGGTGCTCTCTTTCTTCTTCCCTCATCGCAGGCGCTTCGCTTCGACCAGGGTTCGCGGAACACAAACTTAATCTTCAAGTTCGGTTTCGGGACGCTACAACTAACATAATATGATGACAACAATTTTGACAAACAAACTGGCGAATTGACAGAATTTTTTTTAGACTTGAAACAATAGCCAAATCGGCAATAAACATGAGACGAATAGACTGCGCGCTACGCAACAGCATGCGCGCGACTCACGGGCTATGCGTCCGGCGCTAGAGCGGCTCCACGGCATGCATCTGGGCGATTTGGTGAATGTTCGGACTATAATTACGATCTATTTTAGACGCCAGCTTTAGGTGCAAGGCATATCAATATGTTGTTAGATTAGCAACAGGCAAAAATTGCAATCACAGGCAAATGTCAAGTAATATGGATGCAAGAGTTCTCAGCCTAAAGTCCAGTTCTACATTCAACTATGGTCAGGTTTACGTTAAGGCTGAAAAGGGTCCATGACTAAGAGATTGATCCCACGCTTCGTACCTCTACTTAAAGAGGTGGCCACGTGTAAGACGCACTCCAGTTCTCAAGTCATGAACCAGAGAACAATGCCATGGTTGGGTAGGTTTGCTTATGACTAAGATCCAACACTATTGCTCATGAAGCTTTTTGGAAGGACAAAGCGCAAACCTCCCGGGGGTGACCTCACACATAGAACATGTGCTAATGAGGCAAGGTAGATTGTCCTTATGGTGGCTGAAACAATAGCCATGCATATGCAAAACTGTATGTTATTCAAAAGCATAAAAAGAGAATGAATCATATTTTTTCAAGTTTCACCCACTCATTTAAAAAAAATTAATTTTTTAAAATCCTCCCCGGTGGAGTCGCCAAATTGTAGGCGTGATTTTATTTGGCCGACGCGGTGTGAGCTCGTTTTTTACTACCCCATTGTTAAGGTTTTATTAAATACATTTTGAAGTCGCCAACAAGTCTTTAAAGGAAGACTCATAAACCTAATTGAATATTTGGGAAACTGTAGGGACATCTTAAGGACTTATCCAATGTAGATTTGCCTGTCCTAACTCCATAGATGGTAAATGAACCAAAAATTGAGTTCAGGGGTGAGAGTACGAGCACGGTCATGAACCATGTCGTCCAATGTTGGCCTCTACTTAATATCGATTCATTACAAGTTTTATGCATAAGAACAACCACATAATAATTGTCATGCACCCTAAAAAGATTAGTCTAGGTTGGTTCAAGAAACACATAAAAGACTATTTTTTTAGCGACTAGTTATTAAGCAATCAATTTACAAGGTACCTAGCAGGTTGTCCATATTATCTGATTTAGTTAGAACAGTTCCTTAGGTCTTGAACTCCGCCTGTGAGTGTCTGTGTGACATTCACTGCCGGTCTCAAGCCCGGATAAAGGAGGAGAGTTGCGGTAGGTTTGGGGCGCCAAGATAAAACATAGTCCCATATCATGACATGAATCGACAAATGAAAAACGTGGGGGCGTCCCCTACTCGGCGACGCGCCGCACTTCATAGACCCGGGTGTAGTGATAAGTATGCAAGGGTTGCTAGGTCGTCGCCCGGAGCGGCGCGCCATCCCGGCGCCGGGGTGGTGTCAAATATGCAAGGGTTCCCGCATCAGGGACGGGTGCGGGTAAAGAAGTTAGTCCAGGGTAGTGGTAGTGGTAGGGGTAGTAGGTTGCGCTTTGGAACATGGAACATTGGCTCTTTGACGGGAAGATCGGCGGAGGTGGTGGAGGTTATGAGGAGGCGAAAGATTCACATAATGTGCCTTCAAGAGACTAAGTGGGTTGGTGGAAAAGCAAGAGAACTAGCCCCGTGGGGTTATAAGCTTTGGTACTCCTGGAAAGGATAAGTGTAGGAATGGAGTAGGCATCATTATTGATAAGGAATATATTGATGATGTGGTGGAAGTTTCGAGGAAGAGTGACCGCATTATGAGTATCGAGCTAGTATTAGGGCGTAATGCGGTGACTATCATAAGCGCATATGCGCCGCAAGTAGGATGGGAAGCATTTATTAAACAACAATTTTGGGAGGATTTGGAGGAGGTTATGCAACGAGTGCCTATTAATGAAAAATTGATCATTGGTGGGGATCTTAACGGACATGTGGGCACTAGTCGAGTTGGCTTTGAGAGCATTCATGGAGGTTTTGGGTATGGGGAGAGAAATGAAGTGGGAAGTGATATCTTGGATTTCGCATTAGCCTATGGTCTTAGTATTATGAACACTTGGTTTGAGAAAAGAGAATCTCACCTTGTGACGTATAGGAGTGGAAGTAACGCGAGTCGATTGACCTCTTTTTAGTAAGGAATGGTTGGCGGAAGAGTTATACAAACCGCAAGGTGATACCGGGAGAGCGCGACCACCCAACATAGACTAGTCGTGCTTGATTTCCGGGGTAGGGAGTCTTTAAGAAAGCGAAAACCCAATGTGGAGCCGCGAATCAAGTGGTGGAAGCTCCAAGGGGAGCACAAAGAGAACTTCTTAGCTAAGATGGCTAATAAAGATATTTGGGCTTGTAACACGGAAATGGATGTAGATTCGATTTGGACAAAGATAGAACTTGGTATAAAGGAAGTGGCGAAAGAGGCCCTTGGAGAATCTAAAGGAACTGTACCATCAAGTAAGGACACATCTTGGTGGAACGAGGAGGTGAGACAAGCGATAAAAAACAAACGAGAAAGTTATAAACTTTTGGGAAAAGATAGCAAACGATGTGAACTATGAGAAGTACAAAGAGGCGAGAAAAGAAGCCAAGAAGGCAATACGGGAAGCTAAAGCACGGGTAAACAAAGAGCTTTATGCAAGATTGGATACGACGAAGGTGAAAAAGACATTTATAGAATTGCGCGTATGAGGGACAAGAAGACAAGAGACATAAGAAAGGTAAAATGTGTCAAGGGTGTGGACCAAAGAGTGCTTGTGGAGGATGAAGAGATAAAGGATAGGTGGAGGTCGTACTTTGATACCTTGTTCAACGGTGATAAAGCACAAGACATCGGGGATGTACACATTCCGCCAAGTATGTTAAATCGAGAGTTTATGAGGAGGATTCAAAAGGGAGAAGTCGTTGCAAAGCATTAAAAAAGATGGGATTGAAGAAAGCTACGGGGCCGAGATGGCATACCTATCGAAGTTTGGAGGTGTTTAGGGGGAGAGGAATCGAATGGCCGACAACATTCTTCAACATGATTTGGAGACACAACAAAATGCCATTAGAATGGAGGAAGAGTACTTTGATTCCTTTGTATAAGAACAAAGGCGATGTACAAGATTGTACCAACTACCGAGGAATCAAACTAATGAGTCATACGATGAAACTGCGGGAAAGGGTGATTGAGCAAAGACTTAGGAAACATGTGAAGATATCGGAGAACCAATTTGGATTTATGCCCGGAAGATCGACTATAGAGGCCATCCACCTCTTAAGACAAACAATGGAACTTTACCGTGATAGGAAGAAGGATCTACATATGGTTTTCATTGATTTGGAGAAGGCATATGATAGAGTACCAAGAGAAATACTTTGGTGGGCGTTGGCAAGGAAAGGTGTTCCACAAAAATATATAGATATCATCAAGGATATGTATGAGGGGGCAACTACGAGTGTGCGGACTACGGTGGGGAGGACGGAAGAGTTTCCTATTACGATCGGAGTGCATCAAGGTTCCGCACTTAGTCCCTTTCTCTTTGCCCTAGTCATGGACGAACTAACGAGGTCAATTCAAGATGATATACCATGGTGTATGATGTTTGCGGATGATATTGTGTTGATTGATGAAACAAAGGAAGGTATTGAGAGAAAGTTGGAATTGTGGAGACATACATTAGAAGCCCGGGTTTTAGATTGAGCGAAGTAAGACGGAGTATATGGAGTGCAAGTTCGGTGGGGTTACAAGCGGCGAGGCGGGGCGGTCACTTTGGATAGCAAAGTGGTTCAAGGATCGAACGTCTTCCGTTACCTAGGATCCATTCTCCAAAAGGATGGAGAACTGGATGGAGACGTGGCTCATAGAATTAACGCGGGTTGGTTAAAGTGGAAAAGCGCCACCGGGATTCCTTTGTGATTCGGCATTCCCCAAAGCTTGAAGGGAAAGTTCTACCGTACGGCAATTAGGCCTGCTTTGTTATATGGCACCGAATGTTGGGCGGTGAAACAATGCCACGTCCATAAGATGAACGTGGCGGAGATGCGTATGTTGCGGTGGATGTGTGGCCACACAAGGAAAGACCGATTAAGAAATGAAGTGATCCGGGAAAAGTTGGAGTTGCATCCATTGAAGAAAAGATGAGGGAGAATCGGTTAAGATGGTTTGGTCATGTGAAAAGGAGATCGTGTGATGCACCTGGTGAGAAGAATTGAAGAGTGGAGGAGTAACCAAGTTGTAAGGGGTAGGGAAGACCTAAGATGACTTGGATGAAGGTAATTGAAAGTGATATGAGGTTACTTGGGATTGAGGAGAGCATGACGTTGGATAGAAGTGAGTGGAGGGGCAGTATCCATGTGGAGGAAGGGGTGTGATTTCTGCATTTATTTGTTTTTCTCAATTGTGTTGGTATTAAAACCTTTTGTTGAAAACCTCTTTTAAAACTTGTTGGTGTAAACCTTGCTTTAAAAAAAAAAAAAAAAAACCTTTTTATCACTCTTGGCGATGCCATCTCCTTTGGTGACGGTTTCAGTTGACGATTCATGTTAGCCGACCCCAAATCACTTTGGGAATAAGGCTTAGTTGTTGTTGTTGTAGTTCCTTAGGTCTTGATTGGCAATAATAACATGTGGGTGATAAACATCATGCATAGAACAATCATAATAACATGAATATTATTTATACAAAATAAGAGAAAAAGAGTTAGAATGTACAATAATAACGTTTACTTATTAATATCTACATCATGACAAGAAATCGTTAGTAACTTTAAATAAAATATAAATAAAAGAATTATTCAAGGGTCCTCAGGAGTATACCTGTAGACACATAATCGTGTCTCCCCATTTAAGGGTCCAATGATGAAATATACCGCGGTCTTAGTTGGCACGGCCCAATGGAGGAGCAAATCAGAATAACTGAGCAATATGTGTTTTGAAATAATATTATAAAAGCCCAATTAATCATTCATGATGATTAATTGTAAGTTCAACCCCGTTAAATGTTTTTAAGTCCATTTTAAAAGCCCAACTGAATAATTATTGTTTTAATAAATATTTTCTGAATATTTATTATTTTAATAAATATTTGCTTAATATTTATCGTTTTAATAAATATTTTCTTAAAAACTTTTATTATTATCTTTTACCCATAAATCAGATTTTTAACCCGGAAAATTTGATCTCCGAATTTTTAGGGATAAAAATGGCATCTTGAAAGCACGCATAGAATAAAAAAATGAATATTCTGGAATATGCGCCGGACACGGCGGCTGCGCTCAGCGCGCCACGTGCGTCCAAAGACATTGGCCGGATCGTGTCGGGCGCTCTAATGAGCGCCGACACGTGGACTTGTGACTCACACAGAATCCTGCGCCTGGCGCAAGTCCTGTGTGAGACGCAAGATAAAATTTTATCTTTTTGAGAACGCGTTTCCACGTGCAACGTTTTAACTGGACGGACCACGTCATGCAGGCCAATCTGCACTTGACGCGTGTCCTTGCGCCTGCCACGTAGGCCTGCGCCTGGCGCAGGGCTTGCGTGTTGCGCACGTCTTGATTTGCCTATAAATACGGGCTGATTTCCCGAATCAGAGACGGCTCCGAATTATTATTTTTACGCACACAAATACTCTCGAATACTCCGAAATACACTTCGAATACAAAACACTTAAACACTTTTAATCTTCCACATTAATTCTTGTTCCTGATCCTATTATATTCCTAGTTCCAAGATTGCTTCGCCTGAAGGTCACTACGCTCTTCGATCTAAACCGCATAGGTATAATCTTGAGGGCCATTGAATAATTATATTTATTTTATTGAAGTTACTAACTTTTTATTGTCATGATGTAGATTTCTAATTAATAATCGCGTCTCGTTGTAAATTCTAACCTCTTTTCTTCTATTTTCTGTATATAATATTCTTGATATTATGATTGTCCTGCATGCCTTTTTTTATCACCCCCATGTTATTATGCTAAATAAGACCTAAAGAATTGTTCTCATTAATTCAGATAATTTGGACAACCTGTTAGGAACCTTGTGAAATGATTGTATAATAACTGATCACTAAATAATTAGTCTTTTGATGTGTTTCCTGAACCAATTTAGATTAATTATTTTAGGGTGCTTTAAAATATTGTTTGATTATTCTATTGCATAAAATATGTTGTGAATCGTTATTTAGTAGAGGCCAGCAATGGGCAATATAGTTCCTGACTATATTGTACCCTCACCCCCGAACTCACTTTTTGGATCCTGACCATCTATGGAGTCATGACGGGGAAATCTACATTGGATAAGTCCCTAAGATGTCCCTTCCGTTTTAATATCCAATTAGGTTTATGATTCTTCCTATAAAGAATTATTGGTGACTTCTTTCAAAATATATTTTTTAATAAAACCTTAACAATGGGGTAGTCAAATAAACGCGCTCACACCGCGTGTAGGCATTAAAGGAATTAAAAATCCACGCCTACAATACCTATGCGGTTTAGGTCTAAGAGCGTAATGACCTTCAGGAGGAGCAATCTTGAAGCCATAAGATCTATGTAAATAAGAACCTAAGTATGTTTGATTGTGTTTAATGTGTTTGGAAGTATGTGGAAGTACGAAATTATAAGCATGAGTGTATTTGAAAAATTAAAGTGTATGATAAATTATATTGAAAAACCGTCCTTTGATTCGGGAAATCAAGGACTATTTATAGGGAAAAGGAAATTGCGCGTTGCGTGCCAGCTGCGCCAGGCACAAGGGCCTGTGTGACGCACAATCACACGTGTCAGACGCACATTGATGCGCCTGACGCGGCATGACCAACAGACAGCGTACACGTGGTACGCATCTTTAAAAAAGATAAGAAATAAAACCTGCGTGTCGCACAGAGTGGTGCGCTAGGCGTAGGACTCTGTGTGACACACAGATCCACGTGTCAGGCGCACATTGGCGCGCCTTACACAGCGCGACCAATACGTTGGGCGCACGTGGTGCGCTAGGCTCACCGCTTGAGTCCAGCACATTTTGCCAGCCTTTTTTGTTTAAACGCGTTTTTAAAGATTTATTTTATCCCTTGAAATCCGGAAATTTAATATTACGGATTAAAAATCTAATTTCAATTTATTTTATGAAAATAGTTTTTGAAAATAATAAATAAACAATTGGGCTTTTGGGCTTAAAATATTTTAAACAAACTCAAAATATTTTTATAGGCTCAAAATACAATTAATTATCATGAATAATTAATTGGGCTTTAAAGGTCGCGCCAACTTAAACCGTGGTATGTTTCATCATCGGACCCTTAAATGGGAAGACACGATTATGTGTCTACACTTTGCTATTACATGAATCGGAGAAAGTGGTGATTCAAATAAATTTAATGAAGGACCATCCCCACTCGTGCACTTAGGCGGAACCACTTTCAGTTGTTAGGTTGCAACAACCTGCTCAATTGCTTCAGCAACGGCCTGTAGAATTATTGGATCCTTCCAATAATCTTCATCTTGACTAAATGAATGACCTTGAACCATAAATGGCATACAAATTAATACTTAACAATTTGGAAAACTCATGGTAATTGCAAACACATAAGCATCACCAATACCCTTCTAAAATCATATTCAGTTGTGGACCATGGACCTTTTCACTTGAATGCACTTGCTCATCCATTGACACTCCTTGCATGATTTCTGAAGGTGGCTCCTCATCATTAACCTTACTACATGTTTTAGCCTTTGGCTCAAAACACTGGCCCTAAGATAATTCAACAATAAAAATATAATAATGAATCATTAATAAACCAAATGAGCGATCCAACATAGCATAATCTATGGTCTGAATATCAAAATGAGCCCAATTTGGCTCATTGACATAACAATAACAATAGCATAACACTAACAAATAACCATTCAAAATTAATTATACATAACAATAAATCAGAAACAAATACAAATCTCTAGCTTCTCTCTTGAAAAAAGCATGTTGGAAGTCGATGCTTTAAATACAGGAGACTCACATAGCAGACGAACATCTTCAATAGCAACTTTATCAACATAAAAAATATGAAATTAAAGGACACAAAATCAAAACAAGTGTTGTATAACATGGACACAATATCTGAGATTAAATTGAACACCGATAGAATTTTAGTTACCATGAGAAAAAACAACGATCTAGGAAAATATATATATTCGGCTTTGCTTGCTAATACTTCTTAGCTTCAACCAAACTCTTCAAAACATAATTGCAGCAATGAACAACAAAGAACTATAAAGTTCCTTTTAAACATTGCACTTGTACCTTTTGTTTTCTTGAGAAATGTAGTCAATTCTCCAACTAACACACGGAGATTATTTTGCGAAAATTGTTTCTTCCAAGAATCCAACAAATCTACAACTTTTTCTTCAAAAGGAAGACCAATCTCTTCTCCTCCTATAGGAAGTCCCAAAACATCATGAACATCTTCTTCGCTTATAACCATAGCTTTCTCACCAAGAATAATCAAAGAACAACTATTTGCATCAAAATTATGAACTAGCTAATAACCCAAATGAAGTGGCATTTTATGCACTTGCAAATATTCTAAGGAACCAAATCCAATTTCATTGATTTCCTTTTTTTGTTGCTTGCTCAAACACTTCATCACGTGTGTTATAGCAGCCGGAGACATCCTTGACATCAATGAAGGGCATACAGACACATTAGCATTATTAACACCATCATCTCCACAAACTAAATCCTCATGATCAACTGCAACCTCTATTTTAACATCCGCATCATGTTTTACAATCGCCAACAGGAGTTTCCTCTACACTCTGTAAATTACTAGGCTCATGTTTATCTTGATTTCCAACATTTCTAAGCACATCCAATGTAGGTTCTTCAATATTTTTGACAATTAGAGACTGATTTAGTTCAATATTTTGAATATCTGATGTAACACTCCTAGGTGTGTAGGAGCCCACTAGTAGATATTGTCCTCTTTGGGCCCTAACCAGTAAGGATTTGCTTTGGTGCAGAACCGAAGTCCTACCCAAAAGGCCTCTACTAGGTTGAGGTGTCCACGTCTATATAAAGAAGGCTTCGTTCTCCTCAACTTTCGATGTGGGATAGCCAAGATCTTAGGCACCTTCTCCCCTCCTTTAAAGAGCATGCGTCCCTGTAGGCACTACAGGACACTGGAATGAGCCCTGGCTCTGATACCATCTGTAACACCCCTAGGTGTGCAGGAACCCACTAGTAGATATCGTCCTCTTTGGGCCCTAGCCGTAGGGATTTGCTTTGGTGCGAGCCGAAGTCCTACCCAAAAGACCTCTACTAGGTTGAGGTGTCCACCTCTATATAAAGAAGGCTTCGTTCTCATCAACTTTCGATGTGGGATAGCCAAGATCTTAGGCCCTATCGCCGTAACACCCCTAGGTGTGCGGGAGCCCACTAGTAGTGTTACTGATGGTATTAGAGCCAGGGCCCATTCCGATGTCCTGTAGTGCCTACAGGGACGCAGGCTCTTTAGAGGAGGGGAGAAGGTGCATAAGATCTTGGCTATCCCACATCGAAAGTTGAGGAGAACGAAGCCTTCTTTATATAGAGGTGGACACCTCAACCTAGTAGAGGCCTTTTGGGTAGGACTTCGGTTCTACACCAAAGCAAATCCTTGTGGGCTAGGGTCCAAAGAGGACAATATCTACTAGTGGGCTCCTGCGCACCTAGGGGTGTTACATCTGATCCACAGCCACAAAACAAATGAGCACATGACACTTATAACTGAATTCAAAATTCTAGGGCCACATAGGCAGTTAGGAATAGAAATTGTAAAGGAACAAATGAGCAAAAGAAGACAAGGAGTCCAACATCAATTATCCAAATGAACAAAGTTGGGGTCAAATGAGCAGTTAGGAATTGAATTAGTTACAAATGAGCAAACAAGAAAATGAGCACATAATTGTTAATGATTCTAAATGAGCATATAACATTGTAACTGGATTCAAAATTCTAGCAATTGTATATACGAAATTTTAAGCAAAAATGAGAAAAACAACAACCTAGGGTTTACAAATTCAAAATTAAATTTATGGTTGTCAGAACACAAGAAGGTCTACATCTGGTTCTTGAATCATGCTTGGACAGTCTCTTGGAGACTAATCAGTCCTAAGCGCACTAGAATGGATAGCACAGGTTGGACGTTGGGATCGGAAGCTTCTAGACTAAGCCCTGAATGAAGAGCAAAACAACAACAAACGAACAAATGACCAAAAACACACTCGGATGAATTAATATCATAATAAATTATTTAAAAAAAAGTACTAAATTAGAAGAAATGAAATATGAAATCTAGCACATAATTTTCAATCATTCTAAATGAGCAGATAATCTTCAATCATTCTAGTTTAGCACAGAATCTTGACTCATTTAAACATTAAACTTCAAAATTGTACCAGAATACATTCACTCATTCCGACAATTCAAAATCAGCAGCCAATAACTTAAATGAGCAGTAAAAACTCGCAAGATTAAAAGTTCGATTATGGAATAATACCTTTGCATTGCAGTTTCTATACCAAGGTAATCACAAATTGCAGGATTATCGCCAAACTTTTCGAGGAATTTGTCACGGTAAAAACCTATTGCTATCTGAAGTGTAAAAAGAACTTCAAATTCATCACCACAATCTGTAGACATATGAGAAAACAATGTGAAATTCAAGGAAAAAAATGAAGCAAAGCTTGAAAATGAGCATCACAAAAAAAGAAAACCTCAAGTTGAAGGAAGCACGAAAAAATGACTGTCAAAATTTGTCAGTAATAATAAAGGAGAGAGAAAAAAGTAATGAAAAAAAGGAAAGAGAAATATGGGTTTCTGTTGTGGGTGGTTTTCCAGTGCCACGTGTGGTGATTTTATTGAGCAAGGGAAGGTGCGACGGATCGATGACGTGGCGAGGAGGATCCGAAAAAGTCCAACAGAAGACCAAGGTCCAAGTAGTGTTGTTGCGTGTTATTAGGGAAGAATGTTGCATATTGTTGTGGTTGAGATTTCTTAGGTATCTGTTAAGAGCAATGTAGTCGTTGTAATCATAGTATAAATATGTATTAGGTTAATTGATGGAAACACACAATACCAAGCAATAATAAAGCATTCTATTCATTTCTTACGTGTTCTTATTCTAATTTTTGCCATTGTTAAATATTATCAAGCCCTTCGATTATTGAGTTCTTAACCTACATTCTAGATCGACTCATTTTGGTTAATCCAGAATTTGTCCAAAATAATTTTGTGCCACCGTGGGGCATCAACTCTGAAATAATCCCTCGTCACTATTTTCCATTTCCTACCATGGGAGAACCATTAGTAACTTTGTCAAACCTAGCCCAGTAGATGATCCAGATGAGCGAGAGAGTTAGCATCTTGCAGTGAGAGAATGACGCCCTACACTCTCAAATCCAGTCGGTGGCCTCCTTCGCCTCCAGCTCTCTATCCGTCTATCGGCGCAATGCCGAAGACGTCAGCAAGCGTCTAGACATGGACAAGCAGACCCCGTCAAGATTAGCTCCCGTCTAGTCTGACCCGGTACTCATCCCAGATGAGCCGCCTGAATAACCTGAACCCGTCATCTGTCATATCATCCCTTATGTTCCTCTAAGGGTCACCACTGAGCAAGTAACCCCTCCTATCAGCCGTTGTGGCCTCTACATGGATTCGATAATCTTCACTCCGTCAAGTGTTGTTTTCACCCCTCCGGTGATCGTGTCCGGAACTACGCCGGCCCCAACGCCAAATCGTCCAAATTCTTCCAGCGAATTCAGAGTGAGCAACACCCCCGGTCGGTCAATGGTCCAGACTGCCTTCTGTCGTCCCGCTCATATCCGTGGACCTTTAGAGATTGCCTTCAGTCGTCCCCCTCATATCCCTGGACCTCTAGAGACTGCCTTCAGTCATCCCATTCATATCCTGGACCTCCAGAGATCGCATTCAATCGTCCTCTTTATGTCCCTGGACCTCCTAGTGCTGGCAATGAGTCTAATGTCAACTAGCAAATCGCCATGCTCAGGGTCGTGATCAACAAAATTGCCAGAGTCCCACTGTCGTTGCATGAAGCTTCTCATGATAGCTATCCTGATTCCCCTAATGTTGATATCATCGATGCCGTGGACATCCCCAAGAAGTTCATGGCTTCCAGCATTAAATTGTATGATGGGACCTTGATGTATTCTTTATTGCTTTAATTTTAATAGCTTTTAGTTGGTATTATAATGGTTTTTGAGTTAGTTTAGGCTAGTTTGTTAGCTATTTCCTTAAGTTGTGCAATTTTCCTCCTTGTATGCACTTTCTTTGGGTGCTTTGTTTCGTTTCATGGCTTAGGAGCATGCTTGGATTGTACTTGCACAACCCCGGATATTTAGATTAAAGAGAAAGGTCAAGGAAGCATAACTGAATTCATGGGGGCAAACACAAAAAGGTTTAGATGGTTTGCGCATAAGGGTCAACTTCAAATGGACATAACTTTCAGAACATTAATTTTTTTTGAGTGATTCCAGTTGGATATGAAATTTTGGCTCTATAGGTTTCCAAAGAGTGGTCACAAACCCAATTCCGATAAATAACAAATGAGATATGGCCGTTTGAAAATGAGCTGACGAAACTGATCAAGTTACCCTAGCGCTCGGGTCAACTGAGCCCCCCGGTTTGATCTGCGAAAAACTAAAATTTCAGTTCTGTTGATCTGACCTGCCCGGGTCAGACTCAACCCGAGCGCCCGGGTCATCCCAACCCGCCCGGGTTGGTTTATTTTTCGGAAAATCTTCATTTTTAATTCTCTTTTTATACTGGGGTTTACTTGTAATTATACTTAGCTTATTTTAGCACGATATAAGACAAGTTTCTATCATTTTAGAAAAAGCAAAATTTACATTCTAATTGAGGGATATTTATTCGAGTTTTAGCATTCAAATAAACTTTAGAACCCTAGGAGAGAGAAAGTTGATGTTTAAAGCTTTTGAAC
The DNA here is from genome assembly GCA_947648045.1 of Beta corolliflora. Taxonomy (NCBI): domain Eukaryota; kingdom Viridiplantae; phylum Streptophyta; class Magnoliopsida; order Caryophyllales; family Amaranthaceae; genus Beta; species Beta corolliflora. The sequence continues at coordinate 1,546,035 of CANSZD010002999.1, forward strand.
ACCGTTTTCAAATTTATGCAAGATTAAAAATTGGCAATTTCTCATTTATTTCATTTTCTATTTCTCTAATCTTGTTTAGTTTATGCTTTGCTTGATTACATCTTGTTTTAAATTGTTATTATTTTCCCCTTTTTCTCTTTCCTCCATGGTTATGGTGATGAAGTTATTTCAAACTTTGATTTGTTTTGTTTTCATGATTTGTGAGTAGTTCCTTACTAGGGGAAGGGATGTAGCCTTCATTTACTCCTTAGATCCTAAATCAAGGTTAAGGGATTAACATTTGGGGTTTAACTTGTTGATCAAGCTTGTTTGCTTTGGGTTGTTGTGTGATTGATCACCACTTAACTTGCATATTTGGAATCCCTAGTGAAGGATCGAGAGATAAAGTTAGAGATAGACTAAGCTTGATTGCTAGGCTAGAATCTCTATGCAAATAGTCATTTTCTAGTTTAGGGAAGTATGATTTGTCATGTTGTTCTTGATTTGGCTAGATTAGTTGCTCATGCCATGAGAATAGGTCATGAGTGACTAATCGAGCTCCTCAAATTAGCTCGAGAGAGAGTAATTAGAGTTCCTAATTGCATGATTTCCCCTTGTGATCACCCCATTTGTTATCCCTTGGCTTTGATGTTGGATTCCTGGAATATTTGTTGGTGAATCCCCTTGATCCCCTAGTTTCTTTATCCTTGATTTATCTCCCTATGTCTTGCAAAGTTGTTTTATCAATTTCCTAGTTATCTTTGACTTTAGATCTAGTTATCAATCTTTTAAAAATCCAAAAATATATTTAGCTCATTGTAATTGGTGAATTAATCCTTTCTTAACCTTTACATGCTTGTGGATTCGACCCTTTACTTACCTTATATTGCGTAATTTAGGTATCATTGACGTGTTTACAACGAGCGCGTCAAATTTTAACGGTTAACATTGATTTGATTTGTTAGTTTTGAGACTAAATCACCTTTACTTTTTTTTGTTTAGCTCTTGGTTGTTGACTACTTGTGGGATTTGTGCCTTGTTATTTGCTAATCTTCTCCTTAGTTGTGTTGTTTGCATGTCAAGAAGTTAAGGGGTGATCTTGCAATCCCTATTGATCATAATCTTGAGAGCACCTTGAGACAATTGAGGAGGGTTTTTATATAATCAACGCATACGACCTCCAAGTGTTAAGCAATCGGTGGAAGAACCACAATTTAAACAAGAGTCATCTACTTCTTCTACTTCTAGCACAATGGGTGATGAACAACCTCCTAGAGCATTGAGGGATTTTGGACATCCCGAGGCTTTTGAGCTTAAGAGTGAAATTCATCGTCCTACCACAACTTCTAACTTTGAGTTCTCTCCACACTTGATCCGGATGATTAAACAAGAACCTTATAGTGGTAATGCACATGAGTGTCCTCTTCAACACTTGGCTAATTTCTCCTAGCTATGTGCCACGGTAAAGCAAACCAATGTGACTCAAGAGTTTGTGAGGATCGATCTCTTTCACTTCTCTCTTGTAGGCAAGTCTAAGAAATGGTTGTAATCTATTCCGGAAAATTATTTGACTACTTGGGCACAAGTGACCGCGGCTTTGTGGATAAATTATATTCTCAAGACAAGACTTCCGAAGCTAGAAGGAAGATATCTAACTTTACTCAAGAGGAGGATGAGACACAATATGGAGCTTGGGATAAGTTCAAGGACCTTCGATGATCTTGCCCTCACCATAGTTATCGTCAATGGATGCTCATGCAAAGTTTCTATGATGGTCTTCTTCCTATAACCCGTGCAAGCCTTGATTCGGGTGCATAAGGCCAACTAACTAAGCTTTCAATTGACACCATTGAGCCTACAATTAAAGAGGTAGTAAGACACTACTCTTGGGGGAATTCTAGTAGAGATACAAGCAAGAAGAGTGCAAGTAAGGGCAAGTAAGATCTTGATGCTATTGACCACATTAATGCCAAACTTGACACCCTTGCAAAGAAGTTGGAAAAGGTAAACTTGGCATCTCCTAGCCAAGGCACCTCTCAAGCTTTTTCTTGTGAAATTTGTGGTGGATTTGACCATGCTATTTCTTATTGTGGTGGGTCTATGGACCATGTAGCATGGGTGAACTCTAGAAGTGAGGGAAATCCAAACTTCAACAATCAAGAAAGGTGAAACAACAATGCAAGTGGTGGATGGAAGAACCTCCAAGGCCCCAACCATCTCAACCTTACCAAACCTCAAATAGACCACTCGGTTTCCAAAACCCACAACAAGGATTCACACAACCACCCCCTAGAGCTCCCTTCGAATCAACTCAACCCAAACAATCCTCCTTGGAATCCACTCTCCAACTCTTCCTAGCCCAAAAAACAAAAATCAATGCTGATAATGATAAGAGGTTTGGAGAGATAAACACATCCTTCCAACAATTGAATGCTCACAACAAAATCATTGAGACATAACTTACTCAAGTTGCATAATAAGTGAGTCATTTCCCCTAAAACTCTTATACTCAACTTCCTAGTCAACTGGTTATCATGGAACATGTAAAAGCTATTACTTCTAGGTGCGGGGTGCACCATGAAAGTACCAAAATGCTGGAAATTGAAGTAGAGAATGTGATTGAACCGAAAATGCGACATGTTGTGGTCGAATATGAGAAAGAAAATGAAGCCAAGGGATTAGTTGAGAATGATAGTTCAACCAAGCAACCTCCCCTAATGAGAACATACTCTATCCCGGTGCCCTTCCCTCAAAGACTCATCAAAAAGAAATTGAATGACAAGTTCTTTAAGTTCTTGGAGATCATGAAAGGGGTCCAAGCTCACATACCATTCCTCCAAGCAATGGCACAAATGCCACTTTATGCCAAGTTTCTCAAGGAACTTATCTCGAACAAGATAACACTAGAGGAAGTCTCCACAAATGCTCTCTTCGCTAATATTAGCTCCATTATTCTCCAACACAAGCCCCCCAAAAAGCTTGACGAACTGGGTTTATTCTTAATACCATTGAAGATCGAAGATTTGGAACCCATGGTAGCACTAGCCGATTTGGGAGCAAGTGTTAACCTTATGCCACTCTCAATTGCAAAGAAGCTTAATTTGGAGCTTAAACCTACAAGAAGAATGATTCAATTGGCAGATCGTTCGATCAAAGTCCCCATTGGAGAGTTGTGTATCCTTGCAAATGGGAAGTATACCCATGCCATGTGACTTCATGGTAATAGATATTGAAGAAGATTCTCAAGTACCCCTTATTTTAGGAAGACCTTTCTTCAAGACGGCCGGGGTGCTTGTAGATATGGAAAAGAATGTTATAACATTAAGGGTAGGTAAAGAGAAGATGGAGTTTGCATCCAAGCAAACCAATGGGGATCCGCTCATGAAGAAATTAATCTGTGTTGATGCATATGGTCATGAAGTGGTGAGTCTCAAGTCTTGGCATGTGCATGATTGGGTTTATGATGGATGGCATGGCCATTTGTGTGGTTTAATGCAAGCTAAGGAAGATGGGAAAATATCAACTAATGAAACTCATGGGTTGATACTTTAAAGATCTTCCCCCATCAACTTTGAGGATCACTCGTTCCGCCCTCCATGATGACCTAGCACATGGTCGAGCTATCGACCTTAAAAAGAGCACTCTCGGGACTTAACCCGTATTTATTGCTTTTACTTTCAATCTTTTAATTTTCTTTATTTTGAGAGAAATTATTTGGTTTTAGTTTAGATTTCTTGTCGTATGTACTCATTTGCATACTTTGAGCCTCGTTTGACATGTTGGTTTGTTGGTTTTCTATCCCTCCCCCCCTTTGATAGTCTTGTTCAATCATTGGGGACAATACTTCATTCTAGCTTGGGGGATCGCTATGTGCTAGCTTGGGGACGTGCATGTACTTTTTTTCTCATTTCCAGTCAATACGATGCGAATTCAAAGCAACCAAAAATGAAGCAGATATGAGGCCCTCGTCGTTGGACAAAACGTAGCCAAAGAAATGAAAATCAAACACCTCGAGGTAAGCAGTGATTCACTATTAATTGTAAGTCAAATTAACGTAATTTATGCAACAAAAGACCCCAAAATGGCGGCGTACCTAGAACTAGCCAAAGAAATGAAAATCAAACACCTCGAGTCCTCTCTCGAATGGTCCTCAAGAATAATCGCTTAATCAATCAACTAAATCCTCTCTCGAATGGTCTTTAGTCAATTAATTAAGAGATCCAATAAATATGGAAAACCCCTAATACAAGGATCCCCTTAATTTCTACCCAATATCTTGGCCTAGAAATTAAGTTGATTCATGGGGATGATAAAAGAGTTCAAAATTCGATTAAGAATATTTACAATCAAAATACCAAAGCATAAATATGATCGATATATATCCTAAGGCCTCAAAACACCAAGATCAATGCATAATCATCATTAGGTTATCACAATTACATTAACAATACATGAGAACCTTAATTCATACTTTAACCCTAACCCTAGATAGGAGACTACTCACTAATCATGGAAACTAAACATAAAAATATGAAATTTATAACTAATCTAGTGCTAAACATGATTAAGGGATGATTAATCTAATAAAAATAAGCAATTATGGGACTATAATACTCTAAGATCTACAACTATGTAGAAATAGAGAATAACAATGACAAGGATGAATAAAAACTGAAAATTTTGCAATTTGATTGAATAAAAAGTACCTTGAATGTGTAGAAATCACCAAGTTTAATCTCAAAATCTCAAATCTAAGACAAAACTATCAGTTTTTCTCTCTAAGAGGAACCCTAAAATAACTCTCTAATCTCTGGAATAAAGCATAATTCAAAAATAAAACATCCTTACTGTTTTAATTAGGCACGAGGCCTGACAATTTTTTACGGAACATAAATGGTGCGGGCGCACTAAACACACTGATCTCGAAGTGCAACAATCTGTCGAAAGGTGCGGGCGCACCTCAGTAAGTGGTGTGGGCGCACCTCATTAGCTGGTGCGGGTGCACCAACTGTTCAGCTCTGGTCGGACATTTCAACTTAAAACGTGCATAACTCTTTCGTTTAGACCCAAATCAAGCTTATGACCAGTCATTGGAAAGCTATCGAAACAAGCTTTCACCTCCAACTAGAATTACCTTCATCCGATTTGTGGTTTGAAAGTTATGTCCATTTCAAGTTCCCTGTACAAGATTCTATTGTGCAAAGTGCTCCTTTATGCGAGTGGACATGGGGCATGGTGTGAGCGCATCATTTCTCAACGTGTGCTATATTTTCATTGCTTTCTTTGCCGAATCTACAACTCGTAGCCGTCTTAAGTAGTCCCACCTATATTAAGAACATGGCAAAAACAGGGTGAAAGCATATGTACTAGAAATTTGGTCAAAATGACTGAAAATCTAGCAAAATATCACTATGATCAAGAATGATCAAGTGAATGAAATAGAAGGGGAAAGGGATAAGAAATAGGGAAGAAAGGGGAGAAAGAGGATCAAAATGAGCTAAAAGGAGTCCATAAAGTGCGTTAGAAACACACTTATCAAACGCTCCCAAGCTTAGCATTTTACTTGTCCTCAAGTAAACCAAGAATGAGAAAGAAGAACGAAAAGAGGAGAAAAAAATGAAAATGAAAAAACATGCAACACACTAGCCTAAATGCTCTATATGCAAAGCTACAAACATGACATGCAAGCTAAATGAGTTCATACCAATATTTAGTAGACCAATCAAACACAAGAGGAAAGATGATTAGGAAGCACAAGAGTGACTTAAGAGATCCAATCCACCAATAAACCGAGTCTTCTTAAAAACAAGGCTTTATAGGAGCTATTTCTCACCCCCTCTCCACTTCCAAGTCCCGAGTTTGAATCCCCCCTAGGGATACTCAACCATAATAGCTCGCCTCTACCACATTTTGATGACCCTCATCATGACTTGTACAAAATCTCACCCGCCACTACTGAGTTGACCAATACTAATCTAGAAGTCAAAAGGGACTTTATCAATTAAGGTTGTAACGAGGCTAGGTTAGGGGTGAGGATATCAATTTGGGAATGTGGTGCAAAAAGGGTAAAGCGGAGTACAAACTAGGGGGAAGAGACTCCCCCAAGCTAGTCCCTAACACCAATTCAATTTGAAATCTCAAACATAACCACTTTTTTTTCTTTTTCACTTTGATTTTCAGTTTTTTGAACATATTTTTTTCATTTTGCTCATCAATTTACTTTTTCACTTTATTTTCTTTCAACAAGAATCCAAATGAATCAATAAGAGCTTTCTTTCTTTTCTTTTCTTTTCTTTTCTTTTATTTTCTTTTCTTTTTTTTTCTTTTCTTTTCGCAATTTTCTTCATCTTTTGCAATTATACAAACACATTGACTCACTTTCACCCAAAGGCTTAGCATCAAAATAACTAGACTCAACACAACCTAGACATGTACTCCACATTGAGGAAAGTTTGGCCATGACTTATTATGAGGGTTAAGCAAAAATAGGATAGAAAGGCTCAGATGGTTTGAGAAGCAGATAATTATGCCAGTATAAAAAGCTTTTTGGCTTTTGAGCTCCTAATTCTAGCAAAGTGAAACACCCTAAATCATTCTTCTATTTAGTTTGGTCATAAGCAATCTTGGGGAGCTAAAATGCAAGTCACAAGTTAGGCGATCAATGCTGAGGGTTGTAAATGAGTCTTACGAGGTTCGTGGCCCTCCTTCGGGGTTCATCGCACAAGGGACAAGGCAATCCAATCAACCAACTCATCTAATTTCAAAAAGACTCTACCAAAAGATACGGGTCTCAAAGATCATTTAAAGTCACAGCAAGGCTTCCAAAAACATTAGTCAAATGCAAGGAATGTCTTCCAATCAAGTTATGAACACTCTTAGCAACATATCATGCATGCAACCAAACTAATCTAAATGCATAAAAAAGAGTAAGAAAAGAAAAAGAAAATCTTTTTTGTTTTTTTTTTTTTTTTGCAAACCTAACATGCAAATACACTAATATGAACCTAATTACAAAGAGGAGGAAGAAAATTTTGAGATACAGAGAACACATGCTAACTCCCCCAAGCTTAATACAAACTCCATCCTCGGAGTTGACAAGCAAAGAGAAAGTAAGGGAGGAGGTAAGGGGTTTAAACTCTACCTTGGGAGGAGGCTTAGAACTCTCCTTTTTATCAGTGGATGTAGCAAGAACCTCAAATGCTTTCATGTGTCACCTCAATGGTAGTGCTATCAAGAAGCATGGAGAATTCCTTCACCTCTTCCATGTCCAAGCTCGAGGCATCAATAATAGAAGCATATAACTTGTCCCCGGTGTGGACCACTTTCTCAAAATATTCCATCTCACTCTCTACTAGATTGACCTGACAAACTTTCTCTATCATCGGTCTCTTAAAAGTCTTTGAGAACTCGAACACAACCCTCTCATTGGCTACCTCGACCGTGATTGTATCATTTTTGCAGTTTATCACGGCACCCAATGTCTTAAGAGCTTCCCTTCCAAGAATGAGAGGAGTCTCCTAATCTTCTTCCATATCCATTACTATAAAATCGCATGGCACAAACACAAACCCAACTTGTATTAGCACATCCTCCAACTCACCATGTGGCACTCTCACAGTTCGATCTGCCAATTGAATAGTCTTTCGCGTAGGATGAAGAGGAAAGTTTAGGTGCTTAGCTATGGATAGAGGCATCAAACTCACACTTGCTCCTAAATCGGTCAATGCACCTTTAGGCTCCAAGTCACCTATCTTCACCGACAAGGTGAAGCTTCCGAGGTCTCTTTGCTTCTTGGGCATGGCACATTGCACTAGAGCACTTACTTGGTATGGCTAGGTGATGAGTTCATCTTCTAGTTTCCTTTTATTGGAGAGGATTTCCTTCAAAAACTTAGCATAAGTGGCATTTGAGACATTGCCTCAAGGAAAGGAATGTTGATTTGGAGGCCTTTTATTACATTGAGGAACTTGGAGAACTTATCACTCAATTTCCTCTCCACCAACCCTGTGAGGGTATGGAACCAGGTGGCACATAAGTCTTAGTTGGTGAAGATGATGGCAATGGAGCTTTGTCACCAACTTGAATTTGTGTCTTTTCCTTATCCACATTCTCTCCTTCTTTCTCAACCTCCTCAACTTCAACTTCCTTCTCTACCTCCTCAACTTCATTATCTTCACACTCATTGGGCATCTTAGGACCCTCATAACTTGTTTCCGACCTTAAATTGATAGATTTGGCTTGGTGAATATTGGGGTTAGGAATGGGTTGGCCCGGAAGTTGATTTGTAAGGGTAGAGGAGTTTTTCTCGGCTACTTGGGCAATTTGAGTTTCAAGCATTTTGTTGTGGGCTTGGATCTCTTGAAACCTTTGCTCATGGCTTTGGAGAATTTGGTTCATGGCTTGGAGTTGTTGGAGAATTTGGAGAGAGGTTGGCTCGGGAGATGGGATAGGTTTGGGATTTTGTTTGGGGAATGGATGATTAAGAGGAGCCTTTTAGAAATTACCTCTTTGGTGTGGAGTTTGGTTGACATTGGACCCTTGTGAGGATGAACCACCTTGGTTGTAGTTTTGGTTATACCCTTGCACTTACCCTTGGTTTTGAGCTTGGTTGTACCCTTGTTGTGGTAGATTCCATCCTTGTTGAGGTTAATTAAAGCCTTGATTGTAGCCTTGTTGAGGTTGTTTCCAACCTCCTTGTTGATTGCTTCTATACCCTTGGTTTCCTTGATAACCATCTCCTCTAGAATTTATCATTGTCACATGCTCCGAGTTTGTACCTCCACAATAAGAAGTATCATGGTTAGTACCTCCACAAATATCACAAGAAAAAGAACTTACCTTTTTTATGGATTAGATGATGCGAGGTTGATCTTGGAGAGCTTCTTGTCAAGCTGGTCCATATTAGCTTGAATTCGATCCATTGGATCCAATTCAAACTTACCACTCTTCTTAGGTTGAACACCTCTTCTTCTTCCACCCCATGAGTAGTTCTTAATCACTTCTTCAATTGTGGACTCAAGTTGGTCTTGCGGGATCTTTGAAAGTTGACCTCCCGCTCCGGCATCAAGGTTGGCACGTGACATAGGATCAAGGTCATCATAGAAGAACTGCATATGAGTAGATTTTTGTTGAACTCATGGTGAGAATGGATTATCTCCTTGAACTGTTCCCAAGCTTCCGCAAATGTCTCATCGTTCTCTTGCTCAAATGAGGGCATTTTCCTCCTTATGTCTGCTGTTTTCCACTCTTGAAAATATTTTTTCAGAAAAGCCAATGTTACTTCCTCCAAAGTAGTGAGGGAATTAGCAGGTAAGCTCTTGAGCCATGATTTTGCTTTTCCGGTAAGAGAAGACCGGAAGAGATGCATCTTAATGTAGTCTAGAGACGTCATTTGTTGTTATCATGGAACATATCTCAAGAAACCTATCAAGATGGTCAAGAGGATCTTTATCGACCCCCACAAAATTGTTCCGCTTTCACCATCCGAGTATATTAAAGATGAATGCTGAAATTAGTAGGAGTGGTGGGGAGTCGAATACCACCTTGTAGAACATAGGAACCTAGATTTCCGAAATCCCTAAAGAGTTGTGCATATGCTTCACCCATATCTGATTCAACTTCACTTGTTGTTCTTGAGACTGATGAAGATGGTTCGGAACACAAAGACAATTGTTCCAAATTTCTCCCAAACTTACGCAAGGTACGGTCGATTTCTGGATCTAGAGGCAAAGTGGGTGAACCGTGAGCTCTTCTTCTTATGTAACACAACAAAGCTAAGCAGAGGATTAGCAAATAACAACCACAATTAAAAATAAAATAGAATAAAAATCAACTAAGCAATACTAAACTTAAGTAAACTTCAATCAATAGCACAATTTCCCCGGCAACGGCGCCATTGATAAGAGATTTTTAATGTGTCGTTAAGGCACCAAAAATCGCTTTTCAAACTATATTTGTAACACCTAACAAGCAATTACTAAGAACGTAGTAAAGGCAAGTCAAGGGTCGATCCACAAGGAAATTGGGTCTAACAAGTCTAAATTACCTAATTGAAGGATTTTGGGGGGTTTTTAATGATTTTGTAACAACTAATAACTAACTATTAAAAAAACTAGCAAATAATACGAGATAAAAATATCAATAAGGAAGACACTAGAGTTTAGGCTACTAGTATGAATCAAAGCGAGAACATCTATCATTAATGCAATTGTAATTCAAAGGCGACAATTATGCAAGGTTTAGTTTTCCTCTAAAATACTCGAGTCCTCTCTCGAATGGTCCTCAAGAATAATCGCTTAATCAATCAACTAAATCCTCTCTCGAATGGTCTTTAGTCAATTAATTAAGAGATCCAATAAATATGGAAAACCCCTAATACAAGGATTCCCTTAATTTCTACCCAAGATCTTGGCCTAGAAATTAAGTTGATTCATGGGAATGATATAAGAGTTCAAAATTCGATTAAGAATATTTGCAATCAAAATACCAAAGCATAAATGTGATTAATATATATCCTAAGGCCTCAAAACACCAAGATCAATGCATAATCATCATTAGATCATCACAATTACATTAACAATACATGAAAACCTTAATTCATACTTTCACCCTAACCTAGATAGGAGACTACTCACTAATCATGGAATCTAAACATAAAAATAAGAAATTTATAACTAATCTACACTAGTGGAAAAAAGCCCATCGGATCCAGTCAAAACCGGGCTTAAAGATCTGGTTTTGGTCCGGATCGGGTGGGCACGCAGCTGTTTAGGGAACTTAACTGATCCGGTTCAAAATCAGATCAGTTAAGTTCTAACTGATCCGGTTGAGCTGCAAAATCGGACCAATTATTAAAGTTAACTGATCCGATTTTACAAAGGCAACCGGACAAGTTAACCTCCAAGTTATTTTTTTAAAAAAGTAAGAAGCCCTAGGGAGGAAGAGGCTAGAGAACTTTATATACCTCACATATGTAAATTAATACGTATGTTTTACCGCCAACAAAATCAAAATATACCCCAACAAAATCAAAAACAAACATAGATACATACTACATTAACTGATCAAATTACATGAGCAAACACATATTTAAGTGAAAATACATAAAATAATTCACAAAATAATCAATATTAATATCCAGGAATTACAAAAAAAAAAGTCTAAAATTCAATCTAAAATTCACAACGAAATTACAAAAAAATCTAGATCCACAAAGTAACTCGAAAAATCAAATCGAAAAAATTACAAATCTAAACCTAAATTACAAACGAAATTAAATTGAATAAAATTTTATAGCTAGCTCTAAAATAATAATAAAAAAGACGATATTACACAAAAAGAAAACTAAAAATCGAAAAAAAAAAAATCACGGATTAATCACTTGGCGGGTGGTGGGCTGACGACGATTTGGCGAGCTTCATCACGCATTCGTGTGTTTCAGAGGAATCAGAGTGGAGAAAGGGCCCAATGCCATATGTTAGGTCGGATCTATAAACCCACCATCATTCTTGGGGGAAGATTACTTGGAGTTTGCCGCTTTCGAAGAAATTAACGGTGATGAGGGCCAAGGTGTTTGGTGATTCGTCGGTGTTTGGTGATTCGTTAGTGTTTGGAGGTGAGGGCTACGATGTTGGGCCGTGGTGTTTGAGTGATTCGGCGGTGTTTGGGTGATTAGAGGAGGAGAGAACGACGAGAAGGGAGGAATGTGTTAGGGTTTTACGGGTCGAGGAGGAGGAGAGAGGGTAGATGGATGACAGAGGGAAGAGGGAATAGCGTGAGAGGATGTGAGAGCGTAGAGGTATGTTTAGGGTTTGCTGGGGTAAGAGGAGAAAGGACATTTAAGGATGGAATTGGGCTTCGTGTAATGTGGGCCTTAATCCTACCTGATCCGGTTATGCTAATAACCGGATCGGTTCAAAACCGATCGGTTTTGCTAATAACAGGATCGGTTCCACAAAACCGATCCGATTTTTAGCCTAACCAGATCAGTTTTGGTATCCTAAAATATATGCGAAAATTTTATGGACTTAAAACATATCCGATTTTAGGAGAACCGGATATGTTATGTTGTGTCGTATAAGGTTTTTTCCACTAGTGCTAGGGCTAAACATGATTAAGGGATGATTAATCTAACAAAAATAAGCAATTATGTGACTATAATACTCTCAGATCTATAACTATGGAGAAATAGAGAATAACAATGACAAGGATGAATAAAAAATGAAAATTTGCAATTCGATTGAATAAAAAGTACCTTGAATGTGTAGAAATCACCAACTTTAATCTAAAAATCTCAAATCTAAGACAAAACTATCAGTTTTTCTCTCTAAGAGGAACCTTTAAATAACTCTCTAATCTTTGGAATAAAGCATAATTCAAAAATAAAACATCCTTACTGTTTTAATTAGGCACGAGGCCTGACAATTTTTGACGGAACATAAATGGTGCGGGCGCACCGTACAAACAGGTGCGGGCGCACCTCAGTAAGTGGTGCAGACGCACCAGTTGGTGCGGGAGCACCAGTTTGGTGCGGGCGCACCTCAGTAAGTGGTGCGGACGCACCAGTTGGTGCGGGAGCACCAGTTTGGTGCGGGCGCACCTCATTAGCTGGTGCACGCGCACCAACTGCTCAGCTCTGGTTGGACAGTTCAACTTAAAACGTGCATAACTCTTTCGTTTTAGATCCAAATCAAGCTTTTGACCAGTCATTGGAAAGCTATCGAAACAATCACCTCCAACTGGAATTACCTTCATCCCATTTGTGGTTTTAAAGTTACGTCCATTTCAAATTCTCTGTACAAGATTCTATTGTGCAATGTGCTCCTTTGTGCGAGCGGACATGGAGCATGGTGTGAGCGCACCATTTCTCAACGTGTGCTATATTTTCATTGCTTTATTTGCCGACTCTACAACTCGTAGCCGTGTTAGGTAGTCCCACCAATATTAAGAACATGGCAAAACAGGGTGAAAGCATATGTACTAGAAATTTGGTAAAAAATCACTGAAAATCTAGGAAAATATCACTATGATCAAGAATGATCAAGTAAATGAAATAGAAAGGGACAGGGAGAAGAAAGAGGGAAGAAAGGGGAGAAAGAGGATCAAAATGAGCTAAAAGGAGTCCATAAAGTGCGTTAGAAACGCACTTATCACGCTAATATGACGCTTGTCAACGATATGCAGTCATCACACGTCAACCTCCAGAAAATTTACACACAATTTTGTCGCCATGGTCGTTCATGAAATGGGGGATGGACATAGTAGGCAAGCTACCACCTGCACCTGGACAAGTCGTTTTCATGCTCGCCATGACGGATTACTTCTCAAAATGGATCGAAGCAAAACCATATCGCAGCGTCCAAGATAAGGAGGACCTTTGTTGAATTTTATACTAAAACCAGTCAAAACATGACCTTTATTCAATTTGTTCTTTGAAATCCAACTTACTTAACTTAGTTTGAAATGAATTTTGGTATGAGCATTCTAGACACTTTGAAGGACTAGAATGGAAATTTTCACTTGAATTGGACATTTCCTTAACTGAAGTAAAAATCAGTGTTCTGGAATTTAGTAATTTACATGGTTCTTGTAAAAATGAGATAAAATTGTATAAAATTCATATGAACACCATTTTAATGTTGTTGGAAAGCTATTGATGTCTACTTCAATGTTGATGTTTTTAGGTTTAGCTAAATGAGTTTAGTTTGAACTTTATTGAAAGAACAAGCTCATATGGTACTGGACAAGATCAGTTTTTCACAACAATTCTGTATGAATTTTAATTAACTGTACAAAATTCGTTTTTTATAAATTCCAAAGCTCAGTTGCTGAAAAAGTTTTGAACTTCATAGGAAAAGTATTACATCCTATAAAATATTTACATAATACAGACAAAAAATAAAATGAAGTACGAAATTGAAAGTTACTATAATAACAACATCACATTTTCTTATGGAGATGTTTAAGCACAATTCTACTTAAACTTTTTATGAAAAATATTTTTGGTGATTAACAACAACTTGCTTAAGAAAAATCACATAAACACATATTTCCTAGGAGTCTCCCCCTTATAGTTGACTATTCTAGGTGGGGTGATTTAAGGTTGGGAACCTATTAGGACTTCCACATACCCAAATCACTCCAAAAATTAAAAAATTGATAAGAGAAAACAAGGAAAAAGTTAGTATGTGATTAAAAAGATAATTAAGAAAATAACAAGAACTTAATTTTACCTTGCTAACTCAATGATGCACTTCATTTGCAAAGGCTTCTACTTTTTTTTATTTTTCTTAATTTCTAAGTGCGTTTCTAAATTCACTTAATTACTAACTAAAATCGGTTTTTGTGTTTTTCTTTGATGACCTTCTTACTTACTAATTACTTCTCTAATTTTAACTTTTGCTTTCTTTTCTCTCTCTTGAATGAGATTTTTAGGGGGAGGAAGTGTGGAGAATGAGAGTAGTATTGAAGTTGTGTTTGTGAGATTCAAGTTGTGGTTTGAAATGAAAAGAAAGGGGGTATTTATAGCAAAATGAAGTGAAGAATTAGGGTTTGAATGAGGCAGAAAATCAAATTTTTCACCCAAAAATCTGATTTTTACCATCCTACATCATCCTAATGACATCATCAAATCTCCTTACATCATCAAATTTATTGGAAATCCAAAGATTCATATTGTTTTTAGATTTGATTTTGATTTTTACACTTATGAGGCAAAATCAGATTTTCAGTCAAAATTTCCGTCCTAAATACATCCTAAAACATAAAAGTGCATCGAAAAACGTGAGGAAAATTAAAAGCTGACTGGGCAACTGCACGAAGGGTTGGAGCCTACGTCAGACGCAGCCGAAGTGTGTTGGGCGCACAAGTGTGTGTCTGGCGCACGAAGCCATGGTGCGCGGGGCGCACAGGCGTGCGTCTGGCACACGGTCGTGCGCTTGGCGCACAGCCTGGATTTTCGGAGAAAAGAAAAGGGATCTTTTGGCTCTTACACCTTAGATTTGCTTTCGATTCTTATTCCTTTTCATGATTCATATTCCTTAACCAATGGATAAAAGGATGTGATTGGTGGTTAAAGAATATATTCTTATTCTTTATCTAATGGATAATGACTTGATCACCAAGAAAACTGATTCCCACCAGTTTTGAGAGACGATTAAAATTCCGGCGCCTAATCGTGACTCGTTTTTTCCGTTTTTCAAATAACTAACTTATATCAATTAATGAAAACTCGTCAAATTAGTAAAGACGAGTATGATTCTGCAACAAATTGTTTCATTAAAACCAGTGGATGTAGTTATTGACTATGACTTACAGAAAATTACGTTTTTAAACCAAAATCGTGTGATTGAAGAAGCGCCAAAACGGAAAACCATATGACGGAATGAAACTCGTGCTCCGAGGCGGAACATGCCTTTGGCTGGGCGCACTTCCACGATACATGACGGTTTCGCTATTTTTATTCCTTTTAAAAAAAATTATTTTAAAATTTTATCCAGAACAGGGGTTCAAAATTTGGTGTCTATACCTTCCAAATTGGAGACTGGGTATTGCGTAAAGTCTTCCCCAGTACAAAATACCCAACACATGGTAAGTTAGCCCCCAATAGGGAAGGACATATCAGATCGACAAGGTCATAGGACAAGGTGCTTACGCCTTGAAAGACGTCACAGGTAAAAGTGTTATTAGAAACTGAAACGCGCATAACTTAAAAGCATATCATTTTTAGTACCTTTATTCATCCTTTATTTTTGCATTATTTACTCGCACTCTTATTCTTCAATAAAACCATACTAACTTGAGTCTCGGAGGGCCGTTGTGTTTGACAGCAAGGGCTCGACAGTATAAACTGTGTGAAGACAAAACAAAGGTAAGGCTGACATGGTCGCCAGGTAAGTCTCAACTCCGCTCGTTTTCATTCTTTCCTTTAAAAATTATTCCTTGTCCACATACTGACTTGAGCGTTGCAGGGTCGTTGGACGTACCAACGACCAAGGTGTTTATTTCAGGATGATGCCAAGACACTACTATTTATACTTGAGATGCGAGACACCGGTAAGCTCGACAACGGTACTCTTTGCAAGTAAGACTCCTCAACCCCCTCTTTTGACGTTGTCATTTTACGATTATTACTAAGACAACTACTACCTTGGGCGTCAGAGGTTCGTTGGTCGTACCAACGGCCTAGTCTCCTTTACAAGTTACATATTTCGCAGACGAGGTGACTATTACACGACATCCAACACCTCCATGGCGGGACAATATGTTCCAGGTACGAATTTTACTCTAAAAACATACTCTCCTACGCATACGTCGGAAACAATGCATCGAGCTCACTTCTCGTTAAGAGGAGGAGGTTGCTCGTCACAAAAAGCCATTGACACACTAAAGTTGTGTAACTTCAGTAGAAGCATATAACAACAGCATATAACATGACACATTGCATCATTAACAAACACTACGTTGATAACACAGTGACCTAAGAGAACGATAGTTGTCCACAAACACTTAGTTAGAAATTCATAAACATAGTGGAAGGTGTCCGACTACCAGATCACCCCCTTTGCAAAAACCAACATTCAAAAACCAACATTATTCAAACAAACCACACAATAAAACCACACCAAGTCTAAAAACCATTACATTCTAGAAATGAAACTAATTAAAAAGCTTTCTAAATAGCCCCAGCTTCCTTGCCCTGACAAGGTTCCTCGTCCTCCACTGTGATGAAGTAGTTTGCCGACGAATTCACCACCCCTTCCTCGACCGAAGGCACCATGTCCCCAAAGTTTGTCTTGAACAAAGCATCTCCTCATCAGGCTTCCAGTCGACATTCCCTACCTTGTACTCCTCCATCAACTCAGCACGAGCCTTCCAAGTGTAAAACCCTGATGCATCATCCACCTCTTCCTTATCCCTCTTCACCTCGTCCTTGGCCTTCTTCAGCTCTGCCTTGTAAGACGGTCGATGTTTGTAATGCTAACAAAGCGCAAAACTACTATTTCGTTAATATTAAATATCTAACTTTAAAGTTCGAGTACGAACTTTGTTTTTAAGGAGGAGTAGATGTAATACCCCGAATTTTCAGAGCTTATTTTATTATTTATTAAGGTTTAATACTATTTCCACTTAAATTTATTTTTCTGAAAATTCAGTTTTATTTGATAATTATGTTTATTAAAATAATAATTTCATTTAGTTTTGAATTATTTAACGAGTTTATTTAAATGATTTAATTGAAATGTATTTTATTTAAATAAACTAATTATTCATTTTCATTATTTCTAAATATTTTAATTTGGTAATTAAAATCTTTACTTAGTTGTGGCTTTCTTATCCAAACAAATGTCCATCCTCATTATCAAACCCATATAAAGCCCAATGTCAAGTCCATGGCCCATGTGACATTTTTTTTAGCCAAAAAGAAAAAGGAAAAGCCAAAACAAAAACAAAAAAAAAAGGAAAAGAAAATGTGATCTTCATCACCATCTTCCTCCCTCACGTATGAAAATCAACAGAGCCAAAGGAAATTTTTTTCCACAAACTCAACAGTTCTTGTCAGGAACTCAATCCACAATCCCGGATTTTGGGAGTAAAATCACCCCATAGTCAAAAGTAAATCTCAACACCATACTTCCTCCATTAATGGAGGTTGACTAAGCTCCACAAATTCAGAAAAGTTGCTCTATAAATAGCAACCCAAACACATTCAATTGCTCAAGCAACCAACCCTTTCTAAGGTTGCTTCACTTTCTTCCCTTCTTTCTCTTCTCCCTTAATTTCTGGTTTTTGTTTTGAAATTAAAAAAAATAAATTGCAACCCACCATTAACATTTTCACTGTTTCTCTGAACCACCGTCAACCACCACTCGAACCACCTGACCCCACCTGACTTCGCCGTCAAACGCCACCCAACCGCCAGCGCAAACGCACCCTCTCTTTCGCATCACCCTCTGCTACCTCCATGGCTGCAACCCGCGCTCAGCCGCCCACTCGAACCGCCTGAGCCTTCGCCGTCCCCGCCTGAGCCTGGACGTGCGCCACCTCGAAGCCGCCAACCTCCTCTTCTTCTCCCCTGATTTGTCCTCCTCTGTTTCTTCCTCCCCTTCATGTTTTCTTGTTTTCCCAATTTTGGTGAAACTGATTCTTTGAATCAGTAAACCCTCCTTTTCCCCTTTCATTAGTTTTATTTGTTCATTTTTTTATTTCAAAACAAAACTAATGACTTTCCTAAATTGACTTGCTTTATTAAGTTGGTATATTTTAGATTAATTTAGTCTCTTATAACTTGAAAGTATTTCTTAATTTTCTAAAACAAAGTAAGAAGTATAATAAAGTTAGTTTTCTATGTTTAAAATAATTAGTTAAGTTAATGAAAAATTAAGTTGAAGTAATCTTTGAGTACTTAAAATGATTTCATAAATAATTTGAAAACCATAAACTTTGATTTATAAACTCTCTTAAAATCATTAAGAATTTCTTTAAGTTATTTGAATTATTTAAATTGTTTATTTTGATATATAAAAAGGGGTTATTTAGGTAACTAACTTAGATCTCGTTAATATATATTGTAGACTCCGATTGTGTAAACGAGGAATATCAAGAGTGTTAATCTGTTCGTGAATCTAACTTTTGGGCACGCGTCACGAGGTAATCTCCGATGTCCATCTAAACGTATATCCCGTTAGAATAAAATGAATTAATTATGTGACTATGTGAATTAGAATATGGAATATGATTATGGTTTATAATTATTATAATTATGGATTATGCACGAGGAATGAGTATGACAAATGAAGTAACTTGTATAACAGACGATATGATAACTTTAACGTTATTAACGTCATTAACGGCACTAATAGTGACTTTATGTTATTATTATTATTATCACTATTGTTTAAATAATGTTATTATTGTTACCATCATTATTCTTATTATGATTACTATTATCGTTATTAAAATTATTATTAATTCTATTATTATTATCATTATTATTATTATTATCGCTAATATTAATATTGAAGTTATGAGTGAAAGTTGGAAATTATCAAGAACATGTGATTATGAGTTAATCAATGTAACCAAGTGACGGTTATGATAATGATTACGAATGGGCTCTCGGATTAAGCTATGTATGAATTGATCTTCTGGATTTAGAATAAAAGTATTCACTCTTGATTAAATAAATTGACGCATATGTGTACATGTGTTATGTGATGACTTGAATTAAAAGCTATTAATCACTTAAAGTGAAATATCGGAGGGAAATGATGAACAGGTTGCCCTGTATGGGAGGTTCAGCGGCCACCTACAGGTTATCTGGCTACTATGCTGATTTTCTGTTACTTGTCTTCCTTCTATCTTGTTGTGATCCAAGTAGAAGGGGTGTGCACACTAGGGACTCTGTTATTATGGCCATTATGTTATCCGTAGGTGGTTACAGGGGATTGACCCCGGCCTACAATGTTGAAGTAAGTGGTTACAGGGGATTGACCCCGGCTTACTGGCGTTCTCTTTCCTCTCCATAAATAACTGGATTAATTGAACTTATGCGATTATTCATTGTATATATACGTGTATGTGTGCTATGCTTTTCAACCCTGTTAACCTACTATTTTACAAAGTATTTTCAACTTAAGTATTTTACGGGATGGAGTTGGAATTACTCAGTTTTTCTGATTTTTGGGAGCTTGTCTCTCTTGTTTCTTTTCAATGTATTTGTGCAGGTGGGTGATCGACGGGGGAACAAAAGGGAGATCATTAAGAGTTGTCATCCACTTAGCTTATGATTTAGCTTCCGCTGGAACTCTAAAATACTTTAGTAATTAGTAATATTTAATGAACAATTTACGTGGTTGTAAGGATTAATTTATTTGAATTTAGTATGCTTTAATCTAGCCTTGCATTTATTTCCAATGAGATAAGTGCGGCGGTAGCACGCCCGTTGAGTCGAACCCTCGTGGATTTTCCCCCATCTCGAGTTTTATTAAATGAAAAAGGGTTCGGGTTGACGGGGATGTTACAATGTTCATCTTTTCGTTCGTCATCTAGACAGACACATCACTCAGTTTAGCCCTCAGCGTTGCTTCAGACGCGACCAAGTCCTTGCGTTCTGCCTCCATCTAAGTAGCCACCTGGTGTCCAGCCAGGCACGTCTGGAGACACTTTACAACACAACATCATGAGCATTCATACCAAGATAGGTCACGTTATAAAAGTCTATTGTGCATATTACACTAACCTTGAAACTTGCAGTGACAGCCTCGACCATGACAGTAGAAGCAGACTCCTTCAATAGGGAGTGAGCAGCAGGGAAGAATAGTTGCTGGACGTCAAGAAACATGTCGACACGACCTTTGGCCAGGCTACCAAAGACTTCAGCAAGGTCAAGAGAAAAGTTCCTCTTGACGCCAACGACAGATGATGTCACAGAGGTGGCGACATGGAAGACTGGTGGACGAGACAACTCGGTCACGATTGGGTTGGCTGAAGCAAGGGGAGTTCCACGATTACGACGACGGTTCAGGAGGTCCGTGGCGGACAAGTTAGCGGCAGAGCAAGTGGATCTAGTCGTGTTTGAAGCAACATTTATGGCGACAATTACAAAATGGCGTAAAAAGACAAATCCATATGCAATTTCGTAGAGGACAATTACAAATGTCACATTCAAAGTTTACCACTTGACATTCTGGGAGAAGTTGGAACTTATCTTTGAAATTCTTCTCGATTAACGATGATAGGCTCGCTAGGGTCACCTGATGTAGCCAAGGGTTCGACGGTCGAGACCAAGTCGTCAGATAGGAACAAGCAACCTGGGCAGGTTCTTTCTTCTTCAGGAATTCGTAAAACCAACTAGGTAAGTCCTTCTGACTCACTTCTAGGAGTATAGTTATCAGTGACGAAATCTGGAAGAAAACAAATGTGAGAAAAAGGTAAGCGAGGATGAACCATTGAAAGACGAGATAAAGTTGAAACAGCAAAATACCTTTAGTTGCCTATGCATGTGGTCCTTATGTATGATTGTATTCCCTTCGTCACCAAAGGAAGATTTTCTTACGAAGAAGTACCTATTCATCCATCCTATATCGTTTATGGGGGTATTGAGGAAAAGAGGTTTTTGGGGAAATTTAGGCTTCAAATTGACTCGACCCTCTCCCGCGGTCCCAGTGGAGTAAGATAAAGCAAGATCCTTTACGTCAAATTCTACCCCTAGTTTGGCATTACACAAGTCTAGGATTCTAAGAATTCGCCAGGTTTGGGGCATAACTTGTCCAGGCGAAACGTGGGCGCCATTGAAAAGTCTTTGGGTTAAAGAAGAAAAAGGGAATCGATGACCGATTTTGAAGGGATATTCAAAGAAAGTGAGCCATCCTAGGCAAGAAAAGTCAGAACGTTTTTCCGGTGTTGGGCTGGATGCATGGAAAGCATTTTCAATGGAAAGTGATTTTCCATGAAACCCATTTTAAAGAGGAAAACTCAATTCTAGATTGATCTTCCTTTGTTTGGTTACCAACAGAGTAACTTTCCTTTCAACCCAATTTCTTTTGTTTGTGTTGTGTGTCATTCGATAGAGTGGAGAAAAGTATGGCCTCCATTGCCTCAATAGGGAAAGTAAATTTCCACCATTGGAAAATGAATTTGAACCCGAGGAGTGATAAACCTCTATCAGTTAGAGGGCACCTTGCCCACTATCAGGGATAGTGTTGTAATTTTGGCATATTAACAAACACAAACAGAGGTTGAATTGTAAATAACTAGTGTATAAGATACAAAAACAGGTGTTGATGTATAGATAACAAGTGCTTTAAACACACAAACATGGGTTTTCATAAAAATAAGGTTGCATTTTTTCGAGGAAAAAGCTGGTAAAAACGCGCAAATCGAGACAACTTTATTTTTTGTCAGAAATCACAGTCTGACTTTTTGACAAAAGTTACACTGAATTCACACCAACAAGGGTTGTTTTGTAAGTAACAAGTGTCTCAAACACATAAACATGGGTTGGTTTATCAATAACAAGTGTTTTTGATACACAAACATGGGTTTATAAATTACAACCTTGTCCCTGATAGTGGGCAATGTGTCCTCTAGCTGATAGTATTTTATCACTCCTCTTTGAACCCATATTTTCTCCTCCCTAATCCGATCCAAACTAGATAGAGGAAAATGAGAATCCTGAAAAACACTTTCCTTTTAATCAGACACAACCTAATACCAAATTTCTAAACTTGTAAAAGAAAACAAATTCAACTTTCTTTAGTACAAAAATTTCGAAATTAGAAAAATCCATTGCCAGACAAAAGGTAAAATAGTAACCATAAAAACATAACCAATCTCATCCCATCCCGTATGAAAAAAAAGCAATGGAAACTCTCAAAAAAAAAAAATCCAAAATTTCAATTAAATTATTTCTTACCATCTTTATTTTATTTTATTTTCATACTAGTTTTGAAGCCCGTGCGTTGCACGGGTTCTTGTTTATATTATTTTTTTGCAAATTTTTTTGTTAACATTGTTGATTTTGTGTTGCTATAAAATGTGATTTTTCAACACCATTTTATTTACATACTTCCTCTGTTCTTTTTCTATTGTAATAATCACCACTTTGGGTAATTTCATCTATTTGGACCACTCCACTTTTAGTAAAAAAACAACTATAATTGACAATATTGCATTTACTTTATGTTAATAAAACCATCATTAATTACTCATCAAATTGCCTCATAAAGTTGTGTTTACTTTATCAACGATTTACTTATCCCCTACTCTTGTTACTTAAAGGGGTACCTCTATGCTAAACTAACTATTTTCATTTCCTTAAAAAAATTGTTGCAGTAGAAAAAGAACGGATAAAGTATTTGTCATTATACTCTAATTTCTAGTTTTGTTATTGCGATATATATATTTTATATTTTTTAATATTCAACTAAATATTGTAGCTAAGTCTATTATTAAATGGTATCCCTATAATTGGTATGACTAATATAGTTAACACATTTTTAACATGAAGAACACCCAATGATACTTGAAGAAAGTAGAGGGTAGTTATTTAATAGATGCATGACTGAAAAATTACAGAAAACATGAGTATCAGCCACAACTTCAACTTTTAATGGCACATAAACACTAACACATATAGAATGGAAGATGGGAAAGTGAAAAAAAGATCATAATGACGGTATCGTGAATAAAATTAATTAAATATAAAACTAACCTCTACTAATAATTGAAAATATTGTTTAAGAGAAAAATATACCTCTTCATCCATCATGACCATATCAAGACTTATCAAACTTTCTCCTTTTTTTTTTATGATCCGTGACCTCAAATAGTCTAGAAACGCGAACCTTGATTTCCCAATTAGTTTAGTAGAATCAAGTTCATGCAGAAAAGAAAAAGATCTGACATATAGATATATGTGAAAAGACAAACATAAATAATTATGTATACAATACATATTCTATGAATAAAATAATTAGAGAATTGCATTATACCTTTGCAATGTCGTTGACAAACTTTCATTTGATTCATGTAATGCCACCATAGTATGCTATAGGTTCAAAATTATAAATATGTATTTTTATCTTTATATAACTCAAATTTTAAAAGTATGATTTTCAAAGATATAATTGATATTGTCTCATATAATACGCTATTTTTATAGTTATTTTTACATGTAATTAAAATAAAGAATAAATAATACGTTATTGTTCATCCAAATAAATAAATTTTCATAAGTTGTAAAACTATATTGTATATGGAACTTATTTCGAAGCATATTTCGAGCACTCTCCAATTATAATAAAAATTATAATATTGCGAATTTATAACAAAAGTTATATTCAATTTACATGGTATAATAATTTAGGTTGTTTATCTAAAATAAAAATGTAATCTTTACTTATCCAAAACCTTATATGTATTTATATCTATGGTGAAAACTATTTAAAAAAAAAAAAATTCAAATTAAAAACTATAACATGAAATGATTAGATGGAGCTATCTATAATATTCTAAGGTTGTTTTTTAAAATCAAACTCTAATTTTTTCATCATCCAAAATTCTAATATATATGTAACTTTATCGCTATAGATTTTAGTTTTTGTTGTAACAATAAATTTTACTTAATAAATTTTGTTGCAATACTAAATTATTTTGGTTAAGTGGAGCAATTAAGGCTGAGGTTTTGAAAGATAATATGTCTAATTCTGTAAATGGGACCTATTATAAAATGATATAATCACATATTGTACACTATACTTATAGCTTAATTATTATTATATTTATCTAAAAGAAAGACTAAAAAATGTCTTACCATTCATCTAATTAAATATAATTTTATGAGTTGTAAAACTATATTGTAAATGGTTGTCATTTTGAAGCATATTTCAAGCACTTTACAATGGTAAAAAATTATAATGTTTTGAATTAGGTAGCAAAAGTTATATTCAATTTACATAATATAATAAGTTAGGTTGTTTATTCAAAACTAAACGTAAATATCTCCCTATTCAAAACTCCTTTTATGTATTTAAATATGTGTAGAACTCTATTTTTTATTATATTTAAAATAAAAATTAATGACATGGCAATCCTACGTGACACTCTCTATTCATAAGTTGTAGAACTATTTTGTATATGGATCTTATTTCGGAGCATATTTCGAGCACTATCCAATGGTACAAAAATTATAATATTCCGAATTACGTAGCAAAAATTATACACAAATTACATAATATAATAATTTAAGTTGTTCCTTTTATGTATTTAAATATGTGTAGAACTCTATTTTTTATTATATTTAAAATAAAAATTAATGACATGGCAATCCTACGTGACACTCTCTATTCATAAGTTGTAGAACTATTTTGTATATGGATCTTATTTCTGAGCATATTTCGAGCACTATCCAATGGTACAAAAATTATAATATTTCGAATTACGTAGCAAAAGTTATACACAAATTACATAATATAATAATTTAAGTTGTTCATTCAACACGAAACTCTAATTTTCGCTTATCCAAAGCTCCTTATATGTATTTAAATCTATGTGGAACTCTATTTTTGTAAAAGCAAAATAAAAATTGATGACATGGCAATCCTACGTGGCGCGCTCTATGAGCTCGAAATCTTGAGGAGCTCCTTAGGCTCCCGAAAAGTTCCTCCTTTATATATATACTAGCCTTTTATGCACGCGATGCGTGCGATGATATTTTTAGGCATAACTATTATTAAGTATCAAACAAACAGAAAAAGAAAGTTAGTATCTTAGTCCACCCCCATTTTATGAATATGATTATTTGAAATACTTACAATTAGTATATTAAAACACTTTAATAAATAAGTATAAGTAAAGAAATTGCATTTCTAACTACTTTTTTGTTGAGTTTAACTAATTTTCTTGAAAATCCACGCACACTCATCGCCTGGCCAACTTCAAATATGTAATCAACAAGGTGGAACCGATTAATCTCCATGGTCTTGCTTGGTGGACGTAAAAAACCATGAGTATTCTTTAAAACCGAAAACTTTCATAACTTTGTTGAAAACTGTTGCTCTTCCATTAGGCTGCAATTAATAGAGATATTAGTTTTTAGTTGCAAAACGATATGAAATTAAAAATGTTTGGAACACTTGACAAACCTGTTGAAGTATTGATTTGATTTCAGTCGGAGTACACCGCAACATGTGCTGAGTTAGGTCATTCATCAATGTTACTCCCATTCCACCACTCTTGTCAGAAATTATGAGTCGAAGCATTAATCTGTTAACGGGAAAATACAATCCATAACATTTGTGAATATTTGTAATATATCTAGATGATGTTGTAAAGTGTATACCTTGGAATAGTTGCAACATTTGTTAGATTGCACCGTACACATCTATGGACCGTTTCAGTGATGACGATTTTTTTTAGACAGCGGTTACATGCTTCGTAAATAATGTCATCAGGTTGTGACTCAATACGCCTCACATGAGCTACTAATCGACAATAATGAACCTATCATATAAAACAACAAATATACGTTATTTTTTTTATAAGTCCTCTAATAAACAAATTGAAAATGTTTGTAGTTATTTACATTCTTGATAGTAGGTAATTTTAGATATCCGAGTACGAATGGCATTATAAACCGCAATTGATGAATGCATTGCAAATGGACATGAGCGGAAAGCCGTAACCCGTTTTTGTGCCGCCTTCTCCGTGTCATACCTAAATCAAAGCAATATATGAGAATTAGTTTGCTATACATATTAATGGTGCGTAGAATTTTTTTTTGTTTAGCTGATTTGTGTGAAATTGAATGTTGCATACCATGCAGATAATAAATTGGTACATTTGTTCTCAGTATTTAAGTATATTCTGCTGTAATAGCCTGTTGTAAGATATACCCCTGTTCACATAAATGATTCCAAAAATTAAACTTGTTCAACCATATACATACACAAAATGTAGAAGCAATATTTTTGTTGTATGGGAAGTGATGTTATTCGTACCGTGGTAATTTTTCACATGAAGCCCACATGCGACAACAATTGAATGTTGTTTACCATAATCAAATGGTCCATCTCCGAAGACATGAACATAATCATTCCAAATCGTTAATTTGATAATGATCCACCTGGAAAGAATAAAGTTATGTAATCGTCAAGAAAAACAATGCACCATAATATTCAATTGTGATAATAAATGAAGAACGTGCACGTACGTGTTATCCATTATTGCAACATCTCTTTTAAAAGAGTTGTTTCCAACCGGCTGAATCGGTGATACATCAAGGAGTATTCCAATGACATCTGAGAAACGTTCAAAGTACATTAAATATGTGTTTTTGTAGTGACAACATGTATATGGTTTGAAATAAGTAGAGTTTACCGAATAATTCGTCACTTGCTATCGACATGACACCATATATGAGATAAGGGCACTCTCTTGTAAAAAAAGACAGCATTCTAGGGTCATCTTGATCTTCAAGAATGACATAAGATGCATCGATCCAACAACATCTGTTTGTAATCATGCACAATGTCATTTGTGTAATCAGCAGGAACTATCTGTACAGATTGGAGCACATAGATGTAGCCTACTTGAAATCTCCCAAGAAATCTCTCAATATGAGGGGAGAATACAGTGCATTGTATGCCATCACCCTATAAAGGCAATAAAGATAATAAAATGTTATGGGTGTGAGAAGCATATTTGACATTATAATAAGAGTAATTTAAAAGATTTACCTCACTATCCACAAAAAGCATTTTCCAAATTTGTTTGCAAGCTCCACGATGTGTGAAGGTGAAAATGTCGAAATTATGAACCAAACGTGCTCGCACATCATATCTCCGTACTCCGCAAGGAAACAAATGGGCAAAGGGTGTACAATGATATTCCATCCTAACAATTATAACAATTACATGCAAATATATACAAAACATTAATGTCAATTAATATTATAAAATCAAAAAAATTTCATACTTTATAACCATCTATGAACTACATACTATCACAAAGTATAATTCATAACACTCCTTCCTTAAATTTCATGAAAATATGGTCCTAAGAAATATTGAAATGAGATACACTATGTAGAAAGTAACAAAACTTCCTTATAGACAATATTTTTTGTGAACACTCCTGCCTTTCCTATAATCTTTCCATTGTCGACTGCAATCTTTGTCGTGTTCTCAGAGATTCCACGCGAAAGGGCAACATACAACTGCCCGTGGCTAAATACATGATCAGGAAGATATATCCCAACATGTGGGATGGTTTGCCCTTGAGACTTGTTTATAGTTAAACCAAAACTCAACTTTACAGGGAATTGCTTTCTGACCATCTCAAAAGGTAACCTAATATCTTCAGCAGTTTTCAACGGAATTCTTGGCAAGAAGACCCTGTTTCCCCTTGCATGTCCAGTTAAAATCTCAAAGATCGATGAAATGATCCTTTAGTGAATGACAAAGTAGTCGCGTTCCATTACAAAGACCATTTTTAGGATCGATATTCCTGAGTAGCATTAGAGGAACACCAGGTTTCAGTTTGAGCACATGTGGAGGCAATCCTGACGCGACAATTGAATTTAGGAACTCTTGTTGATACATGTTTCTTGTATCATCAGGCACTGAATCAAATGAGTAGTATGTTCGTCCTTCTCCGAGAAATCGTTCGATAACCTTGTCATTGATTCTATCAGCATCTTCGTTTAATGGAGTGATGATTGCCCTTTCTACCATAAAATTTCCGTCACCGATGTGTTCATTTAGATTGGGGAAAATTTGGTCAATCAACCCATCAATCGATGTATCGAACAAAGTAGGTATGACCATTTGACTCGGCAATTTTATCATATCATCTGAGATGGTAGGTTCATCACCATTTCCAATAGAGAGTAAGAAATTAGAGAATCCATTGTCATGTCTAGATCTCATGTTTTCTCTCAATTGCAGAACGGAAATATGATTCCATAGTGGAGACCTTATTAAGGATGCATCAATCATTTGAGCTCTTGTTCCATTTCTCACAACAGGTAGAACTTGTCTGAAATCCCCACCAAACACAATTATTTTCCCCCCAAATGGCAAGTCATTTCCCATTAAATCCTTAAGTGAACGATCAACTGCTTCAAACTGATACCTATGTGTCATTGGTGCCTCATCCCATATAATAACTGAAGAATGTTTTAGAAGAAGGCCGGTTTTTGAACCCTTTGTAAAGGTGCATGACGATAAGCTATCTGGTTTTAATGGTAGCTGAAAAGTTGAGTGTGAAGTTCTCCCTTGGTGCAACAATGTGGCAAAAATTCCGAAGTTCTTTGTTGGGATAACTATCTCACCTCTACCTTTTACAGTAGCTAATATAGCTCGATACAGATATGTTTTTCCAGTACCACCGGGACCATCAACGAAGAAAGTACCACCATTTTTCAAAGTGATAGCATTCATCACTGTGTCATATGCACGTTGTTGATCGGCATTCAACTTGCCTATGCACTCGATATCCTCAGTAGGAACTGGCACTGAGAAATACTCCTCCATTATTTCAGATAGCTCATCAATGTTCTCAACGGATTCTGGTAAATTTGGCAATTCATTGTAGTCTGAAATTGTTTTCCTTAGCGGTCGTAATAAGCGATCCAAGTCTTTAAGAAGCTTGTAAGTTAAAAGTTCATTGTTGTTTGTCGTGCTTGAAGACGGGTAATCCTCAACCAAGTGTGGGAAGAACTCATCCCACAATGCACGTAACCCAGATGGTTGACAATATATTAAGATAGTTGCAAACAATCGTCTCAGTGCCGACGGCATTCTTACCTGACATGCTTCTGTAAGACATTGACGTATGCTTTCATCATTCTCAATAAGACCTAAGGACTCAGCTGCAGCTCTAAATGTAGGGTGGGGTATCCCATTGACAGTCCTTAAATGCTCATATGATTGTGGCCCTTTGACATGGTTTAGTAACATTCTTAGGTAAAACCTTTCCGCATCCAGAGGCGAAGCTACATACAATCGACCAATTACTCTCTGCATGGTTTTCCTTCGGTGCCACTCACGTGTGGAATTAATCCATCTATATTTTTCTGGGAATTCTCGATATAGGTAACCTCTGGCTTCAGGATCTACTGAATTCATCTTGAAAAACTCAGTCAACATTGTTTTGGAGCTCCTTGGGTCAGCCAAAACACTTTCGATAAAGGTCGGTTTCCTTCGAATCTTACTTGGTGCATGTTCGGCAGATGAACTTGTAGGCGGTCTACAGACGGGTTCATCCGAGTCATTGGAAATTTGTAAAATTTCCACATAGCTTCAGGTGCACAAATCCATTTTGCATCAACGAACTGTGCAATCTCATCCCCTTTATGAACTTCCATGGAAACTCTATCTGAACCCTTATGGATGTATTTGTATAAATATTTGACACACTTAATGCCGCCGCATATCTCTACATTAATGTGACAATCATACTTATTCAACAACCATGGGTTATATGGAACTACCCATCGATTATCTACTGTTACTCGCGAATTCTCACGTAATGGTATAGGTGGAGCATCTTGACGCCGGCGGTAGATGGGATATGAGTCATTTCCTTGCTTTGTACAATTAGAGAATGACTTAGGAAACCCCTTCTTACAACTCCCTTGTTTCATGCATGGTGAACGTGAATTCTGGACACCACATGGGTTGTGAATCATGTGTTTAAGAATCCTTTTGCGGAGCTCTGGCTCTTGTTGTTGGTCGGGAATTTTCGCTCTCACTATTTTATCATAATCATCGAGTGGTAAGCTTGTCACTTTGGTCAAGAATTAGTAACATATGAACATGTGGAAGTCCTCGTTTTTGGAATTCAATCACATATACATAAGCAATTACCTTCCCGAGAACATTCCTTTCCAACACATCCTTTTTTAATTCCTCAAGCCTGGCATGAAATACCCTTGTTAGCAAGTCTGGACGATCATGAGGTTGTTGGCCGGGTAATAGTCCGCTACTATTTCGGCCACGATGGATTGCACGTCATAGTAAGGAATATGTCTGGCTTGCCAAATTTTTGCACCAAGGCCATTGCATCTTGGTATCGCTGATGCATATCTCGCGGACTTCCAACAAATGACGACGGAAGTATAGTTCTTCGTCCAACATTTTCTACATGTAGGTAATAAAGTGCACAAAATAAGTTTTAAATAATATAGATGTGTATATCGAAGTAGACCATTACCGGTATTATGTGAAATCTATCATGCCCGTATTATGTTCTCCAAAGATTGTATGAATCCTCTAGTCCCTTGTACAAATTCGCACGAATTGTGTCTTGGTTGAGTGCAATCCATCTCAAATTGGATGCTTGCATCTTTACACAATTGTCCACCGCAAATTGTTGAAGTTAAGCGGCCAGCTCTTAAGATAATAGAATCATAACATTCTCTCATCTATTTCACGTATAAGTTGGTTAAGAAGTTAGAGTAATCATAATGATTAACATGGATGATGGAGAATGGTTGTGATATTGTATGTACCGAAACATATACGAATAGAATTCTCGACATGTTATCTTCTTGCCAGTCATAGATCCGGTGTTTAAATCCCAACCATAAGAGCCGTACGGAAATAATAGAGGATATTGTAGTGGATCGTAATAGCCTTAGTCTCTTTGATAAACATGAGTTGTCCAAAGGACTCGACTCTACCATGACATCCCTTTCTTTCGGGTTGGCAATATCATCACCCCCGACAACAACCGCCGCAACTTGAGAGGTCAAGGCATTGAATAATTATGTTGGTTAGGAGGTTGCTTCTTTTATGACAAACTTGCATTGTTGTATGTCATCTCGTTGAGCAAGATGTCGGAGAGTACGGACAAAAGGATTGTGGTCGTTCAAAATATTTTTTATCCTATCAATGATATCCACTCTTAACGTTGCATTTTCTCGCCATTCGATGCTCATTTTCATGCTCGTATCATATATGTACATTTGGAGGTATCGAGGACGATCATTTGAGTTCAAAGGTAATAAACCACCAATACGATGATAAATTGAACCGTGAGCACGATATGTGTACACACCTTGACGTGCATCGGCTAATTCGTCATCTATAACGACTCCCATTGAAGTGAATGCAAAAACATGATTATACTTCCGAATGTTCGCCCGAAATGTTCCCCATCCTCTCCTTGATCAGAATACAGGCCTAGTAGAGCAGGTGACAAAGGGAATTCAGGTAATCTAATCTTCCCGCTCAAACAACATAATTCGATGATTCACAAACGAAAAGTCGTGCTTCGACGGTGTGGACATGTTGTCATTGGAGGTAAAGTGAATATGGGAACCCCTTTACTCTCTTGGTAATCCCTTGCACAATTGTGATATCCACGTCGCCCAACCTTCCAAATCCTTATTCCGTAAGTTGCATCTCGTGGCGTGTTATTGACATTGGAAGTGCTACTTTGACCAACACAGAAGTGTCGAGTCGGCATGTTACTTTTATCTTCTTTTCTGATTTCTTATGGAAATTAATTAAATTTAAGTCAAATTATATAAAAAAGCCCTTTTCGTCTCCATCATTAGTCGAACATAACAGTTGCTATTGTTTTTTTCAACAAATTTGAAACAACTTGCAAGATTAAAAGAATTATGTACCTTTTTTGGAAGTTCGTAAATCGCCGACGAATGTGTGATATCCCGTCGAAATAGTATGTTTTTCTCAGATTTGTGTTGACGTTGTAGTGTATTAGCAATTTTTGTGAGTTTGTAATTATGAATGGTTATTGAGAACAATCATTTGTAAGTGAATTTTTGTGAGTATTTTTGTATGTATAGACGTTCTACAGCATTAGTTGTAGTTTGAAATTAATTTTTTTAGTTTTTGTAAACTTTCCTGGTCATTCGAGTGATTTTGATTAACGTGATTTTCTGAATTTTATGACTCATTTGTAAAGTTTCCTGATTTAAATGATTTTTGAGTGATTGTTTTAAATTAATTTTCGGTAAGTGTTGTATGAATCCCCGGATCAGTTTTTGATATTGGGTTTGTAATTTAGAAAGGGAAGGGGGTAAAATAGTCTCTTCAACTGGGGACACCATAGCTCACCCCTTCCCTTATGTAATAGAGATTGATATTGATTGATTTGGTGTTTGAAAAAAAACACAAAAAACCCTCCTCCTGCGTGCCCAATCTATTCCCTCTATCACTCTCACCTCGCCTGTCGCCTCCTTCCAACAGTCTTTAATAAGTTCTCCCAAGGGTTTCCTTTCCTCCCAATCTCCATTCCGACTCTCATCTCCTATTTTCTCTCTCCTCGAACCCCCGCCTCTCTTTCTCTCTCCTCCTTCGATCATCAATGGCTTCCTCCGACTCTCGCAATCCCATCTCTGTCACCCCTCCCAACCAGATCTCCAAAGGTATTTCCCTTTTCCCCTTTCTCTCTCCTCCCTATAAATTAGGGTTTTGACAATTTTCTCACTTTACTCACTTCAGTTGAGTTAATTTGTGTTGTTGTTCTTTAAAATCCTAATTTGTGTTTTTGTAAAATACATTCGTTTTGTCTTATGTTATGTTATTGGATGATTGTTTTTGTCCGAATAAAATGGAGCAGTGAGGTGAAATCAGAAATGTCCATTCTTCTGATAAGAATTTCCAGCCATTTGCCTTAGTTTAATGAACTGTTCTAATTGGGTTAAACCAAGCTATTGATCTTGTCAAATAAAAATCTTTTATGTTTATCCGGGTTTTGTGTGCTGACTTAAGCAGTTAGTTTTTTGTCTTTATTCTAGGACCGGTTTATGTAATATTAAACAGAGCTAATTCTTGGAAAAAAAGGATATCTTTTGTTGTCAATGCTTTTGAGCTTTTACCGGCAGCCGGTAGGGACAGAGATTGGGTAGCGAATTCGGTAGCTTATAGAGTATTGATTTATTTCAAACTCTAATGTTGTCTTGATTATGGGATTGAGGAATACAGAAACACAGATGGCAACAAGAAAAACAAGTAGTCAATATGTGTCTTTTTTGACAGGTTAAGAAGGGATGTAAATATGCAATCTTATATTTTAACTGAAGGCGTTGTGAGAAGTTTCTGAAGACCTGTTACTTGGGCTCTATAAAAGTGGCGCACTTGTTGAAAGTGTCCAACTTGGATAATGAAGAACTTTGTTTTATATGTTCTTTTTTTTGTTTTTTATGAATTTTGAAGGATCACCAAGTTTCCATATTTATTTGAGGCATTGGATATGTGTACATCAATGTAACTGGAGAGTAAGGGAACATAATCAAGACATGGTGTAAAACAATGTTTTAGAAGAAAAACGATTGAGTGGTGAATCAAAAAATTTCTACTGAGTATTTTGCTTTGCATAAATAGTAGTAGAATTAACAAGAAATATTGGTTTATGTACAAGCAAATAATAGTCAAGTTCTTTTTATTTATTTATTTATTTATTCAACTTGCTATATTCTCTTACATCCACCGCCGCTCCTCTCTTTTTTTCTTTTTACTTGAGTTACTGCTTCCACCCTCCTTTATATATTTTTTTGGCAGGCCCTCACTCCAAGAGGTGGTGGTTGTGTGTGTTGACTTACCCCCTTTGTGTATTATAAATTTGTAAATTTGCTTACTACATATGTTGAAAGGGGGTAAAGGCGGTGTTGGCAGAGAGAGAGAAAGAGAGAGAGAGAGCTGGTGGTGGGGAGATAGAAATGATGGCGCAAGAGATAGAAAAAAGGGTGTTAGAGTGATAGGAAGAGGTGCAAGGTCGGTGGGTGGTGGAGAGCTTAGTTCTAAAAAGCGCGCCTTGGCGTCTCCAGCGACGGCGAAACCGCATCCCAGGCGAGGCTACGTACAACAGGTGCTAATCCGCCTCTAGTGAGGCGCAAAACGACCGCTTTTGGTAGAGAGGCGCATGAGAGGGTGGGAAAAAGTAGAGTTGTGTTTAAATGTTAGAAAAAACCGAACTTTTTAAAAATTGCAGTAGCTTTTATATTCTTAATAATTATTTTAGTATAAAATATGTTCTATGATTGATTATTAAGGTTTTTGGCATCAAAGTTGCACCTCCCCTGCCAGATGCTTACCCCTTCGCCTTGCACCTTGGCCTCCCTTAGCTTCGCGCTTTGCTCCTCGGTGCGCCTTGTGCTTTTTATAACTAAGGCGAAGAAAGTGAAGGGTGGTGGGTGGGTGGGGGAAGAAACCAATTGAAGTGAAATTCCTATGGGTTCCTCCTGACTTTTTGTATCATTGTATGGAAATAGTCAAATGCCTCAATGGCAAGCTTCAGGTTTTTTGTATTTCTCCAAAGAACACTCACATTTTAGGACCATCCATGATAATCTTCAGGTTATGTTTTAAGGCCCATTAGAATCTTAATGGCACGTTGTGCAATTATTCATTGTAATCTCCATGGTCACTTTTAAGTAGTGTTGGTTTTTGAAAGGGGTATTTGGTGGATATCATGAATAAGTCCGGAGTGTGAGAGTTATGCCAAGACAAAAGGAACATTTAGTGCTTGTTTGGTTGCAATGAGAATTATTTTCTCATAGGAATTTATAATTTGTGGGAATTGAATTCCCTTATGAAAATCCTAGGAATTAGCTTAAGTTGTTTGGTAGTCATAAGGGAAGTTGTGATTCATAGGAATTAATGCAGGAATTGTGAGTGACCAAGGGCCTAGGTAGCACCG
This sequence comes from Beta corolliflora, assembly GCA_947648045.1. Lineage (NCBI taxonomy): Eukaryota > Viridiplantae > Streptophyta > Magnoliopsida > Caryophyllales > Amaranthaceae > Beta > Beta corolliflora. The sequence continues at coordinate 1,581,183 of CANSZD010002999.1, forward strand.
ATACGGGGACGGGTACCGGGACGGATGACGACGAAATCAAAATTTTCGAGGACGGGTACGACTTGGATTCGGCAAAAAAAAATCTATAACATTTTAATGAAAACTATTACGTTAAATTTTTCCTACATAAAATCTCAATTTAATTTTTGTACAAAAATATTAAAAGACAATACATATAAAAATATAAAGAATAAGCTTTCCTTTTTAGAATATAAAAATATTTATAGGGTTATAAATAATTTGATTTAGTAAAAAAAAAGAAGAAAAGAAGCATAATTCAGAGAAAGACGAAAGTGGTTCAAAACTTTATTTTATTTAAAAATATTAGTTCGACAGCTGTACTACACCACTATAGAAAGAAAAAAAACCAACCCAACACTCAAATACGTGAGAGAAGAAGTGAGGAGAGGGAGAGAAAAATAAAAATAAAATAAAACAAAACCCTAGAATTCGAAAGAGAGTAAGAGACTCACCTAGTTCAGGTGAGAGAAGGAGGAGCAACTCGGCAGTCGGCGAAGCACTTCGAAGGAGACGACGACCGGCGAGACGACGAGGGTATGCGGAGGACTTCGAAGGAGTTTGACCCTTCTCAGTTCAAGTGAGAGAGAATTGGAAATTTTCAAAAAACCCTAGAATCGGATTTTCCCCCTTTAAAATTTCATTAAACGTTATTGGGTACGTGGATATCCTCTCAAATACGTCCCCAACCCGTACCCGAATTCACCCTAAGCGTACCCAAAATTAATCCACGTACGCACCCCTTTAGATTCGTTTTTGGGGACGAATTCATAGATAATCCGTCCTGTACCCGTCCCCTGTACGTGAGTCGGCGTCCGGGAGGCGTACCCGTGCTTCATAGCAAAGGGGTGGGTAGGTAAATCAATTCCTTCATTTTGTGGGAATTTCAAATTCTCATGAATTTCAATTTCCCCCATTTTTGCATTTTAGTATCAACCATACAACAAACCATATTATAAATTTCCACGAATTTCCATTTCCCACATAATACAAGGTCAACCAAACAATACCTTAGGTTACATTGGCTAGTTCCCCTCTTAGCTCTTGTCTTCTTTTTCATTGTTGATATCAATTAATGTGTCCTCATGTAGGTTTAATGGAACAAAGCTGGATACCTTTATATCAAACATCTCGCAGCCATCAAAGATAAAAGTAATTTTTTTTGTTATATAATGTATGTTTTGGATTTTTGCCAAACATTTTATTGCAGAATTATACAGAACTCCTCCTTAAATACCTAGCCCATTGAACACTGCTGTATGACAACTTGGATGCATTTAACTTCATGTTTCCACATGTAATTATGCCATCATCCCAAGAAATTCAATAGATTTTGTTGCAAAGTCATGCAGCTTACACTTTTTGTTACTCCTGAAGCTATTACAGTTGAATTACAAATGGTCCAATTCCTTTTTCAGTATGAAATTTTTTCTGAAGTAGCAAGGTTACTAGCTGTCAGTATCTGCGTTTTGATACAAATAGGTTAGATTCTTTAAAAGTGCTATAGAAAAGGTTTTTGCAGTAAATGGGATGACGATATCAGTCAACATTTGAAATACACGGAATGCGTCTCCATACCAAACCCTTGATCTTAATAGTTTTGTTATGTGGACGATAATAACCTCATACAAAATTCTTCAGCTCTTCCTTCATGCACAGCTGTGAATTGACTTTGTTGCTCTTTTTCTCCCTCTTTTGGCACGCTCTTTATGGGTTTTAGCTTAATTGCCCCCCCAATGATGGCTGGCTATATTGTTGCTCTGATATATGCCTCAGTTAGGGTTGAGGTGGCTAGTTCTGATGCTGATAGTGTTAGTATTTTGCTTGGTGTAGTAAACTTTTAGTGAATACAACCCTTGATATATTTTTAATTCCTACTATAAAGTTAGCAGGTTAAAAGCTGGCTTTTCTTTTTCAAGTTTACATCTTGGTGGAGAGTGGGTAGATCTTAAAGAATGAAGTTGTTAGATATACATCTTCTTAAGATTTTCTGAAGTTTAACTTATTTGCCCTATATTTTTTATTTTTGCAGATATCCCAGGGTCAGACAATCCTATTCCGCTTTCACCTCAATGGCTTCTCCCTAAGCCAGGGGAGAATAAGACTGGGATATCATTAGGGGTTTGTATCATTATCTCTACTTTCTATTGGTAGATTTTGTGAAAATGATGTAGTTTGGTACTGTAACAAGGTGTACGCTGGTGTTGCGCTCTAGTTTCCTGGTTTATAAGCAGAATAATGATGTTTATATCTGTACAGGAAAATCGTCCAAGCCCTTCCACTGGTGATCGCTCAGATGTCGCTAAGTCTCCAGGCAATGGTGAGGAATTACATGATAACCAGAAGAAAAAGGATGTATTCAGGCCAACTTTTCATGATGCAGAATCTGGGCGTCGCGACCGCTGGCGTGATGAAGAAAGGGACACTAATCCATCAGCTCGCAGGGACCGTTGGAGGGAGGGAGACAAAGATATTGGTGACAGTCGGAAGACGGACCGGTGGGTTGATAATTCGTCCACTAGGCACTTTGCGGAAGCACGTCGAGCTGCATCCGACAGGTGGGCTGATCCAAGCAAGGAGAATAATCATGATCAGCGCCGTGAGAGTAAGTGGAACACACGCTGGGGTCCAGATGATAAAGAGGTGGATAAGTGGACTGATGTTGGGAAACAGGCTGACATGCCTCATGATAAAGGGCCATCTCTTATAGCAAGTCATGGGAAGGATGAGAGGGAAGGTGATCATTATCGGCCGTGGAGACCTAACTCTTTGCAATCTCGTGGAAAAGCAGAGATACCACATCACCAGACTCAAATGACGAGCAAAGAAGGTCCTATGTTTGGCCATGGGAGAGGACGTGGGGAAAATGTTCCAACTTTTTCTGCTGGTCGTGGAAAGGTTTTTTTTGGTGTTGGGAGTAATAGTAATTATTCCCTTCACTCTCACTCCTCTGACAGAGTTGATAATGGTCATGGAGAATCTTCCCCTTTCAGATATAGTAGAACAAAGTTACTCGATGTTTACCGGCTGACTGATGTAAGATCTTCAAATGAGGTGGATGGACTGATGCAGGTTTCCTCTCTCACCCAGGAAGAACCTTTGGAGCCCCTGGCACTTTGTGCACCTACCCCTGAAGAATCAGTAAGTTAAATACATGTTATTCTGTGTGACTTTGACTGCTGTCATTCTCATAGTCTATGATATTGCACAGGCTATTTTGAAGGGCATTGACAAGGGGGAAATAGTAAGCAGTGGTGCTCCCCAGATTTCCAAGGATGGATCTACAGGACGAAGTTCAAATGATTTTGCTCCGTCAAGACGAGCAAAACATGGTATAATTGTCCTTGTTATTAATTTCTTACTCTAGTGGGATCTAGGGAATTTGATTTTTTCTAATGCAGTTACTAAACCATATGCAACTTCCTTTTGATAGGCAGCAGGGATGATATAACTCTTCCTCCTGATGAAGCCAATGATAAAGCTGACCATGCTAAGGGTGCTTATCCAAATATTTCAGATTGCTCTCTTCATGAGAAGCAGATGCATACGTATGGTTCCAATGTGACTATGGATAGCAATGAGAAGCACCAGTTTTATGGCGAGACTAAATTTAGAGTTCCAGGTAATGACTTCTAGAATTTGTAAAAGCTGCCCAAGCTTGTATATCTACCTGATTTCTACATAGGTTGTGGTGGTTAAGGCATGCTGATGCTGGCCATATCTACTGGGCAATGGAGTGGTTATTTTTTTGCTTCGTTGAGAAATGGAAGCATTTTTAATTCATCTCTCATCTTGATGTATAATTTGAACTTATATTCAAATTTGAGTTTAGAGTTGATTGGATGAGCCTTATGTTTATGCCTGACATTTGAATTTTCAAAGTTACAAAATTTAATTCTAAGTTTGGGCACAAACTGAACTGTATGACTTTTATCTAGAAAGGTAGATGTTTGAAAAGTGAAGAAAAGATTATTTAATTTGTGATTTAATTTTTCAATTGCTCATGGTTTTTGAATCTTGATCTGAGATGTTTTGAAATTTGTAAACGTGAAGCCTGAAAAATATTTTGTAAATTAGGATCATAGGATAAGATCTGGTAATTTTTTGTCCATTATATGATTATGGATGGATACAAATTTCATGATCAAGTTAGAGATGGTATAAATTGGTTGCATCCTTTTTACTCCGTTTAGGATTAAAAATGATGATGAAAGGAATGTTCGTGGTGTATGAGTGTGATTTATGGTGAGTAATGAATTTGTGTGTAGCTTGTTTGAGTTGCTCTAGTGTTTTTTATTTTTTCTTATGTATATTTTTACTTGTCGTTAGTTTACTATTTAAATGTATTCTTTGGCTTGAGAGCAGCTGCTAGGGATGATGATACAGCTTTAAAGAAGGGTGATGAAATTACTGATAATAGAGATTCTGGCATTAAGGGGCGTGTTTATGCTCAGTCTGGAACTCCATGGCGGTCACCTTCTGTTGAAGAGCACTCAAAAACTCACTCACGTGATTGGCTTGACACTACAAGTGATATTCGCTCGAGAAGTCCTGACATTAACTGGTCACAAGCTGTGAAAGATAATTCTAATGAATGGGAAAATGCTTTAGCTGATCCATCTTATGCTCACAATGAGCTGAAATGGAAAATTGGTGAAGATTCTGCTGTTAGAAAACATACTGCTGTGGTAGTTGACCGAGAGCAAGAGTCAAGGAAGCTTTTGCACCCTACTCCAGAGGACCTACTCCTTTATTATAAAGATCCACAAGGTCAAATTCAGGGACCCTTTTCTGGTAGTGATATAATTGGGTGGTTCGAAGCTGGGTATTTTGGCATAGATCTACTTGTTCGTGTGGTAAATGCTCCAAATGATTCTCCTTTCTCTTCACTTGGTGATGTGATGCCTCACTTACGAGCTAAAGCAAGACCACCTCCTGGGTTTAATACAGCAAAGCCTAGTGATGTAGCTGATGTGTCTAGTAGGTCAAGCTTAAGTGGATTCGGGAAGGTCCTCCCTGGTTCTAGTGGGATTGATTTACTCGGGAATGAGCATAGGCATTTGCACGGGTCGTCAACTGAAGCTGAGAATAGATTTTTGGAGTCACTAATGTCTGGAGACGTGACCAACTCTCTGAGATTTGCCTCCACGGAAGGTTTGCTAATATTGCTAGATGTTTTAATCATAGTATTGTCATTTGTTTGCAAAATATTTTGGGATTGCTGATCACCAAAGTGTTGTTTTTTATCATTTTATTGGGCTATGACATGCAGGTCTGCAAGGATTTGTAGGACAAACTTCTAGTAGTATTCCCCCCTTGGGTGCCGAAAGTGGAGATGCCCTCAACCTTTTGGCGCAAAGAATGAACCTTGAACGACAAAAATCATTGAATCATCCTTACCCGTATTGGCCGACCAGAGATGGAACCTCCGCTGTTCCAAGTCCTGACATTATTAGGAACTCTACTATGCCACAGACAAATCTTCTTCCCTCAATTGGTGATATGCCTCGACAATCTCTTTCCCAGAATGTTGAGATGATTTCCATACTTCAAGGATTATCTGATAGGTCTTCTAGTGGAATGAACAATGGGCTAGGTGGTTGGCCAAATTTCACTGTACAAGGTGGCATTGATCCATATAAAGAGAAACTTGATCTGCATCATGGACAGAATTTCTCTCAAGTGGCATATGGAATGCAACAGCCGAAGCAGCAGCCACAAAATCATTCATCAATAACGAATTTACTTGCCCAGACTCTGGATAACCCTATGTCTGACAAGCTACTCTCATCTGGTCTTGCACAGGATCCTCAAGCATTAAATCTGTTACAGCAGCAGTATCTGCTGCAATTACAATCCCAGCAGTCTGTCCAAAGCCCACAGCTGTCAGTACTTGACAAGATCCTTTTGCTTAAGCAGCAACAAAAACATGAGGAGCAACAACAGTTGCTGCGACAGCAACAGCAATTGCTTTCTCAGGTTCTGTCAGAGCAGCAGCTTGTCCAACGTTTTGGTGATCAAGCTTTTGGACAACTACAGGCTTCTGCATCATCTGTTGGAAATGTACCTATCGACCATTCTGTGCCTCAACTGTCATCCTTGTTGTTTCAAAAGAACTCTCCGATACCCGTTTCTGGTGTGCTGGATGATAGTAATGTCAACATTGCCAATATTCCTCCGAAAGTTTCCCAGGAATTGGGTCATACAGCTCCTGCTGAAGGCTCATCTTTGCACCTGCCTCATCAGATGTCAGGTCTCCTTCAGAATAGTTGGCCCTCTATGTCAACAAATGCTGACAACATCAAGAGCGACAATTCATCATTTGGATCAGAAATGATGGAATGTATAGCCACATCTGAAGCAACGGAGAAACCTCAGATTGTTGCTGCATTGGTGCATTCCACTTCGGAATTTAGTGCACCATCTTCTATTGGCCAGGTGGTAGAGAGCAATTCAAATGTACTACCTACCTCGGTTATACACTCAGAGATGGTGGTAACTGCTGACTCATCTGCTTGCAATTTATCTGCGAGGCCTCGGGAAATTGAGATTTTGATGTTTGAGAAAACAGATGATGCCAAGCCTACTGGTGGTTTTGAGGAAACCTCTGGAAAGGAGTGTCATGAAGAAGTATCAGCAGCAAAAGAAGTGAAGAATATTGAAGCACGTGAGGTCAAGAAGACTTCTGACAAGAAGTCAAGAAAGGTCAAGTCTTCCAAGGCACAACCATCTCCTGACCAGGTAAAGGGAGCTTCTAAAACATCCACTGTGCAAAAGTCTAAGCAAACTGAAGAAGGAGCACTTGTTGCAGACAAGACGGAGGTGTCTGTAAGTACTGGAGGGACATTAGATGGGAGGCCTATGGAGATGGCTAAGGACATCTCTTTTTCATCAGAAATTGATCTTTCTACCTCACCCAATTTTTCTGGTGGTGCTTTTGAATCTATCGAGACCAAAGGTGCACAGAAACAGAGTGATTCAATTACACAGCAAAGTTTGCAATCTGCACAGAGAGCTTGGAAACCAGCTGTTTGTGTGAAGCCCAAGTCACTACTAGAAATTCAACAGGAAGAGCAGAATAGGGCGCATATGGAGATCCCCGTCTCTTCTGTCTCTGTTAGTCCTATGAATTTCTCCACTCCTTGGGCTGGAGTACTTACCCATGCAGAACCGAAAGTACCTAGAGAAATTCATCAAGGTAATACTATTAGTGAGCATAATATGGGGAGAACAGAGTTATCACAGAGCAAGAAGAGTGGACTACATGATCTTTTGGCCGCAGAAGTTTTAGCAAAGTCTAGTGACAGAAGCATTGAAGTCGCTGACATTGCTTCTAGTCTTCCTCCATTGTCGATAGTGTCTAGTCAATTGGATTTGGTTGATAATGAAAATTTCATTGAGGCTAAAGATACCAAGAAGAGTCGCAAGAAAGCTGCAAAAGCTAAAGTCACTGGAGCTAAAGCTTCAGCAGCAGTTTCTTCTTCTGATTTAACAGTTGCATCCAGTCCTATTGAGAAAGGAAAAAGTTCTAAGCATTTGCAAACTGAAAAGGAACTCATGCCTGCACCTCCATCTGGTCCCTCTTTGGGGGACTTTGTTCCTTGGAAGGGTGAATCAACTAGCCCTTCTCCAGCTCCTGCATGGTCTACGGATACGGCGAAGTTTCCCAAACCCACTTCACTAAGGGACATCTTGAAAGAACAGCAGAAGAAAGGAACTCCAACCCAGCAGCATTCACCGATAACAACTCCTCAAAAATCTCATTCAGCTCAAACGCGGACAGGTTCATGGTCAGTTTCAGCATCATCCCCATCTAAAGCTGCATCTCCTGTTCAGATCCATTCCCATCTATCATCACAATCAAAGCACAAAGGAGAAGATGACTTGTTCTGGGGTCCACCAGATCAATCAAAGCAAGAAACCAAACAGTATGTTTTTCTCTTTCTCAAGCTGCACTTGCTCTATTTATTTCCAGCTATGCATTTTAGATCTTATATCGTGCTTCTTTTTATACAACCTAATAGAAATACTTGGGTAAAGTAAACAACTGTTTCTTGCCTAGCTGATAATTCTTGGTAGGTATATATTATGTTAACGAGTTTTTACTGGTGATGATTGAAGACAGTTAAGGGTGTATATGTTTAAGTCAGATCGTGATGAGATGGCAAATACATTGGTTTTAGAAATTTATCAATGTTTTAGCATAAGGAGTTCATTTCTTTATGCTCTCTTACTCTATTTCAATTTAATTTGTCGGTTTGAAGCTGTTGGTAGTAAACTTCGTGATTCTTTGTAACTCCAATAAAGGCTTTGAAAGAAGTAGGTGGGAGATTGTCGCCTTGTTTGAAATTTTAATCTATTTTACTCCAACACCCTCTTCTACCCCGAGTGTCGCGTGTCGACTCGACACGACACGCGACACAATGCGCGACACGCCTGGAAATGGGTGTCGATACGCGTATCGGAAAAGCGTCGCTTATCGGACACCTATTTGACAAAAGTGAGAAAGAAACGAAGAGATAAAAGGGGGAACAATTACCTAATTCATTGCACTTCCCTTCAAAAATTGAAATTTAGGGTTTTTTTGTAAACCCTAGATCTGCTAATTGATGTGAAATTATACGAAATCTCTTCATACTATGTTGGGGTTTTTGCTCGGGAGATTGAGCCGCACCCAATGATGTGATTTCCTCCATTGGACACAGACACACAGCCATGGATTACCTTCAGTTCTTCTCCGGCAACGGTGGAGGAGAGATGACTCTTCGCAGCTTTGTCAAATACTACGTACACTAATATGTTTAAAGTTGTCAAATTATTTGCCTATTTGGTACAACTGTCAAATACTAAAATTATTTAATAATATATTCTAAGGGTGTGGTGTACAGCTAAGAAGAGGGGTGATTAATGGGAAGAATTCCAAGAGTTGTACTTTTTGTGTATAAAACTTTTTGGATTTCTTCTTAGATACTATACTGATAAAGTGATAACTGAATATAATATAATAGTAAATAGTCTAATATAATTTACTATTTTAAATTTTATCATTTTTTAAATATATTACAACTGACTTATTTTATTTTTTTTATCAAAATAAAATGTCGGAAAGTTTTTTCCGACACTTTCAATGATAGACGTGTCTAAAAAATTGGTCAAGACACTCTTGACCTTGTCGGAGTATCGGCCAGATTTTTGGAGTGTCGGATCCTCCGATCCCTACTTGGATATGACACCCGTATCCGTGTCGGAGTAACATAGGTTTTAATGATGGATATAGCCCCTTTTGGTTTGTTTGCGTGTATTATTACAGCTTTGTTATGTTGGTTATACCAACTATTGAGATCTGCCCTTGCTAGTGACAGATTAGTTTCTTTTCAGTAGTCTTGAACTACTTTGAAATCCCTTAGTGGCATTTCCGCATTTATTAGTTTTTTCTTTCCTTTGTAGATTTTGGGTAGGGGTGGGTCTAGAATTTGAAGTAGTTTGTTTATTTAAAACAAAGTAATAATATACTACGAATTTATTTTTGAAAAAATTGACGGGAATAATGCCACCTTAGCCCGATCTTCTCAAAATAGTCCCACCCTTAGTTTTAAAAAGCGCTAGGCGAGTAAAGGCGTTGAGGAAATCACCTCCTTAAATCCAGGGGAGACGGATTATGTAAGGTGAGGAGAGGCACATGCTTTGCGGCGTTTGTTGGAGGCGCGAGGCGCACCGCTTGGCCTCTTTTAGTAAAGAGGCGTAGGAGAGAGGGGAAGAGATTAATTTGGGTTGAGAAGTTGAAAAAAAAATTCCTTCTAATTTAAACTTGGCTTGAACTTACCATTTTCAAGCAAAAGCCCTTTTATTAATTGCTTAAAATTTCTTCAAATTGAACCCTAATTAAGTGGCCCTGATATGGGAGAAAGCCCTAATTCATGATTTGGTGGAAATTGATGGTCGTCAAGTCGCTGGAAATTGATGGTGAAATCCCTTTGTCACATGCTCTTTTTTCCTTTTTCCTTCTCTTTTGTCAGTTTTTTCTTTTTACTTTTTCCTTCTATCCTTTTCTTCTTTTGTTCTGCTTCTGTTCTTCTTGATAAGGCTCCCTTCGCAGTTCCTCTCAAGAAAGCGTCTAACAGATTGTTCCTTTTTTTAAGATAAAAATATACCGGTTGTTTTTGTGAGTTACAATTTCATTTTGTGAATTACAATAGCTGAGAACGAATAGGCAGTGCTTACAATTTCATTTTAACTTTCTCCCTTTTCTCTTGCCGTTGTACTTCTTTGAACTTAAGTATCTTTAATTATATATTAGTAAAATCATAATGGTTGAATATTAATAAAGTACTCATTGAGACAAATCAAACTAGACCCAGCACGCTTGTATTTTTTCTAATTTGTTGAGAAGAATTTAGATGATTCTCTCTAATTGTGAATAGTGTTAAGATTTTAAGCGAGAAAGATAAACAGAAAACAGACTGAATATTTAATTACAGCAGCTTATATTTTTAAAAAATTACAATCCTGTTTTGGGCATAAAATATGTTCTATAATTGATTTTAAAGGTTTTTGGCACCAAAAGTGTGCCTCGCCTCCAAAAATGTACGCGCCTTCGCATTGCGCCTTTTAAAACTAAGGTCCCACCTTACTACTATTGGGAATAATCCAACCTTTATGGGCTGTCTTCCTAAATTAGGCCCTAATGACCTACAACCGGAATAACTGGTAATTTAGTACTTATTTACCCTACCCTCTCCCCATAGCTGCTGCGAAGCAGGTTTCTCTTACCTCTCGTGCGATGTTGCGATCACAACCTTCTCACTACCTTCCTATATCCACCTTCTACATCACCTCCCTCTCTTCATATGTCTCTTTTTCTCTCCTCCCTTTGAGTTACCGTCAAACTACGAAAAAATCAAAATATTACTATAAACATGAATTAAAGCAAACAATAAGAAGTTTATTAGGGAATGAATGGCATCACATGCAGTCATTTATCACAAAATTTATATCATAATTAAACAATGTCACATTGAAATGAACCAATTTTTTTTTTTTAAATGAACCAATTGATTGCACAAGAAAATGAATTGACATTTGCTCTTCAAAAAATTTAATACCAAATTTGTCGAAGTCGTCCTGATGGGTGGTTAGGTTCTTGGCCCCACTTCGGTGGGTACTGGGTGGAACTTTGGTAGTGGTGTCAGGTAGAGGCTTAGCCAATCTCTGTCCGAGGATGTCAAGCATAAACAAATCTTTTGCAGATCTTGGTTTGTTTATTAGACCCAGAAAAGGTTGATGATGTTATTGAGATTGCTAGGATATGAAACCGAGATGTATGGCTAAGGAATTGAAGGTGCGGTGCCGGCGAGGTTGACTAGTGAGAAAAAAAGGGTATGAAGAGGAAGCACGAAGGTGGAATTAGAGAGATGTAATGGGAGAGAAGAGGGTATAGTTCGTTGTTGGCTAGGATTTTAAGAATGGTTGGTCACACACTGTCCATTGTCCATCAGTCACCAACCACAGTATAACTATAGCCAATGTATTAAAATGTTATAATAAAAAGTTCTCTTTGAAAAGTAATAAATATCCATATTTTACAACCAATGAAACAAATAGTATTTAGAAGTTGTTACAATTGTTCAAGAAGAGTACTTGTAAAGGAGCTAGAAATCTTCGGCGTATTTTATCTTTTCCTTGTAAAATTTAAATTACAATCTGAATTAGACTAAACAAGCCAAATCTGTAAAACTGCGAGATTCCATAAATGATAATTATCAAAAATTTAATCAATTTTTATATCGAATAATATACTATATAATACTAAATTTTGTCATTTTTTACTAATAAACAATAATGATACAAAACTCCAACCCTCAATATTAAACCATTTAATTTAAATTAAACATTCATTCGAAAGCCTAATTCTGTGCAACAATTAATAGATTCCAAACATCTTAAAATTATATTCATATAGATTGAAACTTGATGAATTTAGTAAGCAACCAATTTAACCACACAAGCAAGTATTCAACAAGCAATTAATCAAATATTTTGAGCTTAAAAATTAGAATTAGTTTACCTGAAAAAGAATAGGAAATTTTTCAAGAATATATCACGTTCGGCGGTGAAACAGAGGTGAGCACCACCATTTTAGGTTGGCTCGTTGCTCCGGCTTTCAACCCACTTACAAGCTCCACCCTTATCAATCCCTTCTTTCTAGTCCCTACCCCTGCATAAAAGTATACTCTGCGTAAAACTATACCCCTGCTTTCTAGCTTCAAAACTATACTCTGCATAAAAGTTTTTTCCAAAATCAACAATAAGCAATGCCTTGCATAAAAGTATTTTCCAGAATCAACAATAAGCAATACCAGGCAGAAGAGCTAGTCTTCACCAATTTCTTCTTTTACATTTTGCAACAGCAGACTGAAGGGCTGAACCTGAATCAAGGAAGATTTCTTTATTGTCTTCAATTAGTTGTTCAAACCGAATTCTGCATGACGACGAGATCTCCGATTCCTTCACCAAATTAACAATGAAATCAACTAATTCATCAACAAATCAAAGAATTCTTGAATCAAAATCGTCTAAGTTCAAGAAAATTAGGTAGAGCAAAAACTCGAACTTCGAAAAGCTGCGAAAAAGAGGAGAATAGTTTCAAAGAAGAAGAACCTCGCTGGGTTTCCCCCATAGTTACGAAAATGAAGCTTTCTCTCTCCTCAACTTCTCTCTGTAGGTACTTTCGTAGGAAGTTGGAGACGGCTACGGGCGAGACTCAACTCAGCGAGAGAGAGAAAGAGTTAGGGTTCTGTCGTTACTCAAGGAAAGCAGGAAAACGCGTGTTTGTTGTGACTTGTGAGTTTCGACTTTTAGTTTTTTCAAATTATTGGTTGGTCACGTGACCAACTGGGACCAAGGTTAGGTCTGCCACTGCTGCCATGGGTGGTAAGTGATCAGTGGTCAGGTGGGTACTGCTGGGAAAGGTGGCTGCATGGAGAAGAAGGAAAGGGAAAAGATAAAAAAAATCGAATAAATGTATTAAAAAGGTCAAAAGAGAACCAATTAAATGTGACATGTGGCTCCTTTTACCTGTTTAACAAGTTAATTCCGGTAAATGACCAATTTAAGAAGACACATTATTAAGTGGAAATTGTTGAAAGGTGGGACTATTTTGAAAATACGGAGCAAAAAGTGGGATTATTCCAGTCAAATTTTCCTTTATTTATTAGAAAGTACAAATCAATTAGAACCACAATTGCAATTTGATTGATTAACTGCACCCCTTAATTCATGAGTTGAATGTTTCCAGTTTCTTTTTATTTTTTTCAGGGGGGCGGGGGTTAATAGAGAAAGAATTCCCCCCCCCCCCCCCCTTTCCCCCTGTTGTTACCTTCTCATGTCGTTGTTAGCGAGGGGTAAGGATATAATTGTATGAAAGATGGGAGAGCAATCTGTATGCACACAGCAACAATATTTTCTACTGATACATGTGTTACTTTCAGAAGTTTAGAACACCCTTCAATCTCTCTTGGGAAGTTATATACGTAAGAATTTGAAATTTCATGATGAAATCATTTTGCTGATTTGGCCAGAAGTATAGGGGTATATCGCGTGAAATATTTTCTTTTAAATCTGGAGTGACCATAAAATTTGGGCAAAATGTAATTGAGCTAGTAGCCGAGTATTAGTGGAGAATTTTATTTCTTATATATTGTTTTGATGATTTGCTAACGTGCTGTTTCTGTTTTGTTGTGATTATCGTTATTGCATGTTGCATGTCTTGCTGTATTGATTTGAAGCTTCAGTTTTAATAAGATGGAGTATATTGGTAATTGTGCAGTGGTTGCTTTTTTTTTTTCTTTAATTGAGGGGTCTTGAACTTTTCCTGCAGACCAAGTTGTATATTTACTTGTATTGTTTTGCTAGTGAATATCCTACTTTAATTGTTTTAAACTACCACATAACGTTTACTGATTGTATTTGCCCTGAGACTATAGCACCTCATATTTTTCTGCTAGAGGATTGGATATAGATCTTTAGAAATGTGGAGTAAGATGCTCACGAAATATAATTTTTGACCCCTTATCCCAATAATATTTTCTGAGCAGGGCAAGTATTACTCAGCTTGGTAACCAAGGGAGCTGGGCAACCAAAAGCACTCCTGTAAAAGGAAGTCCTGGTGCTTCTATCAGCAGACAGAAATCTGCCGGTGGCAGGGCTGTGGAACCTTATATTTCATCTTCACCTGCCTCTGCACAGGTTTCTGCAAAAGGGAAACGAGATGGCAGTACAAAGCACTTGGGTGAGTTATCTTTTGATCTTTACTAACTGAAGTCTAGTTTGATCAATCTTTGGCATCTTGTAAACATTTATCTGACCTTTTCTGCTTTACTATTTATAGAGGCGATGGACTTCAGAGATTGGTGTGAGAGTGAATCAGTTCGGCTTACTGGAAGCAAGGGTATGATTGTTGCTTCAACTGCATGGACTTAGGATAATTTTCTGTGTTTTGCAGTGACCTATATCAACTACTAAGGTTTCATTAGGGATGTTCAAATTTCTGGTTGGCTTTTGGTTGGGTTTTCTAGCAGTGGAAATGTGATTAACTGACGATCAGTGCAATCTGCATGGAGGTTTTTACTAATGTTAATGCAACTTTTACTGTTTGCAGACACAAGTTTCCTGGAATTTTGCTCGAAGCAATCCAGAGCTGAGGCTGAGACACTTCTTATTGAAAATCTTGGATCTTTTGATCCAAATCATGAATTCATTGAGAAATTTTTGAATTACATGGAGTTGCTGTCAGCAGATGTGCTCGAGCTTGCCTTTCAAAATCGGAATGATCTGAAGGTCTATAAAAATGGAGCCAGAGACATGAATTCCGACAATGCAGGTTTTGGAGACATGGACAGAGATGGTGTAGCGAGTGCTGACGGGTCAATGAAAGGAGGGAAAAAGAAGGGGAAGAAAGGAAAGAAGGTTAGCTCCGCAGTCTTGGGGTTCAATGTTGTTAGTAACCGCATTATGATGGGTGAGATTCAAACCGTGCAAGATTAGGAGAGGTGCTAGGTCTGTAAATACAATTGTCTGGATTGTTTGTAAATGATTTTCCTTTTAGGCCTTCCGTTTTCTCCATTATAGAGTAACATAAGCAGTGACCAGTTTGTCCGCTTAAGCAATTTTGTGTACTAGTATTTTGTAAGGGCCCTCTATATTGTGGCTTCACAGAAAACTAACAAGGTTTTGTTCTAATTCAGGTAAACCATCTTGATTCTGGGCCCTTAGTGTTGCTTTTAGTTTTTGTTGTATTTTATGTAGGGATGGCAGTGGGCTGGGATGTAGCTGACCCTTGGCTATGCATGACCCGTTGTTTTCGGAGACATGTAATTTGCTGAGTTTTATGTTACTGGCATTATTTGCAGTTTTGAGTGTTTTCCTGCCTTGTAAAATTTCCTTCCGCCACCTTTATGCATGCATGTCGATGGTGGTTAATTTAGAGGTGGTTGTGATTACTTTTGCATGCATCCAAAACTTCTGAATGGCGTGCATGTTTGTGGTAGCTGGCTTGGTTCTTGGTTGCTTAAAATGATAAGGACCACCACACAAGTGGTATAAAATGAAAATTCTAAGGTGGTGGTTTGCCAACCTATATCCTACTCATTTTCTACTTAAATACATTATTTTTATTTTTTAAAATTCCTAAAATCAATTTAGATGATTTTCTATTAATTCCAAAATTAATCAAAATTTATAAAAAAATAATACGAAAAATAAATTTGAAAATTTTAATTTCTATAAGGGAAAAAAAGCTCAAACTTTTTTTCCAACTTCATTTCTAGAAGTCTTTTTTTGGGGGAAATCATTTTCCCTCTCCCTTCATTCTTTTTTGTTAATGTTCATTGGAAAAAACTGAATATTTCATTATGTCGGAATATAGTGGACAATAGAATAAGGACGCCGGAAGTTGGTCGGAGTTGAAGATCTGAGCACGAGCCAATGGTGGATGAAAGAGATAAAACCAATATGAAAAAGAGGGATCTCATCTAATTGCTAAAATACTTTAATTGTGTTGATGTAGGTTGTTGAAACTTGCTTCTAGGGGTGTAAATGATGAGTTGAGCTCGAGTTTGACTAAGCTCGCCTCTGGCTAAGCTCGACTCGGGCTAAGCTCGACTCGAAAACTCGAAGTCAAGCTCGAAGTCAAGCTTGACTCGACTCGAAAACTTGCGAGTTTGAAAAAATCAAACTTGACTTGAACTCGAAATCCTAAACTCGAGCTCCAACTCGAAACTCGAAGCTCGAACTCGAATCAAGCTCGAACCTGAAGCAAGGCCCGACTCAAACTTGAGTCAATCCATGTACCTTGAGTTAAGTACTTGGAGTAGCCTTTTATAAAGGAAAAAAATAGTTTTCATTGTCCTACCAATGTGAGACTTTATAAAACAAACTTTGATAAAAAAGCAATAGTTTCCACCCAATGAAGAAATGCAACAAATAGTTTTTGTTCCATTTATAAAAGAACACAAACTTAAACTTTTGTTTCCCAACCAATGTGGGACACCTTAAAATCAAACAATAAGTATAGTTATATTAGTAACATTTATTGAAAAAAAGGCTATTGTTTACACTGCAAACCAATGCGGGACATTTATTATTTTACATAAAAGTTCGTTAAAATCATGGCTCGACATGTTAACCATCACCTAAAGACAAACTTTGATTAAAGTCCACCATGAAAATATTTTCTATGTTAGTATTAATTTCATTTCCTGGATTACATTCTTTGAAAAAGTATGAGAATTATTTTTTGAAATTACAAGTATTATACTTCCTCTGTTTCTTTTTACTTGCAACTATTTGACTTTCACGCTTGTCAATGCATAACTTCAATTATTAATATCTTTAAGTACCGATAATTAAAAAATTATAAAAAGTAGATTTTTGGAAAATATACATTGAGACGAATCTAACAAGATCCCACATGAATATGTTTTTCCTTAATAATAAATCACCAAAGATAAACTAAGTAGAGTTTGTGAATAGTGCAAAAGTCAAACCGTTGCAAGTAAAAAGAAACGGAGGAAGTATATAATTATTTTTGAGTTTCTCGGGAGTTTTTCGAGTCGAGTAGGTAGTAGCTCAGCTCTACTCGTTAGTCATCGAGTCGAGCTCGAGTCGAGCTTTGACCAGTTTTGACCGAGTCGATCTAGAGTAGCTCGCGAGTGGACTAATTTCATCGTGGTGTTAGGTATTTAAGACAAAACAAATGTGCCAAGGTAAATTTCAAAGGGACAGAGAAAATTGCTTGAGATAAGAGATGAAGATGGAGATGAATTGGCTTGAAATACATGAATTAGGTTGTTATAGGTTGTTGAAAAACCTTGTCACTTGCTTCCATGAACTAGATTTCATCGTGGTGTTATAAATTCATGGTTAGAGTAGTATGCTAATGTCAATTTCAGAGGGGAGAGAAAATCGCACTAGGAAGAAGATGAATTAGCTTGAATCTACCGACTGCAATAGTTTTGTCATTACATAAACTAATTTAGGATATTACCTAATTATAAATATGATGTAAAATATTACCAACGTTGTGGTCTTTACCTAACTCCATATATAGCAAAACTTAACTATTTTAAAACAAAAAGGAGATTCATGGGGTGTGTTGGATTAATATGCAAGGAGAAAAGATTTAATTGGGATTGGTCCACTTTTGATTACAATAATTGTTAAGACTGGTTTTAGTTATTACAACACATCACACTAAATGATCTTTAGGATCCATCTTGAGATAGGAGGAGCCATGCAAGTGCCCCACTTGTGTATCATAAGGTTGTATTGATCTCGTGCATACATCAAACAACTATTTATAATTGTTCACAATACATAGGGTGGCATTGATGAACAATTGCTCCACTATTGAGAACAATGAATCCTGAAAGAAAATCGCAAATAGTGCATGTGGTCACAATTAACCACCCTTTATAAGATGAAAAGTATCTATTTGGTGACAAGAATGGAAAACCAAAGTAATCTACTTGTGTGTCATTTACATAGGTGGACCTCTTGTGCAAATTGTTCACAACCAAACACCCTCGTATATGATCTATATATACCATGTTGAGATAAGTGGATTCCATGCAAGTGTCCCACTTTTGAATCATAAGGTTGTATTAACCTCATGCATACATCAGACCAATAATTTTCATTTTCAAACCGCATTGGATTGCATTAATGAATAAGGGAGAGGATCCAATTGGAATAGGTCCACTATTAAAAAACAATGAATCTTATTAGAACATTGCTAATGGTGCCTATGAACACAACTAATCACTCTTTCTATGATTGAAAGCTTCCACTTGGGGATAAGTATGGGCAAATCAAAGTGTTCCACTTGTGCGTCATGTGCATAGATTTACCTCATGTGCATGTTGGTCACAACCAAACACCGTTTTATATAATTTTTATAAGAATCTATTTTGAGCTAGGCGAGGGCCATGAATTCTTGTGCTTCATGAGGTTATATGGAACTCATGCACACATTGCACCACTAATTTTCATTTTCCAATATAAAAAGAATTGCATTAATTTGTACTAGGAAAGGATGCAACTAGAAGTGGTCCTCTGTTGAGTATAATGATAGCTATTAGAACATCACCTACAATGCCTATGTGTTGGGTTGGAGATGTTGTATTCGAAAAATATCCTTAGCTTTTGTTTGATTGCAATAATGGAATGATGCTGGTGATTGTATTTGTGTCAAATAAAGGGACACATGGAAAAAGATATGGTGTGGTGTAGCAATTAGAAGAGCAGTATAAGGAGTCTTCAATAAGTGGGCATCATTCACACAATATTGGTATTTAGTTGGAGAATAATTAGGGTGAAACTGACTCACCTTTCCTGGGAGTCGGTGCTCGAATATATATAGGTAAAATAATTACAAATTTACCAAAGAGACCTTAGTCCTCTAATATGCCCCCTCAATCTATACATGATCCTGAATGGATAGATTGCTTTTCAAAAATAAAAACTGACTAGAGGACAAAGGTTTTGTGAATATGTCAACCAACTGTAGCTTAGTAGGAATGTAACGAAGTACAAGATCTCCGTGGCTGATGCGTTCTCGAACAAAGTGATAGTCAACTTTGATGTGTTTGCTGCGCTGATGAAGAACAGGATTGGCGGCAATATATGTGGCTGATATGTTGTCACAAAGGACAGTGACAGGAGCACGTAAAAGAATACCCAGCTCAGCAAGAACATACCTAACCCACAATGTCTCAGCAACAATATACGCAACAGCTCGATATTCAGCTTCGGTAGAAGACTTAGATACAGTTGGTTGTTTCTTTGAGCACCAAGAAATTAAGTTAGGACCCAGAAAGATGGCATAACCTGTGGTAGAACGGGAACTATCAGGACATCCTGCCCAATCAGCGTCAGAGTAAGCCATCACAAGAGAGTTGTGCTTTGCTTTCCGTAGGAGAAGACCATGAGTGGATGTGCCCTGTAGGTACCTGAAAATGCGCTTAACAACAATCAAGTGAGAGGTACGGGGGGCATGCATGAACTGGGAGACAACATGAACCGCATAAGCAATGTCAGGTCTAGTCATGGTGAGATATTGCAGTGCTCCAACCATACTCTGATAAGAAGTAGGGTCTGCTAAGAGATCCCCATCTAACCAGGTGAGGGTGGTGCGAGAAGCTAAGGGAGTTCGAACTGGTTTAACAGAGGACAGCTCAAACTTAACCAGAAGATCATTAAGATACTTAGCTTGAGAGAGAAAAAGAGAGTCTTGGGTACGAACCACCTGAACACCTAGAAAGTAATGGAGATCACCCAAGTCCTTCATAGGAAATTGAAGAGACAATAAGTGAATGAGATGAAGTAATAGAGGTGTGTTATTACCAGTGAAAATAATATCATCGACATAAAGAAGAAGAATAAGAATGGAGGTACCATGATGGAGAACAAACATAGAGGGGTCAAAGAGACTAGCAACAAATCCAAGGGATAGAAGAAAGCTGCCAAATTTATGGAACCATGCCCGAGGAGCTTGTTTGAGCCCATAAATGGATTTTAGCGGTTTCTGAGACATGGTTTGGGTAATCTTGGTCAACAAAGCCCTTGGGTTGAGTCATATATACATCCTCTCGTTAAATCACCATGAAGAAATGCGTTTTTGACATCAAGTTGCCTAATAGCCCAACCATATGTAACAAAATGAGGATAGAATAAGGCGAATGGTCGGGGGCTTGACAACAGGACTGAAAGTCTCACTGTAATCAAACCCAGCTCGCTGATTACACCCTCTGACAACCAGACGGGCTTTGTCTCTTTCTATTTCTCCATTGGCATGATATTTTGTTTTATAAAGCCACTTACTCGTTAACAAGTTCATGTTATTGTGACGAGGGACAAGACGCCAAGTATTATTTTCAATCATAGCATTAAATTCTTCTGCCATAGCCTTTTGCCAACGTGAATGCTTAGAAGCTTGAGAGTATGAGGTGGGAGTGACATCTTGAGCCAAAATATGCATTGGTTGATGGACTCGAGACTTGACAATGCCATGCTTAGTACTAGTTAGGGTATGCAAAGATTTAATGACTCGAGGCTTAAATATGCCATGCTTAGCTCTAGTATGCATGTTATGCAGATTGACAGGAATGTTATGTATAGTAGACCTGGATGACTTAGCATGAGAATGCATACAAGGGGAGGATGGGGAAGGGGGATGCACATCAGCACTAGGGGACTCTACCACATTTACAGTATCATGGGTAACATTGTGAGCATTAGACAGAGGAGATGAAGTATGCATCGACATAGGCAAAGGCGACTGAGAGTCCATGGGCAGCTGCAAAGGTGATGTACGAAGAGGCTGAAAAGGAGTACAAGCAAACTCAGGGGTCTGCTCCATAAGAGGCTGATCTGGTTGTATGCGAGGAGAGACCAAAGATAGAGCAGGAGGCTGAACTGAGCACACAGTAGGAGGAGCTAAGGCTGCATGACGGGTGACTTTGTCTATACGGTGAAGGAGAGGGGGGTTGACTGTGACGACACGAGTGGATGTCGGAGATGAGGTGACCACAAACTCTAGAGGTGAAACAAAGTGTGTCGAGGTGGGAGCTAAGTCTGGGTAAGGGAATTTGTTTTCATGAAAAACAACATGACGACTAATAATGACTTTACCAGTGACAACATCAAGGCAACGATATCCTTTATAATTAGCAGCATAGCCAATAAAAACACATCTTTTAGATCGCGGAGCAAGTTTATTAGACGTTTTAGCAGTAAGGTTAGGGAAACACTCACAACCAAATACCTTCAATAAAGAGTAATCAGGCTTCCGTTTAAAAAGACGCTCAAAAGGAGATACACCTCCTAAATTAGGGGTAGGAAGACGATTAATTACATAAGTGGATGTAAAACACGCATCAACCCAAAACTGACCTGGGAATTTAGACTCTACCAAAAAAGTTCGGGCCATCCCCACAATATGTTGATGTTTCCGTTCGGCAACACCGTTTTGTTGAGGAGTATCCGGACAAGATTTTCGAAATATAATGCCGCAGTTAGACAAGTGAGTAAATAAAGGATTATTATCATATTCCAATCCACCATCACTCTGGAGAATCTTGATTTTAAGATCAAATAAGTTTTCAACCATCTTTTGAAAATGAATGAAGACGGGTTTGGCATCATTTTTGTGCTTAAGAGGATAATGCCAAGTAAACCGAGTACAATCATCCACAAAATTAATGTAATATTTAAAACCAAGATTGGAGGGGACAGGAGATTCCCATAAGTCGGAATGAATTAGAAACAAAGGAGTGCTAACATGATGTTCAACAGAAGAAAAAGGAAGTCTAGTAGACTTAGCCACCCTACAAGGGACACATTGATTTTCAAAATTAGTGGCTGTAACAATAGCCTTATTTTTCTGAAGTAACCTCAAGATCCTAATGCCACAATGTCCTAGCCGTCGGTGCCACGTATCTCCAGATTCATGTAATGCAACTAATGCTGGGGTAGACTGACAATGCAATCTTTGGACTAATGGGATACACTCCATGACCTACTGGAACCCTCAAGAAGAATTTTCCCCGTTGTTTTGTCCTTAACATGCACAGAAGAAGAGTCAAAATTAACATTGCAATTATTATCTTGACACAACTTTTGAATGGAGAGGAGATTATATTTAATATCAGGGACATGTAACACATTATGCAAATTGAGAGGTTTGGCAGAAGTATTTAATGTTACAGAACCAATATTGTTAATTCTTAGTTGTTGTCCATTGCCCACAATAACACGAGTTGTTCCAGAGTAAGGAGTTTTGTTTGTCAAAATACCTTCTGATGGAGTCATATGGGAGGCTGCGCCGGAGTCTGGATACCAGACAATGTCATTAGTTTCACCGGATTGGATTGCAGTAAGAGCAGGAGGAGCGGAAGCAGAAGAGCCGGTGATGGCAGGAAAATAACGAGGACAATAAGGGGCAGTGTGACCTGGGTTAAAGCACAGTTGACAGACAACTAAAGGAACAACACCATTAGCCACATTAGATGGGTTAGCAATCGAAGGAGCAGTAGGAGTTGCAACATCAAAACATGAGAGAGAGACAATACCATTGGGTTGTTGGGCTCGAGAGTTCACATAATTAGTGTGATTTCCATTTTGTTGCTGCCTTGCAGGGCCATTGTTATTGGACTGGTTGGTGGAGTTATGGTTGTTGTTGTTGTTGTGGTTGCCACGACCCCCACGACCACGACCTCTACCACCCTTGTTTCTCCAATTGTTTCGGCCTCGACCACCTCCATTGGAAGTGTTGTTATTGTTGGCTGCATTAGAGGTGGCAGCACTAATGTTTTCAGTAGTTGTAGGTGCCGCAAGAGCTTGATGTAATGTTTTGACATCAGTAGGATTACGAATCTGCCGCAACCTTTGTTCCTGCATAATCAGTTTGGCACTAAGATCATCAAATGTGATATGGCTACCAAAGAGACCTATGGTAGTAGTGAGAGTTTCATAATCGGTGCCTAAGCCAAATAGAGTATGTTGAACTAACTCCTGATCAGACAATGGAGAGTTGATAGCAGCCAAAGAATCCGCCACAAATTTAATTCCACGCAAGTACACTTCCATTGTTTGAGATTCCGTTTTCTGCAAGTTAGTGAGGGAACGTTTAAGTTCCATCACCTTGGCCAACGGGCGGTTTGAAAACGTTTTTGCAAACGTTCCCAAATTTGAAAGGAGTGGGCTAAATCATGAACCTCGACTAGCACGTCACGAGCAATTGTAGCAAACAACCAAGACCTTAAACTCTGATCAATACGAAGCCATTCAGAATATTGGAGATTAACAATAGGAGTTCCTGGATAATTCGGATCACGGTAATACATCTCCGGAGGAGGTAGTGACCCATCAACAAAACCAAGAAGATTATGAGAAATTAATAACGCAGTAAATTGAGTCCTCCAAGTGAGATAATCGTCGACCGTACCAAGACGGACCGTGACTAAATTAGTCACATTGGGTGCTGCAAGACTAGAAGAGTAGTATGAAGGGAGTGGAGGCGATGGATTATAGCCACCAAGAGGAGGAACATATGATGGGTGATTGCCCAATAAAGGACCCCCTGCTAAATTCATCCCATATAAGCCATTAACCAACTGATCAACAGGAAGATAGTTACCTCGCGGGTTCGAACTACTAGAGCCGATGTCAAAGGAAGAGTTGATAATTCGATGAGACGGCAAGGAGATCGTCGGCGTTGGCATGGACCATGAGAACCCAGGCGGCGCAGATCCATGAACGGGCGGCACAAAGGTGGACGCCGAGGAGAGTGACGTTGATGGACAAGTCACAGCAGCTATGGGGTTGGAGTGCGACGCAATAACAAGATCTTGGGGGTTTTGAATTTGATCTGCAACAAACGGATTTGGAGATCGAGACGGTGTCAAAGTCGTAATGGTATTTGGCACATGGGGAGGAGTATGTGGTTCCACATGCGATAGGGAGACATTTGAAAAGTCTTCCTTAGAATAAGAAATACCAAAGGAAGCAGGAGGTGGCAATTCCATTAAAGAATTGATGATATTGACGCAAGAACTCAAGGAGCAAACGAAAAAATTATTGTTTGTTTGATTAGGGTTTGAGTTTAGGATTTTGTGGCTCTTGATACCATGTGAGAATAATTAGGGTGAAACTGACTCACCTTTCCTGGGAGTCGGTGCTCGAATATATATAGGTAAAATAATTACAAATTTACCAAAGAGACCTTAGTCCTCTAATATTTAGTTTTCCTAGAATAATTAGGAAACTAGATATATATTTTGGCTTATATAATATTCTGTTTAGGATTAATGTTATATTCCTAGTAGGTTCTTATTATTCCTAGTTGACCATAAATATAGGTTATTGGATGGAAATAATTGTATGGTTTGGAAAAGCCCAGATTTTAGATGCCTGGGTAAACAAGGGTTAGGACTCGGATTTAGGGGATCCGAGGTTTAGAGTGATTAGGTTAGATAGGGAGAGATCTTGAGTCCTTGTAATTCGTTTTATCATACACATCATTGAAAGTCCTAGTGCATTCTTTGGTGGTTTTTCTCCCAATTCTCGGGTTTTCAAATTAAATCTTTTTGTGTGATCTTTATTGTTGTTTTTTGTGCTATTTCCACATTATTATTGCTTGGAAATACATAATTTATTATGCCATCGATCCTAGCAATTGGTATTTGAGCAGGGTTGAGGGTTGGTTGTAAAGAACGTACATGGGTGGTCCCATAAATAATTTGGCGCTGGTAATAGGTGGATGTAGAGCGGTTGATGTAGCTCAGTGGCGAGTATGCATGTTTTTGGGAGATTGCATGGTTCAACATGTTGGTTAGATTATGATGGTAAGTAATAATGGTTTCTTAAACAAGAAACGCGAAGCTATGAAGGTAGAAGAGTGGAAGAGACCCTGGTAGAATGAACAACAATGACAAGGTATTGTCCCATTGGATGTTTTCTACACAGAAATTATGGATTTCGTCGAAAAACTGTGCACGCAGAAGATTTTGGTAGAGAACCATGTGTTAAAGTTGGGTGTCTCTCAGGCGCTTGGTAACATAGAGGAACACACGTGATGAACAAAAGTAGTGCAGGTGTGCGTACGAATAATCGAGTCCGATAATGGGTGTTCGTGCGGGTGGGAGCATCACGATGCTCGAGTATGATATTATGTCCCATGACTCGTGTGGTATTGGCTTGTGGTCAAGTTGTATGGCTAGGTGTGTAACACCTCAAATTACTTTTCTAAAAAGGAAGTTGGGAACGTCACCGCAGCAGATAAACGCAAGGCTATTGGAAAAATAACTACTTTTAAATCTATTTTTTGTCCCAAACTACCTTTAACTTTCAAGTTGTTGCGAGAAACTACCTTATAAAAAATTTGTTATCCCAAACTACCTTACTTTTACTATTTTGTTGTTGACAGCTACCTTATGTCGGTTTCCGGTGTTGACTTTTTTTTCCAGTTTTTTTTAATGTCATGTAATATCACTTGACCTCTTCAAACACTTTTTTCATTTCCCCCACCCTATTTTCCCCATTTCCCTATGCGCTCTCTCTCTCTCTCTCTCATATCTATGTCGACACTTTGTACCACCAATCCACCATTAAATTCCTCTTCTAATACTTAAACTTAAATTGAAACAATCACTCTCTCGATCCTCCTCTCAGTCTCGAATCTCAAGCAATGTCCACAAGGATAATTTTGTTCTCCCACAATTTTGAACTGAAAAAAGTCAACGCCGAAAACCAGCATAACGTAGTTGTCAACAACAAAATGGTAAAAGTAAGGTAGTTTGGGACAATAAATTTTTTATAAGGTAGTTTCTCGCAAAAAATTGAAAGTGAAAAGTAGTTTGGGACAATAAATCCTAAATCTAAATAAACTTTATTAAATCTCAAAGTAAATGCAACAGAAAAATCTAAAACAAAAACAAAGACAATTTCAAATTTGGAAGCATATTGCCCCAAAACTTAAAATCTAAAACTCAATATTCAAAACATAAATGAATTCCATAAAGCTTGCTGAAGAATTCAGCACCAATCCAACAACATCCATGCTCGATGACTACCTGGAAGGAAAATATGCTCACATTGTGGGTCGTCACAGGGTCAAAGTACATTGACCATCAACAACAACATATGTACATGTCAGTGAAAGCTAAGTACATACACAAGGAAAGTATAAAGGTAAACCTTATCATGACACTAAGCAAACATGAAACTTAGATAACAAACTCAGACTCGACTCTACACAAAATACTTTAAATAAGTTTGGGATTGAATGGGCTTCGTCTTCTTATAGAGTCATACAGGCTACTAACTACTTGTAATATCCCATATTTTAAGCAGCTTAAATTAATGATTTATTATATATATTTAGCATAATTTCTTTTTAAAAATTATTTTGTTAAACATGAAGAATATTTTGGTATTTATATGTTACTAATATTTTGGATGAAAAATCAAGTTTCATCTCTACCAAAGTAAAAAGATGGTTTTGCCCCTTCAGAAAAAAATGAGTGTCTTTCAGTAGATTTCGCTAGAAGAAACCAACAACGTCATCATCTCTTAGAGCACCATTTATGGTGATATTAAAATAAGGGAAAAGCTATATACAGCCTATAAGAAGCTAAATATAGAAAAAAATATGTATTAATTGATCAACAACAACATATGTACATGTCAGTGAAAGCTAAGTACATACACAAAGAAAGTTTAAAGGTAAACCTTATCATGACACTAAGCAAACATGAAACTTAGCTAACAAACTCAGACTCGACTCTACACAAAATACTTTAAATAAGTTTGGGATTGAATGGGCTTCGTCTTCTTATAGAGTCATACAGGCTACTAACTACTCCATCCGTCCCACCATACTCTTGACACTTATCAGGGTACGTAGTTTTAGATGATAAGTTGTTGTTTGGTTATCAATTGTTATTTTGTTGAAAAAGTATATGTGATAAGAGTTAGTAGGTAGTAAAAGTAGTATTATTTTATTTGGTGGAGAGAGTGTGTGGGCCAATGGTTAAAGTTGGTAGGTAGTATGAGTGATATTATTTTATTTGGAGGAGAGAGAGTGTGGGCCAATGCTTAAAGTTGGTAGGTAGTAGGAGTGGTATTATTTTATTTGGAGGAGAGAGTGTGTGGGCCAATGGTTAAAGTTGGTAGGTAGTAGGAGTGATATTATTTTATTTGGAGGAGAGAGAGTGTGGGACAATGGTTAAAAGGTAGAAAGATTAAAATAATAGTGGGTCATATCCAAAAATAGAAGTGTAAAGAGTATTCTGGAACAGATGAAAAAGGAAAGTGTAAAGAGTATTCTGGAACAGATGAAAAAGGAAAGTGTAAAGAGTATTCTGGGACGGAGGGAGTACTTGTAATATCCCATATTTTAAGCAGCTTAAATGAATGATTTATTATATATAATTAGCATAATTTCTTTTTAAAAATTATTTTGTTAAACATGAAGAATATTTTGGTATTTATATGTTACTAATGTTTTGGATGAAAAATCAAGTTTCATCTCTACCAAAGTAAAAAGACGGTTTTGCCCCTTTAGAAAAAAAATGAGTGTCTTTCAGTAGAATTCGCTAGAAGAAACCAACAACGTCATCATCTCTTAGAGCACCATTTATGGTGATATTAAAATAAGGGAAAAGCTATATGCAGCCTATAAGAAGCTAAAAATGAAAAAAAAATGTATTAATTGATCAATTATTACATCGGTTGATGCATAATTTTTCCATAAATTCACAACTTATTTCCATTTAAGGTAGTGTATTTATGTCTTATATTCAACCCGTAGGGCTGCATATAGCAAACCCTTAAAATAAAGATCATCCAGTACTTCTCTCTACTCTTTCTCTGTCTATAAAATTTCACCCCACAATCGTTTTTCAATATTTTCCTTAACAATGAATAAAAGTAAAAAGATCATCAAATATATACATACTAGCAAATTATGCACGCGATGCGTGCCTGATTTTTTTCTTCAAACATAAATTCTAGCCTTTTTGGGCATAAACAAGGGTAAAAATTTGAACGTTAGACATTTTTTTTGGCTAAATTTCGTAGGTCTTCCTCTATCACTTAACCCTTCTTTTATTAACTTTTTTTTACTTATTCGTTCTTTTAGGTTTTTTAAATTAAACTTGATGAACGATAAAAAAATGTTATGTGATTTTTTTAGGATACCTTATATTGTATTAACATAGTATATTGTGTTAAATAAATCATTTCACTTTGTTAATTGATTGAATTTTCCATTTTGATGTAATAGTTGATTGTGTTTGTAAATTGATTGATAAGATATTTGATTGATGTAATATTCCTTTTTACTTTTTTCAGCATGAATGTACTAAATCTTATAGTCAATGTTTTTTTTTGGTGGTTCAATTATAACTTGATAGTCTTCAACATTTAAGTTAATTTTTTAATGTTATATTTGAGTTTGACTTTGTTTTAGTAGTAGTTGATTTACTAATGGGCATTTAAGTAAATTTATAGGGGGACACCATAGCTCCCCCATTCCCTTATATAGTAGAGATATATATATGGAGAAAAAAAATTACTTTTAAAATCTAGCAAAATGGATGTTTATTTGTAGAGCTCCAAAAAATTGATGTTTATTCCCAATGTTTTGTTTGAATTGTATTTCTTAAGATATAACTTTTACATATTTGCAACAAATAATAATTTCTCTCTCATCAAAGTAGTGACGCTTGGCACAAAAGCATTGGTACATGGCAAAAAGGGTGAATTTTTCTTCCCAAAATAATCTGATGATCTGCCGTGAGTTTGATCATCCTATGCCCCAAAACCATTGACAATCATCCCATAATCTTTATTTTACTTGTTGTTAAGGAGCAAAATTTAAAGATTGGGCTCACAATCTTAATTTTCAGTCATAAAAAATGATGCTTTTATAAATAGCTAAGGATAGTTGAATAAGCCCGTAAAAAAAAAAGGATAGTTGAATAAGGGACAACAACAATTGAAATTTGAAGAAGCAATTCTAGAAAATTTTCAAGCACAAATATCACCTCTTGATTTCTCAACTGGAATTTTTGGAAACCTATCGAGGAATCGCAAATCTCTCACTTGCAACTATTCTTCTGTTCCTCGTGGTTGTTAATCCGTATGACTCGAGAACTACGTTATTTAGCATGGCCAATTGTTGAGGCGTTGGTTACCTCGATGTTGTCTGCTCCTTTCATTTCTCCATTTGATTTCTTTTGAAGCAAATGAATGTATTGGTATTTCTCTTTTAAAAACAAGAACTACCCACCAAAGATTAAAACTTTAACATCCAAAGTTCATAAACTTGTTCAAACTTGAAATGTGAAATGAGGGGAAAATGGAAGAAACCCCAATGGATCAAGTGTTTCCTTCTCTACCGTCGTCCATTGTTAATTGATCTTGGTTCCAACCCTATTGTGCTTGGCCGTTGCTGCTGCCGCACGTTAACATCGGCGCACACATTTCAATTATTAATAAGTATGAAACGATAGAATGTAAAGTGTGCATAAAGTGCAATGCAACCCTATGCCAATAAGGAGAAAGATGCCAAAAAGAAGAAGGATTGAAAGGAAAAACAATAAAATAAGAAAAAGAAGAATCAACATAAAAAGAAAAAGAAGAATGAAATGGCAAACTCTCCTCAACAAACTATTTTTTTGTCGCAATATCACTTTTTCCCTGAAAAAAAAATCAAATTGGGCACTTGAAGGTCAAAGGAGGCAAGAAACTAACTCATCTAGAGGCGGAGTTTTGAGAGATAGAAATGGATACGAAATGGAAGTAGAGGGAATACGATCAATCCTCCTTGTAAATGGGATATGAGGGAAGGGATAGAAACAAGGCTTTCACTAACTACTTCTTACATATCACAAGACTTAAGAGCATAGACTTCTTCCATCAATGACGCTTCAATCAAGCAGTTCTCCTCAAGAACATCCTTACTATCTATCAAAACTTTTAAATCATCCTCAAGTTCAAGGCTACTCTTTCGCAATTGATTTTCATTTTCAATGTTACTCTCATTCACATCACACGCTTTCTCCGCTCCGAACAAGAATCTACCATATTAGGAAATTCCTCAAGAGTGAACTCAAAGCTAGGAGTCAATTATTCGGGATGCAAATATTCTTGAAAATCAATTTGGGGGGGGAGGGATCATAATCAAGCAAATAAGAATTAATATTGGGGACATAAAGTACATCATTGAAGTTCATGGACAAATTTGATGAAAATTTAGAAGTAGTATGAGAGGGAGTAGGATCATGCATAATAGGCTCACTAGTGGGAATATTTGACTTATCAAAGGAATTTATTCCAACATTGGATGTAACAAGATAATTGGCATGACCAAAATCATAAGTATCCCTAGCTAGCCACATATAGAAATTCCAAGCTTCATCCAAAGATATTGCTCCAAATTCACCATTAATCATATTTTCAACTACTCCTCTAGTATGCTCATTAAACCCCAATAAGTAATATCACAAGCCTCACAAATGCCATAACCATGATATTAAAAAATAAAAACTCCTCAAGTCTATTAAGTAAACCGAAAAAGATTCATTATCATATTGAGGAAAAGAAGTACTTGCCATGGTTATCAAGATTTTTTTCAATTTTTTTTTTTCGTGTTTTTGGTTTTTCAATTTTGATTTTGTTTATGTGAACTAAACTCGTACAAAAACCAAATACTCAAATCTATGCCATTACTCGACAACTGCGCCATCTTGAAGAAGGGAAGGCAAGGTCGTTTATAATCAAGCAAACCCCTCTATCAAACAATATTTGTAAAACTTAAATTACCAAAATGAGTGTAGAGGCAAGCTAGGGTCGATCATCAAGGAATGATGCTTTGTGTATCTTGTTCTTACGCGCATGAGCTGATTCAGAAACAAACTTAGATTTGAAAGTAACCACTATCTCTATACTAAGTAAATAACAAATCAAAACAAGTAAGCTAGGATATGCAAATGGGGAAAGTGCTAGAGAAATTCGAATTCACTCCTAAGCTAAGCAATTGGATAGATGGGAATGCACCAACAACTAGCATGCAATGACTAAATGCAATAGAAGGTCAACAAATCATGAAGGTACTCCCAAATCCTAGACCTAGTTCTCACTACAATCTAGCAATCAAGAACATGAGTCCTAAATGAAGTACGAGAGATGCAGATTGTGCACACATTCTCATGCCATAAATGACCTACACTAAATGAATATGCAATCATTAGGTTGATCAATCCTGAAACATGTAACATTATGAAAAATCTATCATTTAATCAATCTATAATACAACTCCAATTTCTCTAATCAACCAACTTAGGACCATGACCATACCCCTAGCATAAACTCACTAATCATCAACAAACTAGATTTAACGAGTTTAAAAGAAAACAAAACAAAATCAATATCTATGATCAAACAAACAAAAAGAAATACTCCAATCTCATTAAAGCAAACAATATTAAGTAAACAAACAATTTTTAGATTAAGCTACTAACTAAAGAAAACAAGAGAAATAAGCAATAAAAAAGAGAAAGAGTAAGAAATGCTCATTGATATATCATTAAAGTTTTAATACAACTTTTCTCCCCTTGAATATCAAATTCTTCAATCTCTCTTTGAGTTCTCACAATTTTTCTCTCTAACCTAAACTATGGAGGTTAACCCTCCTTAAAACCGTAAACTAATTTAAGCTAAAGAAAAATGAATGATAACTAAAACTTGGCTCCCTAAACAAGTGAAAGTAAGGGTATGTTACAACCTAAAAAAATATTAGGGAAAATAATAAGAGTAAACAAAAGAATATAGGGATATTATCTCAGATAACCCTGACATATAGGCCTTTTTCCCAAATGACCCTGACATATTTTTTTTTCCCAGATGACCCTAAACTTGTATTTTGTCATTAAACCTAACGGAATTGTTAACGGCGTTAACTATTTTCAAACTAAAATACTTACAACCTTTAAAAAAAAAAAACCCAAACTCATCTCTTTCTCTCTCTTGTTCTTCCCAAACTCATCTCTTTCTCTCTCTTGTAAATTCAAACCAAAAAGCTAGTACTACTATATTCAATCAATACTTTCATCCACTGTTAAATTCACCAGAAATCGAATCAAACTGGGGCAGCAAATTTGGCGCCTTTCAATTAAAGTTGCTGGTGTGTCAAAGAAGAAGAGCAACTCACTCCAATTTTGCAATTTGTAATCTGCAAATATACTAGAGTTTAAACCCTAAAATCACTGCAATATCACAGCAACAAAAGTAAGAGAGGAGAGAGAGAAAATGATGCTGAGAACACCACCTCCGAAGAAACAAAGGCCCGATTGTTTGAATTACAAGGAAATTTACATAGCACAATAACCAATTTTTCCAACAGGCATATTCCCAATTGTTGTCCATTGAAGCGGCCACCCCCAAACTTACCCAAACACAACTCACACACACGCAGAGGAGGGAGAAAATGTGGGTCTTTGAAGCGGCGACGGGAGGGCTGGTGGATGGGCAGCGATTCGCGACGGCGAAGGGCGGCAAGCAGAAGAGCAGGTGGTGGTGTGCAGTGGTGCACGCGCGGTTCGTCGGTGGTGGTGGAAAGGTGGAGGAAAAAGAAGATCTTTGCTTGGGTTCGTCGGTGGTGGTCGAAAGGTGGGGGAAAAAGAAGATGTTGCTCGATTGTTGCCCAGATTTCAAACAAACAAAAGCTTGTGGCAGCAGCAACAAAAAAAAAAAAGAGGAAAGAAAGTTGCCCAGATTTTTGGGGCTTGAATTATGCTCGATTGTTGCCCAAATTTTAGAGTCGAATATGCCTAGATTTTTGGTCGAATTTTCTGCTAATTTTGGGTTGTTCGAATTTGGGGCCTTTTGTGTTCGATTTGGGGTTGTTTAGGGTTCGAATTTTGTACAGTTTTTGGTGATGGTAGTGTGGAGACGAAGAACAAGAGAGGGAAGAAGATGAAGAACAAGAGAGATAATCTGGTTTAATTAAAAAAAAGTTAACACCGTTAGATATCCCGTTAGGTTTAATGACAATATACAAGTTTAGGGTCATCTGGGAAAAAAAATATATGTCAGGGTTATTTGGGAAAAAGGCCTATATGTCAGGGTTATTTGAGATAATATCCCAAGAATATAAGAATAAAAGAGGGAATAAAGGAAAATATAAGAAAAGGAGTAAAAGGGGGAGGAAAGAAAAATAAAAAGGAAAATAAAAAGGAGTTGATTACCTCATTGTAAACGGGATAAGATTTGAGATGCGCGGCGCATCGTATGTTGCATGTCTGCATTTTGCTGATTGTCTTGATTTTGTGCACGCACATCCTGGTGCACTTTACGCAACCGCAAATCTAACCAGATTTTATTTGTTATCCGAAATTTCAAAGATTCTTTGTATCTTGCATTAAATAATATCTTTTGGATTTGGAAGTTAATTATCTTAATGAATAAAAATCTGATTTTCATAATATCTTTTAATTCATTAAATATTTAATATATACAACTAATTATCAGGAATAATTATTATTTATTAAAAATACAATTAAGTATCAAGAATAACTTAATTGCGCTTTTCAAAAATGGACTTTGAGAATACAATTAATTATCATGAATAAATAATTGGGCCTTTGAAACTGGGTTTGGAATAAATTAATTATCATTAATTAAGAGTCTTTATGTTCATAAAACGATTTTACGCTTAGCTTTTTGGATTGTTCTTCCTTTGGACATGACCAATTAGGACGACAATATGCTTCATCATGGGGTACTAAAATAGGAAGACACGATTATGTGTCTACGGAAGCCCCCAATTTGATTGAGGTTGGTGAAACCGAAAGTCAAAGTAGTCTGCGTCGGGAAGGAGAACAATTCTGGATGCTATGCAATCTAGAACCGATCTTTATATCATCAGTTTATGCAAAATACAGTATGTCTGCAAGACAATAACTACAAGTAATTTGATTAGCCTGTAAGAGAAGATGTTAGCAGATAGGTGCAAACAACT
Organism: Beta corolliflora; assembly: GCA_947648045.1. Classification (NCBI taxonomy): domain Eukaryota; kingdom Viridiplantae; phylum Streptophyta; class Magnoliopsida; order Caryophyllales; family Amaranthaceae; genus Beta; species Beta corolliflora. The sequence goes on from CANSZD010002999.1 coordinate 1,615,279, forward strand.
CAGATAATGCAGATAATGATGCAAAGATGCAAAGACTTTCTAAGGATGCAGGAGACAATGTGCAAGGTCGGGTTATGTGAAGCTAAGAGGACTAGATTGAAGAAATGCTATGCAAGGTTAGGGTTATGCAAAGCTAGGAGATCGATCTGGATTGGTAGAGATAAATTGATTTTCGAAAACTATTTTGATAAAAAAATCGAGGTTCGTAAGTGAGATATGCAGATTACAACTATTCGGGAGACTGATTTGGAGGAACCACCACAAATATAGAAAGCCCCCACTTTGGGAAAGTTTGACTTGAATTAGACACTCTAAGCCTAGATTAGAATATAGTTGTCTTGAATTGAGCATGTGAAGCTGTGATTCCAATGACTCCCAGGAGCATTCGAAGTTCTATCACTGGGGAGTTGATGTAGGCAAAGTTAGATATTGTCAGAGACCATGGAAGTATCGAAGAGTCTTTCAAGAAAAACGAGAGTTTGAAATAAAAGATAAAAGGTTTAATTTGTGACTCACATAGATCTCGGTGGGAAAAGGCTTTAATTTGGCTAGGTTCAAACTCGAGTGTATGTCCGGGCTTAGAAAGAGTATGCTTATGAATTCTAGAAAGTCAAATCATGTGACCTTGATTAATTTTTTATTGAAGTGGTAGGACCTCGGGATGAGGATTCCTACGTATCCTTGCGGAATCAGACCATTCGCAGTTGTAGATCTGATTTTTGTTTTTGTGCCCTAACTTTTTATTACGCAGCCCTTTCGAGTTTTTAACCTAGCGGGACATGACATAACTAGAAGAAGGAGTTAGGATTGATATGAATGGTTTAAGGTTTGAGGTTTAAGGTTTGGGGATTTCAATGAAGGTTTAATTGGATGGACCAAGGTAAGGATTATGGCTTTGGGCAAAGGGTTATGGCTTCTCTTTATCTGAATGCCAAGGTAAGGTTTATGACTTTTATGATTTTTAAGGGTTTGATGGATTGAAGGGTTTGAAATGAGGGGTAGAACTTGTGCGCAAGCCTCCTAGCTTGACTTTGACTTTTTACCTTCGACTCCTTTTTTGCGTTGCTATTGTTTTTTGCTCTTGTTTTTGCTTTTTCTCTCTCTCTCTTTTTCTTTTTCTAATTTTTTCATTTCTTATTTTTCCTGCCATTGATTTTTTATGTACTAAAGCTTGCACACAAGCTTTTGTGGTTTAGGGTATTGGAAGGTTTGAATGTTGTTGGTGGAGTTTTGATTCGAAGGAATATTTGGCTAAGGATCATGAAGATGATGGGTTAAGCTCTTATTTTGGTTGCATGAAGATGGCTTATGGAGGATTTTGCATGATGATGGCTTATAGAAGGTGATGGCTTTTTTGAAATGATGGAGGAAAAAGGGAAGGATCTCCTTTCCTAAGTATGCCCATTTTTTTTATATTTTTTGATTTTTTAATTATTTTTTATCAATCAAAGTTCATTTAATTTATTAGATTGATTAGGGTTTCATCATTAAATTCGAAGCATAAGAATGAAAGGCCCAATGAAAATAAAAAAGAAAATGCATTTATTTTATTAATTAGAATAAAATAAAATAAAAGGTTGATAAAAATGAAATCCTAAATGATATAGACTCGGCAAGGAAGGAAATAAAGAGTCAGGGAAGGGACTCTCCGACTCAACCTAGAAGACTGACATTAGAAGACTAACCCCCCTGCACTATAGAGACACTGGCTACGGAATTATTGTTGATGTTGGCTTTTGCTACATGCGGAACTGGCACTCTACCATCTTCAACCATGTTTTGTAGGGCATTCTTTGAGGCCCAACACATAGATGTTATGCCCATTGCCTTAGTGATATTTACAATAAGAGTTGGAATTCCATTTCGAAGACCTCTTCTCAGGGGAGTAGGACCAATAGGAAGGAGTGCTCCTCTTACACTAAGACTATTGAAAGCTTAGCTTCTTCTAAGGTCATGACAAAGGGAGTGAAGGTTCTTTGGGGTATTCGTGTCTGATAACCTCTAATTTCAGCGTTCATGCATTAACTTCATTGCTCTTGGAGCTGGCAAGGTTATTGTTATTCTTCTTGGGAGAGTTATTGTTGTTGTAACCCATATTATTAGAGGCTTGTACCTCTTCCTTAATTAGTAGACCAACCTTGCAGAGCTTCGTGAAATACTCTATGGGCTGGAATTTGATGTGTTCTCCGTACTTGGATGGCAAGTTACGGATCACCAGTCGAACTTGATCCTCTTCAGATGGCCTATTAGTCAGTTGGGCGGCCTTTTCCCTCTATCTAGTAAGGAATGTGACAAAGTCTTCGTTGTGGTTTTGCTTGGTTATTATCCAATTCACGAAGACCAATTGGAAGCTGAGCACTGCTGTTATACTTCTTGTGGAAATCCTCTTTGATAAAGTCCCAATCATTCAACTTTTTCTTGTTTAGTAATCTGAACTATTTGGATGGATGTGCATCCAGAGCTAAGGGAAAAACATAAGCAAACAGGTCCTTGCTCATGCCTTTGAGAGCCATAGAGATGGAGAAGGCTCTCAGATTATCGGTCTTTGACCCCCCTTAAATTTTGGGAGGTCACCCAATTCTACCTTTTTAGGGAGCTTCCCTTTAGTTTAGGATAATTAATGTCATGGCCATGAGCCTGAATCTCACATGCAAGGAATTGACTGGATCAATTGCTCGAGTTTTTCAAACGTGAAGTCAGTCTTAGACTTCACAAGAGGTTGTAGTGTTGGAGTCTCATCCCACTCTTCATGCTGAGGTGTTAGTTTTTCCTTAAGTGTTTTGAGCTTTTTATCTTATTCCTCAAGACGAGAGTTCATTAGTTGAAGTTGGTCCATGATGGCATTGAGTTGTTTAGAAGCCATTTAGGATGGTGATTCAGGAGTTTCAAATGACTTGTCTGAAAACGTGATGGTTTGTTTAACGGTTATAGTAGTAGGTTAACCTTTTTTCCTCTCCACCGTGCGTTCTCAAGATGTAACCTCACGATATGTCTTGAACATAAAATGAATGGTACTTACTTGTGTAAGTTTTCATAAATGATTTTGGAAATGGGAAATGATTTTGCGATAGAGGATTTAGAAAGGATATAGGTTTTGGAATAGTATGTGCTTGACCATGATGGAGACATGGGCCTAACTATATGCATATGCAGACATAGACTAGACTACGCAAGCAGGCTGGACTGAATGACTGGGCCTTTTTGGTAATAAGGAAGAGACTTTAAACTTACGTGTAGTAAGGCTAGACTTAAGAACTATGCCTTTATGGACTTAAGAAATAGTAGACTATGAACTTACAAGGAGTGTAAGCAGACTAGGCAATAGGGAAGATTAGGAGAATAACCAGACTAGACAATAAGGAAGACTAGACTTTGATCTTACATTTATTATAAGTAGGTTATTCTTAGGGGTGACTAGAATTTGAACTTATATTTAGAATAAGCAGGCTAGATAATAAGGAAGACTAGATTTTGAACTTACATTTAGAATAAGCAGGCTAGACCTAAAGGTGACTAGACGTTGAACTTATATTTGGAATAAGCAAGCTAGACAATAAGGAAGACTAGACTTTGAACTTACATATAGAATAAACAGGCTAGACTTAAGGGTGATTAGACTTTAAACTTATATTTAAAATAAGCAGGCTAGACAATAAAGAAGACTAGATTTTGAACTTACATTTTGAAGAAGTAGGCTAGACTTAAGGGTGACTAGACTTTTAACTTATATTTAAAATAAGCAGGCTAGACAATAAGGAAGACTAGACTTTGAACTTACATTTAGAATAAGCAGGCTAGACTTACATGGTATAGTAATTAGGCTAGGCGATAAGGAAAACTAGACATTAAACTTATATGGAGGTTAAGCAGACTAAACGACTAGACTTTGAACTTACATTTAGAATAAACATGCTAGACTTGAAGATTTTGTTGTTATGGCGATAGGGAGAGCTAGACTTTGAACGTGAATGGAAAGTAAGCAGGCTAGGCCAAAGGATTAAGAGGTTTTAGACTATGGACTTCGTTTTATGTGGGCTTGAAATGAGAATTGACTAGAGCTTACTTGGAGATGCAAACTAGACCTAGTATTTAAATTGGGCCTTTATGGGCTAGGAGTAGCACATAAGCTAGACTTAGGAATGTACTAGGATTAGATTGGGCCTGCATGGGCTTCACATAAACTAGGGTTCACATAGAGATGCAAATGGTCTAGATTATGACATAAGTTAGACTTTCATGGGCCCAAGATGAATGCATTGACACTAATGTAAGTGGGCTTAATATGAATGCATGGACTAAAATTTGAATGGGCCTAAGATGAATGCAAATGGACTTGGATTGAGATGATTGGACCGAGTTGTTTGGACTGTGTTGATTAGATTGGTTGGATTGAGTTCAAAATTATAGAAATTCATTTTTTTAAAGGGACCCCTTTGTTATTATATTTAAAGGCATAAAAAAAGTATGAATCGCATTTTTCGAGTTTCACCCACTCATACAAATTTAAAGTTTAAATCCTCCCCAATGATGTCGCCAAATTGTAGACATGTATTTATTGCCTACGCGGTATGAGCGCGGATTTGACTAACTCATTGTAAAGGATTTTTGGTTTTGAAAAAGAAGTCACCAACAAGTCTTTAAAGGAAGACTCATAAACCTAATTGCATATTGTAGGATATATTTATTGCCTATGTGGGATGAGTGCGGATTTGACTACCTCATTGTAAAGGGTTTTTAGTTTTGAAATACGTTTTGGAAAAAAAAAGTCACCAACAAGTCTTTAAGGAAGACTCATAAACCTAATTGGATTTTATCGGATATTCTTATTGCCTACGTGGAATGAGCGCAGGTTTGACTACCTCATTGTAAAGGTTTTAGTTTTGAAATTCGTTTTGAAATAGAAGTCCGCAACAAGCCTTTAAAGGAAGATTCATTAACCTAATTGGATATTGGAAAACCATAGGGACAACTTAGGAGCTTATCCAACATAGATTTCCCTTTCATGACTTCATAATTGGTAAATGAATACCAAAGATAGAGTTCGAGGGCGAGGGTACAAATATGATCAGGAATCACATTCACCCATTGTTGGCTTCTACTTAATACGATTGATGTTCTAGTTTTTATGCAAATAAATAACTACGCAATATGTTCATGTAATCTAAAATTAGTCAACGTTGGTTCATTGAACACAAAAGACTAATTTTTATGATATGTTATTTTAGCAATCAAATTACTAGGACTCCTAGATCAATAATCTAAATTATCTTATTAAGCGTTAGAACATTTATTTAGGTCTTGTAATTAGCAAAAATAGACATGTGCGATGATGAAAGCTATGCACATATAAGCATGCATATGAATAATAATGTATAGAAATATAAATAGAGAAAAATATTAGAGAATAATATACAAGAGCATGAATTCTTTGAGAATCTACATCATGAAAAGTTGATTGTTAGTATAATAAGAAATAAATTAGAATTGACCCTCAAGATTTATACCTTTGTCACCTGGGTCTTCAATAACAGTCCATAGGAGGAGCAATCTTGAAGGTTGAATGAAGATTTAATGGAAATTCGAAGTGTTTTAATACGTATTTGAATATGTGATGTGTTAGAGGTATTTTCGTAGTTAGAAGTGTAGAAAAAGTCTGGAAAAAATCGGGTGAAAACGAGGTCTATTTATAGGGAAAACGGAAGAATCTGGATTAGATTTTAGGATGTGCGACGCGCAGGCCTGTTGTGTGGGATGCATCAGCAATGCGCGACACGTATCAGTGTTGCACGACACTCATCACGGTATGCGGCGCGCATCACGACGCACGACACGCATCACGACGCACGATACGCATCTGTTTCTGCGCTTATGAATTTTACCGACTGCCTCGATGTTGCGCGTGCACAATGTTAGCGCGCCAGACGCACTTGGGCACTCGAAGCACATTTGGCCGAGTTCTATTTTTTTATCCATTCTTTAAAAGATTCTTTTTATCCTCATTAAATATTATCGTTTAAAATCCAGAAATCAATTATCCTAAGTATAAAATCTGACTTCTCATAATATCTTTTAATTTAGTAAATATTTATTAAAATATAATTAATTATCTGGAATAAAAATATTTATTAATATAATTAATTATCATGAATAATTAACAATGCTTTATGAAAATGGGCTTTAAAAATAGAATTAATTATCATGAATAATTAATTGGGCTTTTAAAACTGGGGGCTTGGAATAATTAAATAGACCTTAAGTTCTTAAAACGATTTTGGGATTAGATCTTTGGGTTGCTCTTCCTTTGGACCGGACAAATTAGGACGATGGTATGTTTCATCATTAGGTACTAAAATGGAGAGATACGATTATGTGTCTACAAAAGCCCCCACTTTCATTGAGGTTTGTGAAACCTAAAGTCAAAGTAGTCTGTGTCAGGACGGAGAACAATTCTAGATGGTCTGCAATATAGAATCAATCTATATATTGCAAGTTTCTGGAAAGCAAAGTTAGTCTACAAGTCGATAATTACAAGCAATTTGTTTAGCCTGCAAGAGAAGTTGTTAGCAAATAGGTGCAAATGCACATAATGATGGAATAATGCTAACTATGCAAGATCAGGGTTATGCAAAACTAAGAGATAGATGAAATACTATGCAAGGTCAAGGTTATGCAAAGCTAAGGGATAGATGGAACGCTATGCAAGGTCAATGTTATGCAAAGTTTAAGAGAATTGGATTAATAAAAAGAGATATATTTATTTTAAAAAACTATTTTAATAAAATCGGGGTCCACAAGTGAAATCCGCAGATTACAACTCTTTGGAAGTTCGATTTGGAAGAACCATCAAAATTATAGGAAGCCACGGCCCCACTTTGCGAAAACTTGTCTTTAATTTAGGCACTCGGAGCCTAGATAAAAGGTATTGGACTTGGATTAATCATTCAAAGTTTCTTCACTGGGAAGTCAATGTAGGTAAAGTGAGATTTCGCCAGAGATAATGGAAGCATTGAAGAGTTCTTTAGGGATAAGGAAAGTTTGGATTGAAAAATAAAAGGTTTAATTTGTGACCCACATAGATATAGGTGGGAAAAGGCTTTGACGTGGCTAAGTTAGACTCCAGTTTATGTTAGGGTCTAGAGAGAGTTTACTTTTGAATTCTAGAAAGTCAGATCATGAGACATTGACTAGTATACTTTATTGAAGCGGTTGGACCTCGAGATCAGGATTCCTATGTATCCTTACGGAATCAGACCGTTATTAGTTTTTGCTCTGATTTTTTTTGCCCTAACTTTTGCCTAGGCCGCCCTTTTGAGTTTTCGACCTAGCGAGATTAATCATAGATTTCGAGATTAGGATTCCTATTTAGGATTGATATGGATGATTGAAAATGTTTTTGTTTTAGGTTTGGATAAAGGTTTAATTGAATGAGCCAATACTAGTGGAAAGAAGCCTAACGGATCCGGTCATGATACGCTTAATAGATCCGAAAATGGACCAGAGCGGCTGGGGGTAGAGCTACTTGGAAAAATTAACTGACCCAGTGAACCACCAGATTAGCTAACACATAACTGATCCGGTTCGAAGCACAAAACCGGATTAGTTAGGTAAGTGAACAGATCCGGTTTTTAGCACCCACCGGATCAGTTAAGCCTAAAGTTTTTTTTTGGTTTTTTAGCCATGAAATTTACATCCATTAAATTCAGCCAACATCCATAATAAAAGAGCAGGGGAAGAAAGAGATCTAATACTATAAAAAATTACGAAGATAATCAACAAAAAGCAAATAACTTAACTGAATACTCCCGATTTTTTGAGTCTCTATTTATAGTATTTAATATATTTTAAATATACTATAGCATTAAATACTTTTATGTGACAAATATTAATTTTAATAATTCTCCTTTTATCTTAATCAAAATCAGCTTAGCAAAATATTGTGTCATATTTAAAATAAGATTGTTTGGATTAAGCTTTTTTTGATTCACTTTTTAAACAACCTTGAACCAATAAGAAATTAGGGTGACTAATGTCAACCCTAGTATTAAAAAGAAGAAGAGGGAGTCGGCTTTTTCCTTGACCTCTTAGATTAGAGATTTATAGAAATAGTCATATGCTTTTACTAGACGAGTGTTCTCCTAGCGAACGTCCTACCCCCTCCCCCCACCTACTAGTAAGGCATGTGAAATAAAGCCTCAACCAGTACCACATTCATTCCTTTTACGTGCGGATGTAGTTAAATGTCTAACTCTATAGGTCATAGTTTCCTGCTGTTGCGACCGGTGCTCGTTTGCACACGCGTAAGGGGCGTACGTAGACGTCAGGGAAGGAAAACGCTCGAAATCTAGTGAATGACAAAACAAGTGAGGATAGTGAGATTGAAAATGTTCGAGTAGAATCGGTTCACTAGTGGAAAAACATTAAATTGCGGAGGTCATTAAGTGGCATATTGCTGCGGTTTTTAACTGCAGCAATAAAGCAACCTATTGCTGCGGTTCCTACCGAAAACCGCAGCAACAGGTATTTTTTTAATAAAAAAATGAAAGCCTATTGCTGCGGTTTTGGGTAAAAACTGCAGCAATAGGTACAGCTCCAAAAAAATTTTTTTTTTTTAAAAATTTAGATCTTCGATATTCATATACAATGAGAGAGAGTGCCAAAAAAATAAAAAAACACTTAACTAAAACACAAACTTACAACATTACATTCATATATTATAACTTACATAACTAAATTTTACAATTAACATTTTCTGTTGAAATGACGGATACAAAATCAGTTCTTCAATAAAACAAATGACTATAACACTAACCTAAAAAACAAAGATGAGAATTGAATTAAAAATTAATAGAAACTTCCTAAAAAAAAAAGAAAATAGCTCACATGAATTAAAAAAACCAGATCTACCTTCACCCCCAAAAAAAAAAAAAAAAAAAAGATCTACAATCATGACCACGGACCACCGCTATTCATACTCGAGCACGTTACTGAAATTGCTGAAACGAGAAAAGATAAAAAAAATCAAAATCCTAATTCAAGATGAGCACTAAACTGATGTAATTCATCGAATATGATAACGACAAAACGAAATTAGTAGAAGATTTATTATTCTTACGAAAATTGAGCACAAGAATTCGTCTTCAGCAATGACGGCAAACAATGAGAGGAAGGATAAGAGGTGGTGGTGGTGAGGACAAGCGCCGGGCTACTTGCGGTCGACGAGCGCGGGCTTCGAAGGGTCGAGTCTTCGATCTGAACGGTCGACGAAGAAGAACGATTGACGAATAAGTTTTCGTCTTCGTCTGGTGATGTGAACCGACGAAGAACGAGAAATCTCGAGGAGGAGTCTTCGTCTTCGTCTGGTGAGTTTTCGATCTGAACGGCCGACGAAGAAGAACGACCGACGAAGAAGAAATCTCGAGGAGGAGAAAGAAAGGAGTGGCGAGGACGACTTCGGACGCCACTGATTTTAGGTTGAGCGACGAGATTGAAGATGCTGTGAGATGAGAGATGTGCAAGGAGTTTCTGTTGAGCGACGCTCACCGGCGAGATGAGAGATAAGAGGATGAGAGGAGAGATGAGAGGATGGGAGGAGAGTAAGAGGTTGAGAGGAGAGATGAGAGGATGAGACGATGAGAGGAGAGATGAGAGGATGAGAGGAGAGTGAGAGGTTGAGAGGAGAGATGAGAGGATGAGAGGAGAGATGAGAGGATGAGAGGAGAGTGAGAGGTTGAGAGGAAAGATGAGAGGATGAGAGAAAACGGCGAGATGAGAGAAGTAAAAAGTGAGGAAGCAAGAACCCTAACTACCACGCGTGTTTTATTAAATCATAGTCTATTATTGCGGTTTTTGTAGGAACCGCAACAATAGGTTCAAATATTATTAAAAAAATAATAATTTAATCTATGCTGCGGTTTCGGCCGGAAACCGCAGCAATATAACTGGTCAAACAATCAACCAAATTTGAAAATTTTTCCCGTTGACATCTATTGCTGCGGTTTTGGCTGGGAACCGCATCAATAGGTGTATTTTCTATTTTGCCTTTTCTTTTGACGTGATTTATTATTGCGTATGGGTAAAACCGCAGCAATTCCACCGCAGCAATAAGCAAAAATTCTACTAGTGGTTGTTTGCAAATGCCCAAGTTGTGGCACGGGCATTCTTTGCTTTGTTAGTTGTTTTCCGAGCTTCATCATTTTTTACTAGCAGTGGCGCTGCTGGATGCTTCTGATTCAATTCCTGGTGAACTTCTAAGGTAATGACAATTTGCTTACGGGAGGTTCTTAATTGACTTAGGTGTGAAGATACCAAGGATGGCAGTACTTGAACCAACCATTCGCGAAAAACCTAATAACAAGTGATTGATCCAGTTAAGAGCGTAGCATAGGAGACACGTAATATGACCGTTAACGAACAAAAGCCTCTCATTATTATTATTTCAATAAATAGAAGTATGTAGAATTAGTCTTATTATCTGAAGCATGAACATAATCACCTTTATTCCGACCAAGTACTCTCGCCCCAAAAAGCGGATCCGAACAACCACCAGGCTCGACGAGACGCGTTGGTTGACACAACCGCCGTAGAAATGGTGTCAGTTTGGGGTACGTTTAGTTCACCGGGAGGGTCGCGCTCCCAAATTCGAAGTTTTTCCTAGAAGAGCTTCCGTTCATGCGCCAATTTCAGTTCGCAGAAGCAAAGAGGTGGTGGCAGTAAATTTTTAGAGAGAAGAGCTTCCGTTCATGCACTCAGAATTATTCTTATTCACTCACGTAATATTGATGGATCGGGCTTTCGCCCACTGTCCAATATTCCCCACTGACGAAAAAAATGGTTGTCTTTGTCGAAGGGGGCAAGCTTAAGATAAAGTAGGGGCTCGGATTGGGGGTTTGAAGAAAAACAAACATCAAGAAAAACCTCAGGAAAGTGTTCACTTCTTTTTCGCCAGCGTGCCCCGGAATCATGATCTGAGGTTCAACCTACCTCATCTTTCCCTCTTTACTATTTTCACTCCCCTCTCACTCTCTAAAAATTTTCTTCCTCTTTTCTCTCAAAGAAACTTTATTCAACGTCATTCTTTAGTCCTTAATTATTGTTTAACTCTAAAGATTAGCACCTTATGCTTTTGTACAATTAAATTATACTTGGATTTTTGTATAGCATAGTAGTACTATTTTCAATTTATACTTGGTATTCTTTGAGTATTATTACATTAATCTCCTTTTTATCTAGGTTGGAAGTTAATTAATTCTTATTAACTTATTTATATTAGGAGACAGATTCTTAGAAGGAGTATTCTAAATTCTTAATTATTTCCGTGCATGCATCAAGAGGTACATAATGATAGGAAGTTAGCATAGTGACACTCATGGATTATAGATTAGAAGTGAAAGCATGAGGAACTTAGTGTCATGTTTAGGTGATAGAATTATTTGTTTTGTGATGATAAGTTGTGGTTGTTGTCATGAGAACAAGTATGAGTTTGAGTTTTTTGTTATTACGAATGACAATTAAGTTATGATGCCTTATTCGATAACAAAACTATGCATTATGAGTAAGTTAAAGTTTCAAGTTCCTCTTAAAATATCAAGCAGGTTTTACTTCTAGTCAAGTCTAGGCAAGAGGTTGTTGTTTCTTTAAAGGAGTTTAATAAAAGTAACTTATTCGATCACCAAACATGCACATATTAAAGAAGTTTAGTTGTGTTTTCGTGCCTTGTGTCGTACAGTTAACACGTTGTAAAAACTCTTAAATCACATAAAGAGAAAGAAAGTTTGGAATTAGAGCTCGTAGGATAGATCCCATATGAGCAATTAACACAAGGAGAAAGTTGCAACCGCCGTGTTGCATACTTCTTCTTAGGCTCTGCATGACGATGTAAATCGATGTCCTTAGTTATTTGGCATAAAGCATTGAAATGGCTAAGGTTAGCCATACATCCACAGGGCAAGGACGGTCCAAGGGACGCTTGTCGGGATATTATCATACTGATGTAGCATATTTGGTTGAGAGGACGGTCCAAGGGTCACCCTAAGCACCTTCATGTAGTAGTTAATAGGTCGTATGACTCGATAAGAAGACAGTTCCTATTCAATGCCAACCTTGTTCAAAGTATTTTGTGTAGAGTCGAGTTTGAGTTGGTTTCTCTAAGTTTCATGTTTGCTTTAGTATCATGAATAGGTTTACCTTTCTTCTTCCTTTGTGTTTGTACTCACCTTTCGCTAACGTGTATGTTTGTTGTTGGTCAATGTACATTGACCCTGCGACAACCCATTCCAATTTTACGTTGAATGGTGAGCAGATTTGCCTTACAGGTGGTCGTCGAGCATGCGCGGGGTTGGGTTGGTGCTAAGTTCTTCATCAAGTTTTATCGTTTTCATTTATATTTTAAATATTGAGTTATAGATTTTAAGTTTTGGGGACATATGCTTCCAAATGGTAATAAGAGATTTATTTTGTTTTTCATTATAGATTTTTCCACTGCATGTTTACTTTGAGATTTAATAAAGTTTATATAAAGTTAAAAGTAATTATTTTTCCAATAGTCTTGCGTTTCACCGCGTCGGTAACATCTCACCTTCCTATTTAGGAAATTTAATTTAGGGGTGCTACAAACTTAGTATCACAGCAAAACGTTCTTGCACGTTCTTAAAAGATGTTTCAAGAAGGGTTTTACTAATGATTTAACCAAAATGATCTTTGAAAGAGGGTTTATTAGTAAGGGGATCATAAAGTATATCTTTGAAATATTCTATGCTTTTATGACGAATGTGTAGTGTTAAGAGTCGAGTTTTCATAGCTAAGTGTTTGATCCAACTTTTATCTTATGATCTTAAAGTGACGACAAGTTAAAGGATACAAGGGACTAGAACTTAAAGGATACAAGGTATGCTTATAAGTGATTTAGACCCAACGGGGTCAATAAGGTAAGGAAGTTAAAAGTCAAGTGCAAGTGGAAAAGTTTAAGTAGAGTAAGGTCTTAAATTTAGTTAAAGTGATGAACAATTGCGTTGATAAAGATTTGATTGTGATGTATGATGCAAAATCTTAGTTTTAGTTGAATTATGTGTCATAGTTCTTTACTTTGAACTAGACCTAGAGACTTACCATTGACTTTGTTCTTTCTTTATTCTCAGATATGGAGTCTATGGTACAGAACACTTTGTATGGGACACCAAACCTTGGATATGTAAAGAAACATCCACACGAGTCCCTAAGAAAATTTCATTTGAAGATGGACCTTCACCTTACGTATTCGGAGTTTTTTAGAGAGCCCTAAGTTAAGGATGACACATTTTATTTACCCTTCGATCTGACTCACATCCCTGATGCACACCCTTACCTCGAAGTGAAGAATAAGTATGCTGATCTAATCCTACCAAGTGGAGCCCCCAACTATGCCAAGTACTACATAGGACATAGATGAATGATGACTCGAGAATATATCCGAATTGAGCAACATCTTATCTTGAGAGCTCGGGTTATAATACTTGAACCCCGACCTCAACCTCAATTTCAGCTAGAAGGTAGCCATTTACCATCCATTGATGCCTCTGCCATCTTGTCACTCCAACCATCACCCATTGCATCTCCAAGCCCCTCCCTAGTTCACTCTTTACCTCCATCCCCAGTGATGTCAGGCCTTGAGGAGCCTGAAATAGGAACAATTATGAATGTTTATCATAACCCTAGTTTCACCTCAAGTACCCACTATCCAAGAGGAAGAGGAAGAAGAGTCCGTGGAGGAGGAGGAAGAGTCCATGGAAGATAATGAGTTGGGTATTTTTCTAGAGGAAGTACTTGGAGGACCCATTAAGATGCGCTTCGAGGAAGTTAAACAAGAATAGGAGTCCATCTCATTTTTCCATTTAAAAAGTTGTCTTAAGAAAGATTTTGAACAGTTGTTTCTTGTATTGTTTTTGTACAATAAAAGTTTAAGCCATGATTGACATCTATGCATTTGAGTATCTTTTGGTTTGTGGTGTTTGAACTCTTTTTAAAACTAAGAATTCTCAAAGTGTGGGAATTTCAAGTGCTGGATTGTTTTGCCTTTTTCCATGATTTTGTACTCTGTTATGATTGTATGTTTACAAAGGCTATTACCTTGTATAGACTTTGAATTGAACCTCTACTTGTAGACACAAAATCGTGTCTCACCGTTGAGTACGCAATGATGAAACATACCGTCTTCCTAATTGGTTCGGTCCAAAGGAAGAGTAATCGAACGAGGTAAGACCAAAAGCATTTCGAAAATATAAAGTCTATTTATTAAATCCAAGCCCAATCTTAAAGGCCCAATTAATTATTCCAGATAATTAATTGCATTTTAAATATTTTAATATTAATTATTCATGATAATTAATTTTTTAAAGGATATTTCGAAAATCAGATTTTCATTCTTAAAGATAGCTGATTTCGGATTTCAAATGATATATTTTAATCAAAGGATAAAAAGAATCTTAAAACAATCAAAAAACTGGCCAGAAAGCAAGTACGCGTGGCGCAAGTTGTGCGTCTGGCGCAGAGCGGTGCGCGTGGTGCAAAAGTTTTATTTTATCTTTTCGATTCGTTTTCGGTTTCCTTTGCCTATAAATACCTCGTTTCTTCGAACGAATTTTCACAATGCTTTCCTACGCTTCAATACTTCGAAACAATGCTTTCTTACACTTTAATACCTCGACATCCCTAATATCAAACACTGAAACTCATATTCAAACATACAAACTCATATTTAAGTATACTCAAACACATTGATATCTTCGAATTTCATATTTCAAGCTTCAAGATTGCTCATCCTGAAGATCGTTGTGTAAGATCCAGGCGACAAAGTTATAATTCCTGAGGGTCAATTCCAATTTAATTCCTTTTTTACTAACAATTTACTTGTCACAATGTAGAGCTTGAAGGAATTAACGCATTATGTACATTCTTCTCTAAATCTCCTTTTTTAATATTTTCTTTTACATTACATTGATAACTACTACAAAAAAGGGCAAAGAGAACTGTCGAAATACGCTTTATAGAACGCCTCAAGACCGATCTCTAGCTAAGCGATCTATAAAGAATATAGAACGGGTAATAGAGGCGCTTTGTAAGACCAAGCATAGAAAGCGCCTATTCGTGGAGCGTTCTCTATTCTAGTGAAATAGACATGGTATTTGGGAAGGAAAAGAGAGGAATATGAAACGCCTATCTTACATAAATGTTCTCTATATGCCTACTATAGAGAACGGTTATCTTAGATAACCGTTCGTTCTTCCTTTTTTTTTAAATTAATCGCATAAATATAAAGCGGCGCTCACACTCTCGTAGGTTTGTATACATCAGGTTTCGTGCATTACAATAGGCTTCCCGCCTCCATCTATCAATGCTTGATAATATGCATCAAAACCAAATATATTAAAACAATAAAAAATCAGTTCATTCATTAACAAAATGTTCTACATAAATACTAAAAAAAAAATCTAAAAAAAAAACTCAAGAACCAATCTAACGTCAAATAGAATATTCAAAAAAAAATAATACTATTGAACTACAATTAATCTAGCTTAACTTTTCCCCTCAAAAAAAAAATCTACCATTATAAATCAACATCTTCATCGTCATGTGCTTGGTGATATCCAGTAACATATGAGATCCACCTATCACTAGTGGAAAAAACATCAATTGCTCCGGTTAAAAAGCCCACAAATGCTCCGTATTTGACCCGTAGCAGACGCCATACGAGCATTTGAGCATTTTACAAATGCTCCGGTTTCAACCGTAGCATTTGGTGTCTCAAATGCTCCGGTTGTTTAAAAAACCGGAGCATTTGATTGTTAAATGCTCCGGTTGTTAAGGAAAAAACGGAGCATTTGTAGCATAAATGCTCCGGTTTTTTCTTAACAACCGGAGCATTTGCTAGTTTTTTTATTTAAAAAAATTGTACTGACTTCTTTGAAGTTGTACATGCACCAACAAGGAGTAAACCTTTAATTACTAGTACCTTTTAGTGGCATCCCCTATCATGCAAGCATACATACAACTCATACCCCACTTGTCCTCACATAATTTAAAGACTACTTATACTCTTATAAGAATCAAAAGAACATATATAAGAAGGATATAAACTGAAATTTTATTAATCAAATAAAAAATTAATATGCCATTACATAAGTATAAACAACAAGATAATAACTGCAAAAAAAATCTCATTATGCCTCTAGGACACCATAATTAGTATTCTAAAAAAAGTTCCGTGAAAAACAGGCAAGAATTCTAAATATAAACCAAGGAAAGTTGGCTCCCTTTTGCGTGATGGTGATTCCTCAATCATTGCAATAGATATTTCATCATCATTCTCACAAGCTAAAACATCATCACAATCCGGATTGATTCAAAACCCCGCTCCTCGGGACACCACAACCACAACAACCTCTCGCACCTAATGAGACAAACCAAATAATATAACAATGATCATTATGTACCCTTCATTACTTACAAGAAGAAAACCTTTAATTTCAAAAAATAAAAAGTAATCATGAATCGATCTCGTATAGATTGCAAAACATCCATCCAAATAAAAGGAGAAGGTAGTACTTTGCTACAAAAGTCATTAACAAAGTACATGAACAATTAATTTAAACATAGAACCACCAAATGCACATATGCCGAGCGGGGAGTTTACACCCACTTGGACTCCCAAAAATATGTGTATATACCATCCAGATATTTCATTAAAAATATATTTAAAGACGCCTCGGGCTCCACTTGGAACACCTCTCTCAATCCACCATTGTTTGCATAATGATGATATCCGGTGTCCAACAACGGTGACATATGCTATTAGTATAGGTTTAATACTCTAGAGGATATACTAATTAGACCAATTTCCTATCTTTGGAAGTAAGGAATAATAAAACAATTACCAAAAACATTGCCATATCCTATATTTTTCCTGTAGACATTAGGACGCTTAAGTCTCACCTAGTTGTTGATCAAGTTGTGGAGAGCGATCACACTTCGGATAAGAGAAGACAGATATATTACCAGCATCATGTCATTCGTTTTGACTGAGAAAAAGAACACGAGAATCATAAACAATGGACGAGAATCATACAAGTATCCGGGGAAAGAAATAGAAGATTATTTTCCTCCATACCAAAGCAAAAGCCTTGACCAACTCAAGCACACTAAGGTTAGGAAGAAGGTTGAACACATCCTACACAAAAAATAACAATAAGTTACGTTAGCAAGAGATCTTATAGCATCAAACTTAGTAATGAAGGACTAGACATTAAATTAAGGAGAAGGTAGGGCTAGACAAATTAACGAAGTATAATTGGACTCTTGAGGAATTTAACTTTAAAACAAGATGCAGTTCTAAACATGTGATACATTATTGATATATTTTCCATGAAAAGTTGTTGATAAGAACTAAGAATACTACAAATAACCAAGTAAGTGAGAGATAGGGCCTTGACTGTTTTACAACTGCCGAGAATAGCTATTACTTGTGAGTTGTGACTTATGAGCTACTATATTTGTAGTGCCATCATTCCGTAAGACCAAGGAAACAAATGCTCATCATGAAATTACCAACTTAGGTAGTTTTCTTTCGAGCATGAGCAAAGAAACCAAGAACATGAGCATTCCCCCCCCTTTTTCTCTTTCTTGCTTGCATGCCTTTTTTCACCATTTACCGCAAATTTTTATCTTCCACTAAAGTCCGAACAAGTTCACAAGCTTTTTCTTTTTATTTTTTCCTCAAAAATACAAGGTATTCAAAGGAGCAAAGCATGCCATACTTGTTGCTTAGGCACATCTTGTCAACGACTACACCACCATACATACCAATACATCTAATCATCCAAAGAAGTGGGGGCAACCCATATATACCCCGAAAGGTATCACATGTAACAAAAGGACAACCTTGCATTGAGAGTTCGACCGACTACAAAACAACCATATCATACAGGTATACTATGTCTCATTTGAGCCCATGCATTAATGTTAACTATAGAGTAATGGCGAGAAAGAACCATAGTTGTCATGGACAAAATAAAATACCACCGGGGAAACAAGAATGCCGATATGATAACAAACCTATAGATGAACAAACCTGCAAATGGTACAAGTATTTCATGGTTAAGTGGGAGTTTCCCATCTATAACAAGATCAAGATAACTGCGGATCTCTCGCGAGACGGGCATCAAGCCCTTTGAGCTGCAAGTTTACAGTCACCTGGACATAAAAAAAATAAGGGTTACTTTTTATCCATCAAAAATTAAAAAGACATATAATCGAACACTTATAAGTCCCTTTCATTTATCCAAACCGAGGAAAATTGCAAGCCAAAAATAGCCAAGTCTTTGAAGTATTACCTCTGTCGCTAGAGTACTGATTGTAGTGTCCTTCACATCTCTAAGCAAGTGCTCCACTCCTGCAAGAACATATAAATTACATGAAGACAAGGTCTATGCCACACAATAGAGCACGTAAAATTAGTCACGAGATACTCCTAACTTCTTTGTCAGAATGACAAGCAACGTTCTTCTCCAAAGCCAAGAATGTTGCAATAGAAAACAACCATACATGTCTAGTGAGAGAAGATACCTATTTCTTCTACTTCATGGGCAGCAATTTCAGAGGGAACATGTACAAATCACTCTGGCTCTTCTGTGTTGCATTCTGCAGATGTTAACTCTAAATTAGATATTGGAGGATTATTCGATTTTCAACATTCATCTATGAAAACGTAAGAATCCACTATATAGGTACCATTTTAAGTTCATATGTAAACTCTAAATTAGATATTGGAGGATTATTCGATTTTCAACATTCATCTATGAAAACGTTAGAATCCACTATATAGGTACCATTTTAAGTTCATATGTAACATGCTAATTAAACTTCTAAGAAGTAAGAACTATTTCCTATTTGAAATACCATATGAGAAAATTTATCTACTTTGACATTAGATACCTACCAATTTTTTTCCTAAGAATGATATGACACTAATTTATGTCTAATTCTAGGCTCGGTTATGAATCGGGTTCAAATGCCAACCGGACAAACCGGACAACATGCTCCTTTCTTTGAACATTAAGACAAGATAAAACCAAGTTAAATATGAACAGTCTTAGAAGATGAGATGCAAGTTATGCTTCCCGAGAGAACATTACCGTTGATCCTCCTGAACATGGAAAACATAGATTTGTGATAGTTGTGGTCAAGAAACCAAATGCTAGATTCCTTCTCCTCTTCCTCAAACCAAACCAACTCCTTCGTCGCTTGAGGTCTTGTAACCTTGTGTTGCTTTAGCTTATCACGAACCGTACCTTGCACCTACACATTGCATTACTGAGAGTCACTAACTAATCAATAGCTTATAATGCTCAAAAGAGTCTAAAGTTCTACCAATTAAACAATCACTATCAAAGAGTCACTAACTAATCAATGTCTCTCGTTGCATGCCCGAAATAATTTAGCAAATGAGAGAGCAAGCCTAAAACTTAGATATGGATAGTACCTATATAGAATCATCGACATCTAAGCTTAAAGGGGAATATTCGGTGACTCGGTCCCCGATAAGTTAGATGCACCAATCTAAGATAACAATCGAACGACCACACTATCCAAGCCTCAAGAGTGGAAAACAATTTGCGGTTTGTACTAGAAAGATATTGGCATTCGAAGAAGTGTCTTGTTAAATGTGAAATAAATATGGTGCAATAAAAAAACAGAGGAAGTATTTATAGGACCATTCCATTAATCTCTTTATCACTCAATCTCGGTAGTAAATAAAAGGTATAATGGTAAAATTGATCACAAACCATTATCATTTTAGGAAATGTGTAAGCTTTGTCCGCGCATCCTAAATCGGTAAATGTGACTATTATTCTCGACGGAGGGACTATCATAATTCTATAGTTTGACAATTGACCCGGAGAGATTGTCAAGAGTACGAAGAAGCAAGCACGACAAATCGTATTAAAAGTGTAAAAAGTAACGAGTAGGTAGAAGACAAGACCACACAAAAATGTACCCCCGTATGTGCATGTTTGACCGCTATCTCGCAAACGAAATTGACCAATCCCATCGGGGGATCGATCTCGGCTCTAAGTTTCCTATGCAAGTTGCATGATGCAATGGCATGTTTCCATGCTTGAGATAAATGTTCCAAGCATTAACCACCGCACAACATAGGTAACCTAAACAAGCTAAACATAACAACTAGAACAAAGTGATATAGGGATCTTATACTTCATAGCATGTGCAAGTTCTTAAAGTAGGTTACGAACCTCGTCCCTTAGCATTGACGTTTGCACTATTATAATCAATATTTTATCAATATCCACCCATCCCTTCTCAGCACACGGTGAAGAGCGAGTTTGACCATCAATATCTCGCCATGTTGACATCGGTTCCCGCACACAATTTCGAGTCATTTTAAAAGCAAACACTCGGGCTAACACGTACATCGAGCAATAGAAACACTAAACAGCGAGAGCAAAGAATACATCGTGTGTTAAAATTTGCGGTTAAAACTTAAAACGACAATCCCCTCACCCCTTCAGTATGGAGACTATCTCGGTTGGGGTTCTACTTTTGGGAAGTCAAGTGTAAATAAGAAAGCACCGTCCCAAGCCAAAAAGGTGGATAGAAAAACTTACACTAGTATACATCAAAATTTGAAGATAATCCAAGTTTCAAATATATGTTAATTGAAAGAAAATTCTAGTAAACATTATTAGAGGTAGTATTATATGGATTTACACTAGTAAACATAATATCCCTAACCGGGCCTTGATAGGAGCATTATTAGAGGTAGTATTATATGGATTTACAGGAAGGAAAATACTTCCTCCGTTTCAAATTACTCGCTACACTTCTCAATTCACGGACTCCTAGGCAATTTTTGGAGAAGAGAGAGGTAGAGAGTAAAAAGAAAAGGGACCCATGTGAGAGGAGAGAGATAGAGAGAGTTTATTGCCCAAAAAGGAAGTGTAGCAAGTAATATGAAACTTCCCTATATGGAAAGTGTAGCGAGTAATTTGAAACGGAGGAAGTATATAAAAACGAAAGGAAAGGTTAAAGTTCATTACTCACCCAAAATCTGAAGAGAATAAACCAACCACTTGGGCATAACTCTCTGCGGAATTATATGTATTTAATCGGTGCTCCATGTAGTCAAAAATCACACAAGTCTTTTTCATTAATCAAAATATTAACGTAAAGTTTACCGCTTTGGCAGTCAACAGAGAAACTCCATTGTCACCTATAATTCATCTTCATATAAAATCACCTGTTCTCATCAAAGAACAAAAACAACTCAGGTAATGAGCCATCCACTCTGATACATCTTCATATTGCTCAGTGACTGGTATAACCCATAAAAGAAAGAGCAGTGTTGTCATTCTCCCATATTTAATGGCAAAAAATCACCAAAACTAGTCACAATTTACACAAAACTACTACCAAGTTTCTAATTTGGTGTATGTCATGCTAAAAGCATCCTACTAGATTAGAGTTAGATAAATGATTGAGGAAATTAATTATATTATACCCTAGAATTATTTTGAGTAATTCGGGAAAACCTAGAAATTATGATAAAATAGAACTCGAAGGAGTTAGGGAAATTGAAGATACATCGGATCCAAACTCGAAGGAGTATGCGGGGATCGATTCGAGTGCGACAGGCCGATTCGAGTGGCCGGACTTGCGCTAGCGAGTCGAGCCTCGAAGGGGTTAGCGAGTCCGAGTGGCCGGACTTCCCCGAACAAGCTTCGAACTGCGGTAGGCCGGTGATAGAGAGGACTTGAGCGAAGCGAGTTCCAATCGAACTCCGGCGGAGGAAGCGGTAGAGAGGACTAGCGAAGTCTAAACTCTATTGAATGAACCGACTTGAGAGATGTTACGAGGGGCGACTTGGGAGGAAGCGGACGACGACAACGGAGCCCTTAACCGAACAGGATGGAGGACGGGCGAGTGGGTGAGGAAGCGAAGGACTTGGGGAGGGAGGGACGACGGAGGACTACTGAGTGAGAGAGCGAAAATTGATAAGAGAGGGAGGGAGTGAGGGACTGAACTATAGGATCGGTTAATTAATACTTCATTTTATTAAATTAGCAGTGGGGAGAATTTCACCAAAGAAACAAAAACTACCGCTCAACCATCCAAGTGCTCCGTTGATTAACCGGAGCATTTAGTTACAAATGCTCGGGTTGATTAGTCAACCCGAGCATTTGATGTCAAATGCTCCGGTTGACTAATCAACCCGAGCATTTGTGAATTTTTTTTTCTAAAATTATCACAAATGCTCGGGTTGATTAGTCAACCAAAGCATTTGATAAGTAGCAAAAGCTGTTTTTTCCACTAGTGTATCCCTGACCTCGTCAATCATTTGTTGAGAATATGTGGGAGGAACTCTATCAAAATACTATAAAAATATAAAAACAGAAGTTAGTATACAAAAATATTAATCAAGTTAGAAGCCTCTAAAATAGTTGTTCTGCTGTCATGATAGAGCACAATTAATGTTTGATAGATCAGCACAACATCTAGTGTTTAGTGATAGAGCACATGACAGAGTGTTTGATAGAGCACAACGTTTAGTGTTTAGTGATAGAGCACATGACAGAGTGTTTGATAGAGCCTCTAAAATTAAATTTGTTTGATAGATCAAAAATAGTTGTTGTCATGATAGAGTGTATTTTGCTGGTCAAAGGGGAGGGGAGAATGTTTTCTAATTTATGATTTTGTTCCCAATGGGAACTTGCTTCAGTATCTGGATTTGAAGGATGGCAATGACAAAGTTCTCAACTGGTCCACTAGAGTAGCCATTATCAAGGGCATTGCTAAAGGTCAGTATAGGTTTATCTTCCTTGTTTACTACATCACCATTCAAACTGGTGTTTGAACTTATATAATTTGCTACAAGTTACATATGCATATTTCAATATGTGTAATATGGAATTGAATAAAAGACATGGTAACTGGGTTACTACTACATTTACGCCAAAGACTTGATTTTCCCTTGTCCATAAAGAAAATAGATAACATGGTCTAAAAAATCAAATTGCAGCATCATTATGGCACATCATCACCCACTTTTATCTCATTTCTTCATCATGTGACAGGACAAGGTATGTTAAGGTTTCATAATAACTTACAGAGCACCTACTTTTTTTCATAGGAATGGAATGGTAGGAGAATGATGAAAGCCCAATGGGGTACAGATTGGAAATCCAATACTTTTTTTTTTTACTTTTTTGGTTCACTTAAATCATAGATTCATAATCTAAAGGGGAGGTATAGGGATCTCAATCCATAGGGGGGTAGTGGGTATGAGATTCCAATGGTTTAAGGGGGGATGAGAATCCTTTGGATGTTAGTTTCCATACCTAAGTTTCAACCAAACCAACTTTGTTCCTCTAATTGCTTTGAGACATATGAGTGGTCCCAAGTGAATTTCACTAATTGCTCCAACTACTCGCTTTTCTTACCACATATTGATAATTTACACACTCCACAAGAGCATCATCATTGTCCAGAAATCTTATCTATCATCGAGCAACAGATGATATGTATAAAGTATTATGATATTAACAAGATGGGAAGGGTCTAGTGTTCATGTCAATCAATCAATAAAATAAAGCATCTCCATACATATATACTAGCAAAAACATGAGTTTATGTAGTCAATCAAAAGGTATCTATTACAAATGAACAATTAGGAATGCCAAAGATGATACGTACTTTAAAAGAGCATATCGAGAATGAAATCTTAAAACATGCATCATAAGATATAGGCAATACCTTATCGGGTATGAACATTAGTCTGGATTCTATTGTTTCGATCATATAGCGGCAAACATAATATCCACAATCCTTGGAGCCTAGAGGTTGACGCGGGCACTATTACACAAGAAAGTTCATGTATCAAAAAATTCATAATCTTGTTTAAACGAACTACGCATAAGTGTTACGAAACTGTAAATAAGATCAAGTACCTCTATCTTTTTCCACTTAATATAAGGATTCTTCTTCAGTTTAGCAATATCCTTTCTGTGCTCTTGGCTAAATTTTATGATTACCCTAAGTTCTCAACAACAGTTAAGTTAAGTAATATTATAATACTTACAATGTGTGAAGAACTATGCAGATACTACTTTGCTTTATTTAGCACATACTTATTAATTATTTTTTGAGCAAATTCACGAGGTTCATTTTTCTGCTCCCGCCTGGATCTAGCCAATGCACCAATCCAACCCATGGATAAATAACGGCTAACATCCAATGCTCACTACATAAAAATGGGATAAAGTGCAATTATTACCAAATAAATAATTATTCCTTATTGTGAGTGTGTGTGCGCGAAGGGTTAAATAAATTACTTACTTCTCGTTGTAAGGCGCAAAGAATAATTGATTTTTATTTTTGGCATTGTTGCACGCAAAAACTCTAGCCAAATAGTCACATCGATCATCTTCGTTTTCAACAGTAGGAGTATGCGGGGATAGAAAATTGGAGTCACAAAATCCATATAGCCCTGAGATACCTTCTGTATGAACCGTCTCAATTAAATGCCTTGTAAATAAAAATAAAATTATCCCTTTTTGGAGAAGTAATATATAAGTTGAATTGGAAGCGAAAAGAAGACAACACACTTACATCATTAAAATCGACACGTGAGATGATCCCATCTCCCTCTGGAAGCACCAATCAAGTATGTCTTCGTAATCAAGGCTAAGACATTGTTCATTGTGAAACACTTGAGCAGGAATTATAAAGGATTTTATTTTTCCACTCGCTTTCATTGCAATAGCTACATCCTTGAAAACTCGCATCAAACTAGAGGTCAACTTCAATTTATCTCTAGGAGTTATAGTGTACTTTCGAGTGGATGATGATTGTGATGATGGAGATCGTGGAGATGGTGAGGTAGATTCTTTTGTGAATGGGGATGGCATGGTGGATTCCTTTGTGAATGGGGAGGGCGTGATGGATTCCTTTGTAGCTTGCTTATCAGCCTAGTTATATTAAAACAAGAAAAAAAATATGTAAAAAAAACTATATATAGAAGAAATGAACTCACAATATATTATGATAGATAATTGTACCTTCTTTATCGGAAAAACCAAGTGCGCGGCCAAAGAACAAAATGATCCTTTCCTTGACAAACGAATAAAATTTCGCCTTCTGGACATGGTAAAGGTGCATTTGGGTTGATTTCTTCTGTAACACATACTCGATAATAACCACTGGGCATGGGCTTGAAATGATGTTTGACCACTTCTGATTCCTTTGCAATGTACACTTCTCCAAACGCAACCATATGGACCCATTTGTCACTCTCAATAGCCAAGGAACATAGATTAACACCCTATACAAGTAATTAATCATATTAGAACTAGTGACAAATACACTTAGCATGGTGTCAATAGAGTCGAAGCTTAACAAAAAAAAATACACTTAGCTTAAGATGTGAAGCGGGGAAGCAAAGGTGGAGTTAAAATTTTCCTTATGTGTAATTTGCATAACTTGTACACTTTTCTTTACCGCACACTTGAGATGTTGGTTGGTATAATGGCACATTGGGGGACAAATTTCGATAGTACCACACATTAAACAGCCATGACATGCGGTCTTAACTCTTAAGGATTGACATATAAGAATGCAACTAAAAAACATTTATACATCACCCAAAAAATTAAGTAAATGAATATTGCAATATCACACACAAAGCATCCTGATCATTCTAAGTATCAAAGAGTTATGACAGATTGACATCCCAATATCCCACTTGGTAATCCCGGGAAAAAAAGAATGAGAAACAACAAGAAAGTATCATCAACATGCACCGAAAGAAAAGAAAAAGCAACAAAGGATGAAACTAAGGTCACCTCGGTAAATGGTTCACCACATGGTACATGGCACGGAAAAAGCTCGGGTTCTTTCTCGGGCTCCTTCTCGAGCTGCGGCCATGCCACATGGTACGGTTCAATTTGATCCTCCCGGCTCCTGTACTTTATTATGTTTTGAACCAAGTTGGAAGTGGGCACCTTGAAGTCCTTGGTCGGTATAATATGTAAGTGGGCGGGCGAGTAGTCACACCCCTTGACCCATGGATACCACCGAACAACCCACAACATTTGGATTACCACCGACTCGCTACCACCATAACCATCCTCTTGGATAGTCCCTAAATGATGACTAACTTGGTTTCCATTGGCAACATCAAAGCTGTTTCAATTGTTCCGAGGCTAAACTTTCCACTAGACACCAAGTAGGAAAGTAATAGATTACGAGTGTTTATCGTATTTTCTAACTTAGATTTTACACCATTGAGTTCGGATTGCAATTGACTAGGTGGTGTTGGTTTGTTGTACCCAAAGTACTCTTTGTTTGTAACACCCGATCCGACGCCCCTAACACAACCACCATGTTCGGGAGTCTTTAATGCTCTTGCTAGGATATCATTTCGCCCTGTGGCATTAATTTCTCCTTGGATTTGTTGACCCTCTAATGCTTTCTGTCATAAATAATGACCAATAATCATAAGCAATCACATAACTAATTTTAGCACAATTATGATAGCAAATTCAGTTATATGATTTAGATATAAATATATATTCTTACTATTGCTTGAGCTATTTCCAAATCGACAGGATTGTCAAAGGTTATCACACCATCTTCTACTCTAGAATGAGCTCTTATCCAAACTAAATGTCGAGGCACGTCTTTGACTTCAATTCCTTGTTTCTTAAGTTCTTTGGCCTAGCAATATATATAATCATAGTTAGCAAAAATCATATATACAATTGGTAATGTCATAATGTAATGACCATTCGAGCATTCAAACTTACAATCTCTTCTTCATAATACAAGTACCCTTTCCGACCTCCTCGATAGCTTGAAGATTTCTGTTTCGCTCTTTTTCGATTCAAGTCACTTAGTTCCTTTCCGTATAATGAACATTAAAGTTAGCATACAATTTTTTATGAAATAATGTTGCGCAGAAATTATACATTAGTGATATGTATTATTGAAAGATTACCTTGAACTTTGGATCATTAGAAGTTTCAATGAATTTGTCCCAATCGGTTTGATCTATCCACGGATACAATGCAGGCGGCGTCCTTATTATCACATCTTTATTCTTTCCCTTGGAGTCATACATAAAATCTCTTCTTAATCTAGCCTTGAAAGTCCTCCACCGAATCGAAGCTCGCCCTAAGACATAGTTTTTACGCTCTTTAGGCACTACAAATCCCCTCTGTATAATTCAATAAAGTGTTAATTACCATTCAATTATAACACGTTATTAAATCTCTCTACTACTAACTAGAAATGCAGTAATTTTCAATGATTTGGTACTCTTGATTGAATGGTGTCATAACTTTAAAGTAAGTATAAAGCTTGTTGACATGATAATATAACTACTTCAAAAATCATTTCGTCTTACTTACCGTGATAAACTCATAAACTTCATCAAGGACTTCTTTTGGAACTTCATCCCACTCAGAGTAATTAATATCCACTCTTTGACGAACAACTACACCAATGTAAGTGGAAAATGTATCTTTGTTAGTTCCCGTAGGCACATTCCTGTGATTCCACTCTAAGGGGATTTTAATGCCCTTTTGAATTGCTTTTCCAACTGCTACTAGTACTGTACGACCCCTACGGTTTTCACATTCAGCCGAGGCCTCATCAGATTCAGATGTTGTATCACCTCGAGGAACACTTACTCGCTTGCTCTGTTTCACCATCACCTACAAAAATACAAAATTTATAAGATAACATCACTAATATTGTAAAATTGGTTTCAAAAATAACATCTTTCATGAGTTTATAATTAGGAAGTAAGTATCGTAAAGACAATCAATCTCAAAAACACACATAGTACTTTTAAGTTTAACTTGTCTATAATTAAAATCTATTACAACTCAACTACAAACACACGTTTAAAAAAGATAACGTAAAAAAAAGACTTAAATTAAGCTTAAACCACGTAAAACCTATTCCAAGGGGAATAGTAAAACCGTGCAAGCAAAATAATATTAAACTTCTACTACAACTAGGATATGAAAACTCTAATGTAATGTAAAACTCTCCTAAAATTGCTGAACACCATCTCAGAATTCCAAGAAGGAAGAATTCGTGGTTAAACCGCATCAACTAATCATTATCATCTGCACAAAAAAAATATAATTAAGTCAAATATATATAAGCTTTTGTTGATAACATTAAGAAAAAACTTATTAATTAGTCATGAGAACCTTGTACGTCGGCGCTTAGTAGGTCGCTTTGCATTATTATTTTCCTCCTCCACACAAATCCCTTCTTCATGGTCATTACGTACATATCTTTGAAGTACAATCAACACTATCATCCATATTTTGCAGCTCACTTGGGCTACGCATTTCCTCAAACACAATATTGTCATCATGGTCATCAATGACATATCGAGGTTTTGGTATTTTAACAACTGACCTTCTTTTATGACATGGGTCGGTCATATAGAACACTTGTTTGGCTTGACTAGCCAATATATAAGGATCTTCTGTATGGCCAAGTTTGTTAAGATTCATTGAAGTATGCCCTAAATCATCACAAATTACATTATTGTTATTGGCAACCCATTTGCAGCCAAAGACAGGTACCGAAAAACCCATATAATGCAACTCGCATATCTCTTCAATTACCCCATAGTATTGCATTTTACTATAGATAGGATAATTGTCTTTAGAACTAGCAAAATGCATTGCTTCAGCTTCCACAGATTCTCCACTATTTTGCATGGTACTTTTATCATCTTGGTCCGTTGTATAGAATGTGCAACCATTAATGACATAT
Source organism: Beta corolliflora (assembly GCA_947648045.1). Lineage (NCBI taxonomy): Eukaryota > Viridiplantae > Streptophyta > Magnoliopsida > Caryophyllales > Amaranthaceae > Beta > Beta corolliflora. The sequence continues at coordinate 1,644,118 of CANSZD010002999.1, forward strand.
CCAGAGTAAAATGAGGCAGAGAAATCAGGACCATAGGATAAACTCTTAAGTCGATCAGAAACATTTTGTGATGAATCTTTAAGCTCTTTCATCACCTCATATTTGAACCAAATGCGAAATGATCTACTTTGTTCAGTAGCTAATGCTTTCGGGTTAGCCTTTCGATTATGTGCCTTCAAGAAAAGCATGTGACGTTTCACATATAGTGCAACTTCATCTTCATTAAACAGAACATATGTGTGGGCAATATGCCACTTGTTAAGAGACATGTCAAGTTCTCTACGCCCTATAGTTCCCTTGCCATCGAAACGACCATTGTGTCGAGAGGTGGGTAGCCCAATTGACTTCATATTTCCAAGAATATCACTATTATATTCCATAGCTAATTCATAGAGCATCTTCTCTGCGATACAAGCCTCAGGTCGATAAGCATTTTTAACATATCCCTTATAGGTTTTCATCTGCCATTCAAAGGCCCATTGAGCTCTCATGTGCACGGAACTGCAAAATCTAATCTCTCTCACCAACTGAATCGGTAAATGTATCATGATATCGAAAAAGGCAGGGGGGAAATACATCTCCAACTGGCACAAAACACTAATGATTTCAGTCTCCAAAGAATCCAGATCTTTAGGATTTATAACTTTACTATATATCGCATTGAAAAAAGCACATAACCTAATAATCGCATATCGTACATTTTTAGGCAAAATTGAAAGAATAGCAACAGGTAAAAGATCTTGCATCAAAACATGGCAGTCATGAGACTTCAATCCTACAAGTTTCAGATTCTCCATTGAAACAAGTGTAGAGATATTTGAAGAATAACCTTCAGGAACTTTAACTCCGGCTAAGCATTTACAAAACTCAATTTTCTCCTTTTTGGACAATGTATAGGCAGCAGGGGGTAAATATTTTCGCTTATTCATCTCAACAACATGGAGTTCACTTCTCATTTTCATTTTCTTCAAGTCATCCCGAGCACTAGGACCATCTTCTGTCTTCCCAGGAATATTCAATAATGTGCCAATCAAACTATCAAACACATTCTTCTCAATATGCATCACATCTAGAGAATGTCTAACAAATAAAAATCTCCAATAATGAAGCCGCCAAAAACCAGAACACTTTTTATACCCCCTCTTAGGAACAACATCTTTATTTTTCTTCAACTTGCCAAATGTAATTTCAATGTCTTTTACCTTTTCAAATACTTCATGGCTAGTAAAAACTTTTGGACGACAATTAAAATTTCGCTTCCCATTAAAAGCTTTTTTGAGTCTACGGTACGCATGATCATTAGGAAGAAATGGACGATGATCATAGTAGACCGTCTTTCTAGATGCTGGTAACCATTTTCCTTTCCAACCATCTTCACATATGGGACACGCATATTTTCCTTTCACGGTATAACCAGAAAGATTACCATATGCTGGAAAATCTTGGATGGTGCAAAATAACATTGCTCTCAAATTAAACATTTCACTTCGACTGGCATCAAACACTTCTACACCTTTTTCCCACAATAACTTCAAATCATCAATAAGAGGAGCCAAGTATACATCAATGTCATTGCCAGGTTGTTTTGGCCCAGAAATAAGCATAGACAATATAATGTACTTTCTTTTCATACATAAAGAAGGAGGTAAGTTGTAAGCTACCAACATGACTGGCCAAGTACTATGCATGCTACTAAGAGAACTAAAGGGATTCATACCATCAGTAGATAATGCAAGGCGTAGGTTTCGTTCTTCTTTACCAAAGCCACTAAATTCTCCATCAATAAATCTCCATTGTAGAGAGTCAGCATGGTGTCTAAGTAACCCATCTTTTTTGCGACCAAATTTATGCCATGTCAACTTTTCAGCATCTTCTGAATTTGAATACATCCTCCTGAATCTTGGTATTATTGGAAAATACCACAAAACCTTAGCCGGAACTCCTTCCTTTTTCTTGTACCTCGAGACATTGCATTTGGGGCAACTATCTAAAGATTCAAATTCATTGCGGTACAATATGCAATCGTTAGGGCAAGCATGAATTTTTTCATAACGCAGGTCTAATGTACACAATATTTTTTTTGCCTCATATGTACCACTTGGCAAAACATTATCAGAAGGAAGTATGTCTTTCAATAACTCAAGTAATGCAGTAAAACTCTTGTCTGTCCAACCATGGCCCGCCTTCAAATTGTATAGCTTAAGTACAGTCGATAATTTTGTGTACTTACTGCAACCTGTGTATAAAGGCTGCTCAGAATCACTCAACAATTCTTTTATCTCATTGGGATCATCATCAACTCTTTCCTCAAATTGACCTATCATGTCTTCTAATCTATCACCTTCACCACTAGTATTATGGTCTTGATTACCACCAACTGAAGTTCCTTCCCTTTTTTCACCATGACGATGCCAACAAGTATATGTTCTATCAAACTCCCATTTACTCAAATGACTAAGTATTATGTCAGTTTTGTGATACATAAGATTATGACACATATAACAAGGACAAGGCAACTTATCACGACCTTCACTATTCTCCAAGGCAAATTTAATGAACTCCAAAACTCCTAGTTCATATTTTAGATCCCCCAATTTTGTTGTTGTTATCCAACTTCGATCCATCTCTACACACAAAAATAAAATAAAAACACATAATTCTTTATGATAATATTAACAAAGATACAATTATAGGCATTGATTCATTATCAAGCATGATCCACCTAATTTTACATATAAGTTGACCAAGTTATTTTGTTAACGTAAAAATGTACAACTTATCACAATAAGGGTGATATAGTAGGCAAAGTTTCGTATAAGATGGTCTAACAAACACTTATTGTGAGAATCAGGGTGACTTTTTCCTACTTTGGGGAAGCCTTCTTACTTTATTAGGAGCAGCTTATAATATCTCGTAATAAATAAAGCATTTCAACAACTTGAAAAGTCTAATTATCGGTCACTAAATGTAGAGACGATATTATATATGTATCTATAGTAAGATCATTTTATAACTTAAAAAACAACAAAGCAGTTAGTTTCAAAATTAGTTAATTCAATTAAGGTCTCCCAAATTTTTCTCAAGGAAAAAAAATGAGTAAGCTGTCGGTAAGGCTTCAACAAAATTAATGTGAAAATATGTGCTAAATAGTCGTGTAAGTATTTTTTTTTTTTTTTTGACGGCGTGTAAGTCATCTATATTGTAGTTCTTCTGGTAATACCATAATATATAGCATTATTTAGTACTGCTTTGAAAAATCGGTTACATCATAGGACCATCACCCAAATTAAGTACTGAATTATGATAATCAAAGTGATGTACTACAAAATTTCAAACCTCAACTAGGATATAATGAGAACACTATGTAAAAATTTTGTCCCCTAGAAAAAGTTGTCTAGATCATAAAAAGACTGAATTTTCAGCAACCTCATCACCCATAATCAACGAACATGAGCACTATGTTTGTGGGTTGACATTTGAGAACCATACATCATTATCTCGTACAGTGCTAAAAGTCTTCCTAAATGCAGTAGTATACCCACTAAAAAAATTAACAAAAAATACAATTGGAATTAGCATATACGGCAAAATCATGCTTTTAACGCTTTTGCTAGTCGCTGCCCACTTTTCTCCTCAATTTTTAAATACAATTGGAATTAGCATATATACTAAAGAAAGAAAACAGGACTAAAATCCATAAAGAATGTAATTGAATGAGAATCATAAACACAATTACACAACTATGTTGATCAAATCAATCCACAAAATCATTAATTAGGCAGTTTTTGTATCTAAAATAGTTTGATTGATTTGATTCCAAAGAAAAAAAATCAAGCAACATCAAGGAATTGGTGGCAAAGAAAATTGAGGGTCGCTGAACAAAAGAATGTAAAACAAGATATATAACTCACCAGGAATTGATTGCAGCAGTAGCGTGGTACAGGCGGTGGCAGTGAACCGGTGGCCGTCAACCAGTCAACGGAGCCCTAATTGGTAGAAGTTTGGTGCAGCAAATATGGTAGCAGTAGCGTCGGTGTCGGGTGCGGCAGCAGCGCCGACGGCGTGCGGCGGAACAAGAGGTACGTTGTGGTGTTTGGTGCGTGGAGAATTCAACCACGCTCGCCTATGGTTCAATTCGGCGATGAACTCTCACAACTGATTCTCGAGGAAGCGTGGACGTGGGTCACTCGTGGGGTTTAATTTGATTGCCTTTCTTTTGGAATTTTGGAGGGCTAAAAAATAGAGATTTTGTTTTCAGCACGGAAAATGACGTACTTTTAGCGCTTGTTTAGTTATGATATATATATTTTAATAAATTTATTTCTTTTTTGGAGTAAAATATAAAACTGACATCTAAGATAGGCGTTTTCTATCTTATCACTCATAATACTGTTGTATAAGAAAGGCGTTCTCTATAGTTGCCATAAACGCTTATCCAAGTTAACTGTTCTCTATCTTGTGTTTCTTAATCCACTTTTTGTAGTAGTGTATATTATTCATATGCATGATTGTATGTTTTAATGCTTTCATCACCTCACATGATTATTATTGCTAATCAAGACCTAAAGAATTATTCTAATATTAATCAGATAATTTGAACAACCTATTAGGAACCTTGTAATTTTGATTGCTTAATAACATACCAATAAAAATAGTCTTTTGATGTGTTTAATCAACCAACTTATACTAATATTTTTAGGGTTCTTGAAAATATTATCTGGTTGTTCTTTTGCATAAAACTTGACATGAATCGATATTTAGTAGAGGCCAGCAATGGGCGAACGTGTTTCATTATGACCGTGTTCGTACCCTCACCCCCGAACTTAATCTATGGTTCATTGACCATTAATAGAGTCATGACGGGGAAATACACATTGGATAAGTCCCTAATTTGTTCCTACGATTTCCCAATATCCAATTAGGTTTATGAGTATTCTTTTAAAGACTTGTTGGCGACTTCAAAATATTTTCAATAAAACCTTTGCAATGAGGTAGTCAAATATGCGCTCACTCCGCGTAGGCGAAATAAAAACACGCCTACAATTCGGCAACTTCACTGGGGAGAATTTAAAAAAATCAATTTTTTTAAATGAGTGGGTGAAACTCGAAAAATACGATTCATACTTGTTTTATGCCTTTGAATGACATTACAGTTTTGCATATGCATGACTATTGTTTAAGCCACCATAAGGACAATTTTCCTTGCCTCATTAGCGCATGTTCTATGTGTCCACCCCCGGGGGGTTTGTGATTTGTCCTTCCGAAAGCTTCCTGAGTGATAGTGTTGGATCTCAGTCATAAGCAAACCTACCCAACCATGGCATTGTTTTCTTGTTCCTGAATCGAGAATTGGGGTGCATCTTACACATGGCCATATTTCTAAGCAAAGGTACGAAGCGTGGGATCAATCTCTTAGTCATGGACCCTTTTAAGCCTTATCCTAAACCTGACCATAGTTTCAAACGTAGAACTGGACTTTAACATGAGAACTTTTCCATCCATGTTATATGACATTTGCTTGTGATTGCGATTTTTGCCTGTTATTAATCTGTCTAAAACATTGATATGTATCGCGCCTAAAATCGCGTCTAAAAGCATTGTCAACTTGACCAAACTATCGCCGAATTGACAAATTACATGTCGGGGGGCAGTGCGTCGAGCGCACCGCGATGCGCCTGGCGTACAACCCTTGCGCCTACCGCACTGAGCGCAAAGCTGCGCGCCAGACACACCATCATGCGCCTGGCGCACAGCTTCGCACCGAGCGCAACACCGTACGTGGCGCACAACCTTTATTTCTCATGCTATTGCCAATTCAGCTATCGTTTAAGTCAATAAAGTATGTCATTAAGTCTGTCATAATGTGTTTTTGCCGATTTAGTCGTCCTAATGGTCAATTAGGCGTTCTTTCCGTCTGCATTCGCATAGACTTATGATCGTTTTAGGAGTCCTTTTGTCTAAAACGAAGCTCACCTAATTCAAACATAAAAATCGATCTTTTCGTACATATCACCTAAGGTTGAGTCCATCCTAAAAAAAGTTCATCTACAAAAGTAATCATGGTAGAGTCATCATGCATATCTACCTCCTATATCATCTATCCTATCATATTCCATCCTTTAAAAAAAACATACCCTTTTTCAAAATGAACCCTACACCCTCTTCTATTCTCTCTTTTTCGAAAACATTTATTAATAATCATCATACAACCTATTCAAAATAATAATAATATATATATTTTCAAAATTAATCCATTATGTTTTCCCAATAAAAGATAAAAACAAGAGGTTCCTTTCAAGATGAATTTCGAAAATTCTAAGCCCAGTCCAAATACCTCTAATCCAATTCAGTCAACCAATTCCAATTCATTTGCATTTATCCTAGGCCCATCTAAGTTTGAGTCCTTGCATTCATTTTAGGCCCATTTGCATTAGAGTCGATTTTGCATTTATCGTAGGCCCGTCTAAATTTGAGTCCTTGCATTCATATAGGCCCACTAGCATTAGAGTCCATCTTAGGCCATATAAGTCTAGTTCATGTCAAAATCTAGTCCCATTTGCATCTTTATGTGAACCCTAGTCTATGTCAAGCACAGTCCAAGTCTAATCCCAGTCCATTTCAATCTAAGTCCAAACCTAGTCCATTTTTAATGTCAAGCACATGTGCATCTCCAAGTCTAACTTCAAATCAATATAGAACTAAGTCCAAAATCAGGTCCATATAAGGCCCAATTCATATCCTAAGTCTAGTCAAGTCCAATTCCAAACCATATAGGATGAAGTCCAAATTCTAAAACTCAAAAACTCTAAGACTAGCGAAGCTAGCACTTCTTAAAGACGACATAGGTAAATCTTGAGTTTAGCGAAGCTACTCACCCCTTAAGACCATAACATCACCCATTGACCAAGTGAAGCTAGTTGTTGAACCCTAGTTTTGATGATGACAAAGGAACAAAGATGCAAACTAAATATTGGACTAACAAGTTATTTAAGTGAATGAATTTCAAGGTATCAATGAAAGGAATAAAGAGAATACTAAGTCAAAGAAGAAATCAAGTTTGGATTTTGAAGACTAAGTGAAGATGTTCAAAGATTTGGTACTGGAGCAGCATTGGAGCAAGAAGACTAAAGAGAGGCCTTTTTGTTTCTAGTTCCAATGTAAAGGAACGAGTAAGAATGGTAAGGAATTGTGGCAATTTAGAATGAGAATGATCGTTTGTTCCTTTGTAAGGAACAGACGAACTGGCGCTTAACTAATAAGTTAAAGGAACTAACTATTAAAAGGAACTAGACCTAGGGTGAAGCAGTACAACGGTTTAATATGTCTGTTGAGTAATTTATGCCTAGATTCTAGGTAACCGTTTTATTTGAGGTAAAATCTGATTTTAAGGAAAATCTTTTTAAGGAAAAGATTTTATTTTTATAAAGATAATAAATATCCTTTTCGTTTTTTATGGAAAATATTTTAAAGATAATATTTTTGGTAAAAGGATTTTATTTTGGTTTTATTAATTAAAATGTTTTTAATTAAATCAGTTTTTCGAATTACTGCTTTAAGTGGTTGCTAAAATCAAGGGAGCAGTAACATGTTTATCAACCACGTTTAACAGTGATCATGGAGATCATGGGTTTAAAGAGGAACGTGTTCCTCCGAGTAAGGAACATCTTGGGATAATGGTTTTACCACTAACACATGTTTTAAATCCCACGTTCTAAGTTATTATCACTATAAATACTAGTGTCTAATGAAGTTCCAATTTGTGTCTGACCAAGTGATTTAGTGAGTTTAACTAAGTAAAGTGTCAGTGCCTTCATTCTCTCATAAAAGCCATTTGTTATTTGCTCTTCTTACTCTAATTCCACTAAGTTTATTTGATCAATTGTACTTTGGTTTTTGAGTAAGGGGACTTTGAGTAAAGTTCTGTACAAGAGAAAGCTTTGAGTGAAGCGAGTTAAAGTGAGAAAACTTTAAGTGAAGTTGAGAGGAACAACTGTTAAGGGAACAGTTGTTCAGGAACTTGAGTTTAGGAACTCAAGGTGTGGGCCGTGAGTAGAATTAGGTTGTAACAAAGTTGTTTGGTCTAATTAGTGAAAGTGTTGAGTTTAAAATCCCTAGTGGTCGAGGTTGTTTCTTCTTGTTGGGCCCAAGAAGTTTTTCCTCGTAAAAATCTCTTGTGCTCCTTTAGCTTGTTTTTTTGTTTAAGTCTAAAATTCCGCAAAAAGTTAAGTTTATTTGTACACATACAATTCACCCCCCTCTTGTATTGTTCCTAGTGAAATAACAATTGGTATCAGAGCTAGAACTCACGAAAGATAGGAAACCCTATTGAGAAAAAGGTCCAAGGAACAATGAACACCACCGACAAAATTGAGGAAGGTTATTCTACGCAAAGGCCTCCTATGTTCAATGGGAAGTTCTATTCCTACTTTGGAAGAACGGGAATGGAGATATTCATCAAGGCCGAAAACTACTAGGTATGGAGAGTCATTGAAGTTGGTGATTTTGAGGTCACAACTACTAATGACAAGAATGAGGTAATTCCTAAACCCTTCTCTCGAATATGACAAAGCCGATTTCGAAAAAATGAAAGTTAATGCTATGGCTGTTAAACCGTTGCATTGTGAACTTGGACCCCATGAACACAATAGGATCATGGGATGCAAATCCGCAAAGCAAATATGGGATTTACTAGAAGTAACCCATGAAGGAACTAATGAAATCAAGAGATCTAAAATTGATTTACTAATGATTCAATATGAACTGTTCTCCATGAAGGCTAAGGAAAGCATACAAGAGATGTTTACTCGTTTTACTAACATTATTAATGAGTTAGCTTCTCTTGGTTAGTTTATTTCATCAGAGGAACAAGTTCGAAAAGTTCTTAGGAGTCTTCACTAAGTTCAACTTGGAACAGCTTGCTGGATCACTTATAACTCATGAGCTCCATTTTGTCGGTGGTGTTCAACTTGGCAAAGGTCACTGTTTTACAAGAAACAAAAGACTTCACTAAGTTCAACTTGGAACGACTTCTTTGGATCACTTATAACTCATGAGCTCCATTTTGATACTGAGTTTGGTGAAAGCTCTAAGTCAAAGTCCATTGCCCTCAAAGCGAGATGATGAAGATGACTCGACTAAGAAGAAGAGGAAGCAACACTCATGGTCCGAAAATTTCAAAAGATGTATAGGAACATGAAGAATGGGAACTTCAAAGGTAAAACTAAAATTTTTTCTAACAAAGTTTGCTTGTCATAAATGTGGTAGTACGAGATCATTTCATCAAGGAATGTCCACTTTGGGAAAATGATAAGACCAAAGAAAGGAACAAGGAACGCTTCTTGAAAGGAACAAGGAATCTAAAACACCTTTCTCTAAAGCGAACGTTCGAAAGGCTATGATAGCGGCTTGGGGAGATTCGAGGCGAAGAGGAAGAGGAACAACAAACTGAAGAAACTGCAAATCTTTGCCTTATGGCAAACATTGAAGAAAAAGAAGATGAAGAAAATGTTGAGGTAAGCCAACATGGACTTGAATCAGACTTAAATGGAAAAACTAGGCCTGAAATTTATGATCTTCTTTATGATGCAATTCTTGAATGTAGGGATGAACGTGAAAAATGTGAACAAACCGAACAAGTTGTTAAAGTTTGCAAAGAACATATAGAATGGCTTAAGAAAATGAGAACGGATGTTGAAAGTAGGTTCTTTGATAAGAATTTAAAAATCAAACAATTATATGAGAGTGTGAAGAATGAAAATTATCTAATCAATTTAGAAATTTCACACTTACAGGAATTTGTCCCTGTTCTAAGTTCCTTTGATATTAGATCAACTCCCTTGAAAGGTTACAGATCTGAAATCGAAAATTTGAATTAAGAGAAATTTATTTTAAAGGAACAGATTTGTAATCTCAAGAAGGAACTTGTTGTTGCAAGGAACAAAGGCAACGTGATGACTGTTCCTAAGTGGATTGAGAGACCACAGACTAAAAGAAAAGAAGGTCTTGGTTTTGAAAACTACAAGAAGAGGAATAAGCCTAAGAAATATGTTGACCTACCTAGTGATAAAATTTGCATGTACTGTGGAAAGATAGGTCATTACATAAATCAATGTCAACTAAGAACTGGAATGATTGGCAAAAATATGTAGTTAAGCAACATGAAATGGGTTGCTAAATCAAATGCTAGTCAAGAACAGGAACCCACGAAACAAGGGGTTCCTACAACTAACAACTACTTGATTTTTGCGGGTTGGAGTGAGGGGGGAACAACACTTGGTATCTTGATAGTGGTTGTTCTAAGCATATGACAGGAGACAAATCTAAGTTTCTCTCACTCTCAACCTATGAAGGTGGAAGTGTGACTTTTGGTGATAATAAGAAAGGTAACATAGTTGCCATGGGTAAGGTTGGTAAGTCACCATCACATTCCATTGATAATGTGTTTCTTATTGAAGGTTTAAAGCACAATCTATTAAGTATTTCCCAATTATGTGACAAGTGAAATGTTGTTAAATTTAATAGTGAAAAATGCTTGATCGTTACATTAACTCTAAGAATGTCATCTTGGAAGGAACAAGGAAGGGGAACACATATATTGTGGATCTTGATCTTATTCCTAAAAACAATTTGACATGCCTGAGTGTTATTGAAGATGATCCACTCTTATGGCATAAGCGTCTAGGACATGCTAGCTTTTAATTACCCGACAAACTTTGATCAAAAGATCTTGTTTTGGGATTACCATCTATAAAATTTCATATTGATCAAGTTTGTGATGCTTGTGCCAAAGGTAAGCATATTAGATCCTCTTTCAAATCTAAAACCGTGGTTAGCACCACAAAGCCATTAGAATTAATTCATATGGATTTGTGTGGTCCCATGAGAATTCAAAGTAGAAGTGGCAAGAGGTATGGGCTAGTTATTGTTGATGACTACTCTAGGTACACTTGGGTTATTTTTCTCTCTAGTAAGGATGAGACTTATGATGAGTTCCTTGTCTTTGCTAAAAGAGTTCAAAATTTGAGTGGTCACAAATTGATACATATAAGATCCGATCATGGTAAAGAATTTGAAAATTATAAATTTGATGACTTAAGCGAGACCATGGCCTAGATCATAATTTTTCTGCCCCTAGGGACACCACAACAAAATGGGGTAGTAGAAAGAAAAAATAGAACTTTGGAGGAAATGGCTAGGACAATGTTAATTGCTAGTGAACTTCCAAGGAACTTTTGGGCTGAGGCTGTTAATACTGCTTGTTACATAATAAATCGTGCCATGAGTAGACCTATCATTAACAAAACTCCTTATGAGCTTTATTTTGGAAAGAAACCCAATATTACTCATTTCAGAACTTTTGGTTGCAAATGTTTTGTTCATAATAATGGGAAAGATAATCTTGGAAAATTTGATGCAAGGAGTGATGAAGCAATATTCTTAGGATATTCATCACATAGTAAGGCTTATAGAGTTTATAATAAAAGAACTATGTGTGTTGAAGAAAGTGTTCATATAATCTTTGATGAATCGACAATTTTAATCCAAGCAAACATGTTGATGACTTTGAGATAGGCTTGGGTCGATCAAATGAAAAAGATGCAGATTCAATTGAGGAAGAAGAATTAAAAGAGGAAAAAAACGAAGAAGATGAAAACTTTCAAAATAATGATGTTCATGTTCCTCAAGATGATGGAGCTGTTCATGTTCCGCTAAGAACGAAAATGTTGAAGGAACCGATTCAACAATTCTTCGAAAGAGGGACAAATGAACAAGGCTCCTCATCCTCTCAAGAAACTCAAGAGGAACAACATGTTCCTATAACGGAGTTTCAACCAAAACCTTGGAGACATCAAAAATCACATCCAGTGGAACTCATAATAAGTGACATATCAAAAGGTACGCAAACTAGATCTCAGTTAAGGAACTTTTGTGCATTTCATGCGTTCTTATCAATGATAGAACCAAGAAATCATGAAGAAACCCTAAGCGATTCTCGATTGGATCACCGCTATGCAAGCTGAATTAAATGAGTTCGAAAGAAACAAGGTATGGCATCTAGTTCCCTCTTCTAAACAACAAAAAGTGATTGGCTTAAAATGGGTGTTTAGAAACAAACTAGATGAATATGGAACAATTGTAAGGAACAAAGCTAGACTTGTAGTAAAAGGTTATAATCAACAAGAAGGAATTGACTATGAAGAAACCTTTGCTTCTATTGCTAGACTTGAAGCCATTAGAATACTAATTGCATTTGCTGCATATATGGGATTTAAATTGTATCAAATGGATGTCAAGTGTGTGTTTCTTAATGGCTATTTAAATGAAGATGTATATGTTGAACAACCCCCTGGATTTGGAAGCAATGATCTCCCAAACCATGTCTACAAGCTTGACAAGGCTCTTTATGGGTTAAAGCAAGCGCCTAGGTCATGGTATGAGAGATTATCTAAGTTCCTTTTAGAAAACAACTTTAAAAGAGGAAAAGTGGATAAAACTTTGTTTCTAAAATCGAAAGGAACTGACATACTACTTGTTCAAATATATGTTGATGACATTATTTTCGGAGCAACTAATGAATCATTATGCAAAGAATTCTCTAACCTTATGAGTAATGAATTTGAAATGAGCATGATGGGTGAGTTAAATTTCTTTCTTGGGTTACAAATTAAGCAAATAGAAAAAGGAATAATCATTTACCAACAAAAATACATAAAAGAACTGTTAAAGAAATATGGCCTCGAAAATTCAAAGATAAACCACACTCCTATGGGAACTTCAACTAGATTAGATGAAGATTCCATAGGAACAAGTATTGATCAAACAAAATATGGAGGCATGATTGGTTCACTTTTGTATCTAACTGCTAGTCGTCCAGACATAGCTTTTAGTGTTGGTTTGTGTGCTAGATTTCAAGCAAATCCCATGGAGTCTCATCTAACTGTTGTAAAGAGAATTCTTAGATATCTTAAAGGAACGGATGATCTTGGACTTTTCTATCCAAGAAGTGATACATTTGAGTTAAGAGGATATGCTCGATGCCGACTATCTTTGGAGATCTTGTAAATAGGAAAAGCACCTCGGGTATGATTCAATTTCTTAGTCATAGTTTAGTTTCTTGGAGCACCAAGAAACAAAACACAATTGCTTTATCCACTTGTTGGAGCGAGAATATGTGGTTCTTCTTGCATGTTGATCTCAAATGCTTTGGATAAAACAACAATTTTGTGACTATGGAATAATCTTTAATTGTGTTCCTATTTATTGTGATAATACAAGTGCCATTAGTATTTCAAAAGATCCAGTGCATCATTCAAGAGTTAAGCATATACATACCAGACATCACTTTCTAAAAGAAAATGTGGAAAAAGGTTTGATTAAACTTGAGTTTTGTCAAACTGAAAATCAGATTGCTGATATACTAACCAAGCCTCTACAAAGAGATAGATATGAAAAATTAAGGCTTGAGTTAGGTTTAATAAAACTTAAGTAATTGTTCCTATTCCAATCCCCCATGTCTGAATTAATTCGTCTTACTTTATGTGATATTAAGTGACTGTGATTAATTGCCTAAGACCATTGCAAAATAAGATGTTCATAACATAAACATGGATTCAAAGGAAAAAAGCTACTCACAAATGTCACATAATACTCCCCTTATTGTTCCTAAGTTATAGAAACATGCATGATATGAAGAATGTTGATATTTAGCATAAGTTATTCCTATAGCACAAGTTCCTTAGAGTTTATTTTCTTTCCATAAATTAAAAAGTCCATAAAAATCAAAAATTCCGAAAAATCCCAAAAATATAGGAATCAGATTTAATCAAGTCATGATTTCCTTTTTATCTTTTATTCTTTTCTTTTATCTCTTATTTTTGTTTTTATCTTTTTAATTTTTTCCGCGTGTAACTCTTCATTTACTGTTACATGCATCTTCTTTCTTTTTCCTTCTTCCCTTCCAAAATCGTGTTCCTTAAACGCTTCAACTTCACCATTGTTCATCTCCTTCACACCTCTTCGCACCACATAAAACCATAATTTCTTTTCACCAAATGGCAAAAACCTCTCTCAATTCACCTTTTCCAAAAGCAACAACTCCCAAAACCTCTCAAATGGAAAACCCCTCTTCTCCATCCAAAACCCTTGAAGCTGAAAATTTTCAAGAAACAACAATGGCGGTTGAAGAACAAAAATTGGAGTCACCTAGGAGAAGTGTGAGACGAAGAAAACTAATTGGGGAAGATGATGAGGAAGAAACCCCGAAACTAGTTGAGGGGGAAGAAGAAGCTACACATGTTCCTTCCAAAGGAACTGCTGCTTCTTCCTCCAAGAAAAGAGTGGAGCGAAGTGAATCAAGGTATGTTTTAGGATTCTGTGTTGATTTGGAGTGGGCCAAGAAAGTTAGATTCAATGAATTAACCGATATACTAAAGGAACAAGGTATGGAATACCTATTTGAAAACGCATATAATAATGCCTTAGTTCATTTAGCTATGGATGAGTTTTGTGCAAACTTCATCAACATTAATGAAGTATGTACTACTGAAGTTAGGGGGAAGAAAATTAAATTTTCTCAAGAAACTTTAGGAAAGATATGGGAAGTTCCTTGCAAAGGAACTGATCTACATTTTAAGAGGAAAGGAACTGTCACCTTTCCCAATTTCTCCCAAGATGATATTGTTGAATCCTTTGGCAGAACTGCTGGCCAAACCAAAATAAATCACAATCTTCTCTCTCCTGTCCACAAAATTTTGTTTAATCTTGTTTGGAGAGCACTCATTTCTCGAACTAAAAAGAGGAATGAGGTTGGTCTCTTGGATATGTGTTATATGTTTTAACTTGACCACCACATTCAAATTAACTTCCCTTCTCTCTTTATCCAACATCTCACTCACTGCATTGAGAATCACTGTGTTGTTGGCTATGGTGCATTGATCACCTCTCTTCTTTCTCACTTTAAGATTAAGACTACTGGTTGGCCTACCTTGGGTATAAAACAAGGTAATATTCTAAATGAAAAGACCTTATATGGCTTGGACCTCTCTGTCCAAGATGGAGTGTTAACTCAAGGGAGGATTGCTACTAGTTCCTCTCACAAGAGAAAATTGCCTAAGGCAGTGGAAGAGGAACCAGTGGAAGTAATACTGGAGGAACAAGTTCCTACCCCTACAGAACCAAAGGAACAGAAACCCAAGAGGCGCAAAACTGTTGCCAAAAATCCTTCCCCTCCTGTTCCTAAAAGAGTTAGAAATAGCACTAGGTTGAAAACTGCTAAAACTGCCCCTGTTCCTTCAAATAAGGACTCTCCATTAGTCCTATCTGATGTATAGGAACAGGATCACAATTCACCTAAGGAACCAACTCCTCCATCCTCACCAAAAATACCAGTAACCCTCACTGATATTCCTTCCATCTCTCCCTCATCCTTCTCTGTTCCTTCCAGTTTTGAACAGTTGAAGGTTGAGATGAAAGAACCAAACCCTTTCATCTCTACATCCACTGACCTTCCACCACAACCACCTTTTCTT
Source organism: Beta corolliflora (assembly GCA_947648045.1). Taxonomy (NCBI): domain Eukaryota; kingdom Viridiplantae; phylum Streptophyta; class Magnoliopsida; order Caryophyllales; family Amaranthaceae; genus Beta; species Beta corolliflora. The sequence continues at coordinate 1,659,645 of CANSZD010002999.1, forward strand.
CCTGCCATTTACACCACCACCTCACCTTCTATTTCTCTCAAAGGAACAGCAGGTCCATCACAAGAAAACACCCCAGTTGCTCCACCTAAACCATCCCCTGCCTCTGGTTCTAAGGGAAAGGAACAAGTTCATTCGGATGATTTTGGTTGGATTAATGAAGTGTGTCTCCCTGCTCAACATATGATTAAGTTTTACAATCATCTTCACTGGACTTTAGATGCTAAAACTGATAAAATGATGAGTTTAATGAAAGTCCTTAGTGATACTGTGATTGAATAACAAAAGAACATGGAGATGATGGCCCAAGCCATTAACAGTTTGAAGCAACAACTTGATGGGCATCATGGAGAGGTGATGAAGAAGTTCGAAGAAGTGGTTGAGGAAGAAGTCGTAGAGGAACACAACTCCACTTCCCTTCCTAATATCTAGTTCTTGATTCTCTTAAAGGATCAGGAACTCTTAGCTTTTGTTTCTTTTCTTTTCTCCTTTTTGCTATATTTGTCTTCGTTTGTGATTTGATTGCATAATTTCTTACTAGGAATGACTAGTATTATGTGATTACTGTTTGAGCAAGTCTAACCTTTGAAATTCCTAACTTAACCATTTTTTTTTGTGCTTGTTAATGGTCCAAAGGTCTTGTAAAATCAGTCTTCCCAAAATCACCAAGAGTTTGATCTTTTTGACGATGACAAAGGGGAAAAGATAAGGAACAAACTAAGTAAGTTGACAAAAATGAAAACTGAAAAATTGAAAAGCTACAAAAAATGAAAAATTCAAATCCTTAATCTGCCTTAATTAAATTAAATAAATTATTATTTTATCTTTATCATTCTCCATTATTATTTGTTGTTCTCCTTAGTTTGTAACTTTGTTGTCATCATCAAAAAGGGGGAAATTGTTGAACCCTAGTTTTGATGATGACAAAGGAACAAATATGCAAACTAAGTATTGGACTAACAAGTTGTTTAAGTGAATGAATTTCAAGGTATCAATGAAAGGAACAAAGAGAATACTAAGTCAAAGAAGAAATCAAGTTTGGATTTTGAAGACTAAGTGAAGATTTTCAAAGATTTGGTACTGGAGCAGCATTGGAGCAAGAAGACTAAAGAGAGGCCTTTTTGTTTCTAGTTCCAATATAAAGGAACAAGTAAGAATGGTAAGGAACTGTGGCAATTTAGAATGAAAATGATCGTTTGTTCCATTGTAAGGAACAGACGAACTGACGCTTAACTAATTAGTTAAGGGAACTAACTATTAAAAGGAACTAGACCTAGGATGAAGCAGTACAACGGTTTAATATGTCTGTTGAGTAATTTATGCCTAGATTCTAGGTAACCGTTTTATTTGAGGTAAAATATGATTTTAAGGAAAATCTTTTTAAGGAAAAGATTTTATTTTTATAAAGATAATAAATATCCTTTCGGTTTTTATGGAAAATATTTTAAAGATAATATTTTTGGTAAAAGGATTTTATTTTGGTTTTATTAATTAAGATGTTTTTAATTAAATCAGATTTTCGAATTACTGCTTTAAGTGGTTGCTAAAATTAAGGGAGCAGTAACATGTTTATCTCCCACGTTTAACAGTGATCATGGAGATCATGGGTTTAAAGAGGAACGTGTTCCTCCGAGTAAGGAACATCTTGGGATAATGGTTTTACCACTAACACATGTTTTAAATCCCACGTTCTAAGTTATTATCACTATAAATACTAGTGTCTAATGAAGTTCCAATTTGTGTCTGACCAAGTGATTTAGTTAGTTTAACTAAGTAAAGTGTCAGTGCCTTCATTCTCTCATAAAAGCCATTTGTTATTTGCTCTTCTTACTCTAATTCCACTAAGTTTATTTGATCAATTGTATTTTGGTTTTTGAGTAAGGGGGCTTTGAGTAAAGTTCTGTAAAAGAGAAAGCTTTGAGTGAAGGGAGTTAAAGTGAGAAAACTTCAAGTGAAGTTGAGAGGAACAACTGTTAAGGGAACAGTTGTTCAGGAACTTGAGTTTAGGAACTCAAGGTGTGGCCCGTGAGTAGAATTAGGTTGTAACAAAGTTGTTTGGCCTAATTAGTGAAAGTGTTGAGTTTAAAATCCCTAGTGTTCGAGGTTGTTTCTTCTTGTTGGGCCCAAGAAGTTTTTCCTCGTAAAAATCCCTTGTGTTCCTTTAGCTTGTTTCTTTGTTTAAGTTTAAAATTCCGAAAAAGTTACGTTTATTTCTACACATACAATTCATCCCCCTCTTGTATTGTTCCTAGTGAAATAACAATAGTCACCCCTAAAGACCATAACGGCACCCTTTGACATAGCGAAGCTAGTTATCCTGAAGACCATAACGGCACCCTTTGACCAAGCAAAGCTAGTCATACCTAAGACCGTAAAGGCACCCTCTGAGTTTAGCGGAACTACTCACCTTTTAAGACCATAACGACGCCCTTTGACCTAGTGAAGCTAGTCATCCCTAAGACTATAAAGGCACCCTTTGAGTTTAGCGAGGCTACTCACCTTTGAAGACTATAGTGGCATCCTTTAGACCTAGCAAAGCTACTCACCCCTAAGACCATAAAGGCACCCCATGAGTTTAGCGAACCTACTCCTACCCAACATCTGTAGTAGCCCAAATCCTCGAGTCTAGCAAAGCTAATCTACCCTAAGTCCATAATGGCCCAAAAACTTTTGATTCTAGCAAAGCTAGTCCATCTTAGATCCATAAAACCCCAAATCATCGAGTCTAGAGAAGCCAATCACCCATAAAGTCCATAAAGGCAACCCATTAAGTCTAGTGAAACTATCATTCTTTATCGTTATAAAAACCTAAATCATTGAGTCCCATCTTCTTGCATAGTACAGTCTAGTCCAGTCCATATTTGCATATGCATATAGTTAGGCCCATGTTAGCATCATGGTCAAGCCCATACCTTTTCCCATTTCTCTCTATCATTTGCATTTCCCATTTTCCATTTTTATTTTCCATTTCCATTCTCATTTTCCATTTACATTTCCACCTTTTCCGATCCTCATTTCCAATTCTCATTTTGAAATTCATTCCTTAAAATTTACGAGGTCCATTCGATTTCTATTCAGGAAAAATTGTGAGATTATAACTTGGGAACATCCGACAGAGAGGAAACAAGGTGAACCTACTCCCAGACTTGTCAAACGAGTTCTCACCTTTTCAGACGAATCATCCGAAACTTAAAAATATTATCTGGTTGTTCTTTTGCATAAAAATTGACATGAATCGATATTTAGTAGAGGCCAGTAATGGGCGAATGTGGTTCATTATGACCTTGTTCGTAACCTCACCCCCGAACCCAATCTATGGTTCATTTACCATTAATAGAGTCATGACGGGGAAATCTATATTGGATAAGTCCCTAATTTGTCCCTACGATTTCCCAAAATCCAATTAGGTTTATGAATCTTCCTTTAAAAACTTATTGGCGACTTCAAAACGTTCTTAATAAAACCTTTGCAATGAGGTAGTCAAATGTGCGCTCACACCGCGTAGGCGAAATAAAAACACTCCTACACTACTATACCTTTTTAAGAGGAACCTTATGCATAGTGGATCTCGTAGAACTGAACTAAACATTGAGGAAACCTTTATGCAATTACTTCAGGTTACTTCCAATTTAGTTCAGGACAGAACTACCCAAAGAGATGACCCTACTACGGCGATGCACAAGAAGATCGACCTCACATACTTTTACTGGGAAGACTCCCCCACAACTTTACAAAACTGAATTAAGGATCTTGACAAGATCTTCAAAGTAGTAGCCTGCCATGAGGAACTTAGAGTAGTAAACGCTACCTATTACCTTAAGGAAGATACCGATTTTTTGTGGACTCAAAACAAGACTGCCCTAACTACCCGACCTTTTTTACCTGGAAAACCCTTAAGGTTGCCCTCAGAGACAAATTTTATCCACTATACTTTAAGAAATATGGCCCAAGAGTTCGTTAACTTTCAAATGGGAAATTTGACTGCTGAACAGTATCACCGCAAGTTCATAGACCTCATGAAGTTTGCACCTGAGATTATCTCCATTGAGGAACTGAAAGCTTCTAGATTTGAGCAAGATTTGTCTTACGACTTGCATTCTAGGTTTGGTGCAGACACTTTGGACTCTCTAGATAAATTGTTTGGGAATGTTGCCCACTTACATGGTATCTTACATGGAGCTAAGGAACATAATGGGGAGAGAAAAATAAAGAAAACCCTAACCCTACTGTATGAGTGTTTTTATTGCCTCAAGGGTTGAGTGCGTATTTGACTACCTCATTGTAAAGGTGTTTATTGAAAAATAATTTAAAGTCGCCAACAAGTTCTTAAAGGAAGACTCGTAAACCTAATTATATTATTTATTATTTATTTTTGTTTTGAGGATGATGACTAGTGAGGCGACATGGTCTCCTAGGAATAAATAGTTACTATGTACTGAGAAGGGTACATAGTTTATATTTACGTACTAAGCAGGGTATGTAGGTCCGTCTTGGTTATTAGTTGTCGTCTGAGAGGACGAAAAGTACTGAGCAGGGTACTATCTCGCATCAGGGTGTGGCCATACTAGACATAGGCGAGCAGGGTACTATCTCGCATCAGGGTGTGGCCATACTAGACATGGGCGAGCAGCGTCCTAATACTATAACTAAATAGGAACAGTGGGTTGTGATCCACTTACGTTTAGGTCCTCCTCGTACGTGTTAAAAAGATTATTTTGGAAGCCTTATCATTATCATTTATATCGTTCATATTATTATTTTAATTAGATTTGGTGGTTTATTTTGTTGATCCTTGAGCTCATATGTATATTTTTTTATTTATCTATTTATTATGTTATCTTTACCCTATTTGGTATTTAGCATGTTGTATGGTTTTTGATGTATTTATTTATCTATTTGCTTATTTAATTATTTGAAGTATAATTTGAGAAATTATTGTATGACTTGACAATTGATGCTTTTATAACTCCTATATGGATCCTGATTAAGCTGGGAGACTTGTTAGTTACTCCCCACTAGTTGTGGATGTTTGTTGATATGTTTTGTAGGTGTTTATAAGACATTTATTTCGTCTTATGGGCAACGAGAGAGAGGTTATTTAGGAAACTAAGACATTTTCTTATATTTTATTTATTAATGTTGAATACATTGGGATTATGAGGTTGTTTTGTCTCTTTATGGATATTTCGAGATATTGTATTTTGATTTTATTTTATTTAGTTTAAATTTAACCCTTATTTAGTGAAATTTCCGTCAGGCGATATTTTCGCTATCGTCTTCTCTTTAATAAAATTCCTATATTTTCTCTATTTTATTATGTTTATAAAAGGACGGAGTTTTACATTTGGTATCAGAGCAAATGATCCAAAAACTCTCATTGAGTTGCTACATATTCCATGTGAAATTTATAGTTATTTAACTAGGATTATTAGCTTCTTAGGCTTCAAGAAAAGTACTTAGTGAGTGTTACTTGGGTAGGAAGAAAGCCTTGTGAGTTACTTTCGTTAACTGATGTGCTATATGTTTTTTTTATGTGTTAGTTAGTGATTTCAAGTGACTTAACGTTATTGTTTTTGTAGAATTCCTCCAAGGCGTTATTTGGATGGTCGTAACTAAGCTGCACGTCGTCATCGTATAGCATCTTTTCTTATCGTTTCAAGTTTCGAGGACGAAACTTTCTTAAGAGGGAGTGATTGTAACACCACAAATATCGCTCATAATTTCTTCGACTTATTTTCCCTTAATTATTACTCCCTCCGGTCTTTATTAGTTTACCCGTATTCCTTTTTGGGATGTCCCTTATTAGTTTACCCATTTCTTTTGTTTCTATTTTTGGAATGGGACCACTAACTTTCCATCAAACACACATTCAACTTTAATATAAATTAATCCTTTCTCTTTCTTTCTATGTCCCACAACTTCATTTCTCCTAAAACTTTGTGCAAAAGAAACGGGTAAACTAATAAAGACGGGAGGGAGTATTTTTCGTTAAAATTAGGATATTTTATTCCTTAAATATATTATATCGTAATACATTTTCTTTTAAAAACTGTAGGAATTATATATATATATGATTTATTTACTTAGAAATTATATATTTTCTAGTATTTAAATTTGCGCGTTTGAGCTACGTATTTTATTTTATCGATTTTTGTCGCGTTTTGGACTGTTTGCATAACGAACTTTAGTCTGTCTCTTTTATTTAAGTGCTGCCTGAATATCTGGAAAAGGAGGGAGAAACATGAGCAGTTTAAAATATGCTTAAGGAGGAGGAAGTTAAGAGTTTGAAGAGACTTTTAATCACCATATAACCCCCTTGTAACCCCCACTTTAATTCTAAATTTAAGCCCCGTTATTCTAACTCTTTTAGCCTCCTTTTAGAATCTATTTGATGCTGGAAAACTGATCAAAAAAATTAGTCCAACTTTCCATTCTATTCGACCATTTGAAGAGAGAAATAGAGAGGAAAAGTTCATTCAGTTTTTCCTGCCACACCTTCACGAAAATGGCCATATCCTAATATCTAACCGTTGGATCGTCCTCAAATTTGAACAGCATGTTGAGGACATCTGGATTTTCACTTTGACTGGAGAGTTTTGGAATCCGAGCTTTAGTTCGCCGGGAATCTTGATCATAACAGAACAACACGTAATAGAAATTTACAATGTTCAAGAAGAAGAATGCAAGCAATTGGAGGTCTTCAAAGGTAACTGACGGTGACCCTATATTGATTAGAATTCGCATAAGGATTATATTAGTTTTAATAGGTGGGTATTTGGGTTATTAGTATCCTGATAGGTTGGGAAAATTTTGTATAATATTATGTGTTATTTTCGTGAAGAATGCCTAAGTTATTGGTGATATGTGCGTGTGAATTATAACCTTAAATTAGACTTGTTTAAACTATGCACTATACTTGATTATTGGAAGCTACATTGCGTTAATTTAATGCAGTTGTATGCTGTCCCAATCTTAAGTATCTTCAGATATGCTCTTAATCTTTTTATACCTAATATTTTTTTGGATAAATTAGTTTACCCAGTATAAGATATGTGTGTATTGTGGTTTTTATTGAAGCATATGCTAAGGTTTCATGTTAGTAACTCTCTATTGATTTCAATCATGTTAAGCATGGTATGATAGTGGGTAGGATGATGTATGCTGCTACTTTTATGGTGGTGTGATTGCATATGGTTGGTGTTGTTATTTGGCATTACCTCTCCATGCCTTGCACTAATAAGTTGTTACGTTGTTGCTATTGTGCTACTTCACATATGATTGCTGGTGATGCTCTTTATATGTTGTTGCTTAATAACGCTGCCTTCACGCATGATACGACTTACTGCATGTTGTATGCATTATTCATGCATCTTATGTTTTAGGGATATTTCCTCAGGTACCCCTGAGGTTTGGCGTGATTCCCAAGATACCCCCCACATTTGGGGAATTCCTCAAATACCCCTGAGGTTTGTGTTTGGGCTCAAGATACCCTTACTATGGACGGAACCCTAACGCCGTTAGGTTTTCCGTCCATAGTATCCCCAATTTTCTCTCTCCTCCCATTCCCCCACCCACGCCAACTCCCCCTCCACGACGCGCGACCACCACCCCCACTCGGCGCCGGCGGCCGACGCACCCCGGCGTTGGAGCCGGCGACCCCACCCCTCCCTTTCCCCCCTCGACACCCCCACCTCTTTCCATTCTCGATTCCCCACCACCCGCACCGCCACCTCCCCCTTCCCAGGAAATGGTCCCCTTCGTCCCCTCGTGACCGCCCCAAACCCTTAAACCCCCAAACACCCTGGGTTGCTTTTCTGCCGTGGGGTGGGGAATGGGGAAGGGGGGGGCGGAGTGGGTGGTGGGGTCGCGAGTGGGGGAATGGGAGGAGAGAGAAAATTGGGGATATTATGGACGGAAAACCTAACGGCGTTAGGGTTCCGTCCATAGTAAGGGTATCTTGAGCCCAAACACAAACCTGAGGGGTATCTGAGGAATTCCCCAAATGTGGGGGGTATCTTGGGAATTACGCCAAACCTCAGGGGTACCTGAGGAAATTTTCCTATGTTTTAACATAATAATTGTATGTGTATTATAGAGAAGTAGTTTGCAGTTTCTTGGTTATACATAGTATGTGTATTATTAACGCATGGTATTTTAATTGAGGAATAGTTTTGCCAAGTGGCAACAGGCATGATGTATTATTTTAGTAATCTTTAGAATGACATAAATTATTATAGTTTAGTTATTATTGATTTACATGAATTGGTGAAGTATTATTTCTTTATATACACATAAGTTGTCGACGTGGTTGTGTTCTAGGTAGAATAATACTACTTTTAGCACGGCTTCGCCAAGGGTATTGTACTGGGGATGTAACACCCCGGAAATTTATAACCTTAATTAAAAACAATTACTCATACTTAGCAGTGGAAATGGAACTTAAGCCTTGGAATATGGCCCACTAATACAATGCAGCCTTAGATAGTCCTTGATGATTAATACACAAATGCTCGACCCAAATAATAATGATTTCTTCTTGAACATATTCCTGACTAACAACGCTCTTGCAATGGCTCTATTCATACCTAAAACAGAAAAACAAAACGTCATGAGCCGAAGCTCAGTAACGTACTACTCTAACATCGTAAATTCTTTTCAATTCATTTTATTTGCAAAAAGGGAGAAGAGAATATACTAAAACCATTTCGTAAACATACACTTCGAATCAGGAATTTAAAAGTCATTCATTAATATAATCTCCATTATCACATTTCATTATCAGAAAAATTTCTTTGGTTACTTGGCGAGTACAACAGAAGGCATAGCCACCGAGGACATAAGTCCCCCATCAGAAAGTGGCATATAATGCCATAACAGAAGGCAAAGCCACCGAGGATATTCATCCCCCATCAGAAGGTGGCATATAATGCCATAGATCGTAACAGAAGGCAAGGCCACCGAGGATATTCATCCCCCATCAGAAGGTGGCATATAATGCCAATAATAACATAAGGCAAAGCCACCGAGGACATTGTCCCCCATCATCAAAAGGTGGCATATAATGCCAGGCAAAGCCACCGAGGACATTATCCCCCATCAGAAGGTGGCATATAATGCCATCATGCGGGTGCCACCGAGGACGTTGTCCCCCATCAGAAGGTGGCGTTGCCGCCAAATAACAGAACGACACGTGCACGTCCCAGAGAACATAGTACTGTCATTCACCATCTTTCACTTTAATTTATCATGTTTCGTTTCTTTTGAGTAGTTTTCAAAAATCATATCAGAGTCATTACATAACGTCATCAAATCATCGTACTTCTTATTAACATCATTTGCATGATAAAACAGTTCATATCCCGCACACCATAAATAACATAGCATAAACATTATATAAAAGCATCATAAAACATAGTTGGAAGGGGAGTGCGGGTGTTAGCAGTAGACGTTACCTGAAATCCTACTTAACAACCTTGATAGCCGGGGGAGGCTTGTAATATCCCTTCATTTTTAATCTAATCAATTCAGGGTTAAATAAAAGACTTATTAATATTTTATTTTAAACTTTGAGTTTCTTGATCCATTCCTATCATGTGTCCATTTTAGGAGGTTTTAGGAGTTCTATATATTTAGGTCTTTGGTAGTTGATAAAAAGTCATAGGTACATTTTCTACTTAACAACTTAGCATCTAAGCCGTAGTTCCTGATTTGTGAGAATGGACGTCTTATTGTAACCATTTCATACTTCATGAATTAACATTAAGCACATGTTACAATTTTTGTTAACCTTTAATTCAAAACTTCATTATATTAGTCATAGGATCCCTTTAAACATATTTGTCATTTATATCTAAAAACAGTGACCATTACTAGTCTTATGATTTATGATTCAAGCTTAATAACTTGTAATTATTGACTTTGGATTATAACCATCTCGTTCTTGTAATCTAAACTATATATAATTGTCTGCTATTTTAACATAAATTTAATAGTAAACTATACTTAATTTGTATTATTCTTTAGTTGATATATTAAAGTTACAAATATATATGAAATCCAGTATTATTGCATAATAATTCATTAATTAGTCATGGTTAAGTACCATAAAATTACAAGGATTATAGTTTATAGTGAGTTTCATTACGTTTTAGTTACTAGCTAAATATCAATATCAACATTCAAATAATTATTTAGCCATCTCACTTAGTCCATTCCATTTTTAGAATAAGTCGCCCCAAAACATAACTCTAAGCCCAACAACAAAAGCAATTTAGAATAATATGTTTCGGGTTTAACTTTTAAGTACCAAAATCTAAAACTTAGAAACAATAGATAAAGAGGTATTCTCATACCTGCGGTCCAACCGAGCAACGTCGAACCGGAGAACAAGGGAGAAAGGGCGAAGCTTCGATGAGAAGCGATGGGGCGAGGGTGGAGGCAGCAGCGAGGGGTTGGTGGCACGGCGGTGGTCTAGCGGTGCGCGCATCGGACCCAGCGAGAGAGAGAGAGAAGGGAGAGTTGGGCGAGAGAGGGAGAAATCACGGGGCTAGTTGATTGGTGTTCTGGCAAGTGTAGGGTGGTGCACTGGTGGTCAGGTGGCGCAAGGTGGTCGCGGTGTGGCAGCAGGCGGAGGCCGCGCGGCGGCGTTGCGGTGGTGGCTGACTCAAAAACAGAGGAGATAGATGTTGGATGACATCCAATTGAACGCGAAATTTGGACCTGGTTCGTCGCGCCCGACCGGGCGAGGGTCCGCCCGACCCGCCCGGGCGAGACGAGTCTTCAGCCATGTTGCTCCGCCCGACCGGGCGATGGTTCACCCGCCCGGGCGAGACGATTTCTTTCTTCTTCGCACAGTGTTTTCCTTGCGGGCCCGACCGGGCGGTTTCCGCCCGACCCGCCCGGACGAAGCTCTTTTTCTGCGGTTTTCGGTTTCCGCGTTTGGCATTGCTTTGTTTTTATATTCTATATAAATACCTCCTTCTAAAACCGAGGTTATGGGGAAGATTCTCTCTTGAACCCTAAAAAAAAACACAAACCTATCTATTATCTTCACGAGATTTGAGCAGTTCTTGAGAAACTCCAATCCTTGATCCGGGTGCACGGAGTCGGGGATCGTTGTGTGAACCTTGGGGGACGAACGTCATCAGGAATCCGCACCGGAGATGGCGAAATTCGTTTCTAAGGCAGTGGCCTCCATACCACGGTGCAACGTTGTTCTTGTGGAATTCAATCAAGTTCAGTTGATTGTTATCTGCAGATAAGTTTCTTCTATATATTATATATTGTGTATCAATATTGTTTATATATTTGTACTTCATGAATACATTAATCTAACTTATATTTCCAACAATTTAGAAACGAATTTATTCAGATTGTTGTATTCATGTTGATGTACAATTTATTCTAACCTAATTTCAATTATCTACCTTGGAAAGGATTCCTTGAGTATTGATTATTTATTTAGGTATGGTTAGAAAAATTAAGTCTTGTGAATAGACTTGAGGTGGAAAATTTGAAGTATATTTTATCTATAATTATCATGGTTTTCCAATTGACTTTGTTGGAGTCAAGAGAAATTCGGTTGCTTTATTCTTCCAACTTTCTTCGTGAAGTTCTTGGTCCTCATGTGCTTTAAGTGGTGGTGTGACTGTAATTCCACTGTATTGCAACTGTCAATGTTCATAATCGAGGAAGTTAAGGCTTTTGGAGGAGCATAGATTCGACTGCATATTATTCCTGTTATATGGAAACTGGCTGCTAGTTATATTTCCAAGGAAGGAAATTAGTTTTTGCTGATGCATGCCAACTGTTCGACGGAATTTCTCAATGAGAAAGGATCGAAAGGGAAGTGATGGAGCACAAGTAGGTTGCTAAAGTAATTACGTCACTTTCAGGGAAGTTTCCTCTCTAATTTATTTATTGTCCGACTTCTAACTTCATGTAAATCATTTTGCGTGCCCCTGTGCTATATATAATATTTATTCTTGGTGTCAAGTTAGTCTATGTGGGGGTCGAGTTAGAGGAGAAGACATGCAAGCAAGCAAAGGGGAGTTGGAGGAGTGGCAAATATGTGGAGTTCATAATACCTTCAGCAGGCCAGCTTGGCTAAAGGGAAGTTCCAAACCTTTTTATGGCTAATGTTCCAAGTTCAGCTTATATGCCCAATTTATTTTATGTGGCAGATTGTTTGATATCTAATTTATACCTGCGTTTTGGCAATTGTTGTGCCTTTTGAGGATTAAATTAATGTTTGGGACTGGCTAGTTAGTCAGTTAGCCTCGCTGTGGTAAGTGAGGGGGAGGAAGGGAACTTCCATGGGATTTAATACAGTTGGGAACTCTTATTTGTTTCCTTGAGCTATGAATTATATACTTCTGCTCGTTGCATTGTATGTGCTGTATACATGTTGTACATTTGACTGTTTAGAGTTGTTTTTTTAATACTCTTGTAGAGTTAAAAATTTGTTGACCATGTTTAGTCATATGGACTTTTGGATTGGTTGAATGACCTTTTGGGTTTACTAGCTGCAACTCTAGTACTAAGTCGTGTCTTGGAGTAACCCTATAGTTGTGTCTATTAGGGTTATTGAATTATTTGAGTTAATTCTCGAGGACTTAGCTTCTTTGGTAAACTTGAAGTAATGATTGGTGAAAGCTATCACATTTCATGTGTTGATTGATTAGAGGATAGCATTCCTTTTGTTAAGGGTCTAGGTGAGACCATTTGGGACTCCTTGTAAATAAGCAGAATTTTGAGGTTAATGGTGGCTGTGTGCCAAGTGAGTGAAATCATTCAAGGATGAAGGATCATGAGGGTTTTTAAGAGGGTTATGAGTATTCTTCAGACCATCTTTGGGTATCGTCTCTCATGTTGGGGTTATCGTCATTTTCAGCAAGCTATGGCCTATGTAAGATAAGCTGATGAGCTATTAGTTATTCTCCATGTTCTCATTGTGGGGGTTTCTAGCTATGGTCGGATTTCTATCCTTCCTTTACACAGTTGGTGTGAGGATTTAGTTCTCTCGTGGCTGTTGTCTTTGAATTTGATGATGTGTTTATTTCTTCTTGAATAAGCTATGTTGGATGAATCTCATGATATCATTGATGTTTTGTTAGTCATTGATATGATTGTTCAGTAGTCATGTTTATGTGTTTGCTGCCTGATTCTAATTGGTGTCTCTCCTAGTATTGTCGATGTGTAGTTCAGCAAAGGAGTAGCTAATGGTTAATTCTCTAAGCTGACAAAGTCCAGTCTTACTTGTAACCTCCGTGGTTAGAAAGTTGACATTGTTGATCAACTATGTGCAGTCTAGGGGTTAGTCTTTAGAGGTGATGATCAATTCACAAGGGGACTTTATGACTTCTGATTGGAACTAGTGCTTAGCGAAAAGCAAGTTTTAGCATGACTCATTAGTGACCTGTCATACTCGCCATGTATGTCTTTGCCGGACCATAGTTGATACTTTGGGTGTGTGTTGGTCTTCAATAGACTTTAAAGTTGTGAGCCTGAAAAGCTATGGGCAAGGTACATGATTCTGAGGTTCATTAATGTTTTGATATTGACCTATGTAGTTATCTCACCTGTGGCTAAGTTTGCCTAGGCCAGTGGCTATGTTTGCTGTGGGATCGTGTTATTTGATTGCGTATTAATGTGATTCGTAAAGTGCATACTTGAATGGCATCTTAGAGAAGGAAGAGTCAGTAGATCTTCCGGGATTTGGAGTTGACCTGTAAGGTTTCCTTGGTGAGAAGACTTGAATGGTCGGTAGGTGGTTTATGGTTTATACCACTTGTATAATTAGTTCCGTGTGATGAACTAAGCTTTGTATCTTGGTTTTTCAAGATGATATTTGTTTGAGTGATATTGATCAATTTGACATTGTTTGGTGATCATGTGTCTACGATTGATCTTATGTCTTCGATGTTCACACTCTTGATGTCTTTATGAAACTGAAGGTTTCGATTCTTGAGCCAAGATGGAAATTGGGGATGAGGTAATTCATGTGGTTCATGGATGTAATGCCAATGTATTGACAAAGGCACCTTTTATCTCAATCTTGTTAAGAGAACATGGTTTGTAACAGGTTCAACTAGAAGGTTGAATAGTTAGCATGAATTATTATGTTCTGCATTCATGTTTATGAAATGTCTCTAGAAAGTGATTTTCTAAATGATTATGCTTATATGTTTATAAGTGTATATGTTGCCATTTTGTTCTTGACTGGTTGCTTTGTTGAGGAGATGCAAAGTAAGATGTGTTGCAGAGTCAACCATAAGAATAAGTTCATTGAGTTGAACCGATTGAGTCAAGAAGTCGACTGATGAGGAAATCCTTGGCAAGTTGCCGGTTGTGGGGGTAATGAAATACTCACTTATTTACATTGTGATGTTTCAGATGCTTACGTACATTGTCATGTGAAGGCAATGGAGGCACATATGGACAGGAGCATGCACATGTTGGTGTTGTGTTCACTGAGAGGACCTGATGGATGCTTATGAGGTCCCGTGTTGGGACTAGCAATGCTCACGTGGGGTCACATAACCATAACCAGTTTGGTGGTTCAGCTAGTTCAAACTTAATGGATGTGTGAGGATCCATTACCAGGCTTGGTGGTTTGAATAGTGAGCTTGATGGTATAGTGACAAGACAATCCATTACCTTTGTGGTGGCCTACTTTGTTTGAGCTTAATGGATTAATGAATCTATAACCTTTGGCTGGTTCAACTAGCAATTGAACTTGGTAGATTCATAGATATCAAGTTGGACAGTGATTGTCCTTAATATGTCTATAGTTCCAAGACAGGACTTATAGACACACCTGGCATACAATGTGATGTTGTATGTGGCATACAATGAGATATTGTATGTGAGGTTGAGCTTGACTGCTCTTAATATTTCCATATCCCAACAAGCTTTGGGTGGTCCTTGGAATGGACTTGATGGTTACACCGTTGTGATGCATTGTGCATGATCTCACATGGTCGGTATCATAGTCCTGTAAAAGGCATGGTCTACTTTGTTCAAACCTAATGGATCGTGAGAGCCTATAGCCTTTATGGTGGTTTGACAAGTGGAGCTGATGGTACTCGGCGGCAACCGGTAGGGGTTGTGTTGGAGTCCATGGCCTTTATGGATGATTCATTTAGTTGAACGTAATGGACATGATGATTCTATGGCCTTCGTGGCTGATTCAAATTTATTTGAACGTAATAGAACATCAGATTTGAGTGTGAAGGGATGGCCTCCTTCTGTCGAATGTCGTACTTGTAGGCATTCTAGAGCGCTCATTGGAATCCCAGGGTGATGGCCAGGATTGTTGAACAGTGTGTATGTTCACAATCATTTGAAAGACATGTGACTTGTCTTAACAGGATTATGAATTGTATGATCAACAGTGTTGTATGTTGTTCAAGAGGCAATTCATGGATAACGCGGAGTTTCTCAAGCTCTGAGGGTAAGATATGTGTTATCGGGTCCCTTCTCTCTCCTGCAAGTTCAATCCAGTGGACACTTGTAGGCGAGGGGACACCCCATCTCACTAACATGCTAGTTCAATCCTTGGACACTAGAATGTAAGTATCAAACCTTCCTTTTACTGCTCATTTCTTGTTTTCCTAACTTCGCGTTTGTGGGGGATTGTTGGATGACATCTAATTGAACGCGAAATTTGGACCTGGTTCGTCGCGCCCGACCGGGCGAGGGTCCGCCCGACCCGCCCGGGCGAGACGAGTCTTCAGCCATGTTGCTCCGCCCGACCGGGCGATGGTTCGCCCGCCCGGGCGAGACGATTTCTTTCTTCTTCGCACAGTGTTTTCCTTGCGGGCCCGACCGGGCGGTTTCCGCCCGACCCGCCCGGGCGAAGCTCTTTTTCTGCGGTTTTCGGTTTCCGCGTTTGGCATTGCTTTGTTTTTATATTCTATATAAATACCTCCTTCTAAAACCGAGGTTATGGGGAAGATTCTCTCTTGAACCCTAAAAAAAAAAAACACAAACCTATCTATTATCTTCACGAGATTTGAGCAGTTCTTGAGAAACTCCAATCCTTGATCCGGGTGCACGGAGTCGGGGATCGTTGTGTGAACCTTGGGGACGAACGTCATCAGGAATCCGCACCCGGAGATGGCGAAATTCGTTTCTAAGGCAGTGGCCTCCATACCACGGCGCAACGTTGTTCTTGTGGAATTCAATCAAGTTCAGTTGATTGTTATCTGCAGATAAGTTTCTTCTATATATTATATATTGTGTATCAATATTGTTTATATATTTGTACTTCATGAATACATTAATCTAACTTATATTTCCAACAATAGAGTGTGTTGTGGTGGTGCGAAAATAGGGGAGTTTGTGGGTTGATCTGGGTGGTGGTTTCCGACGAAGCTGGAGATGGTGGAAAGGTGGAGTAGAGTGATGATTGAGTGGTGAGTGAATGATGCTTCAAGAGGCTATGAACTTGGCTATTTATAGCCATTGTAGGGGGTGCCTAAGAACTCTGATTTTCAGGAGTTTTGGTGTGGATAAGGAGTTTTTCATTTGGAGTTGATTTTGTGTGCAAGATAAATTCATCTTGGATTAGAAATTCCTTGTTGAGTTTTTTGTGAGGGAAAAATTGAGATGGTGGAAGGAAATTAGTTGGTGCTGTATTGAGTTTTTTTTTTCTTTTTTCTTTTTCTCCTTTTCTTTTCCCTTTTTCTTAACACCCAACATTTGTTATTATTTGCCAAGTTTGCAATTCATGTAGCAAATAATTATATACTGAAAACCTAAATATATTGTATCATTTCTTAATGTATAGCAAACAAAATTTTTGTCACGCCTTATAATTAAAGGAAAAATTTAACCCCTAATTATCATTATTTAATTTAAGCAAGTTTAAATTTTTCGGGATATTACAGGGGATATGCAACTTTTGTTGTATTTGATCTCGTACCCGAAGTCAAATAACGAGTATATATTAATTAAATGAGTTATTTGATTTTTTTTTATGAATATCTCGAAGAATTTAATATCATTTAATATATTTATTTATTTTGAGATGAAGAAGAAAATATTATAGGAATAAGTGTTATAAAGGATTTCCCGCGATTATTTCTAGGATGGAATGAGTCAATCATCCACTTTGGTATCATTTTTGAGTACTGGTTATTCTATTTGAAGGGTTATTTGGGTCATGGAAGCCCGGAGTGGTGATTCTAAAATTCCTGCAGCTTGATGTAAATGGAGTTGTTGGGTTGAGTCCCTAAAATTATTGCAGTTTTGAATTAATGGGTTAAGGCCCTAGATTCTTGCAGTTTGATGTAAGACCTTGAATGACATTCTGCAGACGATGAAATTTTATTATATATTTTTGTTTTGAGGATGATGACTAGTGAGGCGGTGGCATGGTCTCCTAGGAATAAACAGTCTTTAATAAAATTCCTATCTTTTCTCTATTTTATTATGTTTATAAAAGGACGGAGTGTTACAATAACTGATTCGTTTTTTTCTAAACCGGATCAGTTAAAGTCAACTGATCTGGTTGGCTCCCATGACCGGATCAACTAACTCTTTCGTCTGACCCAGTTTGTATCCGATTATCTCCTCTCTCTCAACTGATTTGTGGGGCTTAATGGTCGGGTCAGTGGGCTGCCCCAACTTATAAAATGAGACGCTCGAGTATTCTCTCTCAACTCATTTCCTCTCAGCCCATTCTCCCTCTCTCAACAGCCCATTCTCTCACCCATTTCTCCCTTCCACCCTATGTTCTCCTCCCTTCCCTCTTTCCTCTCTCCACAGCCGTCTCACCATCTTCATCATTCGTTCTTTCTCTCTCCTCTTTTTCCCTCTGCATCTTCCTTGATCACACAGAAACAAATTCCGAAAATGGTTTAATAGCACCCGTTTTCCTTCATCAATGGCGGATTCCCTTGATTTCTTCTATACTGGTCCGAGATTTCGATTATCTCTCTCCTCGCCGACATGCCGTAATCGAACATGAAGACGAAATATTCGCGTCACCATAACACCGAAACAGAGGAACACGTTTGAGTTTTTCAGATAAACCACTAGCACAACGTGTTTGAGTTTTTCAGATAAACCACCCTAAGGTCCGTTCGTTCGAGTTTTTAAGATCTATGGTTTTTTTTTGGTTTTCTCTTGGTTTTAAGTTTGTAATTTAGGGTTTTGTTTGTTTTTTAGTTTTATTTTTTCTGTGGAATATTTTTTGATAAATTTCGTTATATTTTTCTGTATTTATGTAATTTTCTGTAAATTTTCTGTGTTTATTGTTTCTGCTAAGAAATTAAGGATTGTAATATGTTGTGAGATTTAATGTGGGCCCCAAGAGCGTTCGCCTGAGCTCCGATGTCCGTACACCTGAATCCTGCAAAATGATGTTAGACTACCCCGGAGGTGTTTCCGGGATCGCCCCTCCGACGCTCAAGTCAGTTGAGATTGAGGTAGAGAGATAAAGTCTAGAGAGAGATGCTCTAGTTTGTTAGGTGAGAATTCAATACCTGTTCATTGATTAGGCAGTTGGCTTTTATAGTGCTGGGGATTTCCCAGACAGGAAACATTGTTCAGATGGGCCTTTTTGGTGCTAATGGGCATGTTACCTTTTTAGCCAATGATTATCCCATACTTTGAGAGGCTTCCCAAGTTCTTGTGATTAGGTCAACCTTCAGGTGGGACCTACTGCTGCCACCTGTCCCATGCTCCAGGGGGCTTCTATGCTCCTTATTGGGCCGCTGGTCAATTGAGCCCAAACAATTAGCCCCACGCCATAGATGGGGGACTTCGGGAACTTGACTGAAGAAGCGCCCGTTTGTGGCGGAATAGTGACCATCTCATTTCAGACTGGCTTACTTCTTGTCAGAAGGAGGAGCGTCGACCGGGTCCCTTTACTTCCGGAGGGATGCCGACCCGGTCATCTCTTGCTGGATGAGGAGAGGGCCGACCGGGTCCCTTCTTATGAAGGAAGGACGCCGACCCGGTTATCTTTAGTCGGAAAGTGGAGAGGTCCGACCGGGTCACTCCCTGTTGAAGGGAGAATGCCGACCCGGTCCCTTCTTATTGGAGGAGGAGAGGGCCGACCGGGTCCTTTTCTATTGAAGGAAGGACGCCGACCCGGTCTCCTCTTACTGAAGGAGAAGAGGTCCGACCGAGTCACTCCCTGTTGAAGGGAGAATGCCGACCCGGTTCCCTTGTATTGAAGGAGGAGAGGGCCGACCGGGTCCCTTCCTATTGAAGGAGGGATGCCGACCCGGTCTCCTCTTATTGATGGAGAAGAAGGCCGACCGGGTCCCTTCCTACTGAAGGAAGGAAGCCGACCCGGTCATCTCTTGTTGGAAGGTGGGGAGGTCCGACCGAGTCACTCCCTGTTGAAGGGAGAATGCCGACCCGGTCCCCTTTTATTGAAGGAGGAGAGGGCCGACCGGGTCCCTTCCTATTGAAGAAGGGATGCCGACTCGGTCTCCTCTTATTGAAGCGACTAGGCAAAGGAGAGGGGCTCCTGTTGGCCGAGTAGGGTATTGGGCCACTCGGATGAGGGACTAATGAGCCCCAAGCTGGTCCGAGTGGGTGCCGGCTGATACTTGGCCATGCTCAACCAAGTATAGAAGCGACTCGGCAAAGGAGGGGAGCTCCTGTCGGCCGAGTAGGGTAATGAGCCACTCGGATGAGGGGCTAATGAGCCCCAAGTTGGTTCGAGTGGGTGCTAGCTGATACTTGGCCATACATGACCAAGTATAGAAGCGACTCGACAAAGGAGGGAAGCTCCTGTCGGTCGAGTAGGGTATTGGGCCACTCGGATGAGGGACTAATGAGCCCCAAGTTGGTCCGAGTGGGTGCTAGCTGATACTTGGCCATACTTGACCAAGTATAGAAGCGACTCGGCAAAGGAGGGGAGCTCCTGTCGGCCGAGTAGGGTGATGAGCCACTCGGATGAGGGGCTAATGAGCCCCAAGTTGATCTGAGTGGGTGCTAGCTGATACTTGGCCATACTTGACCAAGTATAGAAGCGACTCGGCAAAGGAGGGGAGCTCCTATCGGCCGAGTAGGGTATTGGGCCACTCGGATGAGGGACTAATGAGCCCCAAGTTGGTCCGAGTGGGTGCTAGCTGATACTTGGCCATACTTGAGCAAGTATAGAAGCGACTCGGCAAAGGAGGGGAGCTCCTGTTGGCCGAGTAGGGTGTTGAGCCACTCGGATGAGGGGCTAATGAGCCCCAAGTTGGTCCGAGTGGGTTTCGTATTTCGGATGATGGGGTGCGCCTATTTTGCCCGACCGAGTGTGTCCGACTTGGCATGCCACATGGCCACTCTTGATACTTGGGGTGTTGGGACCCTTGTTGTAGGCCGAGCTGAAGGACCGCCTTAAGGAACTTTGATGCTTCAACCTCCTTTGGTTTAGAATGTTTTTGCTCGAGTTTATTGGACTTCTCATGGAATGGGCTGAGTAGGTCCAGTTGGGCCTTTATTGGAAGCCCATTAGAGCGACGCGGGGGGGTTTGCGTTGCACATCCCCCAAGGCACTCCTATATATGTATGAGAGGGGAGAGAATTTCCGGGTCACTTGCTCATTTCCTCATTCTCTCTCTCTCAAAAATCTCCAAATCCTCTCAACTTTCCAAAGTTCTTCTTCCAGCTTCTACGTCCGACCAGGTACGCTCTCGCTCTTTACGTTTTTTTTTCTTTTCTTTTCTTTCGAATAACTCGGTCGACTCCCTTGTCCATAAATAATGGGAGATTCGTCTGAGTCGTCGACACCCCCGACCTCACCTCCCTATCATTTAGCCTAGGAGGTGAGGGGGATGGGAATAACGTTGGTGTCGACTGTAATAAGTTGTCCCGACCCCTCGGTTGTACCCGACGCGGTTGCTCTTCCGAGTCCGTCTTCTTCGGTGGAGGAGGAGGCCGAGGGCCTCATCCCGTACCCCTGGGAGGTGTCTTTAGCCTACCCCCCCTCAAGGAGTTACTTAGACAAATATTTGTCTCATGATGTAGTGCGGGTGGCCATGCCGAGGGGAGCAGGAGAAACGTCCACTTCGGGTCGGGAGCTTGAATACCCTGATCTGGATCCGAAAGGGGGGCCAGGGACTTTCTTTCCCGAGCCCGGTGTAATAAAATCTCTGACCGAAGACCTTCGAGGGACGGCGACGAGGTTCCAAATAAAGGACCCCTATTATCTCGTCCGACCAGAGGCTTACCATACAGTCCTGTCTCCACCGCCCGGATGCATTGCAGTCTACTACAAATCAATGGAGATGGGGCTTCGGTTCCCTTTGACTCCTTTTGTCAAAGAATTGCTGAATGCCTACAACTTGGCAATTTGTCAAGTCTCTCCGAACTCATGGGGTGGGATCAATGCCTTCCAGGTCATCTGCAACTTGATAGATGTCCGACCGACCGTTAAGATGTGGAGGCACATGTACAAGCTGGTCGAGGTCATGGTTGCGACTAACGGACCTGGCTGGTGGAGTTTTCAGGTCCGACAGGGATATCGGACCGTCCTCAATCTTCCTAGATCCCATAAGGGGTTTTGTAGGGAGTTTGCCTTTGTTTATTTTGGCGGGGATTGGGGAATTCCGCTGGTCCCTCCCCGACCGAGCCCCTCGTTGCTTTGAATTGCCGGGTAGGCGAGCTCGATGTTGAGGAAGGAGTTGCGGCCTGCTATATGCAGGCCAAGTCGAGGATCGTTAACGGGGGCGAGGTATTCGTACCCGGCCAATGGTTGCCCGATTGCCACCTCTTCAGTGATGAGCATTTCCTCTCGGCTATGGGCCTGAGTTCGACCTTCCTGAAGGGTAATTTGCCGAGGGGATGGCTTAGGATGGTCAGTGTGACAATTCCAGTTTTTCTACACGACTAACACTTCCGCTTTTTGTTTTGTTTTACAGAGCCTGCCCGAGCATATATAGAAGAAGTAGACCTGACCATGGCTGATAAGTTGAACGTGGCAGCAATGAGAGCGGCTCGGCAGAAGGCCGAGATTGCGGCTAAGACCATGAAGGTCCCCGCTCCTCCCAAGGTTGCCGACCGACTATTCATTTATTTTTTTCTCTTTTTGCATTTTTGCTAACTGTTTTATGCCTTGCCTTAGGATCCGGCAAAGCCTAAGCAGAAGAAGAGGAAGGAGCGTTCCTCGGAAAAAGTTGCTCAAACCGAGAAGGCGGTTGCTCGGGCGAAAGCCGATCGAGAGAGGGCTGACAAGGCTGAGCGGGAAAAGGCTGCCAAGAGATCCAAATCCGTTGAGGTTATCAGCCCGAGGGGTGCTTCTCAACAGCAGCCTGACGGGGGAGCGCTCTCCCTTCACTCTTCAGATTTTAACCCGATTCGGAGCCCTCAGTAAACTCCGATGTCTCCCTCTTACGAAGGACTTGGGGGTAGTCCGAAGGATGTAGTGGCCCCGAACGTCCCATTCACTGGGCTGAGTCGGGCCGAAAAAGACGGTCGTTGGACCAAAGCCCCGGATTACATATACACTCGGATCGATCGGGAGTATATCCAGGTGACTCATGGTCAGAACGAGACCAACGAGCTATTCCGCTCTTAGCTTGATGTGAGCACACCTCTACTTTTGCCGAGTTGCTTGTATGACCTTACGTGTTTGTGTTTTCTAACTTGTTGTTTATTTTGTTTTCAGTTTTCCGCTCGGATGGCTAATGTGGCCCAGAACCGAGTAAGCCTAACTGAAGAGGTGGCCGATCTCAAGGAGAAGGCCAAGATACACTTTGACGAGGTCTATTGCGCCAAGGAGGACAAGCGGATAGCCGAGTCGAAGCTCAGTGATGCCGAGAGGGCCATTGAGAATGACCAAAAAGGTTTCGAGGAGGAACGGGCTAAGTGGGTTAAGGAGAGAGCCGACCTGGTCCAAGCGCGGGACACTGCTCAGACCGAGAAGGCCGATGCCATGGTCAAGCTGAAGGAGGCCGAGCAAAAGGTGGCCGACCTTGAGGCCAAGCTGACCGAGTTGGAGGGCAAGGTCAAGACCGAGGAGCAATGGTTCTCCAACTGGGAGAAATCTGATGCTGCCGAGATCTATGCC
Organism: Beta corolliflora; assembly: GCA_947648045.1. Classification (NCBI taxonomy): domain Eukaryota; kingdom Viridiplantae; phylum Streptophyta; class Magnoliopsida; order Caryophyllales; family Amaranthaceae; genus Beta; species Beta corolliflora. The sequence goes on from CANSZD010002999.1 coordinate 1,682,662, forward strand.
AATGAGGTCGGCAGTGCGGCGCATAAGATGGGGGAGGACGAGGCACTTGATCGGCTGAAAAAAGTCTTAGCCGAGTCCCATCCTAACTTGATCTGGGCTGACATTTGGTCGGGTTATCAGATGTCAGTTGACGCCGACAACGCCGCTATCATGGCTCGGCTGGAAGCCGAGGGGGGTGAAGATGAGGAGGATGACGATGAGGGCCGGGTGGACATCAACGTTATTGACGGCGATGATGACGATGATAATGAAGTCGATGCTGAGGCGGCCGGCAATGATGGTCGTGGCGAAGAGTTGGTCGGTGATAATTCCGAGTCTAACGCCGAGAGCATGATTGATCTTCCCCCTCCCCCTAGCTCTTAGGATGTAGTTCTTGTACTTAGCCGTTTTTAATTGTTTGTAAAGACTTCTGTAATGCTCGACCTTCTTTCGACCTTCTTAAATGAAACTTGTTATTTTGTTTCCAACTTGTTTGTTGATTGCAATATTTTCCGATTAACCTCATTATCTCCGGCTGGCTCGTTCATGAACAGATGGAGATGAGTTGGTCCATTTTCTGATTCTTGACTGGTTAAGCCTTTCTCGAATAAGTGTTATGTTGTCTAGTATTATTTGCCAAAATATGGTATCTTATTGGCTGAGCAATGAAAACTTGATTAATGGGCTGATTCAGTCGTAGAGTTGCCGACCAGCTATAATTTGTTTCGACTGGTTAAGTCTAATAGGCTGGTTATCGACTGGTTAAGTCTAGTAGGCTGGTTGTGATACCAAATACACCGACTGACAAAATTATAGCTATTTCTACAAAAAGAGCCAACTCTAAAAGGTTGACTTTGCTACAGAAGTGCCGACCGGCTATGATTACAGTTATTACAATACATGCCCCTATTGCAAGTAACAAACTTTTACACAAAGTATTTTTTAAGGTTGTCTGCATTCCAGGGTCGGGCCAGGGGAACGCCTTCGGGGGACGCTAGTCGGAAGGTGCCGGGCTTGATGATTTCTGTTACTTTGTATGGACCATCCCAGTTAGGTCCTAGTTTTCCTTTTAAGTGTGAGAGCCCAGTGGCCGCGACTTTCCGAACGACCCAATCGCCGAGTAGGATTGGCCGAGACCTCACTCGGCGATTAAACAACCAAGTAACTCTTTGCTTGTACTGGATGGACTTTAGCAGCGCGTTGCCCCTTGTTTCTGGCAACAAGTCCAAGTTGATCGATTTTTCTTCCTCGTTCTTCTCGAATTCATAGAAGGTCATTCGAGGAGATGGGATGTCAATCTCCACTAGTAGGACCGCCTCGCTTCCGTACACAAGGCTGAACGGCGAGTGCCCTGTTGCCTCCTTGGCAGTAGTTCGGGCCGACCAGAGGACCCCGGGTAAATCATCGACCCATGCTCCTTTAGCGGCCTCCAACGATTTCTTGATCCCTTTGAGGACTACCTTATTTGCCGACTCAGCTTGTCCATTCGTTTGTGGCCTGGAGACTGCGGAGAATTTGGTACATATTCCGAACCGGGCACAATATTCCCGAGTGGGGCCGCTGTTGAATTGGCGTCCGTTGTCGGAGATTAGTACCCTAGGAACTCCGAATCTGGTGATGATGTTTCTCCAAATGAACGTTTGAACCTGTTTATCTGTTATAGAGGAGAGTGGTTCGGCCTCAGTCCATTTGGTGAAGTAGTCAATGGTGACTATAAGGAACTTTCTTTGTCCTGAGGCTAGGGGAAATGGTCCGAGTAGGTCCATACCCCACTTATCGAATGGCAGGACAGCTTGAATCGTCGTCAAGGGGGTGGTGGGTGCTCTTGGGATGTCCGAGTGGATCTGACAGGATGGGCACCTTTTAACTAGTTCGTGAGCATCTGATTTCAGAGTAGGCCAGTAATATCCGGCTCTGACAGCTTTTCCCGCTATGGTTCTCCCCCCTTGATGGCTTCCACAAGCCCCTTGGTGGATTTCCCTGAGGATGTAATTCCCTTCCTCAGGGGTGACACATTTGAGCAGGGGATGGGTGAAGGATTTTTTGTAGAGTTGATTTTCGTGCCATAGGAACCATCCGGACTTTTGCTTGACCCGGTCAGCTTCTTTGTGGTCCTCGGGTAGTTTCCCATCTCTCAAATATCCGACTACCTCTTCCATCCAATCAGATGCCCGATTCAATACAAGCTGTTCCTTGACGTTGATGCTAGGCTGTCGAAGGATTTCCCACATGATTGTTCGAGGGGCTGACCCTTCTGCCGAACTGGCCATCCGAGCTAAAGCATCAGCTTGCTGATTTTTCGATCGGGGTATGTGGGAAATATTGAACTGAGATAGCTGTTTGATGATGTCCTGGGCTTTGGCCAAATAAATTCTCATGTTGTCTTCTTTGGCCTCGTACTCGCCTGATACCTAACCCACTATCAGCTGTGAGTCGAATTTTGGCATTAATCGCGGTGGCTCCGGCTAAGATGCATAATTCCAGTCCGAGGATTAAGGCCTCGTATTCAGCTTCGTTGTTAGAGCCCAAGAACTCGAATTTGATAGTGTATTCCATTTTTTCTCCAACTGGGAGTTTGATAACCAACCCAGCTCCACACCCTGTTTTGGTGGACGAGCCGTCTACTTGCAACTCCCAACTATCTTGTCGGCTGACTGGGGGCATGGACGTGCATTCAGTTATGAAATCGGCCAAGGCCTGGGCTTTGATCGCCCTCCTAGGCTCATATTCCAACCCGAAGTCTGCCAGCTGATCCGCCCAGTCGGTCATCCGACTAGAGTGGTTCCTGCTTTCGATGAGCTTTCTGAGCGGTTGACCTGTGAGAACCTTAATTGGATGGGCCTGGAAGTAAGGCTTGAGTTTCCGACTGGCCATTACTAAGGCAAAAACCATTTTTTCGACTTCGCTGTACTTGACCTCGGCTCCTCGGAAGGCGTGACTTATGAAGTAGACTCGTGTGTCGTTTTTCCTCCTCGTCTCAGAAGAACCGTAATCGGCAGAGTGTGTATTCAGAAACAGCCAAGTAAATGAACAGTGTTTCTCCCGGCAAGGGGGAAATTAACTTGGGGAGTGTGGATAGATGTGCTTTGAGGGAGGTGAAAGCCTGTTCGACTTCATCATCCCAAGTGAATTCTTTTCTTTTCAGAGCTTTGAAGAAGTGTAGGCTCTTATCTGCTGACCGGGACAGGAAGCGGCCGAGGGCGGCCAAACAGCCGGTTAGGCGTTGTACCTCTCTCACATTCCGAGGGGACTTCATTTCTACCACTGCTTTGACTTTGTCGAGGTTGGCTTCGATTCCTCTCTCGTCAACCAGGAATCCGAGGCACTTTCCTCCCTTTACTCCAAAAACGCATTTTTTCGGGTTCAACATCATGCGGTATTGCCTCAAGGTACTGAGGGTCTCTTTTAAATCTGAGGGGTGATCGCCCTAAATCTTGCTTTTGACGATCATGTCGTCGACGTACACTTCAATGTTCCGACCCATCTGGTCGCTGAATATTTTGTTGATTATGCGCTGATACGTAGCCCCCGGACCTTTGATCCCGAAGGGCATCATCTTGTAGTAGTACACACCTTGATTGGTGACGAAGGCGGTGTGAACTCGGTCATGCTCTGCCATTCGGATCTAGTGATACCCCGCGTTTGCGTCCATGAAGCTTAGGAGAGCATGGCCTGTCGTTGAGTCGACCAGCCTGTCGATCTTGGGGCAGAGGGTGGTTATCTTTTGGACAGGCCTTGTTCAGGTCTGTAAAGTCCACGCACATTCTCCATGCCCCACTCGACTTCTTGACTAGGACAACGTTGGCCCGCCATTCCGAGTACTGACATTCTTCAATGAACCCCGCTTCAAGCAATTTCTTAACTTCGGCAGCTGCCGCGGTGTTTCTTTCGGGGCCTTGATGCCTCAGCTTTTTTTTGACCGGCTTGAACCCCTCTTTGATGTTTAGCTCGTGGCACATCACTTTGGGGTCGAGCCCGGTCATTTCGGTGGTTTCGTAGGCAAAGACGTCTCTGTACTCCGTTAGCACCTGAATGATCTACTTTCTTGTTTGGGGGTCCATGACCTTGCCTACTCTCAGAGTCTGACCATGTTTCTCATCAATGACGACTCCTTCGTCATCCTCGGCTGGCTGAGGGCGTTCGTATTGTTTGGGATTTTCGGTAATGTAAACCCCGAGGCCATTTGAGGGCTGACCATCCTCTCGCTTTCTTTTCCTCGAGTCCTCTTGGACGTCGACCTTGTTCTTCAAGCTATTCACATAACATTCTCTGGCTGCCTGCTGATCCCCCTGGATCTTTCCGACTTTACCCTCGTCGGTTTCGAACTGCATGAGGAGCTGATAAATGGAAATTGCTGCCTTGACCTTGTTCAGAGTCGGTCTTCCCATTATGATGTTGTATGGCAGAGGGATGTCTACCACTAGGAAGTCTATCGGTAGGCTTCTTCCTTTGCCATTCTCTCCCATCCGAGTAGGCAACTTTATAGATCCGACAGGATGCACCGAGTTTCCCCCGAAGCCTATGAGTGGCTGATTGAGTGGGGTTACATCCCTTTCATTGTACTTCAGCTTCCTGAGGCACTCTAATGTGATTATATCTGCTGAGGACCCACTGTCCACTAACACTCGTTTGACTCTGGCATTAGCCACCTTGAGCTCGATGACCAAGGGGTCGTCGTGGGGCGTGTGTAGTGGCCGGCTGGATTCCCCAAATGTCATGATGGGGCAGTCAGGTCGGGGATGATGGACGTCGAGCACTTGATGCTTTAGATTCTGAAGGTGGGCTTTACGTGAGCGGCCGATTAGGCCGCCTGACGCGAAGCCACCCGCGATGACCCCGATGAAGCCCTCTGTATCCCCGCTGTTGGATTGACCAACCTTCTGTTTGCCTTTTTCCTCACTAGAGTGCTTGAGGTAACGGTTCAGCTTCCCCTGATCTGCCAAGTTGTCAAGGGATTTCTTCAGTTCCCTGCAATCCTTGGTGGTGTGGCCGCACTCCTTGTGGTATTCGCAGCACTGACTCCTATCTCTCCGAGCAGTCGACGTTCTGATGGGAGGTGGGCGGGGGAGTATGGACTTATCCTTGATGTCCAAGTAGATCTCTCTTCTATTTTTGCTGAATCGGGTGTCGTTGCCATGGTCGTTAAACCTGTTTGACCGACCACCCGTCTTCTGTTGTTTAGGTTGATCCTTGTGATTTCCTTCTTCTTTTCTCTTCTTGCTACCATCGTCTGAGTGGCGACATATGTCTGTCGCTTGGATGAATCTTTGAGCCCGAGTCATCGTTTCAGAGAAGGTTTTAACTTCTTTTTCTGCCAAGGACCATCTTAACCGACCGGGTTGGAGTCCGAACATAAGGGCGGCGAATGCCACCGCGTCTTGTAGATCTGATATTTTCAATGATTCCTCGTTGAATCTTTTGATGTAATCGGCCAGACTTTCATTCTTCTCCTGCCTGACTCCCATCAAGTGGAGACTAGTTTTCTTCTGCCTTTTGCCGGCTACAAACTGGTGGATGAATAGGTCTTCGAGAATCGAGAAATCGGTTATTATCCCCGCGGGGAGCTCTTGGAACCAGTTCAAGGCCAGTCCTTTCAATGTTGTGGGAAAGAAACGACACCAAGTGGCCTCGCAGCCAGTTTGAATGCTCATTTGTGCTTTGTATGTAGCCATATGATCATCCGGGTCGGTTAGGCCCGCGAATGGTTCAATGGTAGGCGTTTTGATTTTTCCCGGGCTGGGCGCCTCAAGTATGTCCTGGCTGAATGGGACCATAAACTTGAGTGCCCCGTTGTTGATCCGAATAGGTTTTGACTGGGCTGAGTCGCCGCGCCCTTCCCGCTGAGCGGCTTTCTTATCAAGAATGTACCGAGCGTCTAAACCTTTGCTGAGCCGCTTCTCGTTTAAGAAATATCGAGCGTCATGGGGTTTTTTCCCGACGTTACCCCTGGGCGACTTGGACACGTGCGTCTCCTCACCCTGCCGAGTGGATCTCCCTTTAGACCCGTGCCGCTCTTCCTCTCCCTGTTTGGATCGTTGCCGATCGTGCTAACTATGCTCCCTCGTGCCCGACCGCTGTCGGCTAGGCTGGCCTTGGTTCTCTGCCTGAAGGGAAGGGACCAGGGTTTGGCTTTTAGGGGGCTGAAGAAAGCGTCCCTGCTGTAGGTTGGCTAACATATCCATCAGACTTTGCTGCAAGGTCTGCTGGAGCTGAGCGGCTATCAAGTTTATATCCGCCGTGGATATAGGATGGGGGTCAGCGTGTTGTAGCTGCTGTGAGGGGTCCTGTCTATTTTCGATGGACCGTTCCTCTTCATGGTCGAGGGTTTGAACGGTCGGCGTCCTGGGCCGTTCAGACCTCCGTTGGTGAGATGGTGAAGGATCCCTTTCGGACCTCTGAGCCTTTGCTGAGGGATGTCTGGTGCGAGTGCTCTTGGCTGGGGCCATTGTGAAGTGGATCTTACTGAGTGGTGGCGAAGCGACTTTGATTGTAACTTCCCCACAGACGGCGCCAAACTGTTTCTGCTAAGAAATTAAGGATTGTAATATGTTGTGAGATTTGATGTGGGCCCCAAGAGCGTTCGCCTGAGCTCCGATGTCCGTACACCTGAATCCTGCAAAATGATGTTAGACTACCCCGGGGGTGTTTCCGGGATCGCCCCTCCGACGCTCAAGTCAGTTGAGATTGAGGTAGAGAGATAAAGTCTAGAGAGAGATGCTCTAGTTTGTTAGGTGAGAATTCAATACCTGTTCATTGATTAGGCAGTTGGCTTTTATAGTGCTGGAGATTTCTCAGACAGGAAACATTGTTCAGATGGGCCTTTTTGGTGCTAATGTGCATGTTACCTTTTTAGGCAATGATTATCCCATCCTTTGAGAGGCTTCCCAAGTTCTTGTGGTTAGGTCAACCTTCAGGTGGGACCTACTGCTGCCACCTGTCCCATGCTCCAGGGGGCATCTATGCTCCTTATTGGGCCGCTGGTCAATTGAGCCCAAACATTTATAATTTTATGTAATTGTTACGCTAATTATTGGAAATTGCGGCAAATTATGTAATTTTTGTATAATTTAGTGTAATTGTTGAATTGTGCCATTTTAATTCTTGAATTCTATTGCCATTTTAATTTTCTTGTTTCGTTTTTTGTAGCTCCTGAATTGTTGAATTTCGCTGCTACATATTTTTATAATTTTCGCAGAGTATGGTGATTGGTGATATTCGTTGGTTTTTCGTAATATTTGCGAACTGATCCACTTGTGAATTGTGTATTTTGTTACACAATTCACTAGTCAAATTTTTTTGTTTACATTGGGTAAATGCATTACATATTATGAGAAGTTACATGAAACATTACATGAAATTATATACAACGTTCTATACAACGTTCCCCACTCCTTCTACATTCTAGAGCTAACCCATGTGCTTCTGCTACCTGCTGTCTTTCCACCTTCTGTATTGTGACACTTGAACACATTGTTACCCAGAATCTTATTTCTTTCATTTGTCGGTGAGTTTTGCGGATTTTGTAGATAAGATATATGCGATTTGGAGTCGGTTAGGATGAGTATATTAGACCCTTTTTTGCAAGCTTGTTTTATTCCTTCAAGGATCGCCATAGCTTCAGTTTGCCCTGATGTTGATGCTAAAACTTGGTTGCCACCTCTCGTCTCAATGCCCCTATATTTCATTACCCATCCAATTGTTGCGTTGACTCTTTTGTTATTTGGTGATTTTTTTCCAGGCGCCATCCACTTGAATACATATAAGTTCTTGACTTCGCTGTTGTTGTCCATATTGCAAACATCATCACTGCTCCTTTTATGGAGTGAGTTACCTTGTTTATTTATGGTATCGTTTTCCTCCTTTTTTTTTTCCCTGACATCCATCTGTTGACTATTTGGTTTGCTAGCTGAAGGATCCACCTAGGATTACATTCCTCCTTTTTCAAACTTATTTCAGTTCGGTGTTTCCAAATTGCCCAAAGGATGGAAATGAGAATCATATGTCCTTGTACCTGTTTACTGCCTTGTTTCTTGAGATAATGAATATTATTTGTCACCCATTCCTGCTGTAATGGTATATGTTGTTGTGTTTCTACCTTTAAACCTAAACTTGAGGGCCCATATTCTTTTTGATATTTCACAGTCCCTAAACAAGTGCTCCATCGTTTCAGGTTTTTCTTTACATAATTTACAATATATCTCCTGCTTTATCCCTCGTTTATTTAATTCATGCATTACAGGGAGTATGTATACCTTTCAGTAGTTTCCATGGGAACATTTTCCATTTGGGGGGCATATCCATCCTCCATATTGTCTTCCAGACATTCGTATCACATGGTTTTTCCACACCTAATATATTCCAATATCCTGATCTTATTGAATATTTTCCTTGTTTGGAAGGCATCCAAATTACATCATCTTGTTTGTTTCTTGGGGAAATGTATGTGGATGGTATAGCTCTGGCAGTTTCCCTATCAAACAACTTAAAGATCTTTTCCTCGTCCCACACCTTCCCTATTTTGAATAGTGTGTTGACTGGATCCATTAGTATTTCTTCTTTTCCCGGTTTCGTCATGATTCGAGCATAACCATGTGTAGATTGTGCCCAGTACTTGTCACCAATTCTAACTTCATCCCCATTTCCGATGTGATAACCAATTCTTTCTCTAAATTCTCTAGATACATAAAGCATTAAGCGCATTGCATATGACATTTTTTTAATATTCTTTTCTCTTTTTCCCAGGATAACTGCCGATTGTGTGTATTTTGAGTTCATAACTCGGCTTACTAAATTGTTCGAATTTTTATGCATTCTCCAGGCTTGATTAAATATTAGTGCCTTGTTTAAACTATTTACATCCCTTAGGCCTACTCCGCCCTCGTTCTTATGTTTTATTAATTCACTATATTTTAACCAGTACATTAGTTTCCCCTTTAATTTTCCCACCCACCAAAATCTAAGTACAATAGAAATTATTCTTTTAATAATTGTTTTGGGAAGCATATAAATAGTCATTATATGGGATGCTATTGCAAGTACAATTGTGTTTATAAGTATAAGAAGAGCTGGGGTTGAGAGGTTTATATATTTCTAGGAGGTTAATGTTTTGGTTATTTTTTCGATTATTGGTTGAAACTTACTGACTGACCTTCCATTTACTTTCATAGGACAACCAAGATAGTTGCCAATATTTTTTTTCACACTGTATACCCAACCAGTTTTTTGATTGGGTTTTTATTTCCTCCGAGGAGTTAGGTGAGAATTTTATATATGATTTCTCGTAGCTAACTATTTGTCCAGATATAGTACAAGAAGTATCTAAGACGTACCTCATGTGTTTTGATGATTTTTCTGTAGCCTTAAAACAAAAAAGCGCATCATCCGCGAAAAAGAGGTGTGTAATTGGAGGGGACTTCTTCGATATCTTTATTCCCTTGATTAATTTTTTTTGCTGAGCTCGTTGTGTTGCCCGTCCCAATACCTCCATACATAATAAGGATTGATATGGAGTTAAAGGGTCTCCTTGCCTTAATCCTGTTGTCGAAGTGAATTTCCCATATGGCGGTCCATTAATTAGTACTGAAAAGGTGACTGTTGATATGAATTGATATACCCAATTCACCCATATTTCTGGGAATCCCATAGCTCTTAGTGTATGTATTAGGAAGTCCCGTCGTACTCTATCATACGCTTTGTTCAAATCCGTCTTCATTATTGCATAATATTCTTTACATCTCTTTTTGTGGTCTAACCAATTAATTATTTCATGTGTCAACAAGCAGCTATCTTGCATAATACGTTCCGGGACAAAAGCATGCTGGTTTTCCGAAATTAAATACGGCAAGACCACTTTCATTCTATTCGCCATGATCTTTGTTATAATCTTGTATGTAGTGTTGCATAGGCTTATTGGACGGTATTGTGACACTTGAGTAGGCTGTGCTATTTTTGGTATAAGTGCTATGAAGGTTCTATATATCTCCCTTAACATATGTCCTCCTACAAAAAATGCATTTACGGTTTCCCATACCTGATTTGCCACGTCTCGCCAAAATTCTTTGAAAAAACCTGGAGGAGCTCCATCAGGACCAGGTGACTTCTTTGACTTCATCGAGAATGTTGCTTTTTGTACCTCTTCCATTGATACTGGCTGTATAAGATGTTGGATACTCTTCCTTCACTCTTGGAAACTCAGAAAACCAATCATTTTGATAAGGTAGTATATCAGGTTGTTCCGAGGGGTTAAACAAATTAGTATAGAATGTGATAAATTCTTGCCGTATTTCCCTTTCATCTACAATCCAGTGTCCTGCATTTTGGATGGCGTTTAGTCTATTCCTTGCCTTTCTTCCCTTTACATGTTTGAAAAAAAAATTTGTTGGTTGGTCACCCCATATTTCCATTCACGGTTCACCAGTCTATTTGGTTTTTTGTAATATTGCAGAAGACGTGCCAATCATTTTTTTGTTACATATCACCCTCAACTGATCTGGTCATGGGGTTAAAACCAGATCAGTTTTCACAAGAACTGATCCGCTTTTAACCCCCTGACCGGATCAGTTGAGGGTCAACTGATCCGGTGGTCAATCGGATCAGTTGGCTTTGGTCAACTGCTCCTAGTACAACTGATTCGGTCCAATTTTGGGTCAGATAAGCCCAAATTGACCGGATCAGTTGGGCTTTTTTCCACTAGTGTGGGATTTTAATTAGATTGTCCAATTATCTTATTAGGCCTTAGAACAGTTCTTTAGGTCTTCATTAGCAATAATAAGCATGTGAGGTGATAAAAACATTAAACATACAATCATGCATATGAATAATAATAATAATATTATATGAAAGAAATAAAAAGAAGAATGGAGATTAGAGAAGAATATACAATATAGCGTTAATTCCTTCAAGATCTACATTATGACAAGTAAATTATTAGTAAAAAGGAATTAAATTGAAATTGACCCTCACGAATTATACATTTATCGCCTGTGTCTTGTATTACGTGTACAGGATGAGAAATATTAAAGTTTGAAATAGGAAATTTGAATGTATGAATGTGTTTGAATGTGAATTTAAGTGTTTTGATGTGTTTGAATAAAGCTAAGTATGTGTAAAGTCGTAGGAAAGCATTCGGAAAGGTCTTCGAAGAAACGAGCTACATATAAGCAAAGGAAACTGAAAAAATCACGAAAAGTTAAGGAAAAACTATGCGTCGCGCGCACTGGTTGTTTGGCCGTTTTTATTGTTTTAATAAAAATTCACCCTTTGAAATCCGAAATTATCTTTGGGAATAAAAATCTGATTTTTTAAATATCCTTTGAAAATTAATTATCAAGAATAATTAATATTAAAATATTAAAAAATATAAGTAATTATCAGAAATAATTAATTGGGCCTATAAAATTTGGCTTGGATAGACTTTATATTTCCGAAATGCTTTTGAGCTTAACTCATTCAATTGCTCTTCCTTTGGACCTGAGCAATTAAGACGATGGTATGTTTCATCATTGGGTATGGGGAGACCTGATTTTGTGTCTACAAAAGCCCCCACTTTCACAGAGGTTCATAAAACCGAAAGTCAAAGTATACGGTGTCGGGACGAAGAACCATTTTATACGCTCTGCAGTCTAGAACTGATCTATATATCGTCGGTTTTCGCAAAACAAAGTTAGTATGGATGACGTTTACTATAAGTAATATGATTACCTGTAGGAGAAGATCTTAGCAGATAAGTGCAAACAACTCAGATAAAAATGCACATAATGATGCGATAATGCAAACTTAGACTCTCTAAGGATGCATGAGATGCTATGCAAGGATTAGGATTATACAAGGATTAGGATTATGCAAGGCTAAGGTATAGATGGAATGTCACGTAAGGTCAGGGTTATGCAAGGCAAGGAAAGATGAAATGTAATGCAAGGTTAAGGTTATGCAAGATTAGGTGGTCTGGATAGGTAGAGAGATATAATGATTTTTGAAAACTTATTTTGATAATGAATCGGGGTCCACAAGTAAGATCTTCAGATTACAACTCTTCGGGAGTTTGATTTGGAGGAACCACCGCAAATATAGGAAGCCCCCACTTTGGAAAAGCTTGTCTTGAATTAGGGACTCTGAGCCGAATTAGAAGCTATTTGTCTTGAGTTGAACATTCGGTGGAGCATTTGAAGTTTCCTCGCTGGAGAGTTGATGCAAGCAAAGTCAAATATCGCCAAAGACCATGGAATATCTGAGAGTCCTTCAGGGACAAGGAGAGCTCCGGATTGAAAAATAAAAAAGATTAATTTGTGACTTAAATGAATGTAGGTGGGAAAAGGCTTTGACGTGGCTAGGTTCAGACTCGAGTCTATTTCGGGATCTAGAAAGTCAAATCTATTAGACCTTGATTAATTTATTATATTGAAGCGGTCGGAACCTCGAGATGAGAATTCCTACATATCCTTGTGGAATCAAACCATTCGTAGTTCTGAATCTGGTTTATTTTTTTCCTTTTTTTGTGCCCTAACTTTTGCCTAGGCTGTCCTTTCGGGTTTTCAACCTAGCGAGCTTGGACATACCTTGAAGAAGGAGTTAGGAATGGATATGAAAGGTTAGAGGTTTGAAGTTTTATGAAGGTTTAATTGGTTGAGCTAAGGTAAGGATTATGGATTTTATAAGTTTTGAGGTTTTGATAATTGGATCAAAGGGATTTGGAATGTGGGGTAGAACCTGTATGCAAGCCCCCTAACTTGGATTTTATTTCTTTTCCTTCGGCTTTTTCTTTTGCTTTTGCATTTGCTTTATGCGATTTCTTTTTCGCACTTTGAATTTTTTCACTTTTTTTTTTGTTTTTGCCTATCATTGATCTTTTTTATGTAGTGAGGCTTGCACACAAGGTTTTGTGGTTTATGGTATTAGAAGGTTTGAAGGACATTTGTGGATCTTTGATTTTGAAGGGTTTTTTAGTTAATGATTATGGAGATGATGGTTTAAGGGATTTTTATTTTTTTGGTTGCATGAGGATGGCTTATGGAAGGTGATGGATTTTTTTGGAAATGATGGAGGGAAGAGAGAAATAACTCTTAATCCAAAGTATGTCCTTTTTTCATTTTTTTTATTTTTTTATTTTTATTTTATTAATCAAAGTCATTTAGGTGACTTAAGTTTCAACATCGAATTAAAAGCATAGTAAATGATGGATGGCCAATGAAAAATAATAATGATATAATGATATTTATGAAAACTGAACAGCTATAATGAATGAAGTCCTATCGCGACATAGACTCGATGGTAAAGAATAGAAATGGCTTAGGGTGAGGACTATCTGACTCAACCTAGATATCCGGAAATAAATAACCAAGCCTATTGAATTGTTGATACACTGTCCAAGGGGTCCTTGGTGATGCAGATTCTCATTGTAGGAAGTATTAGAAGTCTATCGTCATCGGCCACGCTTTGCAGTGCATTTTTAGGATCCAATACTTGATGTCAGGTGGGATTGGTAGTAGAAGTTTAGTTTATTGAACCTTTTGGACTTTTTAGGTGTAGAGTTTGGAGTAGACCTTACAGAAGTGATCGTGCCTCTAATGTGAAGGCGATCAAAAGTAATCTTATGACTCTAAATGAAGTCAGGGTGGTGATCGTGCGCTTGATGAGCCTTAGAGTGGGCTCACCCTTTTTTATTGCTCCATTAGGCGTTCCAAAGTTATAATCTATCGACCGGTCCTAAACAGAATCGAGTGGACCTCACTTGTAAGTTTCTGGAAATGAATTTCGAAATGTGAAATAGAAATGAGATGGACGGTTTGAAATGGAAAATGAGAAATGATTATGATATGGACGGTTTAGAAATGATGTGGATTATGAACTAATATGGAATTGATCATGATAGAGACATGGGCTTAACTATATACAAATGTAGACATAGACCGGGCTGGATTATGCAAGCAGACTGGACTCAATGACTGGGCCTTTATGGCGATATGGAATGCTAGTTTCACTAGACTTAATGGTTTGCCTTTATGGACTTAGGGATAATTGGATTCGCTAGACTCGAAGATTTTAGGCCATTATGGACTTAGGGTAGGCTAGCTTCGCTTGACTCGATGACTTGGGATTTTACGGAACTAAGAGAGGAGTAGCTTCGCTAAACTCAAGGATCTGGTCGTTATGGACTTAAGGTGGATTAGCTTCGCTAAACTAGAGGATTTGGGCTATTATGGATTTAAGGTAGGAGTAGCTTCGCTGAACCCGGAGGGTGTTGTTATGGTCTTAAGGATGCTTAGCTTCGCTAGGGTGCCGTTATGGTCTTAAGGTGAGTAACTTTGCTAAACTCAAAGGATGTCGTTATGGTCTTGGGGGTGACTAGCTTCGCTAAGGTTCTGTTATAGTCTTAAAGGTGAGTAGCTTTGCTAAACTCAAAGGGTGTCATTATGGTCTTAAAGGTGAGTAGCTTGCTAAACTCTAAGGGAGCCATTATGGTCTTAAAGGTGAGTAGCTTCGCTAAACTTTAAGGGTGTCAGTTAGAGGGTGTCAGTATGGTCTTAAGGATAACTAGCCTATCTAGGTTCAAAGTGTGTCGTTATGGTCTTAAACGTGAGCTTCGCTAGACTTAAAGGATTCGAGATTTTATGGACTTAGAGAGGACTAGACTTTGAACTAACATTTAGCTTAAGCAGGCTAGACTAAAAAATTAATGGGTTTTAGAGTTTGGTCTTTGCCTATATGAGGTTGGAATTGAATTTGACTAGACTTCGGATATGAGTTATGCCTTTATGGACCTAACTTCGGACTTACTCCTATATTAGTTTGAAGTTAGACTTGGAGATGCACATAGTCTTGACATTGGAAATGAACTAGATTTGGACTTAAATTCGAATGAATTGGGATTAGACTTAGATTGGGCCTATATGAGCTTGACATAGACTATGGTTCATATAGAGATGCAAATGGGCCTAGATTTTGAAATGGGCTAAACTTATATGGGCCTAAGATGGACTGTGATACTAGTGGGCCAAATATGAATGCATGGACTCAAATGGGCCAAATATGATTGTATGTGGACTCTAATGCACATGGGCCTAAAATGAATGCAAATGGATTGGAATTGGATTGGATGGGTTGGATTGGATTACGATGTTTGGTCTGGGCTTAGAATTTTAGAAATTCGTTTTTGAAAGGGACTCTTATTTTTATATTTTATTAGAAAAGAGGATGGAGTAATTTTGGAAAAGATATTTTTTTTTTTTGAAAGGTTGGTATGATGATGATTAATAAATATTTTCAAAAAAGATAGAATAGAGGAGGGTATAGGATTGATTTTGAAAAAGATATGTTTTTTTTAAAGGGATTGAATATGATATGGTATATATGATAGGAAAATATGATAGGGAAGATTTGTTGGAGATGGCATAAGATGAAATGAGGTAGACATGCATGACGACTCTAACTCTATCATGATCACTTATCTAGATGTACTTTTTAGGATAGACTCAATCTTAGGTGATATGCATGAAAAGATCGATTATTATATTTGAATTAAGTGAGTTTTGTTTGAAAAAGATGACATAAAAGTGATCATGAATGATGATGCGAAGATAGAAAAAATCCGTCAAATAACCGACGAAAACAAACCGCGGGAAGTCTAAATAGCTTGCGTCACACCCAAGCATGTTACGTACCACGCAAGCTTATTGTGCCACATGCAACAGAGTTACGAGCCATGCGAGCTACTTGCGCCACATGCAACAAGCTTACGTGCCACGCAAGCTGGTGCGTCAAGCGCAAGCTGCTTGCGTGAGACGCAAGATACTTGTGCTTGGCGCACTGCTCTCGTGATGTGATTTTTCGTTCACGCAAGATACAGGCGCTTGGCGCACTGCTCTTGCGATGTGGTTTTTCATTTTCAACGACGTATTGGTCGTTTTTCTATGATTTCTAGCCTAATTCAAGGGGAAAGTATGTTGAACATAGCAAACAAGCAATTAATAATAATGTTAAGTAGGCAAGAATAGTATGTAGTTCTCATCCTAGAGTCAAGATCTACGTTTGAAGCTATGGACAGGTTTAGGTTGAGGCTGAAAAGGGTTCATGACTAAGAGATTGATTCCACGCTTTGTACCTTTGCTTAAAAAGGTGGCCACGTGTAAGACGCACTCCAGTGTCAAGTCAGGAAAAAGAGAACAATGTCATGGTTGCGTAGGTTTGCTTATGACTAAGTTCCAACATTATCGCTCAGAAAGCTTTTTGGAAGGACAAAGCGCAAACCACCCGGGGGTGGCCTCACGCATAGAACATGCGTAATGAGGAAATGACGATTTTCCTTATAGTGGCCCAGATAAATAGTCATGCATATGCAAAACTATAATGTTATTTAAAAGCATAAAATAAGTTTCAATCGTATTTTTCGAGTTTCACCTACTCATTTAAAAAATTATTTTTTTTAAATCCTCCCAAGTGAAGTCGCCAAATTGTAGGCGCGTTTTTAATGTATACGCGGGATGAGCACGTATTTGACTACCTCATTGTAAAGGTTTTCATTGCAAAAGCATTTTGAAATCGCCAACAAGTCTTTAAAGGAAGACTCATAAACCTAATTGGATATCGGAAAATCGTAGGGACAACTTAGGGACTTATCCAATGTAGATTTCCCTGTCACGGCTTCATAGATGGTCAATGAACCAAATATAGAATTCGGGGGTGAGGGTACGAATAAGATCATGAATCAAATTTGCCCATTGATGGCCTCTACTTAATATCAATTCATGTCAAGATTTATCAAATAAACAACAACATAATATTTAAACGCAATCTAAAATTAGTCTATGTCGGTTCTTAAATAAACAAAAGACTAGTTTTTTGCGTGACATGTTGTTATGCAATCAAATTATTGGGATCCTAATCAGATTGTCCATGTAATCCCCCACAATTTTATGAATTTAATAAATATATTTTAATGTATATTTATATATATTTTAGTATTTAAATAATTAATTTCTTAAAGTGTTGACTATTTTAAACTCAAAGGGATTATTTAATGCTTTTAAATAATCAAATATTTTACTTATTCATACTTTGAAAGTTATTTAATAATTTAATTACTTTTGAGTTGGAGTATAAAGGATTTTAAAAAATGGGTTAGAGGAGCCCAACTCAACTCAAGCACCCAATCAATTAATATAAAAGTCCAAACACAATTCCCTAAGTCCACAAGGGTTAGCTATATAAACCCCATGAGAGCCCAAAAATCTCCACACTAAATTACTCACCCTAATTTTCCTCTCCTCTTTTTCTTTCTCTCTCTCCTCCACCGGTTTTCCCCCTCCCCTTCGGTTTTCTTTCTCGTCCTTCAATCCTCCTTGGTGCCAGCGGCAGCCACCGGCCGACCACCACCACCGCACGACGTCAGCAGTGGCAGCCCGCCGACAGCGCCTCCCTCCTCGTGCCGTGTCTTCCTCCTCCTTTCTCTTCTTGGTTTAATTCTCTTCCTCCTCTATATTATTTTAATGTTAGGTTTATGTTTTAAGTATTGTTTTAATGTTTTCATGATTAAAGTTTGTAAATTTGATGATTTAAATATAGATTTCAGATTATATGTTTAGTATAGCAAAGTAATTAAATTTCAGATTTATTAAATATGTTTAAGTTAGGGTTTTAAGCATAAAAGCATGGATTTTTAATGTTTTAAGAGTTGGAAATTGTAGTACTATATTATAGTTTATAAAAATTGAGTACTCTAATGTTTATGATTATGTTAGAGTGACTTTTAAAGGGTTTTAAACATGATATAAGTTGCTGGAATTTTTATTAGCATGCTTATGATGGAGTTTTAAATAGCAAAGTATGGATTTTTGAGGGTTTTTAATGACTAGTATGGTAGTACTATACTAGGAGACATTAATAGTTGAAGTTTTGATGATTAAAAAGGTTTTTAAACACTTTTAAAGAGGGTTTAAAATATTTTAAAGTTGCTGGAAATTTATTTGAGTATTGATTATTGGTTGTGTTGGTATTTGGTAGGTGGAGAATATTCTCTAGGCGATTTCTAAGGTTGATAAAGTGGCCTCTCATATTGTCTATACAAGGTACGTACATACCTATGTGTTAGTAGACTAGTATCATGTCCTAAGAGTAGGATTGGTGTCATACCATGTATAGGGAACTTTTTATAGTTCATATTCAAGTGGAATTGCATGTTTGTGCGGTTGTGTGAAGCATGTTGCCTATGTTGGTTATAATATGTTTGTATGGATGGTTGATGCAAGCATGTGGGGTTGGGAACTTTATTTTATTAATTCCCATGAGGGTTTAATATTTATATTGTTTATTGGATCATGAATTGAATCATGTTGTTCCCTTTAGATTATTTATTAATTATTTACTTTATGTGGACCGTGGGCCTTATTTGGTAAGTTGGATATTCACCTATGGAAAGGTTGGTTGATTGTTGTCTTAGATCAACAAATAAATATTGGTTGGTTATCGAACTAAGTATTGGAACCATTCTTGGATTATTTGAGTTGCTGATCACCTTATCTAATCCTAAGATAAAATTAGAAGTTTTGTGTATCCATATTTTATGTTGGTTGTCTTACTTTGTGAGTCACACAAGTAAATAAATAATCTATTAATAACTTAAAGTGGAAAGTGAATAGCAATAAGTTTTAGACTTGTGCATGTCTAAAGTGTTGGACTAATATGAGTTGGAGTACATGGTGGGAGCCCATGGCTTCTCTTGGGACCGGATTGATCTCCATGTCCTATTTTTATTTGATTAGTACCTCGATATCGTTGGTCATGTGAGTACAGAGTCGCGCCCATACTTCGTCTTCTAAATTGAAGACTGATTTGGTTTGGACAACTCTTTCCATTGCCTATTCAATCTAATTATAATTAATCTATTGATTTTTTAGAGTCTGGTTCAGTATAGTCAATCTGTTATTTATTTATGTTCTTTTTTATCATTGAGTTAATGTTTATTAGTATCATGTTAGCACTTATATTTTATATAGTATGAAGTATTCAGCTTTGCTGATTAAGTGCTTTTGTGTATGTCGATCATGGTTGTGCCTTATTGATCCTGTGATGACCCATTTGGTGACTAGTCTCTCAGGATCAATAGAGCATTGATAAGTCATATTTATATATAGTGTTAAGGTGCATTTAGGTTGCATTTTAGAGCATTTAGATTCATATTTAGGTTCATCATTGCATCATATTCTTAAGTTATGTTATTCTACTCCTATTCGGTATGTTTTCTTGTTTTTGATGAATTTCAGGTAATGAGAACGTATTTGGAGTATATTTAGCGGAGCTTGAGGATTAGGAGCACTTGGAAAGAAGCTACGATGCATAAGGATCATATGGATATGTCATAGTACGAGTTTGAGAGAAAACGAAACGGAAAATCATTAGAAGAAATATGAAAAAGGAGTCATGTATACACTTCTGATCATAACTTTTGACATGCTTCTTAGAATCAAGAAATTCCAGTTGGTTTGGAAACTAGACTTGAGGGGCTTTCCAACGATAGGTCACACGCCCCAAATAGACTTTTGGTTTAAGAGATACAGGCTTCGCAAGTTGACGCAAAAATCGTAGTTTTCCCGCCCGGTCGACCGGGCGGTTTTGCCCGACCGGGCAAGACAAAATTTTCTTCAGACTCCAAGGCATGTTTGCCCGGTCAATCGGGCGAAAGTGGCTCCAAAAGTGCTTGCGCGCCCGACCGGGCGGCTCTGCCCGGTTGACCGGGCGGAATTTCCTTTTTGTCGTAGTTTCAGAACAACGTTGCCCGACCCGGTGGTTTTACCCGGTCGACCGGGCGGTTTTTCCGGAAGGTTAATTTTTGCCTTTTTTTAGCCGGTTTTGTAAAAACTATAAATTGGGCTTTAGTAATTTCGATTAGAGGACTTTTTTTATTCTGCGTTTTTAGGTTTAGTCTTCTTCTCTTTCTCTTTAGTCTAAACCTTAGTTTTTCTTATTCTTCATTAATTCATGAATTCTATTAGTTTTTTCATTGATTTTTTAATTATGTTTTTTTTATAGTTTTAGTTTTTTTTTTGTTTTGATTGGTAGTTTATTTTTAGGGTTGGGAATCCATGTTTATAAGATATGTTATTGATTGATATTTATTATGGTTTGTTAGTCTTGTATTTTAATTGATTAGTATTTATATTATTAATCTTTCAATTGTCAATTGTCTTTAATATTTTTTATGTTGATATGAGAGCGTTAAGGCCCGACCGTAGAATTAACATGTGCTCTAGATATCTGATTAATTGAACCATTGATGATATTTTGATATATTATAGTTATAAACATGGTAAACCATTGCCCTAGATCCTTTTTAGTTTGATTTTCGTAGTTTGATTAGTTTTGAACTTTAATTCAATTTTACTGATCTTGTTTAGTTTCTCTGTACTTTAGAAGCTAGATTAAAACGACCATCTCTCTGTGGATTCGACCCTACTTACCCTACTACATTGTTAGAAGGTTTTGCAGGAATTATTTTTGACAGGTGTACGACAACCTATCAAATTTTGACGTCGTTGCCGGGGAGACGGTATTGTTTTATTTGGTTTTTATTATTGGTGAAATTAAACTGTATATATATTATTTTCTTTTTTTCATTCTTTTTGTGAATAGATTTTTTTTTGTTCTCCTTGTCTGTTTTAGTGTGTTGTCATGGAGTGGAATAATTATAGTTCAGAGGGGGATGTTTTTTCTAATTATCAAGGGCAATATAATTATTCTGGGTATTATAATGCGAATGATTATGTTTGTGATGCATCATATGATTGTCAAAATTCAAAAAATATGTGCATGAATTCCTATGAATATTCCCATTACCCTAATGAGTCTTATGTGCCTGATTATACTCAATGTTATCAAACTGAAGTCAATAATTTTTTTCAACCCGAAACATCAGAGCGTCAGGAACTATTTAACATGATGAAAGAGTATATTGTTAAACAGCATGAAGATTTAAATGAATTAGCTCATGATTACCAAAACATGGCGAAATCTATTGAATTATTTGCTGCGCAACAATCTACTAACCAACAGGTTATACTTGATGATAATGATTTTGGTGTTGAGAATTATACTTCAGAGGAGAAAGGCATTGTTTTGACTCATGATAATTTGTTAGAGGGTAAGGGTGTAATTGGTGAGGTCGGTAGTGAGTGTCTCTATGTTGACGAATCCATAGTTGAAAGTGAAGTGTCTGACACTTTTTCGATAAACTTTTCATCTGCATATGAGTCTAAAGTTGAGAGTGATATGATGCATGAGTCTTTGTCGGTTCCATCTGATATTGTTTTTGAGTCTCATGTTCCCTTCTCTAAAAAACTTGATCTTATTCCTTCTTCCCCTATATTATATCCTCCATCGCTCCTTCTTCCTCCCTTCTTGAATGACTCTTATGATAATGTAAATAATGTACAGTTAGTTTCTTTTCCTTCTTTTGAGTCATGTAAAAAGACTAACGATTTTTCTTTTTCTTCTTCTTGTAAATATAATTTTTCCTTTGATTTTTCTTTTTGTAGTTTTCATAGATTTTTAGAACTAATTTTTTTTTCATTTTTCCTTTCCATTCTTATATAATATGTTCTGAGATGTTTGCAGGAACATATGATAAGCTTCTTAGAGCATTGAACTATTATGAGTGGTCTACTAATCTAAAACGGTCATGCAAGACCTTAAATTTGCGCTTATCGGGAGGCAACCCGACTTTTTTTTTTTTTTTTGGTTTGATTAACTTTGCTAATGTGTGATGAAATCTTTTGCTAGGTGCAAACATAGCCAATTTTTTTGGCTAAGTTCACTGCCTTATTACTGCTATCGATTGTGGTGGAGGTGTCGATGCTTTTTGACACTCCCTTTGATTACCCACCTTTTTTGTAAGTTGTACCTCTCCCTCATTTAATTCCTCTTTGTTCACATGGAGGACAATGTGTCATTCAGCTTGGGGGAGGATGTTTGTCATCATTACTTAGCGCATGTTAGTTGCATTTAGAGTAGTTTTTTTTTATTGCTTTCGTAGGATGTTGCACGGTTTGTACCGCTCACTAGGAGTGGTAGTTTACGTGTAACCAAAAATATTGTATTGCTTTCGTAGTTGCATTGGCATATTTCATCTCATATTAGATTTCATGTCATTTTAGTTGCATCTATGGGACTATTGCTAGCACTTATTGAGAACCTTGCTGATATTTTACTACAATTCCTAAGCATAATTCATCTTGTTCATGATTCTTCATAGCACGATTGTTTCGCAATTGATTGTTTGTGGTAAGATTGATTGATCTCTCTCTGGCTCGATTTAACTTTATTGTGCAAACACCTTAAACTAAGTGAGCTTCTGTGCCTATAAACTGACGTATATGTGTTAGTTATGTTCTTTCATGTGTGATTAGTTCCTTAGTTGTCGCATTGATCTTGATTTTGACTTGGTACTCTTTGATATTTGATAGTGCATACATTTTGATATGATTGAGGCATTCTATTTAATGATCTTAGCTCCAGAGTTATTCTTGTTTTCATATTATTCTTCCTCTAGCCCCGCTGAGCCTTTCTGACTATGTTTGATTGCTACCTACATTACAAGCCATTGACCTCATTTGATATTTGTCCTAAGCCTAGCTTGGGGGAGCGAGTATTAGTTTTGGTTTGGTTTGTATTGAATTGAAGTGCTCTATTTGTGGTTTAGAAGGATGGAAAAGTATGTTTAGTGAGCTTTGAAATTGAATTGAAAGTTCGAAAAAAAAAGAAAAAAAAGATGAAAAATGAAATGAAAAAGAAGTGAAAAAAAGAGAGTTGTGAATAAAGTGAAGTAAAAAGGGTTATGATTGAATTTCTTGAATGAAAAGTGTTGTTGATTATATTTGGAGATTGTTGGTTGTTGCACAGAGTTGTTGTGACCTTTCTTGGTCATGTTTCCAGTTATATGATTCTCCCCCTTCTTGGTTTTTCCACCACAATTCCCAAATTATTCCATACCTTTAACCTCAGCCCCATTACAACCCTTAAAAGTCCTCTTGATCATTGTGTATTATATTGTTGAGTATTAAGTGAGTCAAAAAGTCAAAGTTAAAGAGTATATGTTTCATCTGAGTCGACTTATTTTAGGTTGAGTGTCATCATTTATCCTTTAAACACATGAGAAATTTGAGCGCACATGACTATAGTGAGGTCTGTCAGGTTTGCTTAAATCCAGCTTGGGAGAGATGGTATGCGGTACGATTGGAGAGTCGATTGTGATACATGACATGCTCTGCGGCTTTGTTCGAGATTGTTTCGATGCTTGGTTTGTGTAGTGATTATATCTCTTGTGTTTTCAGTTGAGTGTTTAGCCCTGTTGTAGTCCTATATTGTAGGTCGTCTTTCTTTTCCAATGTTTATGTCTTATTACTTGGGGACAAGCAATGGTTTTGCTTGGGGGAGTTTGATAAGTCATATTTATATATAGTGTTAAGGTGCATTTAGGTTACATTTTAGAGCATTTAGATTCATATTTAGGTTCTTCATTGCATCATATTCTTAAGTTATGTTAATCTACTCCTATTCGGTATGTTTTCTTGTTTTTGATGAATTTCAGGTAATGAGAACGTATTTGGAGTATATTTACCTGAGCTTGAGGATTTGGAGCACTTGGAAAGAAGCTACGATGCATAAGAATCATATGGATATGTCATAGTACGAGTTTGAGCGAAAACGAAGCGGAAAATCATTAGAAGAAATATGAAACAGGAGTCATGTATACTCTTCTGATCATAACTTTTGACGTGCTTCTTAGAATCAAGAAATTCCAGTTGGGTTGGAAACTAGACTTGAAGGGCTTTCCAACAATAGGTCACACGCCCCCAAATAGACTTCTGGTTTAAGAGATACAGGCTTCGTAATTTGAGCTTCGCAAGTTGACGCAAAAATCGTAGTTTTCCCGCCCGGTCGACCGGGCGGTTTTACCCGACCGGGCGAGACAAAATTTTCTTCAGACTCCAAGGCATGTTTGCCCGGTCAATCGGGCAAAAGTGGCTCCAAAAGTGCTTGCACGCTCTACCGGGCGGCTCTGCCCGGTTGACCGGGCGGAATTTCCTTTTTGTCGTAGTTTCAGAACAACGTCGCCCGACCGGGCGGTTTTGCCCGGTCTACCGGGCGGTTTTTCCGGAAGGTTAATTTTTGCCTTTTTTTAGCCGGTTTTGTAAAAACTATAAATAGGGCTTTAGTAATTTCGATTAGAGGACTTTTTTTATTCTGCGTTTTTAGGTTTAGTCTTCTTCTCTTTCTCTCTAGCTTTAGTTGTAAACCCTAGTTTTTCTTATTCTTCATTAATTCATGAATTCTATTAGTTTCTTTCATTGATTTCTTTAATTATGTTTTCTTTTTTAGTTTTAGTTTTTATTCTTTGTTTCATGATTGAGCAGTCTTATTTTCTAGGGTTTGGGAATCCATGTTTATAAGATATGATTATTGATTGATATTTATTCATGGTTTGATTAGTCTTGATATTTCTAATTGATTAGTGTTTATATTATTAATCTTGCAATATGATCAATTGTCTGATTAAATATTGCTAATATCGAGTCATAGATCGAGAGATATTACTCTTTAGAGGCTTACCTACAATTAGCAAATCTGATTATGTTGAGCGATCGTACTAGCATATGTTGATTTGAGAGCGTTAAGGCCCGGCCGTAGGATTAACATGTGCTCTAGATATCTGATTAATTGAACCATTGATGATATTTTGATATATTATAGTTATAAACATGGTAAACCATTGCCCTAGATCCTTTTTAGTTTGATTTTCGTAGTTTGATTAGTTTAGAACTTTAATTCAATTTTACTGATCTTGTTTAGTTTCTCTGTACTTTAGAAGCTAGATTAAAACGACCATCTCTCTGTGGATTTGACCCTACTTACCCTACTACATTGTTAGAAGGTTTTGCAGGAATTATTTTTGACAGGTGTACGACAACCTATCAAGCATCGACCATTCCAGGTTTGAAGATAATACATCATGGGTTCAGGTTTTCGTGGAGAGCTTATGTTTAGTTCTTTAATACTTTTATCGTTTTGATTTTAGTTGTGGTTTGAATAGTTGACTTTTGGTTTAGTTGACTTTTGGTTTGGTTTGGAGTTGACCTTATGGTTGACTAAGTATTTATATTTTCAAAGTTATTATTTATTTCTGTTGTAAAATTCTGAATAAGTCGATACGTTATCACACGGGCGATATACTTTGGTAATTCTCTAAGTTTTATATTTAAAAGGTATATTGGAAAATAGAGAATTGTTAGGGTGTTACAAAGTGGTATCTTGGAGCTTAGGTTTTTATTGGCATTTCGTGCCAATCTTATATTTTTAGGCGCCTAGTTACTTAAAATGAATTTCATAGAAAACGAGCTCCTACTTATTCGTTGTGCTTAAATCATTTTATAAATTCAAAACATGTTTCAATTTCAAAAAGGATTCGATTTTTTTTTTGGTTCGAAAATATTTTTTAGTTGGTTCGAAATTTTTTTTTAGAGTCTGGATTTTTTTTTTAAATTCATTTTTTCGATTCTTTTTATATTTTTCGAAAATTATATATTTAATTATGAGTTGTTTATTTTTGTACTTCTAGTTTATTTTAGTTACTTTATTAATTTTGTGAGAGATGGGTAGAATAGGAAGGGCATATAAGATAGAAATATTATATGTCTGCATTTAAATATTTAGTTCAACATGTTTATATTTTTTTCTTCCCCGCTTAACCGTTTAATGTTATTCCTAGCTGTAAATTATTTATTTATTCTTGCTTATTATTTATTGTTGGGAATACACGCTAAGTGAGGGCATTATGTATTTATAGATGTCGTATTCATCTGTTAAAGGACCACTAGGCATGTCTGATAGTGAAGCTGCCCGAGTAGGAAGCTACTCTAACCCTATTGTACTTAGCGATGATGAGTCCAATATGGAGTCTGATAGTGAGAGCTACACTAGCCTAGATGTTGTTATGTGTCGTGTGTTGAATGTAGGCATCTCTGATAGCGACGATGAGGTCATTCAGGAGTTCGATCATGCTAGAGGGCAGACCCGAAAGGACCTCTACAATGCTATTATGAGGACTGATCTGGTTGGTGATAGTGATTCAGAGTCCAACGAGGATGTACCTCAACCAAAAAGGGTTCGAAAATCTACTAGAGCTAGAAATTCAGGTTATTATTATTACAGTGAGGTCGTTGAAGACTTTGAAGATGAGATATTCACTCCAGAGAAGTACAAGGAAAGTAAGGATAGGAAGGATAATGTAACTCCATAGAGTATTTATTTTTGTTCTAAGAGTAGTATAAGTAGCTAAGCTACAATGGTTTAAACTTCTTTTCTTTAGTATCTGTATTGTTGAGGAATAAGTTGGTTATTGTGGATTTGAAAAAATATTATTATCATCGTTTTGAGGAATAAAAGTAATTATTTAGTTATTCAAGTTGAGTAAGAATTTATTTTAGTACGCGAATGAGGACTATTTTATTTTATTATTGTGTTTAATTTTATTTGATCCTTATATATTAGTGATGTGAATGTTTATTGATGAATGAGTATATATGGTTGATTATGGTTTATAGTGATTGTATTGGCACTATTATAATTCCATAGATTTTTATTGTGATGCGATCTTGTATGATCAAGTCGAATTAATGCCTTCGTAAAGAATGGCAAGTAAGTTGTGAATCGAAACCTATAGTAGATTTACGTTAAATTTCAGGTCGAGAAGTAGAATGGCAAACAACGATAACGCCTTAGCCTCTGCTATTCGCCTATTGGCAGAGAAATTGACTCAAGAAAGGGCTAAGCGTCCTGATCCTGCAGGGGATATGTTTGAGAGATTAGCTAAGATTAAGCCGCTGTACTTTAAGGGGCAAGCTGACCCTACATTCTTAGAGAGCTTTATTAGGGAGTTCGATAAGATTTTTGGGGCTATGAATTGTCCTGAGGCTATGAAAGTAGGTCAGGCTGTGTTTTATCTGAAGGATAAGGCTGACTTATGGTGAAAGGAAAATGGAGTTAGACTTAGTGTTGTGGAAGGGTTTAATTGGGATTCCTTTATTGCTGTTTTAGGAGAAAAAATTTACCCTGCATTTATGAGAAAGCAAAAGGCTCAGGAGTTCATAAACCTTAGGATGGGGAGTATGACCATTGCTGAGTATTATAGCAAGTTCATAGCATTGTCTGGATTTGCACCTGAGGTTGTAGCTACTGAGGAGCTGAAGGCTCAAAGATTTGAGCAAGGTTTGACTGAGGAAATTCAATTGGGGTTAGGTGGTGAGACCTTTGTGTTCTTAGATGTTATTTATGGGAAAGTTGCCCATATATATGGTCTTCAGTCGAGGCGTGATAAGAAAAATGCTGTAGTAGGCGAGAAAAGCAAAAAGATTTCAATTCTGGTGGAAATTAGGGGAACTATAAGAAGAATAGGAATGGGAATGGGAATTTCCAAGGAAGGAATGGCCAAGGCTTTAATGGTAAGGGCCAGTCTGAGAGGAGTTACAACTGTAAGAGATGTAACAAGAACTACCCTGGTAGAGACTGTAAAGGAGACTTAGTGACCTGTCATTCCTGCCAAAAAAAGGGGCATAGAGAGTTTGAGTGCTTCACCAAGCAGAAGAAAGAGCAGAATGGTAATGGGAATGGTAGTCAAGGGAGGTCTAGGTTCAACCAAGCGAACAACCAAGGGTCGAAGCCTATAGGGTCGTAGAACAATCATGGAAGCTACCAGTAAGCATGCTAACGAGAACAACAACAACCAGAGCAAAGCTCCGGGTAAGCTGTTCGTGATGAGTCGCAATGAAGCTGAGAAATCTACCAACGTAGTTTCTGGTACTTTTTCTATTAATTCCGTTCTCGTTAACACATTATTTGATTCTGGAGCAACCTATTCGTTTATTTCGTCGTCCGTTATTAAGAGTTTAGAGTTACTAGACTTTGAAGTAATTGACTTGCCTATAAGTATACCTACTGGAGAAGTTATAAGGTGTACTAAGTTGTATAGAGGCTTACCTCTGAAAATAGGAGACTGTGTTTTCCTTCTAATCTGATAGAGTTCAATCTGGGAGACCTAGACGTTATTCTGGGGATGAATTGGTTAGGTTTCTATAAGGCCAAGATAGATTGTGAAGCTCAGAAGGTAGTGCTAAGAAGTCCTTTGGGGAAGTTAACTTCATACCGACGTCTTGGGAAGCCTAAGAACTTTGGGGTCATTTCTGCAATGCAAGTGAAGAGGTTGGTAAAGAAAGGGTGTGAATTATTCTTTTCTAGTGTGTGAGATGTGAGCAAAGAGGTTGAATTGAAGATTGAGGATGTACCGATCGTGAATGAGTTTATGGATGTGTTTCCAAGCGAGATTTTTGGTATGCCGCCCAAGAGAGTTGTTGAGTTCACCATAGACTTAGTTCCTGGTATATACTGCACCTATTTCTAAGGCACCATATAGAATGGCACCTCCTGAGATGAACAAGTTGAAGACGCAATTGCAAGAACTGTTGGAGAAAGGTTATATTTGGCCTAGTGCGTCACCTTGGGGAGCTCCTGTGTTATTTGTGAAGAAGAAAGATGGAAGTATGAGATTATGCATTGACTATAGGGAGTTAAACAATGTGACCATTAAGAATAAGAGTCCCTTGCCTAGGATAGATGACGTGTTCGATCAGCTGAATGGAGCAAGTGTGTTTTCAAAGATTGATTTGTGTTCAGGGTATCACCAATTGAAGGTAGATGATAAGGACATACCTAAGACTGCATTTAGGATGCGTCATGGTCATTATGAGTTTACTGTGATGCTGTTTGGATTGACCAATGCTCCGGCAATATTCATTGACATGATGAATAGGATATTCCATGAGTTTTTTGATCAGTTTATTGTAGTGTTCATTGATGATATCTTGATCTATTCAAAGAGTGAAGAAGAGCATGATGAGCATTTGAGGATAGTCTTGGAGACACTTAGGAAGAACCAGTTGTATGCAAAGTTCTCTAAGTGTGAGTTTCGATTGGAGAAGGTAGCATTTTTGGGTCATTATGTGTCAAAAGAAGGAGTTGATGTGGATCTTACAAAGATTCAAGCTGTTAGCGAGTGGCCTACACCGAAGAATGAGTCAGATATTAGGAGCTTTCTGGGATTAGCTGGCTATTATAGGAGATTTGTGAGAGATTTCTCGAAAATAGCGAGGCCGATGACCAATCTGATGAAGAAAGAGTCAAAATTCGAGTGAAGCGATAAGTGCGAGGAAGCTTTTCAGACTTTGAAGGAGCGTTTGACCTCCGCACCTGTTTTAACCCTGCCTGATGGAAATGAAGGATTCGAGGTGTATAGTGATGCTTCGAAGAATGGATTGGGGTGTGTTCTGCAGCTGAATGGGAAGGTGATCGCATATGCATCGCGTCACTTGAAACCATATGAGTCTAATTATCCTACCCATGACCTAGAGTTAGTTGCTATTGTATTTGCCTTGAAGATTTGGAGACATTATCTGTATGGAGCGACTTGCAAGATCTTTACTAATCATAAGAGTTAGAAGTACATTTTCACCCAGAAGGATCTCAATATGAGGCAAAGAAGATGGTTGGAATTGATTAAAGACTATGATATCCAATATCCTGAGGGGAAGGCGAAAGTAGTCGCCGATGCTTTGAGTAGGAAGTCGAGCCATAGCGTGAATGCGTTGGTAGTTCCTGAGGAATTGTACCGAGATATGCAAAGGCTTAGCCTAGAAATTCTAAATCCTGGGGAGATCGAGGCAAGATTGAGTGCTTTGTCATTGGGGTTGTCATTTTTCGATGAGATCAAAGAGGGTCAAGTTGGAGACGAGCACCTAGGTAAGATTAAGGAGAAGATGAAGCAAGGCAAAGAAGCTGACTTTAAGATTCATGAAGATGGAAGCTTGAGGTTCAAGGGAAGGTGGTGTGTACCACAAAAGTGTGAAGAGATTAAGAGAAGGCTTATGGAAGAGGGGCATAATACTCCATATTTTGTGCACCCTGGGGTGATAAGTTGTATAAGGATCTCAAGGAGATTTATTGGTCGCCGAATATGAAGCGTGAAGTCGCTGAGTTCATGTCGAAGTGTCTGACCTGTCAGAAAGTAAGATAGGCCATAAGAGACCAATGGGGAAGGTTCAATCCTTAGAGGTTCCTGGATGGAAGTGGGATTCTATATCGATGGACTTTGGGACTGCTTTGCCAAAGACGAGAAATGGCAATGATACTATTTGGGTTATCGTGGACCGTCTGACGAAGTCTGTCGTGCTCGTTCCGATCAAAGAAACATGGAAGAAGAAGCAACTTGCCAAGACGTATATCAAGCATGTGGTGAGACTGCATGGAGTCCCGACGGACATAATTTCATATCGTGATTCGAGATTCCTCTCGAAATATTGGCAAAAGGTCCAGTTGAATCTTGGAACAACATGGAAAATGAGTACTGCGTTTCATCCTGTGACTGATGGTCAGACTGAGAGGACCAATCAGACCATGGAAGATATGTTGAGAGCGTGCGCAATTGATTTCCAAGGAAGTTGGGAGGATCACTTAGATTTGATTGAATTCTCATATAACAATAGTTACCATGCGAGTATGATGGCTCCCATTGAGGCATTGTACGGAAGGAAGTGTAGAAGTCCCATTTACTGGAATGATTTTAGTGAGAATGTAGTGTTGGGGACGTAATTTATTGAGGAGACTGTCAAGAATGTGAAGTTGATTCAAGCTAGAATTCAAGCTGCTCAAGATAGGCAGAAAAGTTATGTTGATTTGAAGCGAAAAGAAGATGAATTCGCGGTTGGTGATAAGGTGTTTTTGAAAGTGTCACCGACCAAAGGAGTGATGAGATTTGGTAAGATGGGTAAATTAAGTGATAAATATGTTGGCCCATATGAGATTTTACAAAGAGTTTGGAAGGTAGCCTATAAATTG
The DNA here is from genome assembly GCA_947648045.1 of Beta corolliflora. Taxonomy (NCBI): domain Eukaryota; kingdom Viridiplantae; phylum Streptophyta; class Magnoliopsida; order Caryophyllales; family Amaranthaceae; genus Beta; species Beta corolliflora. The sequence continues at coordinate 1,713,568 of CANSZD010002999.1, forward strand.
GCTTTACCAATGGAGTGTTTCACATTTCTCAACTTAAGAGATATATCCCTGATGAGAATCATTAACTGGAGCCCGAAGGAATTCAAATCGATAGTAGCCTCACATATGAGGAAGGACCTATGAAAATATTGGATAGAAAGGTGCGTAGTACACGCAATAAGGATGTGAATATTGTGAAAGTGCTTTGGTCTAACCATGAGTCCGAAGAGGCAACGTGGGAAGCTAAATATGAAATGAAGAAGAAATATCCTGAGTTATTCATTGAGGTAGGTTACGAGGGCGTAACTCGTTTTATTTAAGGGGGGTAGAATTAGGCCAATCAATCAGGTCGGGTTGGGTCAGGTTCGTGTTCGGGTCAAGTAAAATCGGGTTGAGCACCCCCTAACCCGAACATGATCTGTTTTCATTTTCGGGTCAAGATCATCAACCCTAACCTGATCTGAAAATTATCGGGTCAACCTGACCTGATCTATTTGACCTGATTTTTTTTTGAACGGGTTTTAAATGGGTCAACATGAACCTGTTTGACCCGCTTTTTTCAGGTTGACCCGAACCAACATAACCTGATTTTTTTTCCCCAAAATGATATGCATAAAAAAAATGCAGCACCTTGAAATGAAAATAGAACATTTGAATCTGCTTCCCTAAAATTAAAAAAAAATGCACCATGTTTTACTTAGAACCCTGTTCATACTTGGCAGTGGCACTTGGCACACTAAATATATTACAAACCATAGTTTAAGCCATCAAGGCTTCAAATTTCAGCAAAGTTTCATAAAAATAAACAAGAAAATCAAGCACTTGGGGAAGGCGATTGTTGAGGTCAATCTCCTCTTCAGCCTCTGAAGAAAGCTCAATTTTCTCCTTTAAGTTGTCATCGACCACATTAACTGGAAAAACGAGAATTTAAATGAATAAACTAGAAGAAAAGAAGGCATATATAAAAGAAGAAATGAAGGCTTAAAAATGTACAAAAAATCAGGCACAAAATGAGATAAAAAAAATGAAACAAATGAAGCTCAATTTAGAAATTCAGAAGAAATGAACTAAAAATTAGAAAATACAGAAAATAAAGGCATAACAAAAATATATAAATGAATTTTAAAAAATGAAGGCGTAACAAAAAGAGTTTAAAGAAATTCACAAAAAAATCGAACAAAAAATACAGAAGTAGGCATACAAATTAAAAATTGATATTATACAAAAAAAAATACATAATATTAAACAAAGAAAAAGCTTCCTGAACAATAGAAAGATAGAAAAAAAAATTACGAAAGAGAAGCAACAAATAAATACGAAAATTAAGAAAAAGAATTGGAATTTGGACAATATAAAACGTAAATTTTCTTGAACAATAGAAAAATAGCAAAAAAAAATACGAAAGAAAGAGCAACGAAAATAAACAATAAATACGAAAATATAAAATACTGAAGCAAAGAGAAGAAATAAGAAAAGGAGAAGCAAAATAGCAAATAATTAAGAAAATACGAAAATTAAAAATTGAGAGTGAAGAACAACAAAAGAGCAGCGAAGAAAAAAAATAGAGATTTACCTTCGTTGAGGAAGAGCAACGAAGAAGACTAGAAGAGAGCGATAGAGAATTGAGAGTGAGAAGAAGAGAGAGATTGAGAGCAGCGGCCGAAGAAACGTAGGGTTAGGTGAGTGAGAGTGAGGTTATGTCATATGTGTCTGTTAGAATTTTAGGGCAAGATCTTTTGGGCTGGACAAATAGAAAATATTTTGGGCTGATTTTTTGGGTTTTCATAAACTGTATTTATTTGGGTCAATTGGGTTAAGCGGGTTGACCCAACCTGATTTTGACACATTTAAAAATCAGGTCAGACGGGTCATTTTCAGGTTAGAAATTTCGACCTGAACCTGACCCATCTATATTTCAGGTCGGGTTCAGGTCGACCCATTTAACTAATCGGGTTGAAAAACTCAACCCAAACCCGCTAATTTCAGGTCGGATTCGGGTTGGGTTATCAGGTTGGGTCAGCTTTTGCCAGGCCTAGGTAGAATGCGATAGAATTTCGCGCTTTTTGCCTTATTTTATGGTATTTTTATGCATTTTTATGCTTATTTTGGCGATTTGCACATGTTGGTGTAAAATAAATTGGTTCTCCGCATAGAAAAGTCTGTTCATAAGTAACACAAGTGGTTTTAAAGTTGGTAAAATGTGCACACGTTGTGACACAAGTATTTCCAAAGGAAGTTTTGAGTCAAATTTTTTTTACTATGAGGGTTTTCGTGCCAAGTTTTGAGACGAAACTTCTTTTAAGAGGGGTAGACTGTAATCCCCCACTGTTTTATGAATTTTATAAATATATTTTAATGTATATTATATATATATATTAGTATTTAAATAATTAATTTCTTAAGGTGTTGACTATTTTAAAGTCAAAGGGATTATTTAATGTTTTTAAATAATTAAATATTTTATTTAGTCATACTTTGAAAGTTATTTAATAGTTTAATTATTTTTGAGTTGGAGGATAAAGGATTTTAAAAATTGGTTAGAGGAGCCCAACTCAACTCAAGCACCCAGTCAATTAATTTAAAAGTCCAAACACACTTCCTTAAGCCCACAAGGGTAACCTATATAAACCCCATGAGAGCCCAAAAATCTCCACACTAAATTACTCACCCTAATTTTCCTCGCCTTTTTTTCTCTCTCTCTCCTCCACCGGTTTTCCCCCTCCCCTTCGGTATTCTTTCTCCTCCTTCGGTCCTCCTTGGTACCAGCAGCAGCCACCGGCTGACCACCACCACCGCACGACGGCAGCAGTGGCAGCCCGCCGGCAGCGCCTCCCCCCTCGTGTCGTGTCTTCCTCCTCCTTTCTCTTCTTGGTTTATTTCTCTTCCTCCTCTATATTATTTTAATGTCAGGTTTATGTTTTAAGTATTGGTTTAATGTTTTCATGATTAAAGTTTGTAACTTTGATGATTTAAATATAGATTTCAGATTATATGTTTAGTATAGCAAAGTAATTAAATTTCAGATTTATTAAATATGTTTAAGTTAGGGTTTTACGCATCAAAGCATGGATTTTTCATGTTTTAAGAGTTGGAAAGTGTAGTACTATATTATAGTTTATGAAAATTGTGTACTCTAATGTTTATGATTATGTTAGAGTGACTTTTAAAGGGTTTTAAACATGATATAAGTTGCTGGAATTTTAATTAGTATGCTTATGATGGAGTTTTAGATAGCAAAGTATGGATTTTTGAGGGTTTTTGATGACTAGTATGGTAGTACTATACTAGGAGACATTAATAGTTGAAGTTTTGATGATTAAAAAGTTTTTAAACACTTTTAAAGAGGGTTTAAAATATTTTAAAGTTGCTGAAAATTTATTTCAGTATTGATTATTGGTTGTGTTGGTATTTGGTAGGCGGAGAATATTCTCTAGGCGATTTCTAAGGTTGTTAAAGTGGCCTCTCATATTGTCTACACAAGGTACGTACATACCTATGTATTAGTAGACTAGTATCATGTCCTAAGAGTAGGATTGATGTAGTATCATGTATAGGGAACTTTTTATAGTTCATATGTGATTTAAATTCAAGTGGAATTGCATGTTTGTGCACGTTGTGTGAAGCATGTTGCCTATGTTGGTTATAATATGTTTGTATGGATGGTTGATGCAAGCATGTAGGATTGGGAACTTTATTTTTTTAATTCACATGAGGGATTAATATTTATATTGTTTATTGGATCATGAATTGAATCATGTTGTTCCCTTTGGATTATTTATTAATTATTTACTTTATGAGGACCGTGGCCTTATTTGGTAAGTTGGATATTCACCTATGGAAAGGTTGGTTGGTTGTTGACTTAGATCAACAAATAAATATTGGTTGGTTATCGAACTAAGTATTGGAACCATTCTTGGATTATTTGAGTTGCTGATCACCTTATCTAATACTAAGATAAAAATGGAAATTTTGTGTATCCATGTTTTATGTTGGCTGTCTTACTTTGTGAGTCACATAAGTAAATAAATAATCTATTAATAACTTAAAGTGGAAAGTGAATAGCAATAAGCTTTAGACTTCTACACATCTGAAGTGTTGGACTAGTATGAGTTAAAGTCCATGGTGGTAGCCCATGACTTTTCTCGGGACTGGATTGATCACCGTGTCCTATTTTTATATAATTAGTACCTCGATATCGTTGGTCATGGGAGTACGGAGTCGCGCCCGTACTTCGTCTTCTAAATTGAAGACTGGTTTGGTTTGGACAACTCTTTCAATTGCCTATTCAATCTAATTATAATTAATCTATTGATTTTGGAGTCTAGTTCAGTATAGTCAATCTGTTATTAATTTATGTTATTATTTATCATTGAGTTAATGTTTATTAGTATCATGTTAGGACTTATATTTTATTTACTATGTAGTACTCAGCTTTGATGATTACGTGCTTTTGTGTATGTCGATCATGGTTGTGCCTTATTGATCCTGTGATGACCCATTTGGTGAGCAGTCTCTCAGGATCAATAGAGCATCGACCATTCCAAGTCTGAAGATGATGCATCATGGGTTCGGATTTTCGTGGAGAGCTTATGTTTAGTTCTTTAATACTTTTATCGTTTTGATTTTAGTTGTGGTTTGAATAGTTGACTTTTGGTTTGGTTTGGAGTTGACCTTATGGTTGACTAAGTATTTATATCTTCAAAGTTGTTATTTATTTCCGCTGCAAAATTCTGAATAAGCCGATACGTTATCACACGGGGCGATAATACTTTGGTAATTCTCAAAGTTTTATATTAAAAAGGTATTTTGGAAAATAGAGAATTGTCGGGGTGTTACAGTCCAACTATCCTATTATGCATTAGAACAATTCTTTAGATCTTGATTAGCAATAATAAGCATGTGAGGTGATGAACCATTAAACATACAATCATGCATATGAATAATAATAATAATATAATATGAAAGAAATAAAGAGTAGAAATTATATAAGAATTTACAATATAACGTTAATTCCTTCAAGATATACATTATGATAAGTAAATTGTTAGTAAAAAATGAATTAAATTGGAATTGACCCTCAAGAATTATACCTTTGTAGCCTGGGTCTTGTATTACGATCTGCATGATGAGTAATCTTGAAGCCTGAAATAGGAAATTCGAATATATGAATATGTTTGAATGTGAGTTGGAGTGTTTTGATGTGTTTGAATATAGCTAATAAGTATGTGTAGAAGTCGTAGGAAAGCATTCGGAAAGGTCGTTCGAAGAAACGAGCTATTTAAAAGCAGAGGAAAATTTGCGAAAAGATAAGGAAAAATTGTTCGCCTGGCGCACAGCCTATGCGCCAGGCGCAGAGCCTGTGCGTCGCGCGCACCGGCTTTCTGGACGATTTTTTATTGTTTTAAGATTCTTTTGTATACCTTGGCAAAATCTATCCTTTGAAATCTCAAAGCAGCGATCCTTAGGAATAAAAATCTGATTTTCTAAATATCCTTTAAAAATTAATTATTAAGAATAATTAATATTAAGATATTAAAAAATACAATTAATTATCAGGAATAATTAATTGGGCCTTTAAAATTGGGCCTTTAAAATTGGGCTTGGATAGACTTTATATTTTCGAAATGTTTTTGGGCTTAGCTCGTTAAATTGCTCTTCCTTTGGACCGAACCAATTAGGACAACAGTATGTTTCATCATTGGGTACTCAATGTGGAGACACGATTTTGTGTCAACACCTACCTTTAAGAAATTTGACAAGAGAGAGTAAGGGAATGGGAACTTCAATGGTAAACAACCAAGGGAAATGGGAATAACAACACCTAAGGGAACAGAGGGAAGCACGCACGAGTTTACTACTACAAACAGTGTTCCAACAACCATCTAGGAAAGAATTGTCAAGGAAACCCATTTGAGTGCCGAAACTATGAAAAGATGGGGGCAGAGAGCTTATGAGTGCTATTCCGAGCCTCGTGGGAATAACTGCTGTCAAAGCAATCCTCTTAATGGTAACAATAGTAGGTTTGGGAGTGGCTATCAAGCAAAAGGAAATGGGGGAATAAGGCAGGAAACGGAGGCAATCACAACAAAGCAAGCAATAACAAAGGTGGAATATATGTTATGGGAAGTCACGAAGCCAAGGCGTTTGCAAAAGTTGTAACTGGTACCTTTCCTATATACACTTTTCTTGCTAAGGTTTGTTTCATTCATGAGACTCATACTCCTTCATCTCCATGAACTTTTTACCAAAGTTGAACCTGAGTGTTCCCAAGTCTATCAGTCTCCCTATCGTTGTACCCACTAGAGAAGTTATTTGTTGTAATTAGTAATATGAGGATGTCCCTATATTGATTAATGACTTAGAATTTCCTTCCACTCTGATAAAGTTCGACCTATGAAACATAGATGTAATTCTAGGTTTTGATAGGCTAGGAAGATATAAAGCAAAGATGGATTGTTCTAAGCATAAAGTATACCTAAAGAGCCCTTCTGGTGCTAGAGTATTCTATAAGAAGATTAGCTCGAAGTCAGGAATTCCATCAATTTTGCGATGAGGTTAAAAGGATATGTGCAAAAAAGGTTCATGTTGCAATTCTGTTGTGTACAGTACTTAGGGAAGGAAGAAAGGAATATTGAGGAAGTCTCGGTAGTGAGCGAGTACTTAGATGTTTTCCCAAAATAGATTGTAGGAATGCCACCAAAGTGTGATGTGGAGTTTATTATTATAGACTTAGCTCCAGGAACATGACCGATATCAAAAGCTTTTTACTGTATGGCACCTGAGAGATGAGCGAGTTAAAGGTACAACTCCAAGAGTTGCTTGAGAAGGGTTACATTAGCCCAAGTAGTTCCCCATGGGGATCAACTGTCTTGTTTGTCAAGAAGAATGATGGAATTCTTTGACTGTGTATAGACTATGGAGAATTGAACAAAGCCACTATTAAGAATAATTACCCACTTTCGAGGATAAATGACCTCTTTGACCAATTGAAAGGAGCATCGGTCTTCTCCAAGATCAGCTTGAGATCAGGGTACCACCAATTGAGGATCGTTTACCAAGACATCCCCAAGACTGCAATTAGGACCCGATACAGTCACTATGAGTTAAAAGTAATGCCTTTTTGTTTTACTAATGTCCCCGCAGTCTTTACGGACCTCATAAACCGTATTTTCATATCTCATTTGGATAAATTCGTTGTGGTCTTCATAGATGATATTCTAATCTACTCCAATGATTGGAGAAAACATGAAGAACACCTAACAACCCTCAGAGATGACCACTTCTGTGCCAAGTGTAAATTCTAATTACCAAAAAACAAGGAACAAAGATTTATTTGGAGAGAAGATTATGAAAAGGCTTTCCACGAATTAATGAATGGATTAACCTTTGCACTAATCCTAACCTTACCTAATGAGATTGAAGTGTTTGAAGTCTACAGTGATGCATCAAATAATGGTTTTGGGTTGTGTGCTCATGCAGACTCATAAGGTTATAGCTTACGCATCGTGACAACTAAAACCATATGAAGCCAATTGCCCTACTCTTGACCTTGTATTGGCTGCAAGAGTATTCACACTAAAGATATGGAGGCATTACTTGTATGGTATCACGTGTAAGATCTTTACTGACCATAAGAACCTTATATACATATTCACTCAGAAAAGACCACAATATGCAACAACGTTGATGGTTAGAACTCATCAAGGACTATGACCTTGATATCTAATATCATGAGGGAAAAGCCAATGTAGTAGCCGATGCCCAAAGCATCGAGATGGCTGAGGTTTAGCCATACATCCAAAGAGTAAGGCCAGTCCAAGGGACGCTTGTCGGGGTATGATCATATTGATGTAGCATATTTGGTTTAGAGGACGGTCCAAGGGATGCTCTAACTACCTTCAAGCAGTAGTTAGTAGCCTGTATGATTCGATAAGAAGACGGTGCCCGTTTAATGCCAATCTTATTTAAAGTATTTTGTGTAGAGTCGAGACTGACTTGGTTTCTCTAAGTTTCATTTTTACTTTAGTATCATGATTAGGTTTACCGTTCTTTTTCCTTTGTGTTTGTACTCACATTTTGCTGACGTGTACGTTTGTTGTTGGTCAATGTACTTTGACCTATAACTACCTATTCTAACCTTATATTGAATGGTGAACAAATTTGCCTTAAAAGTAGTCCTCGAACATGCATGGGGTCAGGTTTGCACTGAATTCTTCAGCAAATTATATCGTTTTTATTTATGTTTTGATATTGAGTTTTGGATTTTAAGTTTTGGAGCGATATGCTTCCAAATTGTAATAAGAGATTTTTTTTCTGTTGCATATTTACTTCGAGATTTATTAAATTTTATTTAGAGTTAAGGGTAATTATTTTTCCAATAGCCTTGCGTTTCACCATGGCGGTAACACTCCCAACTGCCTTTTTAGGAAAGTGGATTTTATTGAAGGAGGTTGAAACCATGCTTAATTCACGTCAAATAACATAGTTGTTGCTATTATATGAGTTGAACTAGGCCTAACCATATAATTAGAAAAGATTATAATTAGATACACAATAAGATACTCCCTCCGTCCCATATTATAGTGCTTCTTTCCTTTTAAAGTGTCCCCAAATATAACTCTTGTTTCTATTTTTATTTCACACCTTTTCATGATTTTCCTACAAAAATTGTGCCACCATTATTTATTTGTTTCTTGAAAATAGTATTTTGCTTTGTTTATTCAACCCAAGGGTTGAATTAGTCATGTATTTAATGCTCTTTCACCACTTATTATCATTCTCTCTCCTAAAATCAGCTTTTTCCCCATAACATTTATTTTCAATACACAAACACTCTTTACATTTTTCTTAGATTCTATTTACCTTAATACCCGTGAAAAAACATAATCAAGCACTATAATATGGGACGGAGGGAGTATACAGTAAAACTTGAATCTAAAATAATGAGGAAGTATAATTTGTATACCAGTTTATTATAAAATCATCTAGAGTTCAAACTATTAAAATATGGCAATTACCCAGTTTATCTAAGACACTAAGTAATATTATCATCTTCCTATCCAAAAATAAATAATAAATTACAGCCACAAGATTTAGAAACCTTTCTTAATAAAGATAAGGAAAAAAGAAAGTATTAGAAGATCGTCCTCTCGATGAGAATTCCTAATGCATATGGGATTTAGAAATTTGTTGTCCCCACAGTTTAAAGAAAACTAAACTACACTTTATGTTAAAAGGATTTTAGCTATTCCTTTGAGTGAGCTAATTGATTTCAATGTTGTGGAGTGGAATATCCCCTTAATTGAGGAGTCATTTGATGAGAATGACGTTAAAGGGATTCTAGCTATTCCTTTGAGTTCTATATTTGGTTGTGATGAATTGACTTGGGTGCTCACAAAGAATGGTGACTACTATGTCAAAACGGCTTACATGCTTGGGAAAGGAAGCCACCTTGATCTCTTTCACCAAGGTTGGGTAGATATTTGGAGCTCGGAGGCTACCCCCAAGGTTTGCCCCTTTCTTTGGAGATTATGCACTAATTCTCTCCTTGTTCGAGCACTTTTGCGCCACCGCACTTCATTGAAGACGCTGCATGTCCATGGGAGTGTGTGGAGGATGAAACCATGACCCATGTCATTTTGGGTCCCCTCGTGTGTTGGAAATCTGGGAGGCTTGTGGTTGTGCATCCCTTTGTACTGAAGCTATGACTTCTACTATGTATGAACTTGTGGTGAATTGGTAGCATATTGATCCAAAGGTGAGGCAAAAAGGTATGTTTCTCGCTTGGTTGTTGTGGGGGGAAAAGAACAAATTGGTGTTTAAAGAGCAAATCACACATCGTGTGGTAGTCGAACGGGTCGCGAGGGTTGTTGAGGAGCAAGGCCTATATGCTAAGCGCATCTATCATAGCATGCGCCCAGGTCCCTCGCCCACAATTGCCAAGACATGGGCAGCTCCCCCTGCTGGAGTTATTAAACTCAACGCAGATGCATCGTTGGCTGTTGAAGGTCGGGTTGGGCTCGGAGATATTGCTCGCAACTCGGTTGGAAATATTCTTTTTGCTGCCATTCGTGGTGTGAAAGCCTTTTGGGCGCCTGAAGTAGCCGAAACTAAGGCCCTTGCTTTTGCAGTAAGGCTTGTCAAACACTATGGTCTAGAGAAGGTCATCTTGGAATCGGATTGTCAAGTTGTCATCAACCGGCTCTCAAAACATGCTCTGTCTCTTTATGATCTAGATTTTATTTTGAATGATATTCTATCTATCTGTAGTTCTTTTAAATCTCTTTCTTGGTCTTTTGTTAGAAGAAATGGCAACTTTGTTGTGCATCATTTACCTAAGCTAGTCCCCTTTGGGGTTGAACAAGTTTGGGATAATCATTATCCTATGAAGGTGGCTCCCTATGTGCTCACTGACACTTTGTCATTAAATTAATACTAGCTCTGTTTTTTCCACTATACACATTATGTTCCCACTTTAAAAAAAAGGAAGAAGAAGAAGAAGAAACTATACTCGGTATAAAAAATAAAAAAGCTTCTTAGACGTATCCTTTAGTTAAGGAATTCCATCACCTTGGTCATTAAGCTACACAAAACAAAGATACATCAATTGGTCTCAAACAATATTTTATATTACCCATAAGAACCTTAAAACCAACCAGAAAGACCTTTTTATTTATGTTAGACTGACCTTAGCTACAGAAGTTACTCTGGTGAAAGTACGAGCCACCAAGCTGATACTTCCAAAGTTCGAACACATCAACAGTACAATATTTTACACTCAAAAAAGAACAGTTCGGTTTTCATTGTTCTTGATGAAGTACAACTTAGCAAGAATATACAATGGCTCAATGGAAAATAGCCCCTGAAATCGATTTTCACAGGAATTGTTACTGCTGACGATATAGGATTATCATATTCTTCGCGTCGAAACTTGGATGATGATAACTGATGGTGGCCTACCTACACATAGTTGACAATCATATAAGAGTGGTGCCACAGATTTGCACATACATAAGCAGTGGATGCTTAGAATTTAGGTTATTATGGCGGGTGGGGTTTTAGTTACTTCTGAGACTGTCCAATTGTGCCATAATTAGTGCGCCAAATAATTGCAGCACGTTTTGAACAGCTGCTAAATACTTTCGAGATGTCCAATTATGCCACAACTGATGCCCCGTATAATCTAGAACAGCTGCTAATTACTTCCGAGATTAAAGTTGAGAAACACAGGTTCCTTGAGCACACAAATCTAAACACAACTCGCCAATCAAAAGGAACTAAATACTGAAAGAAGGAACACATAAAAGTGACATATTGACCCTCTACTTATGCTCTTTATAGTAGCTTTTACCAACAATGAACAGGAAAATACATTGAAATAAGGATACCCATTTGAGGCAAATGGAATATGAAATAATTATGAGAAAGGTGCAAATTAGTACATACACACGTACGTATAAAGAGGACCATACACACGATGAACATCAAGCACTAGATTATGTACATAAAGACCAATACCAATGAACATTACCAACAAAGATGTACAAATGTTCATTTGGCTTGTTATCCATGTACATGTGTTCGTTTAACTTATTATCTATGTACATTTGGCTTGTTATTCATGTACATGTGCGCACCATGCTCTATATACTAGCGTATGCACCATCTACGGATTGTGAGAAAGGTACCAAAAGTTCCAACAAGCACTCTGAGTAGCAGGTAATAAAACATCGAGTCCACATATTAAACGTCTATCTGAGTAGCAGGTAATAAAACATCTAGTCCACATTAATTCTTTTTCAATGTATTGATACAATCCAAAGCAAGTTATCCTGAAGAAGAAGAAACCGAAAATAGTGACGTGAAGTAACACGTTACTCCTAAGTCTTATATAAAAAAATGTGAAAACCTATATCAGATTCACTAAAGAAGAAACAAGTTACAGAGACGTGAAAAACTTTCATTTCTCAAGTAACAGAGCAGCAATGATTTCCCATTTCATAAGAATGTAGTAGTCATCTATATGGATATCTATGCACATCATCTAAAATTAAATAGATAAGTTAAAAAAGACCATTCGTCCATGGGGTTGATGCTATCTGCTAATGACCATGCTCTAGCTAGCAGAAAACGAACATTTGAGATGGTGCAGAAGACTATCGAGCTTCATACATAGTATCCCAATTCCCAACAAAAACAATATACAAGATGGAAAAGTAGGAGAAGGCCTGTGAAGGGCGTCGAGCATTAGAGACAACTCAAGTTGAAGTCACAGGAGGACATAAGAGCATCGCTCTTCCTTTAACTTGATGGAGATAAATAGGCAAGGAATTTCAGAGAAAGAACACAATTTTAACACTTATTCTCTACCTGACAACAAAGATGCTATGTTTGACAATAAGAAAATTCTGAAGTAGACGAATGCCATTAAAAAAATAAGAAGAAAAAAAAGGAAGTATCTGCGGGAACAGAGGCACAGTAGAGCTTACCCGTGTAGGTCCCCATAGGATACCAAACTTCATAGCTCAGGCAGATCTCTGAATTGGATGGACTCAACGGAAGCTGTTGAATCATCAGCTACAGCTTCATCATTTAAACTCTTCAGTCCCTTGTGATGACCCTCAAATACACGCACCTGCAACACCCTCTGATCAATAAGTTCAAAGACACATGTGTTCCCGACTTTCAGGCCATTCGTACGAGCAAACGACATCCAGCCTCCACAGAACTTTGTCTGATATCCATAACGACCTGAAGTAACATTCCATGTTTCCCCTCTCAAATTACGAAGAACGACCTCAGTCTTGTAACATGGAAGATATGCAGTTGAAAACTTCCTAGGCACAGCCTGTTTAGAGAATACATCAAACACTCAGATGAATCCAGATAAAAAGAACAGAAATAAGAAACAGAAAGTCTAACGAATAAAAATAGTTCTCTACTTAGATGTTAAGATATCCTCTTTTCTTTTGTTCATCTAAGACTTTGATCTAAGAAAATTTGGAGCGGAGGCAGATTAAGAGGAAATGAAGAAACAGGAAACAAAATTAAGTTAATTGAGTTCTATGCTTCCAGTTGCCTCCATTCTTCAGCAAGTTATACGATCAGCAGCTCTGCTCAGTCAAATGACTGCTTAGAGAGTTTGCTGGAGTCTTGAAGTCCTGGCCGTGCAACAACTTTCTTCTAAAGTAGCCTCCGTATTGAGAAAGCCTCCAAATGGTCATTGATAATAGGGTGTTCTATGTGCTTTAAAGAGTTTTGTGTGTAGGCTTTCTATTAGTCAGAAAGTTGTTACTCAATTGTGTCAGTTTCTTTGGTTAGTCAGGTTTGTCTTTATTTTTCTTTTTATTTTAGGTTTAAGTTTTCTTGTAGTCTTGGTGTCGGGGTTGGCCTATCTTGTGAGACGGAGAGCCTGTGTATTTGTACTTTCTTTGTGTACCTTCATGTAGGTTCTTTCATGGAAACATCTTCAATCTGCAGTTAGGTGGGTGTATAGCTAGGGTTTCTTTGAGCTTTTGGTTCTTCTCTGTGGGTTGCGCTTCTGAAGCTCTTCGTAGTTTTCTCTCCAAATAAGAAAATAACCCAGTGTGACGAAAGTAACAAATACAATGCTGCGAAAACAATACAACGATGGGCAACAAAAAAAAAAGAAGAAGAATTTAGCTCAATACCCATTACTTAACTAGTACATTGTACATAATGTAAGAGTCATGTAGGAGTAGGACATCATTAGCATGTCAAGTGGAGCAACAAAATGAAGAAGAAAAGGCATAATATGTGTTGGAGAATGAAAGGTTTAGGACAGTCTAAGCAAACGTTCTCACCAGAGTAAATGAACCACCAACATTGGAGCTCATCATGACCTTCATGAAACTAGGAAAAGGAGAATTAAAAGCTACAGCTTCACTGGCTTCTTCAGCTCTAGGCTGCATGTTCGTAGTTGGTATGGCTTGTAAATCTAACTGATTGTTTCCGCTTGTTTGAATGGACATAGTTTCCCCGGCATTACACACTAGAAGATCATCTGACAGCATCAAGCAAAGAGACTGAATTTGGAGGTAGACAAAATACTAATGGTTTCATTAAGATAGCCCCACGCCATTAATAATATGGTGATAAATCAAAAGTCAGTACTATGTGCAACTAATATGCTACGTAAAGTGATTATCAGAAGAGACCTGATGTAGAATCATCACCAGTGTCAATGGAAGATGTGGAAGCATAGGCAGGACTCTTTACAAATATAGAACCAGTAACTGTGTCAATGGAGGATGCTGCCTCTTGAAGCATATAAGGCATTTTATCTGTTTTCTTTTCATGCTTTTTGTCTTGAAATGTGCATGGCTCAATTGTTTGCTCTAAATCTTTTGAAGGATGCACTCCTGTAGTTTGTGCTACATTTTCAACTGTTCCAAGACACTGTCCACCCGATGTAACACCATCATCATCAACAGAAATGCTTCCTATTTGACAGTCCATTCCTTCCAAACCTAGACGTAGAACACGGACACGCATTTCAAAATTACCTACAAGTTCAAATATGCACACGTCTTCTATCTTGATACTGTTACCACGAACAAAGGCTATCCAGCCACCACAAAGTGTATGCATTGTCATATGTCGTTTTGCAGTTGGAATAGAATTTACCATCCAGCAGTTCCCGTCTAGATTCATCAGGGTGACTTTTATTCGGCAGTTTGGAAAATGCACTCTCGAAAATTGAGTAGGAATTTTCTGCAAGAAGTTAAAGCAAACACTCATACACAAAATGATAGGTAACAACAGCAAGTGGGAGCATTAGAGCAAGAAAATTCTTCAATCTGTTAGTGTTAGTAGCTTGTAAGTTGTAACTTGTAAGGGTCCTGAAGAAGGGCAAGAGTCGAGCAATCAAGGGGTACAACACAGTTGTCACTCATCAAGGCCATGGGAATATCATTCACAGACCCAAAGCATGAACTGGAAATTATTACGAGAAAATTGGTAGAAAGCCATAATTTATCCACACACAAAAATAAAAAGAACCACCAGAAAGGGCACAACATCTCCAAGACATAGGAGCTATGTTACTCAGACTCTTCATTTTACTAAAAGTACCCATGTCAAATCTTCGCAACTCCGACATGGATTTGGATACTTTGACACTACATTTTTTTGTGAGTAGTATGAAAATTTTCATAAAATAGACGAGTCAAACACTTGGACACAAATTCATGTCTGACCTCGACTAAGATAGTAGACATGAATATAATGTGATCCCTTCACATTATTTCCCAAGGAATTAGAGACTGCGATTTTATACAACCAATTGATTGGCAAACT
This sequence comes from Beta corolliflora, assembly GCA_947648045.1. Classification (NCBI taxonomy): domain Eukaryota; kingdom Viridiplantae; phylum Streptophyta; class Magnoliopsida; order Caryophyllales; family Amaranthaceae; genus Beta; species Beta corolliflora. The sequence goes on from CANSZD010002999.1 coordinate 1,728,865, forward strand.
AAGATGCTGTCATGTGATACACGTTTGCAGTAAATCTACTCGAGATTCACTGTACAAGAAGAACCCAAGTAGTAACAAGAAGCAGGGGAGCAGGGCAGAGTTCTATTGATAATCCCCAAAGCGGTGAAAGGTTTACAGCATTCGAGAGGCTGCTCTCTCCAATTACATTCACCAAATAATTCTCAATGATTATCTCTACCTCTATTCCACTATTTAAAACAAAACTACTGGCCAAAAAGATGCCTTTCTTCTCAATAGATATTCTAAAATCTTCTGTCATTTTCTCTCTACAAAATATTTTCTATGAGTCATCATAACTAACTCAATACAGAATAATTGAGGAATTACTTAGCTGCTCTTCTGCTGTAGGTGAAGCGAATGGGTGGGTGTATTGCATTACCCCTCCCCAAAGATTCACCTTGTCCTCAAGGTGAAAGTCAGGGAACCTTTCTTGGATCAAGGCAAACTGCTTCAAAGTGGCTTAAAAATCAGACAATCCCTGCCATTCGACGAGGACTTCTTGGGTGGAGGTGTCTCTTTGAGTGATGTTGCACACACCTAGTAAGGCTTCAGGTTCTGCTGCCAATTCCAGGTCAGAATTGAGCTGGATAGGTAAGGCAGAGGGAACAGGAGGAGAGGGCCCCATAGCTGGTTTCAATTGTGAGACGAGGAATATAGGATGAACCTTGCTAGTCGCTGAAAGAGCCAATTTGTAAGCCACTAAGCCAACCTTAGCCAAAATCTCATAGGGACCATAAAACTTGGTTGCAATTTCCCAAATGGTCCGCGAGCCAATGAGTTTCGGCGATATGGTTGGAGTTTGAGATACACCATATCACCCACCTCGAAAGTTATGTGCTTGAGTTTTCATGTGCTGTTGAGCTCACAGCATATGGCCTTGTAAATCATCTAAAATGGCATACCATTCTTGAAAGTGAGCATCTAAAGAGCCTACAGCAGTGCTGCCATGTCCATGGCAAATGAGGTGAGGAGGTTCTCGCCCATATAGAACACGAAATGGTGACATGTTGATGGAGAAGTGAGGTGAGATGTTGTATGAGAACCTGATCCAAACTAACCAATCAGCCCCTGGGCTTGGTTTTGCTGCCGTGAAGCAATGGAGATAGGTTTCCAGACATTTGTTGACCACCTCCAATTGACCGTCGGTTTGTGGGTGGTAGGTTGTGCTATGCAGCAAGGAGGTCTGGTGATGTGATTTTCTTGGCGGTTTCAAGTATAATTGGACGAATTAACTATGAAATCAAAAAGGATATTACTCTCTAAGTCGCGGTTAAGAGTATGATCAAACACGTCTCGGTTGTTTGATTTAGGTTTACTACTCAGAAACCAATTAGTTAGCTCCCGCTCAACTCAAGCAATAGATGCAAATTCGAAAACTAAACTTATTTCATTAATGAAGAACGAAGCCTTAAGTAGGCGTGTTTACATCCTAAGCAAACTAGGAAAAGGAAACTAAATAAAGATAACTAAGAATAATAAACTAAAATATAAACAACTCTAAGTAACTATACTTTGGCGGCAAGGGTAACTCACACGCCTAGTATAGTTAATCTCCTAATCAAACTATAACTCCTAATGTGCATAAAGTAAGAAAAACTTATTCCGAGTAGAATAGTAAAAACTTACAAGTAAAAGACTTCTACTACTAATATAATTATAACTAACTTATAATACTAATCTAATTAGGAATCCCAATCCAACTAGGATTTCGACTGCTAATTTGAACTAGAATTAGGATTACAATTTATACTCCTAACAAAACTAGGAATTCTAATCCTAATAGAGCTAGGATTACATGAGTATTATTCCTACTAGAACTAGGAAAACTACCAATACTCCTAACAGAACTAGGAGTACTTTACAACATTCATTTCTAAGAGGGATTAAGCTAGATTAATCTCTTCACACACGCATTATTTAGTGCAGGTGGAAGAGTTCCTTCCAAATATTACTCGTGAAGATATGGTCCCTGTCGAAGACAATTTTCGAAAATTGAAGCTCGGAATCCGTGTAAGCAGACAACTTCTCAAATGGAGATTCCGGCAACAGAGAGTGCGGTGAAGGGATGTTTTAATCCGATGAAGTGTGCAAATTTAGTCAAACGGTCCACCACAACGAGGATAGTGTCAAAAACCTTTCGAGCTTGGCAAGCCTTCAATAAAGTCCATTGAAATATCGTCCCAGACTTGTGGCGGAAGGGGTTGCAAGAATCCAGCTGCGGGTGGCTGGTTTGTTTTGTTGACACAACACTCATTGTTGCACATATCGAGTCACTACTTTTCGCTATACCACTATGAGGCAAGACATTCAGATCGCTGGAATGGCCACCATAGGGTGAGTCAGATACAAATGGAGGAGATCGCGGGTGAGTGTGGCGGAGGTAGGGATTACCTTTCGACCCTTATAGAGTAACTGGTTATGTTCACCACATAAGCCTTTAATGAATTTGCCACCTTGGATATCTTTCATTAATTGAGAAAAGGGTCTTCGAGGAATTGTTGGAGAAGAGGGCTTGATGACAAGGCCCCAAGGAATCTAGTGGTTGGTGCCTAGATAGAGCATCAGCCACTCTAATTGAGGTCTGTGGCTTGTATTGTAGTATTGTAACTGAAATCAAAGCCCAATAGCTTTCTCACCCATTTATGATATTCTAGGTCCATTTCACATTGATCCATGAGAAAGCCCAACAAGTAGTGTCGCCACTTTTGGACTAAAAGCACAATTGCCAAAAGTTCTTTTTCATAAATGGGCTTAAGATAGCCTCGTGGGCCCAAAGTATGGTTGTAGAATGCTATGGGCCGGTTGTCTTGCATTAGAACTGCACCCTGTCCATAGCCTGAAGCATCAACTTCCACCACAAACACCTTGGAAAAAGGGGCATGGCCTTAATTGTGCACCCAAAAGCATCTTTCCTTAATTGGTCTGTCAACGGCCGCTAGCTTAGCGTATTGTGAGATAAACTTGCAATAATAGCCCGTTAGGTGCAGGAAGCCCCTCAGATCCTTGATATTACGTGGGGTGAGCCAATCCACCATTGCCTGAAACTGAATTTTCTCATTGTCCATTACCACTCGTTGGGCATACACCAAATGGCCTAAGTAGGATATTTGGGTCTTGCCAAACTCACATTTGGCTTGATTAGCATATATCTTGTGGGTTATCAATAGCTCAAAAACCTCTGCCAAGTGTCGAATATGGCTTTCTTCACTTTGACTATATATTAAAATATCGTCAAAAAATACAACACAATTTTGCGAAGGAAACACTCGAAAATGTCATTCAATAATGATTGTTAGTGAGCCCAAAAGGTATCACTAGAAACTCATAGTGGCCATCATGGGTGCAAAAAGCGGTCTTGTGGACATCAGTTTTTTTTACCCACATTTGATGATATCCGGATTTTTAGGTCCAACATAGAGAAAATTGTGGCCCCACATAGCTCACCAAGTAGTTCATCTATTACAGAAATTGGGTACTTATCGGGCACCGTTACTTAGGATCCGATAATCAACACATAAGTGCCACGATCCATCTTTTTCCTTGACCAAAATTAGCAGTAGAAAAGGGGCTACTAGAAGGTTGTATAATTCCAGATTCGGTCTCATTTTTTTGAATTGGGGGTAGCATCCGACATTTTGCGATCTCTTTGAGGTTTATGTAGTGCTCGTGGGCTCATAGGGGTACAGGCCCGTAGGCACGTTGAGCACGGACTGATATCGGACTAGGACTTTGGTGAGATAGGGTAGGGTTGGGTTTGGGTTGGTTTGTGGGTTTGAGTTATTTCAGTTGGGCTCAACTTGGCTTAATTCCACTAATATTCCTCCACCCTCTTTTTATTGGGTTCTGATCATGGACTCAAGGAGATTTTGAACCGGACCAATCAAAGGTCCCTGAGTCAGAATCATCGTTTTGCCATTCACCTCAAATTTCATAATATGCTTATTCTAGTTGGTGATAACAACTCCTAATTTTTCGAGCTATTGCACACGTAGAATGATATGAAATCAGTTGCTAATTCCGAAATTCTACTAAGTACTAATCTCAATCACAACAAGGGAGAGATTCACGGGTAAAGATTAGTACTAGTTTAATCATGTTGAGCAACGAAGGAAAGGAAGTTAATTAAGCTAGTTAGTTTAATTAACGTTTTTGTAATTTACGGTTTTGTAAACCCGAAATTATTTTGTGTAGCGTAAGTGGTAAAATGGGACGAATCATGCATGGGGAATAAATTGCCTAGGGACGTGTAAAGGGGCACTCATGGAGATATTTTGAAGCTTTCCTTGCAAGCTAAGACAAGCCCCCCACTTGGTGATGAAAACCGTCCCTCCTTGCCCCAAAGTCAACAAAACACACAACAACACTATTCCTCCTTACATCTTTGTTGGATTAAGAGATATTTGTTGTTTAATTGCTTTGTTTAATTACTTTGGTGCTTAGATATTTATGGCTGATATTTTAAGCCTTCTTTAGCTTGTACTTGATATATGTAATGAAGGAAGGAATAAAAATCAGATTAGTTTTTTGGACTTAAACTTTGTGTTTATTCGAACTTTTGGAGATTGAAACATCCGAAATTTCTCTTGTGATTAAGAAGTGATCTTAATTTCGAAACCCTTGAGTTAAGTGAGTTAAACTTAATTTAAGAGAGAGTTAATATAATTAGTGAGTTTAAACTAATTAAATCCACTCTCAAAAACCCTCCTAAATCAGTTTCTAAGTGAGATAAACTTCAAAACCGATTTAGAATCCTTAAGTACAAATAAGTGAGTGAAGCTTATTAAGCTTAAGTTATATTTTCATATACGTTTTCGTATCAAGTGGTATCAAGAGCTGAGTTCTGAAATGGACGATGAAATGGACGAAAATGCTAGAAGAGATGCGATGCTAGAAGCTCTAGCTAAGCAAAATGAAGCATTACACGACATGATGGCAAAGATAACCTTAGAATTGTTTAAGAAGAAACCCAATGAGGAAGAAAGGAGTTATAGGGCTGATGATAGGGGTTTGAAAATTGAAGTTCCAGATTTTGACGGAGCTAGTGATCCGGAATTATACATTGAATGGGAACGTTCTTTGGAGCGTTTTTTTTATTACAAAGACACTCCGAATGATAAGAAATACAAGGTTGCTGTTTTAAAGCTAACCAAATATGCATTCATTTGGTTAGAAGGCTTGAAGAGGCAAAGGGTGAAGGAGAACAAATCCAAGATTGCTACTTGGGAGAAATTGAAGAAGCAATTGCGGAAGCGTTTTGTTCCAACTAACTACAAGCAAAATCAGTATGTTAGATGGTCCACACTCAAACAAGGCACCACGTCCATGGATGAGTACATCAAGGAATTCGAAAAGCTTTCCATTGTGTGTGAAATAGAAGAAATGGAGGAGCAAAAATTGGGCAGATTCTTGGGAGGCCTAAATGAGGATGTGCGTGAGAAGGTGGAGGTATACCCATACCTTTCTTTCGACGAGGCTTGCAAAGTGGCTCTCAAAATTGACAGCCAAAAGAAGAAAGCAACAACAAGTAAGTCTTATTCAAAGCCATTTAGTACTTTTAAAGCTAATACTAGTACTAGCAACTTTGATAAGAACAAAAAATCAGATTTCATTCCGAAAGATAAGGAGAAAGTTGTAGATGATAAAGCCTTTAAAGTGAAATGTTTTAAGTGTCAAGGTTATGGTCATTACCAATCGACTTGTCCTACAAAAAGAGTCATGACTATAAGGGACATAGAGGAGATAGACGAATTGGAGAGGATATATCTCTTAGAAAAGCAACATGATAAATCTGAGTTAGGAAACGAAAGTGATGAGGACGTGTGTAATCCAGAAATGGAGGGTGAAATGTTGGTTCTTAGGAGATCCTTGTACTCTAATGTCGTGGCTGAAAATGAGGAACAAAGAGAAACCATTTTTCATTCAAAATGCTTAGTGAATAAGAAGCTATGCACGTTAATCATTGATGGTGGTAGTTGTACGAATGTAGCTTCAACTGAACTCGTAGAGAAGTTAGCATTACCTACTACTAAACATCCACATCCTTATAAACTGAAATGGTTAGATGATGATAGTGAAGTAAGGGTGAAGAATAGAGTTTTAATCACGTTTTCCATTGGAAATTATGAAGATGAAATTCTATGTGATGTAATTCCTATGACTGCGTACCATATTCTACTTGGTAGACCGTGGCAATTTGATCGAAAAGTAATGCATGATGGTTGTTCGAATGTGTATAAGGTAAACAAGAATGGCAAAACCAAAACCTTATTACCATTGCCCCCTTCAAAAATCCGAGACACAACACCTAAGCCAAAAAAGAACCTCGTGTGTGGTAATGTGTTTTTAGGGAGAAAAAGATTCGAGAGGGAGTTGGGAACAAATCAGGTCGTGTATGTTCTAGTTGCTAAGGAGGTGAACGAGGGAATGGAAGTTGAAGATTCGAATTTGAGGGAGTTATTGGAGGGATTTGGAGACGTGTTTCCTAATGACCTACCAAATGGCCTACCCCCTAAACGTGGAATTGAGCATCAAATTGATCTCATTCCCGGAGCACCACTTCCAAATAAACCTTCCTATAGATGCAATCCCAAAGAAAGTGAGGAGTTACAAAGCCAAATCAGTGAATTGATGAAGAAAGGCTACGTGAGAGAGAGTAAAAGTCCATGTGCTGTTCCGGCTTTACTTGTGCCAAAAAAAGACGGAACATGGAGGATGTGTATTGATAGCCGTGCTGTGAATAATATAACCATCAAATACCGATTTCCCATCCCTAGATTAGATGACATGCTAGATGAGTTGAGTGGATCCAAGTTGTTTTCGAAAATTGATTTGAGAAGTGAATATCACCAAATATGCATGAGGGAGGGAGATGAGTGGAAGACGGCTTTCAAAACGAAGTATGGGTTGTATGAATGGCTGGTTATGCCGTTTGGTCTCACAAATGCCCCTAGTACGTTCATGAGATTGATGAATGAAGTACTTAGGCCGTTTTTGGGAAAGTTCGTGGTTGTGTATTTGGATGATATTCTTGTCTATAGTTCTAACAAGGAGGATCATTTAGATCATTTGCAACAATTGTTCGAAGTTCTAAAAGAGCAAAAACTGTACGGGAAGCTTGAAAAGTGCACGTTTATGCAAAGGGAGATTGGCTTCCTTGGTTTCATCATTTCTGATGAAGGTGTGAAGGTGGATCCATCCAAAGTAGAAGCAATTTCTTCTTGGCCGGTTCCCACAATTATCACCGAGGTGAGATCTTTTCATGGTTTAGCTTCATTTTATAGGAGGTTTATAAATAATTTCAGCACGTTATTAGCTCCTATAACTGAATGCACTAAACATGGAAAATTTACATGGAGTGACTTGACTCAAAAGGCGTTTGAACTTGTAAAGGAGAAAATGTGTAACACGCCTGTTTTAGCTTTACCCGATTTCACTAAACCATTTGAAGTTGAGTGTGACGCAAGTGGAACGGGTATTGGGGTCGTTTTTAATTCAATGTGGCAAACCTATTGCTTATTTTAGCGAGAAACTAAATCAGGCCAAGTTGAATTATTCCACGTATGATAAAGAGTTTTACGCCATGGTTAGAGCTCTTAATCATTGGAGTCACTATTTGCGACCACAAGCTTTTGTTCTCCATTCTGATCATGAATCGTTGAAATATATTCATGGCCAACATAAGCTTAGTGCTCGTCATGCTAAATGGGTGGAATTCTTACAATCTTTCAATTTTGTTGCCAAGTACAAGGCCGGAAAAGCCAACATTGTAGCTGATGCTTTATCTCGGAGACACGTATTGCTTAACATGGTGGATTCCAAGGTACTTGGGTTTGAATTGATTAAGGAATTCTATGTTCTTGATGAGGAGACACGTGACCTGTTCGTGGCTACCAAGGATGGTCCAAAAGACCATTATCATCAAATGGAAGGGTTTTTGTTTAAGGGGAACAAACTTTGTGTTCCTAAATGTCCCGTTCGTGATTTGCTAATTAGAGAAGCTCATGGAGGTGGGTTGGCTGGCCATTTTGGCGTTAGCAAGACTATGGGGTTGTTACAAGAACATTTCTCATGGCCTCATATGATCAAAGAAGTACATGTTGTTTTGGCTCGTTGTGGTGTTTGTCAAAGGGCTAAAAGCACGTTCCATAAGGGGTTGAACACTCCTTTACCAGCACCGGAGAGACCATGGGAGGATGTTAGTATGGATTTCATTGTGGCTCTTCCTAGGACACAAAGAGGGAAGGATTCGGTCATGGTGGTGGTGGACCGTTTCTCAAAAATGGCACACTTCGTGCCTTGTCATAAAACGGAAGATGCTATTAATGTTTCTTGTTTATATTTCAGGGAAATTGTTCGCTTGCATGGAGTGCCAAGAACTATTGTCTCGGATCGAGATAGTAAGTTTTTGAGTCATTTTTGGAGGTCCCTATGGAGGATGATGGGTACTAAGTTCTTTGTTTAGTACTTCACATCACCCCCAAACAGATGGTCAAACCGAAGTGACCAATCGAACTCTAGGCAACTTGTTAAGGGGCTTAGTGAGCAAGACGGGAAAGGATTGGGATGTCAAGTTATGCCATGCGGAGTTTGCTTACAATAGAACTCCAACTTTTGCAACAAAACATTCACCGTTCGAAGTGGTATATGGGGTAAATCCGTATGTGCCTATCGATCTTATTTCGTTGCCTAAAGACTCTTATGTCCACGGAGATGCTAGGCAACAAGCTGAAACAATGGTGAAGGTTCACAAAGAAATACGCACCAACATCGAGAAGACAAATGAGATGTACAAAAAGAAAGCAAACAAAAGTCGAAAACCGAGGTTGTTTGCTCCTGGAGATTTGGTGTGGATTCACTTGAGGAAGGAGAGGTTTCCAAGTAAAAGAAAGCATAAACTCATGCCCCGAGCTGAAGGACCTTTCAAGGTTCTTGAACGTTATGGAGACAATGCTTACAAGATAGACCTTCCCGGAGACTATGGCGTGGCAGCAACATTCAACGTAGGGGACTTATCCCCCTATTTAGAAGATGAAGATGTGCAAGAATTGAGGACAATTCCTTTTGAAGAAGGAGAGGATGATACGAAATCAGTTGCTAATTCCGAAATTCTACTAAGTACTAATCTCAATCACAACAAGGGAGAGATTCACGGTTTAAAGATTAGTACTAGTTTAATCATGTTGAGCAACGAAGGAAAGGAAGTTAATTAAGCTAGTTAGTTTAATTAACGTTTTTGTAATTTACGGTTTTGTAAACCCGAAATTATTTTGTGTAGCTTAAGTGGTAAAATGGGACGAATCACAATGGGGAAGAAATTGCCTAGGGACGTGTAAAGGGGCACTCATGGAGATATTTTGAAGCTTTCCTTGCAAGCTAAGACAAGCCCCCCCCACTTGGTGATGAAAACCGTCCCTCCTTGCCCCAAAGTCAACAAAACACGCAACACTATTCCTCCTTGCATCTTTGTTGGATTAAGAGATATTTGTTGTTTAATTGCTTTGTTTAATTACTTTGGTGCTTAGATATTTATGGCTGATATTTTAAGCCTTCTTTAGCTTGTACTTGATATATGTAATGAAGGAAGGAATAAAAATCAGATTAGTTTTTTGGACTTAAACTTTGTGTTTATTCGAACTTTTGGAGATTGAAACATCCGAAATTTCTCTTGTGATTAAGAAGTGATCTTAATTTCGAAACCCTTGAGTTAAGTGAGTTAAACTTAATTTAAGAGAGAGTTAATATAATTAGTGAGGTTAAACTAATTAAATCCACTCTCAAAAACCCTCCTAAATCAGTTTCTAAGTGAGATAAACTTCAAAACCGATTTAGAATCCTTAAGTACAAATAAGTGAGTGAAGCTTATTAAGCTTAAGTTATATTTTCATATACGTTTTCGTATCATAGAATGAGGTCGGAGTGCCCCAATTTTAGTGGTAAGTAATCCTCTGCCACTGTCACATCTTGCAAATGGATGATTACTCCTTAGCAAACCCCCATTCTTTCAACCGAAACTCTATGCCTAGCGAAACACCAAAATCTCCAATGGAAGTGACATGTATGTTTAGGATTTTGACTGTGGTGGTGGAGATGAATATGGGAGGCTTCGAGATCTATCATCACAACAACCTCCGTTTCTCCTATTGTCTCGATGAGCTTGAGGTGCCAGGGTTGGTGATGGCCACCACCAAATTCAAGGAGATAAAGGGTGGGGTTATTTCGGGATTTTCATCCCTTTGGAGTTTCCACCGTTTCTAATTCTCCCATCTATTCTTCTTCATTAGTCAGCAGCACACTGAGCTCCGGCCGCTTGCACTGGTGACCTAAGCTCCACTTATCATCACAGCGGCCATTTTCTCACTGGTGTTGGAACTCTTTGTCAGAGAGGCACTGGACTCCTCCATTAAAACGACCATGCAATACAGTTGATGGGAAAGAGGTGCGGCTCGAGTGGGCTGAGGTGGTGTAGATTTTTGTGTGGGTTCAGCCGGATGTATGGGTGTTTTTGGAGAAGGTTGGGTCGTGGTTTTTGGTTGTGAAGTGGGTAGTGCTAGAGGTTTGGGCCTTTTGTGCTGTAGTCCTATAGCCATATTTTGGATTGGTGATCCGGAGTTTCTCTTTACACTTTTAATGTTACATCCATGCCTCCATCTAGGTTTATGGGTCCATGGAGTCTTAGCTCTGCTTTAATATCGCCCTTGAGCCCAATGGTGCAAGGAACTCGATAAATTTTTTCTGTTAATCAAAAACCAAGCCAACCTCATCCCGGCTAGCCACTTACTCACAAAGTGAGCCATTCTAAGGTGTTAAGTTGCGGTCACTTAGTGATCGGTCGTCTCCGATTCTCCCATTGATACCAGAATAGCCATCTCACCTCGAGTCCCACCACAGCGGCTTCCACTTTCTTTTCTTGCGTCAGATGGTAAAAGTCAAAGTAGCGTTTCCATGAATGTTATCAACTTGTCGTTCATTTGTGTCATCTCATCGAAATAACGCAATTGGGTCTACTCAATCGAGTTGTGAATTTCAGCTAACTCTGGTTTTACTATTTCCACTCTTTGAGTAACATTATTAGGTGTCATTAAATCACCTAGATAGATGTTGCTCTGATACCAACTGCAGTAAACCTACTAGGAGATTCATTGTCAAGAAGGACCCGAACACGAAGAACCGGGCAGAATTCTATTCATAATCCCCAAAGGGGGAAAGGTTTATAACTTTCGAGAGGTTGCTTCCTCCAATTACATCCACCAAATAATTCTCAATTATTGTCTCTACCTCTATTCCATTATTTATAACAAAAGTATTGGCCAAAAGATGCCTTTCTTCTCACTAGGTATTCTAGATTCTTTTATGTCATTTTCTCTCTACAAACAGATTTTATATGAGTCATCATAGCTAGCCCAATACAGAATAATTGAGTTATTACTTAGCTTCTGCTGTAGGTGAAGAGAATGAGTGGGTGTATTGCAATGTTTCAGTGGGTGAAGGAAGCAAAACTAACCTAGCAAAAAATCACCACAAAAAGGAACTGCAATAAACCTGAGTCACTGAGTCACTAGTCACTAGTCACTAGTCACTAGTCACTAGTCACTAGTCACTAGTCACTAGCCAACATGTTAAATAATAAGAGGAAATCCTCCTGGTATTCTCAGAAAGTTAGGACTCTAATTTCCCACTAAATACTAATGCAACATAGCTAAATAATTCGGGATTCTATATAGATTTCAAGCAATGTAATAATTTGGCATACTAAATATGAAATCAGTAAAGAAGCATTCAAAATTACAGTAAAATCTAACTGTTACTGGGTTCGTTCTTGTACTTCCAGTCAAAACTTTTTATGTACATGCCCTACACATACACCAAAGCAATCCATCTACGCTTTCAGTTTGTTACATTCATACACCAAATTACCATCAATGGTTTATATGATCAGAAACCATGAAGCCGGACAAAATGTAATGGGGAAACTACTCACCAGTGTACTGTTACCACTGATATTGGAATAACACATAACTCTCACAAAATATGGAAAAGTTGATGTGAAGTAATGAGCTGCCTTTGACTCTATGAACTTCGATATGCTAGGCATGTTCTGCGTGTGAGTTTCTGGTTCAGATAATACAATCAGAAGAGTTGTGTTAGTGGAGAGAAACTGAAAGAGCATAAGAACAAAATACCACATCAAAAACTCCCCATAAGCAGTGTTAAATTTCTGTTCACCAGAGAAGGGAAAATGTACCGAACTATTGACTGGCACAATACGAGTTTCAGATAATAAGGAGAACTGGAAGTCCATGAAACTTTTTTTAAAAATATGTAAATTTATAATTGATTACAAGCTGATTTAGGCAGCCAAGTACATGAGGCTCCTGCCACAAAAACCAAGATCCAGGGGCGCCAACAAATGTAAGCAGCCTCACTAATGCAATTTTGAAGGCAGATTTTATACTTCAAGCTTTGATGGAGAACCTCTTCGATAAGAGGAAAACCTCCCCCAAGCTAGAGCAATTCCATTCCAGAATATTTAGCTCCACACCAACATCGTCCCACTTCCTCTGAAGAGGCTCAAACCCTGGAAAGGGTAAGGAGTATCGGAAATATGCAGACATGCTTCGCCGCCAGCAGAGTCTGTTTCCAGTAAACCCTTTAAACAAGGAGGGAAAGACTGTATGCAACTTCACAATAAACAGGGAGCTAAATAGTTTGATGGCTCATTTTAATTGAGCCCCTTACGATTCAATTGCCAGGATGTTTGACTCATTTAGATCAAAGTTCAAAATAACTAGCTGTTCACAAGTAATAGGGAGGAGAATATGCCTCTGTATAATCAACTGCAATAAAGTCAGCATGCTTACTTATTTTCTTTTTCAAAACTTTCTTCACTTTTGAAGCAATTTTTCTGACACGGAAGTCTACTGAACTTGCCATCTCGTCAGGTCCCCTAGGAGCAGCAATAGCCAAGACAACTGTCCTATCAGATGACTGGGCAAAGTTCTTAGATGTATTATCATCCCCACTCGTTACAGTTTTCTTAAAGTCCTGACAATTCTTGGTACACGTTTTTAACTTGTGTTCCTTGTTTTCAGCAGGAAAATATAGATCAACAGGTAGCCAGCTTCCCCTCATTTTCTTTTCAGCAACTAATTTTAGTATGGGAGCTTCCACATCCCTTTCTCTTTTCTTTCCCAAGTTTTCACAGCATTCAGAAGCTACTTGAGTGCAATTTGCATAAAAGGCTTCGTCTTTCTCACATGAACTTTGATCAAAAATTTGTACAGTGAAATTCGAATCTCCATCATATCCGAAGACTAGAGAGTCACCACACTCTATGGAATGATCCTTAACAAATGTAGACCATCCATCTTGGAAAAACAAGTGACCATTGTACTCAAGTAGATTGACATGCCATATGTTACCACTTGGTCCTACCAAAGAGAGAGATCCGGAAGTTCGTCCCCGAGGTGCTCAACAAATTTAGATGGTACTTTCTGCCAGCAAAATGTTTAGTGACCATCAGCTTAATGGAAAGTTAAATTTTCAGATATGAGGATCCCATAATCTCATTAAGAAACAACAACGAAAACATAATTTAAAGTCATCTTTCTACATCGAAAAAGAAATCATCCTGACTTTGATCATGATATTATATGCTTCCAGTAAGCACAACAACCATTGAAGTAACACAGAGTCAAATCAAAGAAATGACAAATATACAATTTCTATGTTCCAACAAGACAACTAGTCAGTCAATCACTCTTGAAATGTCTGTACAAGAATTTTAAAATCTAGACATTCATCGTCCATTCATTAGCTCCTGGTCATGCATCACACCATTGAGCTAAAATTCTGAGCTAGAGATTAACATTTCCTTTTCATCAAAAAATGACTTAGCCAACTACGTATTATGAACCATGGATTAATAGTTTCTCGTTGTTCCAGTAATGCTCGAAACACAAATATGCAGCTATTATTAGTCTGAAGTCAGGGTAGTTTGAACTTTACAAAAGGCAAAAGCAATATAACATAGACATACGGTAAGACAAAAGCAACTAATCGATGTTCGATAAGATGCCAATTTTGGTCTCTAATTCATCGTTTGTGTTAAAAGATTCATAGATCCAGTGAGCACATAGTTAAAAAAAAACTTTAAACGCTGATTTTCAACACCGGAAATGTAAAAGCTCTCTCGAGATACATTGTTTTCTTCTCAGTTTCCCTCTTCTCCTTGAATTTCATTGTCTCACTTTCAGTGAGAGAGCCAAATCAAGTTACACTATATAGCCCAAGTATTGAACTTGTGTGTTTCCTTAACTTCCAAAAATTAAGCATGCAAAATCTTCCTTCTTAGAAAACTACTAGTAAATGGGAAAAAGAAGATACACCCCCTCCCTTCACCCAGAAAAAAGAAAAGAGAACCCCAACAAACAAAAAAAAAACCCAAATAGAAAAATTATTAAACTCATGTCTGAAATTAAGCAAGACAAGAATATTTCATGCAAAAAACTGAGAAAATGTGATATATTACCAGCCTGTTAGAACTCAAATTAGGAAGAAAAACCTCCAAGAAATGAGGCCTCCTACCACTCATCATCTTCAACGATTCTCCTTCAAGTATTATACACACTGTATTTTACTCGCATTCTGCATAAGATTTCATACAATAGACTTAGATTGTGAAGTTCTATCTGCGTTTTTTGTGTTTCTGCAACAAAATTTGTTTATTGGGACAGAGAAGCCATGAATTGAGCACAGTACTTAGAGAAGGGGGAGAAGTAGAAAAAGAATTCATAGAATTTAAGGGCAAAAAGACATTGTTTGTTCAAGAACTCACCTGAAGTACTTCACTTGCAATTCGCTCCACCCAAGAGAGTGAGGGAGGAGAGAGAAAGAGACGGAGGAAGAGAGAGGGGGCTGTCAGACTGTCGGGTGAACGAGAGAGTTAAGTCGTTTTATTACCCGCGCTTAAACGGGAAAGAGTCAGGCCAGGAGGCTCAACACCGAACGGTTCGGTGGTGAACAAAGAGGTGTGGCCCACATGTTTTGTATTAAAAAAAGGCAAAATTGACCTCAACACCCTGAACTATAGCTCGGGTGCACCCAACATCACCAACTACGACTAGTAGCCTAAACACCACTAACTATGGGGTGGGGTGCATTCCGTACCATAAATGAGGCCGGAAGCCTAAAATGTTGCCGATGGTGGGTTTTTATGGTACATACTGCACCCCGCCAACCGAGGCGGGAAGCCTAAAATGTTGCCGATGACGGTGGGTTTTATGGTACAGACTGCACCCCATCCCGTAGTTAGTGGTATGGACTGCACCCCACCCCGTAGTTGGTGGTGTTTAGGCTACTAGTCGTAGTTGGTGGTGTTGGGTGCACCCAAGCTATAGTTCAGGGTGTTGAGGCCAATTTTGCCTTAAAAAAATATAGGAAAAATTGATAGCAAGGGTTTCAACTTTCAACTATTGCCGAACATTTTTAATAGGTCCAAACTATCAATTAACCTGTGGATGTCCTAATTTTGGGGGACATTGTTTTTTATAGGGCCTAGTTCACTTGTGACCGGTTGAGAAGGATAAAAATTCATGTGTGGGGCCCGATTGAACAATTGATATTTTAAATTGGTTTAATAGAACATGTGTCATACTTTTGTTGGCCACCAGATTTAATATATATATATATATATATATATATATATATATATATATATATATATATATATATATATATATATATATATATATATATATATATATATATATATTCCCCCTGCCATCCCCCCCAATCCCGAAGTGTCTGCCCGCAAACTCGGGCGGGTTAACTGCGCGAGGTCTGGAAGGGCCCTTCTTCTTACCATGGGGCCCAATAATATATATATATATATATATATATATATATATATATATATATATATATATATATATATATATATATATACATGATAAGGCCAAGGATCTGTGGATTTTAAACAGATAAACTTAAAACTTAAAACATGTAAACATGTAAGCAAAGTAAAGTAAGGCGGTTGGACCGGCCATGGTTTTACAAATAAGACTTACAAAGAGTCTTGTATGAAACTTGATACTTTAAAGAGTGTTACAATTTTTTGTGAGAGAAAGAGAGAGAGAGAGAGATTTTTGTAGGAGCTTGTGTTGTTGTGTTCTGCTCTGCCTTGAACTGAAGGAGAAGCCTCAATTTATAGGCAGGGAAGAGTAATGTTGTCATGTTGAAGAGTTGTAGATGAACAATCTGTCTACTACTTTACACTGTTCAAAGTTTTGTCTTTTGAAGCTTTATACTATTGACCAATAGTTTGCTGCTTTACACTGTTGCACTTTTGACTGTTGTTTGTTTTGATGCAGAAATTTGCCCGTTGTTGTGGTGGTGACTGATGTACCTGTTGCTGATTGAAGATAGAGAAAGTATCATTTTTTTTTTAAGTCTGGAAACCAGCATCCTCTTCATCGTCACTGAGGTGGATGGAGGAGTCAACTGTTGATTCATGTTCCGAAGCAATGGAGGATTCAGACATACTGTTAGCTAGTTGTCTGAGGATCCGAGCGTAATCTTCCGGGGTTTTGGCTGAAGCAAGCAATGAATTTGCTTGTGATTTTCGGGCAAGGAACTGGGATTGTTATGGCCTCGAAGTCATGATACCTGTATTACAGTTTTTCTTCAACCATTCTTTGATGGCTGGTTCAAGAATAGATTGTGGTGTATTAAAGTTTGACCACCATCTGATTTTAAATTTTCTTTGAAGGATCATGCTCCCTTGTTCCTGGTTTATCTCAAGGAACCATTGGCAAACCCAAGGAAGATAAAACTTCATTGAAAACAAACATAAAGCAGGAAAATGCGTCTCTATATTTGTAGGTTTGTATTGAGTTCGAAAGGTATTATAGCTTTTTGTAATATCAGGGTGAAGGATTTCACTAGAAGAGCCATAGAATTTCCACCATTGGGCAAACCAGGATGGTAATTTTTCTGGCTGTATGGTTTTAGTGTTGAAGTAGATAAGCCATGAATGGGATAACCTATTGTTTTGTATTAAAAGGTGGAGAACCACGCCTGTTGGTAATCCCAATAATTAAAAATTTTACAATGTGGGAAAGTGTTATTGAAGCTGATGGGGAAGGCTTTGTGTTTTGACAGGTCTTGGTTCCAGTCTTGAGGATTAAGAACCTTTAGAATTTTAATGGTTGAGTAAGAGGGCTCAGCTTGCTCATTTTTATAAAAGAAATGTTTGAATTCAGCAGAGCCGGTAACCTCAAGGATTGTCTGGTAATAATCTGCAGTTTTAGTACGATCCCAAGGTTTATAGAACCAGTTTTTCCCAAAGATACTTTGTATGTAGACATAGGAGTTTTCGTCATGATACCCTGGTTCAATTGTGATGATATTTTGTGAGGCGATTTTAACAAAATAATCTGAAGTCTCGTTTTTCTTAGGTTGTGGAACCACAACTTGAGAGCTTCCAGTTTTGTAAAGTTGTTTTTGAGGAGGGGTTTTTTGGGAAGATTCGCCTTCCTCTGGTTTTGAAATGACAGAAACGTTTTTTTCCCGTGGGAGCCTTACCTATCGTTGTTGCTTTGCTTGTGCTTCCTTGGTTTTGCATAGAGGTTTGGAAAGCTTGCAGGAGCTGGGGGTGTTTTTGGATGGATGAAGGATGCTCAGAGATGGAAAGGAGCCATTCTTGAACTTCTTGTGTTCTATCAATAGAAGAGGTTTCACTCTCATTGTTTTGGACTGCATCGTACCATGTTTTAATGGGTTTTTGTGTGGTGCAAATGGTTTTTTCAGGAGGAGGACGGGACTTCTCTTTATCTTTGGTCTTTCTAGGCATTTCTGTAAGAAATTCACGGGTTAAGAAGTCAGGGATAGAATTCTCTTCTCCTTTTATATGCTCAATTTCAAATTCAAAAATGCTTAAGATAGACTGCCATCTAGCAAAAACATGTTTTACAGTAATGTTTTGGACATCCTTTTTTAAAACAGCTTTAGCAGCTTGACAATCAACACGTAATAAGAATTTTTTATTTAATAGATCAGACTGGAATTTGGTGATACAAAGAACAATTGATAAAACTTCCTTTTTTATAGTAGAGTATTTTAACTGGGTATCATTCCAATGCCCTGAGGTGAATCTGATAATGTAATCCTTACCATTGTCGACCTGTTTTAAAATACCTCCGTATCCCTTGTCACTAGCATCTGTTTCAACAATTTTAGGTAGGTCAGGGTTTGCTAAACTAAGGCATGGGATTTCTAAGACAAGAGTTTTTATTGTCTTAACAGCCTGGGTATGGAGATCAGACCAAGGCGGTGGGTTTTTCTTTAGTCTATCATGGAGAGGTTTTGCAATTCTACAAAGATTGGGATAAAAATCTAAGACATAATTTAAACTACCAAGAAACCTCTGTAGTTGTGTTTTATCTAAGATTTTATCAGGAAATTTGCTAGTGAATTGGAGAGACCTATCAATAGGGGTAATAGTACCACAAGACACAATCTGACCGGGGAATCTAATCTCAGTTTGAAATAAAGAAATCTTTTTTGCCGAAATAACAAGACCATTTTTCTTAATTAGATAGAAAAAAATCTTAAGGTTTTTAAAGTGCTGATCAATCGTGCTTGAGTAAACTAGCACGTCATCAATGTAAACAATGCAAAAGTCTGAATAAGGATTGAAGATATCGTTCATTATCCTTTGATACTCAGAGGGTGCATTTTTAAGGCCGAAAGGCATAACATTCCACTCATACTGGCCAAAAGGAACAGTAAAGGCCGTTTTATAACGATGTTGTGGCTTGATCTGTATTTGCCAAAATCCTGATTTCATATCAAATTTTGAGAAGATAAAGGCATGGTGTAATTTTTTCATTAGATCATTTTTATTGGGTATTGGATAACGGATCCAACGAAGGGCATCGTTCAGAGGTTTGTAATTTATGACTAATCTAGGCGTGCCGCGTTCAATCTCAGAAGCTTTGTTGACGTAATGGGCTGGTCTTATTTTCCCATTATTCATTTCAATATTAGCACAAATAGCTTCAACGTAAGTCCATTCATGCCATCTGAAGGAGTGTATAGTAGAAAAGATATATTGTTGGAATTTTGTGAATTCTTGGAAAATAGGGGCATGTGGTATTGGCACATCATAGAATTTTCTTACCAACCCATATCGCCATGTGAGGAAGTAAGGATCACTCTTTTGAAGATCATTGGGATAGAGGAAAAATCCTTTATCGAAGAAACCTGATAGACCCCAAAGATGCCAAAGATAGCAGCGAAAAATAGCGTGTTTTGTGAGGAATTCGGTAAAATTTTGATTGAATTTTGCTAATTTGGCCTTGTTGAGAATTATTAGCTGTATCTCGGTTGGTAGACGGTTAATGTTTTTTTTGAAGTTTCCTGGGAAAGAAAAAGTGCTTTTTTGAATGGATATTGCGAGTGGATAAATGGATATGGGGTGAGGGTATGAAGTGGGAATTATTTCTCGAGGTGGAAGGTATATTGTGGAGTAATTTGGGAAAACTTTGAAGGTGGTATTTAGGGAGTTGTTTCCATTTTTTAGAAGTCTTTGGGCTTCTCATCTTGGAAGTTGTTGTAAAAGTCCCTGCAAAAGTTAGGTAATCAGGAAGAGAGTTGTTTTCTCCTCGGATAAACTTAATGTCAAAATCAAAGGTAGATAAAAGTGCTTGCCATTTAGTAAAGTTTTGTTCAACCTTTTGAGCATCTTTTTGATGAAATAAATCAGACTGAAAAATGGTAATACAGAGAAAGATTGATAAAACCTTTTGTTTTATAATAGAGTATTTTAACTGGGTGTCATTCCAGTACTCTGAGGCGAATCTGATAATAGTGCCACAAGACACAACTTGACCGAGGAATCGAATCTCAGTTTGAAATAATGAAATCTTTTTTGCCGAAATAACAAGACCATTTTTCTTAATTAGATAGAAAAAAGTCTTAAGGTTTTTAAAGTGCTGATCAATCGTGCTTGAGTAAACTAGCACGTCATCAATATAAACAATGCAAAAGTCTGAATAAGGATTGAAGATATCGTTCATTATCCTTTGATACTCAGAGGGAGCATTTTTAAGGCCGAAAGGCATAACATTCCATTCATATTGGCCAAAAGGAACAGTAAAGGCCGTTTTATAACGATGTTGTGGCTTGATCTGTATTTGCCAAAATCCTGATTTCATATCAAATTTTGAGAAGATAAAGGCATGGTGTAATTTTTGCATTAGATCTTTTTTGTTGGGTATTGGATAACGGATCCAACGAAGGGCATCGTTCAGAGGTTTGTAATTTATGACTAATCTAGGCGTGCCACGTTCAATCTCAGAAGCTTTGTTGACGTAAAACGCCGCACAGCTCCAAGGGGAACGGGATTTGGAAATTAAGCCTTTGCTTTCGAGAAATCTAATTTCTTCTCGACAATGGCGTTCTAAGGTCGGCATTCATCTGGGTTGGCCGTGCTTTGGTAGGGATATTCTTTTCATCAAAATCGAGCTCATAAGGTAAATCAACCATGTGTTGCTTTCTATTCCGTAAGGCATTGGGTAGCTCGTGAGCAAACTTCGCGTTCGAGTAGACTTTGGAAGTCGGTTATCCGAGTTTTTAGAATACTACCTTGTAATTGTTCCTCAATTTTTTGTAAATGGATTTTTTGTTTTAGATCATGCACGTCACTGTTTTCGATTGATAAGAGAGTTTATCTCACTATTATAAATGGTGCTTGCCTTTATAATGTTGAGATTTCTAGTCTTGGGCTTTTCTAGGAAAAGGAAATCAAGCTTTTTATTTTTGGTCTTGAAGGATATTCCATCATAATTGACACTGTAAGGAGTTACGAGATTTATGAAGGGTGTTACCAAGATTACTGAATGGTGCATATTTGTAACGAGGACAAAATGGCTTTTTAGAGAGAGGCCTTGATTCAATATGTTAGCATCTGTTTTTCCCTCTATATGCATTCTGGTGTTATTAGCAGAACTAAGTTTTTCCAAAGTTTTTTGGTGAAAGCGTTTTGGGACGAGACTGGATTTAATGCAATTTAAATCTGCTCCGGTATCGAACTAAGCTATAGTATTGATTTTGAAGTCACTAGAGAACTCAAGTGTGATTTTTATGTAATACTTTTCTCGAACCGATTTCTTTTAAAACAAAAAGGAAATCATCTCGGGACTTTGGGCTTTGTCCTTCATCCGGATATCGTCAGGATCACTCTCACTAGGGATATCTGGGACCATATGAGAAGTTAAAAGCTGGATTATAGCAGAGTCTTGCTGCTGCTTAGTTTTAAGGTCTTTTATATCGGCTTTAATGGTTATAACTTCAGCCTGAAGGTCCTGTATGGTTCATTCTGGCTTCTTTCTAGAGCTTCTCTTTTCTAAAATAGAAGTGAGGTTGTATGGTTCAGTGCTTGAAGAAGGAGGGTTAAGGTCTTTTTCTTTAGGACTTTCCTCAAGGGCTTTACGAGGACGTTCAAGGTACTGCTTTTGTAGATCAGGATTATCAATATCCTGAATAACATCTAAAATGAGGTTTTGTTCTTTGGTAAGAACGTTTAGGGCATAATCCTCATCATTAGCTGAAGATGAGGAATCTATATCATCATCCTGAGGGCCATAACTCTCATCTGAATTACCAGTTTCCTCATCAGAAGACTCTATTAAAAGAGCTGAAATTCTTCATAGAGTTTCATCATCTAGGTCGAGGTTTTGGATTTTATTAGACACTCTACAAAATCTAGCTGTGTGACCCTTTTTTCCACATTTAAAACAAGTTATGTTTTAAAGGTCAGGTTTTGTAGTGGACTGTTGGCGTTTCCTATAGGGCTTTCATTTTCGTTGTTCAAAAGGTTTTTTATGGAAGACTTTCTCAACCTTCTTATAGAACCTTCGTGCTTTATAGGGTTTTTGGTAATGGGTCGTTTTGCTACAGTTTCCTTTACAAGTGTTTGTCTGAGGGGGAAGAGACATCAAATTGTTGGCAGAAGTTTAACTCTCTTTTTATGTGTTTTTGGAGCTTCAAATCTTGACATATTTGAAGGCCTTGTTTAGAGGTTACATTAACCAACTCACCGTAGGTTAGCCTATCGTAAGGGATAATATGTTCGCCAAAATCCTCACGGATTCTGTTTCTGACCTTTTCTCCTAATATGGTTGGAAGACCTGTTAGGAATTTTTCTTTCCAAAAGGGTTGATTAGAATCTTCTCTAAGCATAACCCTGGTTAGGAAAGTATTTTTGTACCACTGGAAATCACTAAGTTTTTTGCATCTTAGGTTAGACAAAAGATCTGCATTTTTGTCTCTGAGATGGGAGGAATCTCCAATGAAGTGAAGTGATAAGGTAAATATAAGGGTTGAGACAGAATCTTGAATTGGTTCTCCATTTAGGTTAAGAATGGGAACCCCATCTTCAGTTGTCTGAATTGCATTCAAGATGTCCAGCTGCTGTTCTTTGGTGAGATAGAAATCCCACCATCCTTTTAGTGGCCGAGAAGCTCGCAATAAGGAGTTCCGCAACCGTTTTATCCGATGTACCGATTGGATTTTGTAAGCATTTGAAGCCATCGTCATTTGCTGTAAAAGGTTTAGAATCTGGTGTTCACTCATACCGTCTATATTCCATTCAAAGATAGAGGAGGCATTATATTTTGGTTGAACAATTGTGTTAGGCTGGCTACCTATTTGGGATTCATTAGACCTTATTGGAATAATATCAAGAGGATCAGTATTTTGCCAAACAAGTTTAGCTAATTCAGGTGTTTTAGGGCTAGTTTCCGGATCGGTGTTGTCACTTAAATCTAGGACACTAACAAGTGTTATTTCGGACCTGTTTCTTCCTCAACTATTTTTGAAGTAGAAGGTTCAACCCTGCTAATTTGGTCTCTCATAGCTTGAAGAAATTCAGTCTTTGAAGTTGTAACTTCCTTTTGAGCTTTTTGTGAAATCTGATAAGGTTTAAAAATTGGATTTCGGAGGCTTTTCTCTAAGGGAGTGGAGACTAAACTTGTCTCTGTTTTAAGGCTTTGTTTCTCAATTCTAGAAAGTTGCTTTCCTAGAGTGTTAAGACTAATATTAGTGAAATTTTTTTGCAGAACAATATTCTTGAGGTTTACTGAGGCTTCTTCCTGAGGTTTCTTAAGAGGGAAGGCCTCTATTTTGTGCTCGCCTATGGTAAAGGAAATCTGTCGTAAAGGAGGATGGTCACTTTGAACCGTGCCATTTGGAGTCTCCCAGACGGGTGTCCTTCTATTGGTGTTGATAGGTTCTATGGTTTTAAAGGGGTAATCAATGTTATTGTCAGAACTATAGAGTTCGAACCAATTAAAGAAAAGAATATGGGTTTTATGCTGTTCAACAAAGCTGTAATAGCTTTCTTGGATCTTTTTTCGTACTTCAAGAAAGTGCTCGAAGAACCATGTTCTCTTCGAGAGGTTATGTGGTGCATAAAAGTCTTTGTGAACCAAATCTTTATTGATCTCAAAATCCTTTTCAAGGACGTTAAGCTCATTGGTAATATTTTCAGTTATAACTGAGGCCGAGGTGAGTCTGGAGGAGAATGTCTTTCAGCATAAACCGGGTGTGGAACCTAGGTTCTATATTCAACATTTTGAATGGAAGGGGAAGGTATATCTGAGGTAGAATACCTTGGTCTTTCCGGGTAATTGTTTTTAGGACAACTAATTTATCGTTTATAATGCATGTTATTTTCAGAAGGAAGACGAGAAGACCATCCTAGGTTTTCAACAGAGGAATGGTCTGAATACCTAGAGCTAATGCTTCTGTTAAAGCTAAGTTTAACACTACCATCTGAGTATTGTATGACTCGTTCTAAATCGGTATTAGGTTCTGGAAGGGCTGGGGATTGCACTTTAGGTTCAACAGCTCCCTCAAGGAACCAATCTTCAGGAAGACTAACATCATTCCATTGTATTAGTCTAGGGATTCTTATGTTAGATCTAGAAAGGTCGGTTTGAAGTAGGAGAGTTTCTCCCTTTTTACTATGTTGTATATTTCTAGTATTAAAAGCAGACATCATGGCTTTGTAATGGACTTTATAGATCAAAGCGACTGGAATAGAACCATCAAACATTTTGTAGTTATGTGTTTTAATTTGTAAAAGTAAGGATGATAAGATATTCTTATCACTTAAAGAGACACTGAAATTTGGATAACAATCAAAAGAGACTGGACCCATGCATAAACTTGACTCTATAGTTCCTAGTAAGGAATCATTAAAGTCTTTGAATCGTCCATCTCTAAGGGCAACAAGGACTGAGGAATTTAATCCTTCTTTTGTAAGAGGTTTTAAGCCAACTTGAACCAATCCTATATGGATGTATCGATAACCCTTATCGACATGTTTTTGCAAAGTTTTTGCAGAAAATAATTTAATAGTATCAATAGGTTTTGTTAAATGGATATCACGTTCTTGGGTTTTGATAACATAATCAGTTTTAAAAATATTATACTTACTCATTTTATAAATCTGGTCTTTATTAACTTTGGGTATCTCCCAATTGTCAATGCTTTGCTCAAGGTTTTCTATGGTAAAGGTTTCATTTTTAACCAGCTTATTGGCTTTACTACTACCACGAGAAGAGGATGGAGTTCCTCTGTTCCAAATAGAACTCATACTTATGAACCAGAACTTAAGCCAGAAATTAAACCAGAAAATGCCCTATAACTTACCCGCCGTTTAGGTAACTGTAGCCTTATGGTCTGACTGCCTCACACGGGACTTACTGCCTCTACAAACGTTAAAACAAGCAGAGTAACAAATAGGACATAAACAAGTTTGAAGACTGTAAAGTACTGAAAACAGAAGGATCAGTTTTATAAAGAACAAATATAACTACACCCCATGGCTCTGATACCAGAACAAATATATATATTCCCCTTATTTCTTCTTCCTCTAATCTTCCCGTGACACCAGTGTTGGATTTTCCGGTGAAACAACACCGACGGAAGAGATGGCACAACCAGCAGCAGAACAACAATAGTAACAAGAACAAATCTCAAATCATAAATCCACACCCAAAGAAGAGAGGAAGAAATGATAGATCAAACTTAAACTCAAAAAATTCCATTTTTCCTGCATTAATCCTCTGATTATTACTCCATTTTCGTAATAATTTCGCCAAGGATTTTTATCACATACAAAAAAAAGGGAAAAAATTCCCAAATCATCATCTATTGAAACAAGAATTCCTCTCTTTCTCTTTCTCTCTCCTGATCCTACCCATTAACCATTAGCATTAATGGTGGGTGTTGGATAGATGAATAGATTGCACAACATCAAAACACCATTTCGATGAATCTTCCAAATGCAATCGGGGAATCCATCAGTTTTCCTCCTTTTTTATCAACCCAGACCACCTCTTTTTCTTCCCTTCTCCTATAATTCTAATGTTAATCATCATCATTATCTCCTTCACTCTCCATTTTTCAGGAATCAAAGCTCCATCTTGCTCAAATCTCTGCCTCTCTCCTCCCTCAACTGCCCCCGATCACTTATCTCATATCGGGTTCTTAGAGAGACGGCGTTTCGCTAACGAGGACAATAGTTGTTGCAACGACCAAGGGTGGTGAATTGGTGATACGTCGCCGGAGAGAGGAAAGAGGTTGGTGGCGGCAGAATGAGGTGTGGTAGGAGTAGAGGAGAGAGAAAGAACTGGTGGAAGTGAAATAAGAAATAACTGGAGTGGGAAAAAAAAATTAAGTTAAGTGACTTTTAATGAAGTCACATGATCTGTTTACTTGCTATAGTAGGTGGGTAACCTGCTGGGACCTATAAAAAATAATGTCCCCCCAAAGTTAGGACTCCACAGGTTAACTGATAGTTGGGACCTATTAAAAATGTTCGACAATAGTTGGGACCCCTGCCGTTAATTTTTCCAAAAATATAACGGCCAAAAATTATTTTTAAAAGTAAAATAACCGTTGACCAATGATAGTAACTAGAGTAAAAATAATTTTCCACCTTTCACCTCTCAATTCTCATCTTCTTCCCCCTCCTCTCTTTCGTCTTTGTACCCAAAATTATCCGTGAACATCCCGGCAACAACCAGTTCCTCTCATTGAAAGGAGTAGTTCGAGTGCTGAATTCGGAGGAGCCTTACAAATTTACTAGTGGTTTGAACTTTTTGGAACGGCAAAGGTAAGTAACCATGTATATTTGTAAATATAATTAGGTATTTAGGTATGAAAATTGGAGTACTTTTGACAATGGAGCCTGAACTATATATATATGCCTTTGTTTTATGATTAAGTACGTAATTATGTGTAATAGCCCAAGTTTTTTAAGGTGGTTTTACTAGAGGATAATTATATATTTTAGCTTAACTATGATATTTTTGTTATAAATTTGACGAATTTTAATATTTTTAGACAAAAGGGAAATCACGTTATATTGTAAAATGATATTTTCTTATATGGGTTATGACTTATATTTGGAAAAATTGATTCTAATAATCCAACCTTTGAGCCGTTCGCTCAAATTAATCCCACCTTTTAATTATTTTTTAACAATCCGACCTTTTATCATGATCTGCTCATATTGAACCGTGAGACCGGTAACCTGCTGAGATGGTAAAATTAGATATATTTTTTTTTCTTTTTCCCGTTTTCCTCTTTTTCTTCTCTAATCTCTCTCCTTATATTGCCTTCCTCCCCTACCTCACCAAAAATCCCCACCCTCTGCCAAGAACCGCCACCCCCTGCGACCTCCGCCTCCCCCTGCGACCACCGCCTCGCCCACCCCCTTGGCAACAACCACACCTCGTCCGACCACCCCCTCTCGCTTCCCCGCCCTCCTGTGAACAACCCCCCACCCCATTCAAACAACCCCCCACCCCCCCTACAAATGGCGTCTGCCCCTTTCTCCTCCCACTCCACGCCCTCTATCTCCTCTCTTCCACCACCTTCAGCCCCTCATATCACCCCAGAGAACAACCCCTCCCCCCCACCCCACTCCCCCGTGAACAACCCCTCCCCCACCCCACCCCCTGCAAATTAACTTCCCCCACTCCTGCGAATTCCGCCATTGTTGATGGGTTTTATATGGTGGTGATGAATTGATGACGGTTTATCACCCCCTGCGAACTGCCCCTTAATTTTTTTTTTTTTGGTTTTGAATTTGGTTGAGTTTTTAGTCAAAGTGAGGTTTTTAATTGAATGATTTAGACCTGAACATAGAGCACGCCATGTGAAGTTAACTGATCCAGTGCTTCAAGAATGCAATACGAGAGAGAAGCTTAATGAGAAGATGACTCAACTTTTCGATTATCCGTGCTTTTATCCGCCATTCAAGTGTTGTGATAAGTACTTCTACTCCATAACTCTGGCCTCCAACCACATAGCGTGGTCTATGTTTAGGTATGTTCTGCAATATTCCAATTTCTTTGGAGAATACGTTTGCTGTTAATTTAACTTGCATTGTAATTTGTTGTTTTTTCACGGTTTGATGATAGATTGTTTCTGCTGTTCTAAGCTTAGTTGTGTTTGTTTCGTATCGAAATCGGATTAGTAAATTTTGGTTATTCTCTCTGACATTGTAGTGCGGCTGTATAGTGGTGGTGTGGGGCGAAATTGGGGGTGGTTGGTAGTGGTGGTGGTGTTGTTGGTGGTGGTGGTTTTGGCAGTGGTGCGTTGGTGGTGGTGGTTTTGGCAGTGGTGTGTTGGTGGTGGTGGTTTTGGCAGTGGTGTGTTGGTAGTGTTTTTGGCAGTAGTGCGTAGGTGGTGATGTTGGTGATTATTTGTTTTAGTTAAGTTAATTAAATTTAAATTGACTTATTAAATTTGAGCGACTTAAAATAAGACACGTGTGCACTTAACCCATTCTAATGGTCATCAACCTGTTTCAACAGGTCATGGTTCAATAGAAGCGGATCTGGCTAAAAGGTTGGATTATTAAAAAATAATCAAATGTGGGATTAATTTGAGCGAACGGGCCAAATGTTGGATTATTAGAATCAATTTTTCCTTT
Source organism: Beta corolliflora (assembly GCA_947648045.1). Lineage (NCBI taxonomy): Eukaryota > Viridiplantae > Streptophyta > Magnoliopsida > Caryophyllales > Amaranthaceae > Beta > Beta corolliflora. The sequence continues at coordinate 1,756,895 of CANSZD010002999.1, forward strand.
ATATTTTGGAAAAAAAAAGTTCATTTCTTTCTCATCTGTCTCGTGTCTCCATGTGCAAATGACACAATTACGCTTTGTTATCAATTGTTCAAACTCCATAAAATGAGATTAAAAGCCAGTATTTTACCAAGAAAAACCTCAATTTCCTTCTCTTTTGTGCAACCCACGTCCATGACGAAGCTGTTTTCTTTCTCTTCGGTTGTGGGTCCTGCTACCCCATTTTCTCTCACCTTTCCTTCGCTTTTCTGGTGGCGCGGTCAGTGGCGGATTTACATTGTGTCATGGTGGGTCACGTGACCCATCATTATTTAAAAAAAATGAAAACTTTTTATAAAAAAAAAACAAAAAAGAAATAAAGACTCTATCTCAATCTCTCTCTTTCCAGTCTCTCTACTATCTTTTCAGTCTCTCTGACTTTCTTCTCTCTTTTCAATGTCTGTCTATGACTATCTTCTGTTTTCAGTCTCTCTCCTCTCTCTTTCTGTTTTCAGTCTCTCTCCTCTCTCTCTCTTTAATTTTCAGTCTCTTCTTTACAGATCGATGCCTCTATCGAGGCTTCTTTGATTTATCATTACTTCTAATTGCTTAATGTTTGATTTTCTTCATGCTCTTAATTACTATTTGAGTAGTTTGTCAAATTTAGATGATTATCTGCCGTATATTTAGAGATCCCTAAATCATTTTTGTAGGATCTATTCTATTAATTTGTGTGATTCTGAAGCAGAAACACGAGCTGGGTTTTTGGGTCTTTTCAGTAGAAATTTTTATTGGGTTCGATTATGCTTCTCTTTAAAAGAAAGAAAATTAAATTGAGGCGTAACGAACCATAAATACAAGTCTAAGAAGAGGAAATTAAGGGGATGTTGCTTGATGCATTTGGTGTATGCTTCTTCTAATCATGTTATTAAATTTAATTTCGTTTTTTGATTTTGTGTAGAATCCCACTGACTTTGTGCACGAGCTTTACTTAAGTGGCATGAGTAATTACTAAGTTATCTAACATTCTCTGATCATACTCTTCGCTACTTTGGATCTTCAGTAATTATTAATGACATTTAAAGTAATATTGTTAATGCTAAGAGAAGAATTAGTAAAATATTGGACGAAATGAAAGTAAATTTTCTAGGAAGGAAGGAAGAAGAAGAGAAGGAGAAGAGAGAGAAGAAGAAGAATTGAGTTGCATAAGTATAGGAGTGTAACTGTCTAACTGAGAGTGATCTTGAACTTCTTTTTTACTTTTATTTTTAATAGTGGAGTTTGGGATTGAGAAGAAGAGTTATGTGGGTTTGTGTTTGAGGAATTGTATAAATTTAATTTGTATTCTTCTTTGTCTATCTTGGATTCTTAGGTTTGATTTCACAATTGTTTTCTTTTTAGGTTTATGGAGTTGTGAATTGAAATTAGATGGGTTGAGTGTTAAGGGATCTCACCAATATTTTGTCTTGTCTTTGAAGTTCCATTCTTTTGCTTGGTCAATTCAAATGTATTCTCTTCTTCTTTCTGAAAATGATATACATTGATATTTGACTTAAATTTATTGACGCTTTTGAAGTATTTTTTAAAAATTTATGGATTGGTTATAATTTATAGAGTGATTGATAGTCGATAGTGACCCACCATCCATAAAATCCTAGATCCGCCACTGGGTGCGGTAATGCCGTTGTCAGTGCTCCTCCTCGCCACCAGTGCGGGTCTTTGGCGTTGTCGGCATTCAGGCGAAGTTGTTGCTTCCCTTCCCCTTGTCTTTTTTGCCCTCGTTTTCTCAATCCTCTCCTATGTATTCCGCCGCCGTTGTTCGGTCTTGCATTTTGGCCAGGTGGTCTTTGGTGGTTCTGCCACCGGCAGTGTTGTTGGGTGCTCGATATGATTGTGTTCTGTCCAAGTCAGTCGTTGTTCCTCCCTCAATCGCTATCATTGCTTCAATTTAGTGGGGTGAGATGTTGCTTTCTTCTTCTACTTCAGTATAATACAAAAATTGAGCCTTCTTTCTTTCTTGTTTTTAGGAATGGAATTTCAGTAACCATTATGAGAACTTTGGTTGAAGATTACTTTGTTAATCTAGTATCGTCGAAATGAATTCTCAGTTTATCATCTCCTTTTTAGTACAACTAATTTTATGATATAATTTAGATTTATTACTAATGATATTACAAGTGGGTAAATATCAATTAAGGGAGTTTTGCTTAGCTTGTTGTGTATGGTTTGCTATCTGTTGCTAGGATTGTTCATGGTATTGGTTTGAGGAAGGCTGATAATTATTGCTACTATTGAAGGAAATGGTAAACTTAGCTTATAAGGATTTGTCGTTAGTTCATGAAAAGAGTTTCAAAAGTATGAGCAAGTCAATTTCTTTTTCTGAATTGTAATAAGAATGAATATTAATTGTTATTATTGTTTTGAGGATGTTGTTGGAGTATGGTTATAGAGATAATTTATGGAGTTCAAGCTAGAGATTGATGATCAAGTTATGATGCTTGGAGGTTTCGTTTAATTGTTCTTGAGTTTGAGGTAACCTTTATGTTCAGCAAAATGTATTCAAATGCCCGTGTGTGTGTTATATTGTATTTTTGATATCATACATCGTTTATAGTCATGGCCATGGGTATAGATGCATAATTATGAGTTAGTTGTGAATTGTTATTGGATGATTATAAAAGAATACTCTTGTTCTGTTATTGGAATTGTTCGGAAATATTTATGTTTCTTGAAATATGATTTGTAAGAAATATGTTAAAGGGACTTCGTATTGTTTTGGTTGGCTTACCTCATGAACTGAGATGAAAAGCAAGGTACTAGGAAAATAATTCAGATATATGTTAAGATAAAAGTTAAGATCAGAGAAGGTCGAATATTCTGTTATGTTATGTTACGTTATGTTCTGTCAAAACCTGTACTTACAAGCGATTTGTGTTAAGTAATTGAGCTATACCAGCGATATATTTTAAAGGATGAATTTTTTTCCAAACAATTACCAAGTTTGTTTAATATATGAAAAAAAATTTGCGAACCAAAACCGTTTTGACGGGCTGAAGTAAAGTTACTGAGCTTTCCGCTCATTTTAGTTTTTGTTTATTTTGTATTTTCTCCTGTAATATGTCGGAGGCTCGGAGTGGATCAAAAGAGAGAGTTTAGTTATGAGATTGTAATTAGATTAGTCTTTCAGAGGTTGTATCTAGATATTCAAGTGCCTATTTGAGAATAAATATCTTATACTATTTGGGTTTGAGTAAGGTACTATGTAATCCGATATTTGGTTTTGAAGCTATTATGTTGTGGGCCCTGACCCAAAGGTTCAGGATCGTGTAAAAGGTTATGTTTCCGCTGCGAGTAAATATAATTCGAGGTTTATTTAGTGTTGATTGTGATTAGTGAATCTTAAGTGTGATTAGCTAGCAGCTCGAAAGTTGTGGTGGGTTAGGGTTAGAGTTAGGGTTTAGGGGTTAGGTTTAGGGGTTAATAATGACAAAATTGTAAATAACGCAAACGACAAGTTAACGTCCGTTAGAAAAAGGGTATTTGGTGAACGTTTTCGGAAACTCAGGGGTATATGATGAATATCTGAAACATTGAGGGTATATGGAGAATTTCGTGATTTGTCGAGGGTATTTGGTGAAAAAACCGATTTCTTTACCTTTACCTTCACCTGCATTCTGATTATCTTCATAAGCCGCAACATTAACCCTATTAGTACCCTTTTTTATATATTTAAACAGATATTTAATTGATATGGACTGGTTACTCCATTCAACATTGATATGTGATCGATATTTACGAAGCAATTGGGGATTATATGAAACAACATAACGATTATCAAGATGAACTCCACTCTTCTCAACTGTAGATCCAGTATCTCTTCGCCTGTACACATGATAGTCTTCATCATCCACTTTAGTTGCATTAACAAATCTCTTGGGAAAATGCTTATTGCATTTTTTGTCACTCATACCACTAGAGTAAAAAAAGGCTGGTCAAAAGTGGCATAAGGGGTACGTTTTTTTACCGCTGCCCTTGGCATAGCAGCCCTTAACAATTTTGAAGGGTTGCAGTTTTGGTCAAAACCACAGCCCTTGTGACCCAAAAAAATACTTTTTTTTCCCATTTTTTAGTCCTAAATGATCCCTAAATAGGTATTATTTTTCATTGCAAATTATGTTTTTTATATAAATATAGAGAAAGTTATAAATTATGAAACATTTTTCTTGTTGGGAAGAGCACCAGCAGCAGCTAGCTCGTTGTGTGCAGCAGCTAGCTAGCTGTGGGCACAAGTGGCAGCAACAGCTCGATGTGGGCGGCAGCACCAATTGCAGCTAGCCAAGGGATCGGAAGCAGCACTAGCAACAACTTCAACAGTTCATCGAAGAAATGTCCATTCATCAGTTCATTCATGTGAAGAAACATCAATTCATCCATTCATTGAACATCTTCAGATTTAGACAAGCAAATATACATAAATCTTCACATACGTTCAAATGAATCTAAAAAAACGGTTATATATATACATATTAAGTATGAATTTTCATTGCAATTTATGTTATCCATACAAATCTAAAGAAAATATTGGTTGAGTTACATATAATAAGAGATAGAGAATATAGATCTAAGAGCAATACATGACAACAAATTAAAATTTAAGTATCATATTAAACTAGTGATTCCCAAATGTCACAATTATATGCATAGCTTGTGTAATCCTTGACAACTTATTCATGTCAGATTACATATGCTAACACCCAATGAACATTAATAAATAAACATGTGTAGATAAATTATAATCTGAATTGAAGGGTAGAAGAGAGCAAAAGCGATCAAAGAACTTTGAAGGTATATATGAATTCAACAAGAAAGAAATTCAGCTCAACTCATTTCATCATATCGCTTCGCTCTAGTACTCATCAGATTCTAACTTCTATAACATAACAGAAATGGCTTTGCTTCGAAAATTAGCTCAATTTATGTCTTGTTACTCGGTATAGCATTCTTTATGAAAGGTAGAATCTGTCACCAGAAGAAAAATTCGACATTTGGAGAAATCTAAGTTCCATCAAAGCAAAGTAAAAGAAAGGTTTGCTTCATTTGGAATTGTAGTTAGTTAAGCTTTGTGCTATCTAAATTAGGCAAATGGATAGTACCTTGAAGATATTGTAAGAATCCCTCAAAATATATTGATCATCATGTATATATCAGCCCACTACTTTAATTTGGACACACGTCATTCTTCATAGGGATATAGGATGAACTTCAAGGAAAAGAAAGAAAATGAGTAGAAACAAAGATAATATTTAAATTATGTCAACAAAGTATCACAATTAAGCATCCTCAAAGAACAACCATAATTGTGCAAATAAAATGGGGTGTTTAGTGTTAAGTCGAGTGAATTAAGAGTATACTTCAAATTAAGCATCCTCAAAGAACAACCATAATTGTGGAAATAAAACGGGGTGTTAAAGTCAAGTGAATTAAGAGTATACTTGTGTGTTCTCAAGTAACTAGGAGCAACAAGCAGCTCTTACCTAAGATAATCGTTCATGAATTGCATACAAAAAGTCATCTACTTATATAAAAACATATGCACACAAAAATTATACGAGTATAATTGGAGGAACATTGTAACATTTTGAGTAATTGGTTTACATGACCCAAGCATGTGTGGAATATTAAGGGAATTAGGATATGGGCCAATAAATATCAATAACTAACTAAATTCACCAACTTTAAGCATGAAGCAAGTAATAACGGCCAAAAATAATTGAACAAAACCAGCAACATGATCCCAAAGGGGGTTACAATACCCATACTAATTCCTCGAACAATCATCTTCAGCTAAAAGGGGAAAGGGGGATAAATAAGGTTCAGCCTCGAACAATCAACTTCGGATAAAAGGGTTCTAATTTCTAAAACATAACTCGATAACAAGCAACAAAAAAAAGAGTGAGAATAAGACATACCTTATGCAATAATTCTCTACTCTTCTCTTCATATGCAGGGTCCCTCACTATCAATCTTCCAAAGATCGTCCTTTTTAAATTCTTCAAGGCAGTCCATATCTGAATCATTTTCCTCCACCCGTACCTTGCAATAATTTAACCAATATGTATTAACCTCAGCAACAAATTAACCAATAAATTCCTATTAGATTCCAAGATAAAGAACGGATCATAACTAATGATCCTTACTACATTTCCCTTTTTACTAATATAACTTTCTTCCATTAGAAAATAATCAACATCAACCTCATAAGCTATCTAATTAACCCCATTCCTCATAATAAGCTGATACAATTTGCAAGTTCAATTCTCCATTCCAAACTCTAGTTTGACATAAGGGTTTTCAAAAACGACGCAAATGGCTTTTTTTATATGTAAAAGGCCAAGCAAGCAAGCAACCAACACGATATCAAACCACCCTAGATGCCTAAGTTAGAGTGCAAAACTAGTCAGCTAGGTGCAATCAATTATACAACAGTTAGGGATATTGTCCATGGCTAACACCAAGCAAGAAATGAAAAAAAAAATATATTTTATATCTGAATAATTATGCAAAATATTTATGAAAAAATACAGAAATATAGTAGTGGGCAATATCAAATAATTAAATCAAATTACCAAGTGAGCATACAATTTCTTTTGCCAAACTTGAAAAGTTTTGTTGTATGTTAGTCTGAAACTGCATCTTTGCGGAAATCAAACTCCACTGTGTATCATAGTGGTTAAATTATAAATGAAAAACCAATTACAAAACACCCAATTAAAAATAACCCCTCTGACATATTACGACCTTCAAATTCAAACTCTGCATTTCTACTATAACAAATTATGAAAATAGTAAGGGTTTTTAGGCACAAATTCCGCTGGATTGAATTAATAATTCAGACTTCATCCAACAAAAAGAGGGAAATAATAACAATACAGAGCAATTAAAAGTTTAACACTAACCTTGTACAAAAATCCCAATATGAAAACCAAAAAACGTAAACGTAATTACAGGTAAAAGATTGGACAAAAAATGGTAACTGGCCTTTGAAAATCGCCTAAAATGCAACCCTATATATCGGAATTCGCTCAATGTCTCCAAGTAATTGCATGTTTTAATAATTCCCAAATAATTTCTACAGCCTTTTAGTTGAGAATCAGATAAGGAGATGAAAAAATCCCTATCTACATCTCTCGAGAGCCGCCATTCAACGCATCTTTAAGATCTGGAAGTATGGAGAACAGATGAAAAGGAAAAGAGAAATTTGGGACTATGGACTGAAGGAAGCAAAATAAAGAGGGATAAGGAGGTTTTTACTTACAGGAAATCTCATAAATGACAAATCCAAATAAATGAAACCTTATCCCGCCGGAAATTTCGCAAGCGTCGCTGGAAGTTGAGGAGTTCGCAGGCTCGCAGGAGGTTGAGGAGTTTGTGGGTGTCGCAGGGGGTTTAGGAGTTCGTAGGCGTCGCCAGAGTTTGAGGTGAGAGTGAGCGTCGACGAGCGAGAAGTTAGAGAGAGAGAGAGAAGTGAGACTGTGAGAGACGCTTGAAAAATGTATATTAGTGGCTTAGGTTATGTTTAGTTCACCTGAAATTTTCTGATCTGAACTTATCTGATCTGATCTGATCTGAATTTATTTTTTCGATTCGATCGACTCGATCGAATCCGATCTCGATCCGATTCGAATCAACTGATCTGATCTGATCTGATCTGATATGATCTGAACTTATCTTTTAAAAAACATATTATTACTAATATTATTATTACTTTGTATTTCATTACTAGTATTACTATTACTATCATTTTATTACTATGTACAACTTTCAATAATAATAATAATAATAATAATAATAATAATAAATAATAATAATAATAATAATAATAATAATTTTATAATAATAATAATATAAATAATATTATAATAATAATAATAACAATAATAACAACAACAACAACAATAATAATAATAATAATAATAATAATAATAATAATAATAATAATAATATTATTATTATTATTATTATTATTATTATTATTATAATAGCATAATTAGTTTTTTTTTTTTTTTTTGAAAAAGAGCACATTAGTATATGAACATACAATAAAAGAGCCAAGGACTTCTTGGGCCCAATGGTATGCTTCTTACCTCCCACATGGGAGACCAAGGTTCAAATCTTGGTGGAAGCATATATTTCAATATTGTTGTGGGTGGGGGAGGGGGTTGGGGCTTGTTGGGTCTTTAGGTGAGTGACCTTGTGCGAGGACCTGCAGGAAAATTCATCTTACCACGGGATTCCGAAAGGGGCCCAAAAAAAAAATAAAAATAAAAGAACACTCATGTTCAAGGTCCGTTAATAATAAGAATTTGGGTAGTAATGAAAAGAACATATAATGATATTAAAAAAAAACATATACTGAAAGAGCATACAAGATCTATTTAAAGAGCACATTTTAAAAATAAAAGATAGATGTTATTTTTATATTGATGACATATTTGGATTTAACTAACAACATGTTCTTTGTTATATCAATAAATTGTTCTTTTTTATTATAAATAAACCTATAAATATATATAATCATATGATCTTGAACAAAATGGTTAAATATTCTTCTTATATCGTTGTCTTGTTCTATTATAAACTTTGTTTTTAAAGATAAGTTGAAATCCTTTGTAGGAAAATTTTTGAACGTGATGACAACACCATTAGGTTATCCCATGCTACTCATGTTTTATATAAACTAGTAATATATAATTTATATTATTCTACCAAAATTATTTTAAAAAATAAACATCATATACTATTGTCATGTTCGTTACATGTACAACATCAAAATGAACATCACATATCAAAATTATTAATTAGAATAAATATAAAAAAGAACACTTAAAAATGCCAAAAGAACATTCTTTTTCTTGAACACAAATAGCTTCAAATAGTGATATCAATGACATTTATAATAATAGCTACGACATTAATAATAATTACCAATATTAATAATTAATAAGTACAACAACGACAATAATAATAATCTTTTTGAACAAATGTACTAGTAAATAGTAATATTAATAGTAATAGTAATTGTATAAAGTAATAATAATAATAATAATAATAATAATAATAATAATAATAATAATAATAATAATAATAATAATAACAACAACAACAACAATAATAATTATTACAATAACAATAATAGCATTAGTAATACTAATAATCATAATAATCATGATGATAATAATAATAATAATAATAAGTTTTTAAATATAAGCATAATCCGGCTTATCTCGATCCAACTTATCCGATCGATCTCGATCTCGAACTTATCTCGATCTCGATTCGATTCGAACTTATTTTTTCTGATCTGATCTGATCTGATCTGAAATAAGCAAAAATAAGGTGAACTGAACATAGCCTTAGTGCGTGTGGATAGATTGAAGGTAGAGTGTTTATTTCATATTTAGGCTGCTCAAGGGCTGCGGTTAGCCCAAAAACAACAGCTTTTTATCCTAAAAGGCTGCGGTTTTTGGCTAACCTCAACCCTTAATTTAAGGCCTGCAGTTTTTGCATTAATTGCAGCCCTTTTTAAGCAGCACTTGAGTTTTTTTCCTCTAGTGTACACGGTGCTTCCGTGTTTGCACCACGTGGACCGTGCATCATGAGCTCAGTGACGGCTTGACATAGTTTTGGATCTTCACATTGATCAGGCAACTCAGTACAAATAATTTTATATCTGAAGCTACGGGATATTTGTCTTCTTGATGTAGGAACAACAGTACATGAGCATGCGACAGACCACTCTTTTGGAATTCTACTGTATATACCACTGAAAATGTAAATACCAACAAAATAGGTTTGATAATCAAATTATAGATAATAAATACGATTTTTTCACCAGGTACCCCCTGAGGTTTCACAATATTCACCTGATACCCTCGCGTTTTCAACAATTCACCTGGTGCCCCTGAGGTTTTGAAAAATACATGGCTTGCCTCTGCCGTTAAGTTTCCGTTACAAACTTTATTCACCATTTACCCCTCTGGTTTTTGGGAATTTAGGATTCGACGATTGCCAACATTTCCACTCGAATTTCATTTCTATCTCCACCACAACAGCACGAACACCACCACCCCTACCTCCCACTGCTGCATCACCACTAAAACTACCACCCTCCACTCTTTGCTTCGCCGGCGCCTACGCCTCCAACTGGATTTCCTTCTCTCACTTTGCCTTGATTTCTCTCTCTTTAATTTTTTCGCTGTTGATCCCAACCCCATTGAAGTGTTTGAATCCTAACCTACCCCTCCCCTTCCACTCCACCGACCCCCCCCCCCCCTCCCCCTCCCTCTCCCCCTCCACCGCCGTAGCCCCCTCCCCCCCTCCCCACCGCCACCCCAACCCCCCTCCCCCTCCCTCTCCCCGCCGCCAGCCCAGCCCCCTACCCCTCCCCTCCCGTCCTGCCCCAGCCCCCCCACCCCCACCCCCACCCCCTCCCCTTCGATTTCTCTCCCCGACGCACTCACACTCTGTGCACCACCAAAACGCCTGCCCAGCCTTGACCTCTCCCCTTCGATTTCTCTCCCCGACGCACCACCAAAACAAAACAACAACATCAACAACACCAAAACAACAACAACAGCAATGACGGGAGAGAGAGAGAAACGCCGGTGTGAGAGAAAGAAACGTCGGTGTGAGCTCTCTCAAATGCACCGGTGCTGGGTTGACGGTGAGGTGGGGTCGGGGCTGGATGGCGGTCCTGGGTGGCCGACGGCCGCGGGGCCTGGGCCGGGTCGGGTTAGCGTTAGCGTGTCGCCGCTCTTGGGTGGGGGGCAGGGGGGGTGGGGTGAGGGGAGGTGGTGGGGTTTGGATGGTTAGGACATTAGGGTGGGGTGGGGTCAGGTGGTGGGGTTAGGGGTTAGGGAGAGAGATAGGTTAATTAGGGTTTAAAGTTATTAATTAGGTTTAATTAGAGTTAATTAGGATTAATTTGTATTAGTTAGGTTAGTTAGGGGTTAATTTGGCCTTAATGACTAACGGATTTGACGGCTGATGGGTTTTAAAATAGTACCGCAAGTGCACGGTATCTGTTGTTAGCAGATACTTTGCAAATACGGGTCGATCCACAGGGAGAAGAATTCTACAGATTAATGTTCAATTACTTAACTATTCAGACAGAAAAGTTGTTGATTGACTAATAACTAAGGTGAAATAAACTAAATCACAAGAGAAGGAAATCTATCAAATAATTAAAAATCTAGGGCATTCGATCGGTCCACCATGCTTATACCAATCAGGAAGGTTCAGAAAACTAAAAATACTTAGGTATAGGGTCGATCAATTAGAGTAGGCGTTAATCCAATGGTCGGGTCTTAACACTCTCAAGGCAACATATGCAATACGGTCACATCACATAATCAGACTCACTAGTGTGTTCTAGGCCTCTAAAAGTAGGATCTTGATCAATACAAACAATTATTAGCCAGAAACGATTCAAGAAATTGTACACTAACATAAATCGCAGATAAAAAAATGAATTACACTAGAATTGCTCTAACCACAACCTAATTATCAAAGAAATCAAGAACAATAAATCATGGTATAAACGTGGCTTCCCTCACTAAGCCCTAGAGATGAATCTACTCACTTATGGCAAAGAAAACACAAACAATAACCATTGAAATACTCATACTTGAAGCAATTAAAAATAATAAGAGACAAATACTTGAAAGTAAATAAAAACTATGAAAGAGACAAATACCAATTGAAAGGAAAATTGATGAACTTGAATTGAACTTGAATAAATCTCCAATGTGCAATATTAGGGCTAGAGAGAAACTAGAGTTTTAGAGTACTAAGGAACATAAAATCAAAATCAGAAAAAAGGTGCTTCTAAAATCTTTTACAAAGCTATTTATACTAACTCCTAAAATAGGAAATAAAAAAAGTCCGGATTTTCGGTTTAGGGTCGCGCCCGTCGGGCGGCCTTCCAGCGTGTGGTTCTTCAGTAGGCGTGGGCGAGCAGGGCGCCCGATCAGACCGGGCGGATACGCCCGATCGGGCGCTAACAGCGAATTACGAGCGGGCAACATACGCCCGATCGTGCCCGAGAGAAATGAAATTTGGGGAAAAGTTACCGCCCGACCGGGCGGTAGTCGCCCGACCGGGCGGTAGTCGCCCGACCAGATCGGGCGGCCCTTCAAAAGGAGCTTTCTTGGCCTTTGACGCCAAGTCTTCAGATCTCTTCACACCCGAAGGCTCTGGGAAGCAGCTTCAGGCCTCGGGAACTCATACACGTGCCTCCTAACTCTCTCCAATCCATTGTGGCATCAAGAATAGCAGAAAATAGGGAAGTAATTCCGTAAAACCTGAAAACTATCATGAAACACAAAACCACAACTAGATGGAAGATGTTAGTATAAAATAGCTCCTAAGAGCACTATTTGCACGTATTTCAACAAAGAAGCGGGGAGAAAAGAAGATATAAAACTATAACATCAAATTCCCCCAAGCTAAACTTTTGCTTGTCTTCAAGCAAAACTACACAAATGAGTTACAAGGTATAATTGTTTCACCCCATAGAAAATGCAGTTCGAAAGTATTAGTAGACTCAAAATCAATCAAGAAGGCATGCATCATCGTCAATTCAATTATATCAAGTCAACGACCAATCATCGAGAAAGACAATCAAGCAAGGTCACTGTGCATATCATGCAGATGCTAAGATCGTTCTTTCAAGGAAGGGACACTCTTCTCTCATTTTTGTGGCAGGCAAAAGATGTACCCGATCACTCTCCATTCCCACCATATATCCCTTCCCAACTCACTACTCTCGTGTGTTTAGAAGGTAACATAATGACACTCAACCTAGTTCAGTCGACTCAGAAATGACACTTACTCTTTAACTTTGATCCATTGACTCACTTTCGATTCAAAAATGCAACACATAAAGATCAAGAGGACTTTTAAAGTTTGTAATGGGGCTGAGGTTAAGGGTATGGAAAGATTTGGGAATGTGGTGGACAGACCAAGCATGGAGGAGCATAGACTAGTAAAACTAGGTCAATGAGACCTTCATGACTTCAACTACTAACATCTCCAAAAATAGCACTCACATTCACTTTCTCAACTCAATCACCATTTTCACTTTCCTTGAACTTGTTTTGCTTTTCAAACAACAGTTTATTCAATAATTCAACCTTTTTGTTCTTTTACTTCCATTTGTTTTTTTTTATATTTGTTGTTGAACTTCTTTTCTTTCTTTTTCACACATGAAGTAATAAGTCGATCATACATCCATAATGAACTAACTCCGACTAGCACATATCACAACATACATAACTATCAAGACAACCCAATCACTCAACTAATGCTCCCCCAAGCTAGGCTTGGGACAAGAATGAAATAAGGCTGAGGGGCTTGTAATGACGATTAGTAATCAAAACAGTCAGAAAGGCTTCAGCAGGGCTAGAGATGGAATAATGTAATCAATTACAACTCTGGAGCTAGAAATTATGAAAAGAACGCTTCAATCATGTCAATCATGTATGCACATTAAATTTTCAAAGAGTACAGGATCAAAATCAAGATCAATGTCATAACCGAGGAACTAATCACACAACAAAGAGGAAGAATGGATGAAAGGTAGGCATCCATGGCTCAAGGAAACTCACAGTCTAACCAACTTAGCTCCACAATCAATGCAAGTGCCATAAGTATCATGCAATCAAGGGTCATGGAAGATTGAAAATCAACTCAAGACTAATAAATACTCATGCCAACTATCATAGATTAAGAGTCCAAAAAGTCATTCAAAAATTTTGGGGTACAGGGAAACAATCATGCAACTCATAACTCATGTCAAGCTCGTATTTTTGGTATTTTTTTTTCAGCAATATTTGATTTTTTTTTTTTTTTGAAACCAATGAAACTAAACTAAGGAAAGCAATGAAACTAAACTAACTACACTACAAAGCAGTAAAACGAGAGGAGAGTACCTACAAAGATCCTCCCCCAAGCTGAACTTGGCAATGGCCTCATTGCAGCAAGGGAAAGGAGAAAGAACAGGGTCGTCAACCGTCCAAGGAAGCATCAGGATCATGATCCTCCATGTCCTGGGCACCACTGGGTCCTGGAACGCTATAGCTGGGGTTCCGTGTATACCATGAGGGATGGGGGCCTTCCTCAGAAATCCGATGAGTTCTACAATACTCATCGTACAAGGGGTACAGGGCCAAGTGCTGGTCAGTCTGTAAGGTAGTAACCTGCTGGCTAAGTGCAGTCATGCCAAGTTCCAACCTCTGTAGGGTGCTCGTCATCCCCTGAAAATTAAAATCACCAGCATATGGGGGAGGGAGAGCAGAAGAGGAAGGACCAGCGTCATCATCAGTGTGCAGGCGCCTACTGTATGTGCGCTGGGGTAACTCAGGAGTAGGGGTGTAGGAAATCCTGGCCCTGGATGGGGAGATGGTAATGCGCCTGTCCAGGCCGCAGGCGAGCCAGGGGATCACGAAGAATGATGGAACGCTGGCTACCTATAAACCACTGATAACGACCCGGTCCAGCTCGCTCTATCCAATGAAGAGAGTCAAGATAAGTAGCATCTATAAGGGTGGGGCCGGGGACTGGGGCGTAACGGGATTCGTCAAACCCCGCTATCTGTCGTGCAAAAAGGGTAATAAGCCCACCATTGACTATGAGACGGGAAGAGAAAGTGCCATCAGCGCGGCGCTTGGGGAAGGTGGTGGGAATCCGCTCAAACTGTAGAGCAACCTGATGGGGGATATTATATTGAAATACTTTTTTTTGTCCCCTAGACAAGTAGCTACCTATTAGATAAAGCTCGTCCCCCCGCAAGTTGTTTCCCTCAACCCGCCCAAACAAAGTCCTGGACATAAATCGTTGCCAAATTTTGAAGATAGGGTGGTGAATGTCAGTGGCCTTACAATGTTGCAGGTTGACTGGGACCTCACTACCTGTAATGCTAAAATAACATGAACCATGATTATACCCGTCAGGATGACCAATGTCCCCCCTATTTGCGATTCTTAAAATGTTAGCAAATTGGGGTAGGGAAAGACAAAAGTCCTAGTTGAGCAATCGGTAAGAAACATAAGAAATAGGACCAGACCTAGGCTTAGTAACTTCAAAGCTACTATAGAATTCAAGCACTAGACTCCTATAGGTATTCACATGAACATTATAGAGGGCTTCCATGCCAATTATCTTCATAAAACTTTTAAAATCATTGGCAATTCCCAAACTATTCAAAAATTCAATATCTAAAAAGCGGGTAAGAAGTACCTCACGACCTTTCAGTCGTTGAAAATTTTCCTTATACTGTTCAGACTTGAAAACCACCTCAGGAAAATCTTCATCAGGTGTAATTGGTGGGGGTGGTGGTGGTGGTGCCCTAGCCCTTTAAGATGGTCCACGTGATCTTCTTGCTTCTGCCATGGATGCCTTTTGAAACTGTTGGTAAAACTCACAAAAGAAGGGAAGTGGAGAGATGAAGGTGGAGATGGGTAGAGAAGAAAAGTGGGGAAAGTAGTGAGAGAAAAAGTAAAGGGTGAAGAAAGGTGGTGATTTCTTGAAGGTGGGAGGTATTTTAATGGAGGTAAAAGGTGAAGGATGGGAGGATGGGGAAATTGAAAGATGAAATGAGGGAGAAAAAGAAAGGGGCCCGATTTAATCCCGCAAAAATCGCCCAGGCGCCCGATAGGCCGGGGTCGCCGGGTCATATTGGGCGAATAAAAACCTTGTTTGCTTTTCTGAAAAAGTTTCGGGCCCGATCGGGCGGCATACGCCCGACCTGATCGGGCGGCATACGCCCGACCTGATCGGGCGAAGGCACTTTCTTTGCTTTTTCTCGGAAAAATTTGACGGACAAACGCCCGATCTGATCGGGCGAAGGCCTTTTTCAGCTTTTTCTAGAATTTGTCACGGGCCCGACCGGGCGGCGGTATGCGAAAGTGCGTTACAACGCTTGCTTTGGTCTCATTTTCGCTCGGGCAACTCATGGCTCACAGAAACTAACCATCCTGCACTAAATAAGCTTCAAATGAAAGTTAGTACCCTCTCACTCCTGCACTAAAAAGAGCAAAACTAAGAAGAAAAGAAAGAAAAAAAATAAAAGAAAGAAAACTAAGTAAAAAGAAGAAAAGATACGGGTTGCCTCCCGCAAAGCGATGGTTTATGAAGGTCCCGCACGACCATGTTACTTCATCACTTATGTCTCAGAAAGAGTAGATTCAAAGCGAATCTCCTCTACAAGGCCTATAAAAGCACCCTCATGGTACAACTTCAAGCGTTGTCCATTCACCTTGAATTTCTCACCTCCATTCTTAGAAATTTCAACTGCTCCATGTGGCTTAACATCAGTCACCACGAATGGTCCCGACCATCGAGACTTGAGTTTTCCAGGAAAAAGTCTCAACCTCGAATTGAATAGTAATACCTTGTCACCCACATGAAATTCCCTCTTTTCTATCATCTTGTCATGAAACTTCTTCGTTTGCTCCTTATAAAGCTTGTGATTCTCATAAGCTTCCAATCTAAGCTCATCCAATTCATTCAATTGAAGAAGTCGTGCCTCACCCGCAGCTTGGAGGTCCAAGTTAATTTCTTTAGTAGCCCATGCAGATAGATACTTCATTTCAACTGGTAGATGACAAGCTCTGCCGTACACCATACGATATGAAGTTGTTCCCAAAGGAGTTTTAAATGCAGTACGCAGAGCCCAAAGAGTATCATCAAGCTTCAAGGACCAATCTTTCCTTGCTTTAGTGACTACTTTCTCCAGAATCCTCTTAATCTGTCTGTTGGACACCTCTACTTGGCCACTGGTCTGTGGGTGGTAAGCCAAGCCAACCTTGTGAGTGACCCCATGTTTTTTCAACAAAGCCTTAAAAGTGCTCTTATGGAAGTGGGAACCTCCATCACTGATGACAACTCTAGGCACACCAAAACGGGGGAAAATTATTTTCTTGAACATTTTCATCACCACTTGAGAGTCATTGGTTGGTGATGCTATAACTTCAACCCATTTTGTCACATAATCAACACCTACCAAAATGTACCTGTTTCCACAAGAAGTAGGAAATGGTCCCATGAAATCGATTCCCCATACATCAAAAGGTTCAACCTCCAAAATACCTGTCTGTGGCATTTCCTGCCTCTTGGAAATTTTAACGGTCCTTTGGCAAGCATCACAAGACACACAAAAGGCATCGAGCATCCTTGAAAATTGTAGGCCAGTAAAATCCACTCTGAATGACTCTATAGGCTGTGGCTTGGGAGCCTAGATGACCACTAGAGGGCATGCTATGACAATGTTGTAGCACTCCCTCAATCTCCCAATCTGCAACACATCTACGAAACATCCCATCAGCTCATTTTTTATATAAAAAAGGATCCTCCCAGAAATACCTTTTAGCATCATGATAGAACTTTTTGCGCTGCTGATAAGTAAGATCAGGGGGATGAGATCCGCCAACACAGTAATTAGCAAAATCAGCATACCAAGGGGATTGGGTAGATACAGCAAGGAGATGATCATCAGGAAAAGAATCATCGATAGGGCCATCTGAGCTCGACTCAAACCTCAAACGAGAGAGATGATCTGCAACAATGTTCTCAGCACCCTTCTTATCCCGTATCTCCAGATCAAACTCTTGAAGAAGAAGAATCCATCGAATGAGCCTCGGCTTTGCCTCCTTCTTGGCCAACAAATACTTGAGGGCGGCATGATCATTGTGAATAATGACTTTCGAACCAATGAGATAGGTTCGAAACTTATCAAGGGCATAAACAATTGCAAGGAGCTCATTCTCAGTAGTAGCATAATTCATTTGAGCTCCATCCAAGGTTTTACTTGAATAGTAGATGGCATGCAACACCTTATTCTTCCTTTGACCAAGCACTGCTCCCACAGCATAGTCACTAGCATCACACATAATCTCGAACGGTAAATCCCAGTCCGGAGGTTGTATGATTGGAGCAGTTATCAATGCTTTCTTAATCCTGTCAAAGGACTCTAAACAAGCATCAGTGAAATTAAAAGTGGCATCCTTAAGCAATAATTGAGTTAGGGGTTTCGCGACTTTAGAAAAATCTTTTATAAAACGACGATATAAACCTGCATGACCAAGAAAACTCCTCACTCCCTTGACATTCACGGGAGGAGGAAGTTTCTCAATCACCTCAATTTTTGCTCGGTCAACTTGGATGCCACGTTCAGAAACAAGATGACCAAGTACCACTCCTTCATTGACCATGAAGTGGCACTTTTCCCAATTCAAGACCAGATTAACATCACAACAACGCTTAAGGACCTTAGAAAGATTATGCAAACACATGTCAAAATCAGAACCATAAACACTGAAATCATCCATGAATACCTCCATGATATTCTCAATGAAATCTGAAAATATGGCCATCATACATCTTTGAAATGTGACAGGGGCATTACACAAACCAAAAGGCATTCGGCGATAAGCAAAAGTGCCATAAGGACATGTGAACGTCGTCTTCTCCTGGTCTTCGGGGTGAATAGGAATCTGAAAGAAACCAGAATATCCATCCAAATAACAGAAAAAGTTATGATTTGCTAATCTCTCAAGCATCTGATCAATAAAAGGGAGGGGGAAGTGATCCTTCAGGGTTGCCGTATTCAACCTGCGATAATCAATACACATACGCCACCCCGTGACAACACGAGTAGGAATAAGCTCATCCTTATCGTTCTTAACAATTGTTGTCCCCCCTTTCTTAGGAACGACTTGTACCGGGCTCACCCACTTAGAATCAGGAATGGGGTAGATGATGCCCGCGTCAAGTAGTTTCATTACCTCTTTTTTCACCACCTCCTGCATATTAGGATTCAAACGACGTTGTGGTTGTATACAAGGACGGTGGTTCTCTTCCAGATTTATTCTATGCATACAAAAGTCAGGGCTAATGCCCTTGAGATCGTCAATGTTATACCCAATAGCTTTCTTATGCATGCGAAGCACAGTGAGAAGCTTTAAAAACTGGCTATCATCGAGTTTAACACTCACGATCACAGGACAATTCTCTTTATCATCAAGAAATGCATATCTAAGGTGAGAGGGTAATGGTTTTAATTCTACCTTCTTTACCTGTGGCTCAGAAGTGGAACAAATGGTTTGCATTACCTCAAAACCTTCGGCCTCATCAGTGTCAAAGCCATCCAAAGTAGTTACCTCATCATCGCCTTCACCTTTTGAGGCTCCAAAAGTAAGAATAGCCTCCAACGGATCATCTAACAAGGCGCGAGGAGCATCATATCCAGAACCTCCTCTATAACATCAATCCTGCAACAAGTGTTCTCAAGCATAGGAGACTTTAGAGCATTAGAAAGCTTAAAAGCCACAGTATCATCACCAACATTCAAAGTAAGAGAACCAAATTTGACATCAATAACAGCACCAGCAGTACATAAGAAAGGTCTACCCAAGATGATGGGGATTTGACTATCCTCTTCCATATCTAGTACTACAAAATCAACAGGTATATAGAATTTTCCAACCCGAACAGGAACATCCTCTAAAATACCCAAAGGATATTTCACAGAACGATCTGTCATCTGCAAAGTAATCTGCGTGCACTTTAAGACTCCCATGTTCAGTTTATTACAGATAGATAAAGGCATAACAGATACACTAGCTCTTAGATCACATAAAGCCTTATCAATGAATAAAGCACCTACATGACAAGGGATGGAAAAACTACCAGGATCCTTGAGTTCTGGTGGGATTTTATTCTGCAATACAACACTACACTCTTCAGTTATAGCAACTCTATCTAGACCACCAAAATCCTTCTTCTTAGTGATCATATCTTTCAAAAACTTAGCATACACAAGTACTTGAGAAATTAAATCAGTAAAAGGAACTGTTACCTCAAGGTTCTTGACTATGGCCAAGAACTTACCAAGTTGTTGATCGACCTTTGATTTTTGCATCTTGTGGGGAAAAGGTAGTGGTGGTGCAGGAGAATCAGTAACCTTCTCCTTTTGCTTCCTTGCTTCATCTACCTTCCCTTGCTTAATGTCAGTTTTTGAGCTATCCTCACTTTCATTTTCATCCACTACATCATTCTGAACTAGAGGTGGTGAATTATCAGTAGGCATAAGTGGGGCATCGTACTGTGTACCGCTTCGAAGAGTGACATCATTAGCAGTTTCTTTGGGAATTGCTTGTCCCGGTAGATGATCTGGTTGCCTCTGCACATTGTTTCCGGCCACCTGAGCAAGTTGAGTCTCTAAATGTTTTGTAGTGTTTTTCAACTTTTTGATGCTCTCTTCATGACTCTTCTGCAAAGAAACCATCATCTTCATCAGATCAGACATAGTAGACTCTTGAGAACCGGCATTATGAGAAGCTTGCTGCTGATAGCCTTGGTGTGAAGGCCTATTGAAACCAGGAGGGGGATTATGAGGAGCCCCTTGGTAATATTGTTGTCTAGCAGCATGTTGTGGTGGGTTTTGATGAGGTGGTTGGTAGGATGTTTGTGGCATAGGTTGAGGGTTCTGAACATTATTGTTTTTCTAGGAAAAGTTAGGATGATCCCTCCAACCTGGGTTGAATGTGTTGGAGTATGGGTTGTGTGGAGGTCTCTGCTGAAAAGTATTTGCATGCTCCATCTGATTCGGGTCGGGTTGATTGTAGGAACAATCATAACCAAAGTGGCCTTGAACACCACACACCTCACAGTAAGAAGAGGTAATAGGAGCCATGGAAAACATCGCATTAATACTCATAGGAGGAGTATTAGATTGTGAAGGTTAAGTGAATCCATCTTCATGCTCAACTGGGCAACTTGTGCAGACAACAGGGCATATGCATCAGCATCCAACTTTTTCTTTGTAATAGTCCTGGAAGAACTATGATCATTTACTCCTAAGTTGGCGAGAAAACTGTACCCTTCATCCACCTCCTTGTCTAGGAAAACACCCCCTGCAGATGAATCTATTGTACTCTTGATTTGGGGTTGTAGACCATTGTAGAATGCTTGGGTGATGAACCACTTGTCAAGATTGTGGTGTGGGCATTCTCTCTGCAGGTCCTTGAACCTATTCCATGCTTCCTTCAATGTCTCATCAGGTTATTGTTGGAAGGTAGCAAGCTTGTGTCGGATTTCTGCAGTCTTAGTAGGAGGGTAGTATTCTTTCAGAAATGCTTCAGAAATAACACTCCATTCAGTTGCTGTGACATCATTGAGCCATTTTTGAGCTTTGTCTTTCAACGAGAACTCAAATACCATGACCTTCAATTGATCAGGAGTAACCCCTTGATGCTTAACGGTACGACAGAGTTGTTGAAACCATTGTAAATGATTTGCAGGGTCTTCAGATGGATGCCC
This sequence comes from Beta corolliflora, assembly GCA_947648045.1. Taxonomy (NCBI): domain Eukaryota; kingdom Viridiplantae; phylum Streptophyta; class Magnoliopsida; order Caryophyllales; family Amaranthaceae; genus Beta; species Beta corolliflora. The sequence goes on from CANSZD010002999.1 coordinate 1,778,249, forward strand.
TCCAAACTGGTTCTGTTGGATCATATGAATGAGGGCAGGCTTGATTTCAAAGTTGGCCGCTTGTATGTCAGGCATAGTAGGGCCTGTAAGAACATTGCCAGGGGAAGGTACCCCATAAGACTTTAATGACTTAGGAGGCATGATTGATTCTGTTGGTTCTTCCGTGGATTTTCCCTGATTAGCAGACTGCTTCTTCTTCTTTTGTTGCTTTTTGAGTTGCCTGATGGTTCTCTCAAGATCAGGGTCAGTTGGAACTGGAGTACCTGTTCTTTTAGACCTGGGCATAAAAGAAACAAAGAAAAAATATGCAGTGAGATTGCCTCAATTGGAACTTGAAGTTCCAATGAGACAGTAGGAATAGTTTAAATAATTAATCAAAAAGCTATAGAACTAGTCGTCTCCCCGGCAACGGCGCCAAAAACTTGATGGGTTTTAAAATAGTACCGCAAGTGCACGGTGTCTGTTGTTAGCAGATACTTAGCAAATACGGGTCGATCCACAGGGAGAGGAATTCTACAAATTAATGTTCAATTACTTAACTATTCAGACAGAAAAGTTGATTGACTAATAACTAAGGTGAAATAAACTAAATCACAAGAGAAGGAAATTTATCAAATAATTAAAAATCTAGGGCATTCGATCAGTCCACCATGCTTATACCAATCAGGAGGGTTCAGAAAACTAAAAATACTTAGGTATAGGGTCGAGCAATTAGAGTAGGCGTTAATCCTATGGTCGGGTCTTAACACTCTCAAGGCAACATATGCAGTACGGTCACATCACATAATCATACTCACTAGTGTGTTCTAGGCCTCTAAAAGTAGGATCTTGATCAATACATGTAACAGCCCGCACTTGCGAGCTGCTAGCTAATCACACTTATTATACACAAATCTCAATTAACACTTAATAAACCTCGAATTATATTAACTTGCAACGGAAACATAATCAAGAAATCGATCTTAGGACCTGTGGGTTATGGGCCCACAATACAACAACCCATAATGTATATACAAAGAATTGATCTAAAAGAAGTCTCCAAGACTATGTAATAATATACCATAAAAATTCTCTCAGCTAAACTATATAATCTCCACCATTGCTCATCCGAAAGTCAATTTATATAACACTTATGTCCATGTCCATTGTCCATTCCGTAGTTCTTATAATACCTGCAAAATTACTAGCAATGAACACTGCCCCCACCAGGACAGGTTCCATGAACAAAATCAGCGAAACTGAGTACACACTGTCAAACCATAAAATCTTTTTGGTGGCTTAAAACATATTTACAGAATTAAGTTTATCTTACGAAATGTTTGAAATCAAGAAATAGAGAAATCATAATGAAAGAACAATATATCAAATACTTATAGACAATTTTCAATGTCACTCATTTTGAATAATAATAAAGAGTATCTCACAAAATGAATAATATACACTTTCAATTAGAAAGACCTCACAAAGTTAAGAAACTCTAGTGAGAGAAAATGCTCCAAAAGATGCTAAAGAATTCTAGAGAGAGAAAACGAAAAAAGAAAAAGAAAAAACACAAGAAACCTCCCATGAAACTAAACCCTAACCCTAAGACCTCCTACTCGGTTCTTGAACCACACACCACCACCGCATCGACAATCATCTTGCACCATCGCCCCTCGTTTCGATATTTTCACGACACGCATCAAAGGAGTCTAAGCTCTGTCCTTGCTCCGGCGAACCAGAAGGATCAACATCTGACAGTTAATGGGGGACCTCTCAAGCACCATCGCGGCCGCCGACAGACTCAGCTTCTTTGTTTGTCAGAGTGGCGGATGTAACGGCACCTCTACAGCGCACTGTAGCTGCGTCTTTGTTTTGGCGATGGAACCCGATCTCACGTTTCGTGGAGTTGTCCCAAACACCTCCATCGCACCTTCCACCTTCAGTCTCGAAAATGGAGATTATCGCCAACGTCTTGCGCGTGCGTTCATCTTCAACAGCTTCGTTCAGGTAAGTCTTCTCTTTGTTCCTAGTTTACTTTGTTCCTGTTTCATATGGATTTTCTTCTTACTCGTTGGATTCAAGTTTGTTTCATCTATTTGGCATCACTTTACTTTGGCTTTACTTGTTTATTGTCTGACCTCTTTTTTGAATTCTTTCAAACTGATTTTGTATAGCTGGATTTTAATTTCTTATTACTCTCTTTTATTTATTGAAAAATGCCTACTCTTAAGCATTGTCCTTTGGATCTGTTCTTTCCATCATGCTAATTTTCTCACTTCTATGGCATCTTTTTGGGTTTGGTATGAGTTAATTACCTTTTCAATCCATGGTTCTCAACTTTTATCAATTAACTTGTATCACTTTGATATGGATTGTCCTGTTTATCTTTTTTGTGGAAACATCTCTTGCATTCCTTATATGCTTGGTTGGCAAGTAGTTCTCTTTTATTTTGTTTTATGGCTTCTCAATCTAAGAATTGTGGGTTGTTCTGTGATGGATTATAATCCTCGAACAAGACTTTCTAATGGTATAACTTATGCTGCCCGTCATCTAATAAGCATGCATCTTCCTCATTCAGATTGGATTTTACCCTTTTTTTATGGTCTATTTCATTTTCCTACTCCTGTTACACAAATGTCTTGGAATTTATGCTTGCTTAATAAGACAATTCTTAGACTAATATTCTGCCACAACTTTTTAATTAGGATGATTATTTTCAAGTGTTTGCACCACCTCAATTGCTTTTGGATTAACCCTTGCTTAACAACAATAACTTATTGGAACAATTTCCCTCTTAAGTACCTAATCCAAATTACATTATTAAACACTCTGTTAATGCTGCTGAAGTATGTGGTTGCTGAGTCCTTCAAGTATCTATTGGGCATTAAGATACTCATATTGTTTTTGTGGTGTGGCAAAATCATTCTGATGTTGTTTCGTACTGATTATTTGGAATTCTGGGATTGTATGTTGAATCTTGCTATGCTACACTTAATGACTGCCTGCTTAACTGTGTTTGAGCATGGTTTTTTGTGGTATATTTATGCTTCTAAACATGGGACCTCCAAACCCCAATGGACTCGAGTGCTCCATCACTCGCTTTTGAATCTTTACTTATCGCACTTTCCTTCGGCTTGTATTCTAATTATGATCCATGTACAGCTGATCTCTAATCTAGATTGGGCTTCGAAAACACATTGGACTCGAGTGCTCCATCACTCGCTATTGAATCTATATTTTTTGCACTTTCCTTCGGTTTGTAATTTATTTATGATCCATATACTGCTGATCTCTAAACTGGATTGGGCCTCAAAAACCCATTGGACTCGAGTGCTCCATCACTCGCTATTGAATCTTTACTTATTGCACTTTCCTTCGGTTTGTATCTTAATTATGATCCATGTATTTCTAATCTCTAAACTGGATTGGGCCTCAAAAACCCATTGGACTCGAGTGCTCCATCACTCGCTATTGAACATCTCTCATAGTGCATATTCTTATCCTTTGCGAATTAATTTATGAAGATCTTATGTTGGAATGTTCAAGGGGGTAAAAACCCCCGGAGCTCTAGCTGAGATTATTTTTCTTAAGAATAAATTCAGGCCTGATATTGTATTCATTATGGAAACATTAACAAATCATACGAACAGCCGAAAAATCCTCAACGCCCTTCATTTTGACAATAAACTTATAATCGACCCTCTAAATCATTGTGGAGGGTTATGGATTGCCTGAAATAATTCTAATATTATTGTACATTCTCATGTCTCTCATCCACGCGTTGCTTCTCTAAATATTACGTATAAACCGACTAATAAAAACTATTCCATTGTTGGGGTATATTGCCCAGCTCAAGAAGAGGAAAAGGATACCTTCTGGCATTTCCTTAATGACTTTGTCTCCACTCAATCTTTTCCATGGCTATTAATAGGTGATTTTAATGAAATGTTAACTTGTCACGATAAAATAGGAGGGCGCCCCCTCCTTCCTTATCAATTGCAACGTCTGCCCAATTTTTTGGCAACCAACAACGCCATTGACATTCCATGCATTCAGGGTCATTTCTCCTGGAAAAATAATGATAACAATTTTCGGATTTTGGAAAGGTTAGACAGAGTTCTCACTCATACCTCGTTTATAGATGATTTCCCTAATAGTGTCTTATCGTATGGAAATTTCACTGTATCAGATCATGCTCCTATGTTATTCTCCACAGATCAAACCACAAACAGACACCATTTTCAATTTCACTTCCAAAATAATTGGGTGGTCGAAAGCCAAACCCATGCAATTGTGAAAAAAATTTGGCAAGTTCAACGTCCAGGTTCCCGCTTCTATCGCATTCAACAAAAATTAATTCATATAAAGGATGATCATAAACTATGAGCTAGAACTCATTACCGTCATAATGCTTATAAACTTATCGAAAATGAAACCAAACTAAAAGAATTGCAAACCATTTTATGGAAGCAACCTTTCAATCCGATTCTTAAATCTCATATTAATCGTCTTATCCTTCAACGTGAAAAATTGCTCCTTTTTAATCATCAACGAAGTGGATCTCAAAATAGAAAAACTTGGCTTTCTCAAGGCGATAGGAACTCTCGGTTTTTTCATAATAATATGAGAAAAAAGATGGCGTACAATACCATTTTTAGAATGAAAAATGATCTCAACCAATGGGTTGAGTCCCCTGATGAAATTACCCAATTGCTCACTAATTCTTTTAAACATCGATTCACTTCTGCACATAACTCCCCTCGCAACATCGACTTATCTTTTATCAGCCCGCTTGTTTCAGAGGCTGATCGTCACTCTTTGCTCACCCCTATTTCAGATGAGGAAGTAAAACAATCCACCTTTCATATTAACCCTGACAAAGCTCCTGGGTCCGACGGGTTTGGAAGTAAATTTTTCCAAGCATATTGGTCTATTATTGGAAAAGAGATTACGACGGCAGTACAAAGTTTCTTCCATCATGGAAAATTGCCACCCTCTCTAAATCATACGCTCATTACCCTCATCCCTAAAATTGATCACCCTGAAAACCCGAATCACTTCAGACCTATAAGTTTAATTAATACGCTTTATAAAATTATTTCCAAAATCTTAGTAGCAAGGCTTAGCCCAATTCTACAACGAATCATTAGCCCATTTCAAAATGCATTCACGTTAGATCGATCAATTCATGATAACATTCTCATTGCAAAAGAAATCCTGAATACGTTTCACAAATCAAATAATAAAACAGGTTGGGCTACGCTTAAACTCGATATGAAAAAAGCCTATGATCGTATTGAATGAGATTTTCTTTGGGCTACCTTGCTAGCCTTTGGCTTCCCTCTCACGTGGGTTAATTGGATAAAAGAATGTGTAACCAATGTCTCATATTCTATCAAAGTCAATGGGAAACCTTCCCCATGGTCTAAACCATCTCGGGGTCTTAGACAAGGAGACCCGCTTTCACCCCATCTTTTTATCCTGTGCATGGAAGTTTTTATTATTAAACTCAGATTGGCATCACAAAATAATGACTTGGGTTTAGGATTCAAACTTCGCCCCCGCACTTCATCCATACCATGTCTAATGTTCGCTGATGATAGCCTCTTTTTTTGTAAAGCAACCAGCACTGCGTGTAGAAATTTAAAATCCGCTATTGATTCCTTTTGCCAACTCTCAGGCCAATTGGTAAATTTCCATAAGTCTTCGATTATTTTCTCAAAAAAGATCACGCCCTCAAGAAAAATTTCTCTTGCTAGCCATTTTCATATGGCCCCCACCTCCAGTTTAGGTCGGTATTTAGGAATTTATTTCAGCTCTTTTCAACCGACTACAAATAATTTTAAACGAATTATTCAAAAAGCAGAGCAAAGAATGCATAACTGGGAAGCAGGCTTCTTTTCTAAAGCTGGTCGTCATACCCTAATCCAAAGTAACTTAGAGGCTCTCCCAGCCTATGTTTGCTCCTTTTCTCTGCTCCCTCATTCCATTGCCAATTCTATTGACAGCATGCATCGCTCATTTTTTTGGAGACAACAAAAAGATAAAAATGCTATTCCATTAATTGCATGGAGCAAAATCTGTAAGCCAAAATCTAAAGGAGGGCTCGGCCTTCGTAAACCTATGCCACTTAATAAAGCCTTCCTAGCAAAATTGGGATGGAAAATTCTCACTCAAGACGATAATTTTTGGGTAAAAATCATTAAACAGAAATATTTATCAAACTCAAGCTTTTTCCATTGTAAACCTAAGCCAAGTGATTCTCAAATATGGAGACAAATTTTAGCCCAAAGGGACATAATTAGGAAAGGGATCCGATGGAAAATTGGAGACGGAGAGTCCATCTCCTTCTGGGGTGATAATTGGCTATCCCATACCCCCTTATATCAGACGCTTAGAATCCCTTTTTGCCAAGTGGACCTCAACCTAAAAGTTTCCGACTTCATTCTACCATCCATGGAATGGGATTTACTAAAGTTACAATCCTATTTACCGAACCATCTCATTAGCCTGGTCAAAGGGATCCCTCTTCCCTCCGCACCTACAACCGACACTCCTATTTGGGGTTGTACCCCCTCAGGTGACTTCACCGTCAAAACAGCTACTTGGATAGCTCATGATCTTGATCCCTTTGAGGATCCTTGGATCTATAAATGGATTTGGAAGCTTGACATACTGCCTAAACTACAGATTTTCTTATGGCAACTTTGTCATAAAAGTATAAGTGTCAGGGATATACTTTTTAAAAGAAAAATTGCTCCTTCCAATTTATGCCCTCAATGTCATTCCCAACCTGAAACAATTAATCATCTGTTTAATCAGTGTACTTTAGCCAGGAAAGTTTGGGATCTTCAGGAAACTCGTGCATGGCTTAGCTTCCACTACAAAGATATCTCTCTTTTAAAAGTCCTCCAATCCCTTAAATCTGAAAAAACTGTCATAACCAAATTCATTTTTCTAATTTGGTTTATATGGAAAGAAAGAAACGACATTATTTTTAATAACGCCACTTTTAACAATCATAGAATACTCCATAAAGCCAAATTCCTTTATCACGAATGGAACCTTCGAACATCGCTTGATTCTTGTTATCTTGCAGGTACTCCATTCTCCTCTCACAATCAACCACCTCCAACCTCTCATCATAATTATATCATTCAAGTCGCTTGGGCTCCTCCACCTCCATCCCACTTCAAACTCAATTTCGACGGCTCGGTCTCAAATAACTCAGCTGCTGCGGGGGTTATTATTCGCAATAAGAAAGGTGAACTCATTCATGCCACCTCTTACAATCTAGGAATCACTCCAGTGTTCGTGGCCGAGGCTACTGCTCTTCAGAAGGGTCTTCTTTTGGCTTTGAATCATGGCATCCAGAACATCCACATCGAAGGTGATAATCTTCTTGTAATCAATGCGGTTAAAAAACTATGGAAGGCCCCTTGGCAGATTCAACTTATCATAGAGGATATACACTCTCTACTCCAACAATTCAAGTCCTATCAGATCCACCATGTCTATAGGGAAGCAAACAAAGCTGCAGATTGAATAGCTAATGTAGGACATTTAGTTCAGTCTAGTTTTGATATTACTCCTTGTACTAATTCAGCTCTTCATTCCATTCTTGTAAATGACTTTTTAGGAGTTCCCCTCGCGAGGAGGGTCTCCTAAAATCCCTTTTTCTTACCTTATTAAAAAAAAAATTAGAGAGACCTCACAAGGATTCCATAGGATCTAATACAATAATCCTGAATCCATTCTAACTGACATACTCTATGACGTAATAATAAAAGAATAACCTCTAATCCAAATATGTGTAACATAGCTAATTCCTTTCATAAATTCCTGACGAATTTCTTAGTAATTCATTCCCATATTCCATACATGAATTCCATGAAATTGGATGAGTAAAACATTACTTCGGAAATTAAGTTCAACTTTCCACGAAACCACTTGCATGTTCAAATGCATATTCTATTTTCTTTTAGAAATCATATTATACTGGGGAAAAAAACACGAATAGAGTTGCCTTTTAGGCGAATTCTCTAAACTTCTACAAGGGACGTCTCCCTCTTCCGTTATGTACTGCTTGCAAGACTTTTCAGGACATGTCCCCAGAATACAGAATATACAGAATACCGAATGTTGTTCATCACTGCTCTAGCAGCTTCTTCCCCTCACAGAAACAGAATCGAATATATAATCCATAATTTCATATTTTCGAAAACCCAGATTCATAATTCTCATAACATAATTGCTTTAGCGTATTTAATAAACAAAATAAATAAAATAAATTGCTTGCATAATATACTTGAGTTTCTAGTAACTCAGTATAAATCAACCCTTAATAAAATTCATTTGTTAAAACTCATTCAAATACGGACTTTAAAGGAAATATAGTAAAATTCTTTAATCTTAACATAATTAAATCCTAAAACATAGTTTTTCAATCAGAATCCCAAAATAGAATGCAAGGTTTATATAAACTTTATATCTTTGTTACAAAGTTCTTTACTCATAAATATCTTTCCAACTAATCTTATTTAACAACTTATACGGCTTATAACCTGAGTAGATCTTAATATTTATACTTATGTTAATTATACTAAATATGATAGTGTTGTCATATCCAAGTAGGACTTCTCTTATTCTTCTTGAATACTCGTCCTAAAGTCAAAATGTTATAACATTAAACCTTCATCGCTCATATCCCTTCATTTAGAAATGCAGATCAAATCTACTTAGTCTCATAATATAAAACATCCCGGGACATATATTTGTAATTTAAGTGAAAAACTTGTGAAGTCTGGACTTATATATTAGAATTATAATCAACTCTTCCATTAACATAATCTGATGTCTAACACTCGCTTCTCTCAATTTTTTTTAGAACTCTTTTACTTGAACTTCCAACTTTTAGTTGCCCAAATGACAAAGAATCTTATAAAATAGTTGAACTGACATCTCATACTTAAACTAACACCTCATTACTTTATTCTTAGTATCATAAGATAGTTATTAGTGTTTCCGACTTTCTTGCCTCAATACTTTATACTTCTATGTCCATATTCCACCATATTTTATAATCTATATAACTATTATTAAAAATATTTATTCTATCAACCTGTGTTAATAAATTTTATTATCTAACTTAAACTCATAGCCCATATTAGTTTTAAATCTATAACTCATAACAATATTTCTCAAATATTTAAACTCAATGTTCGTATTAATCTTAATTCTATATTTATTTCATTATCAGATCATCTCACTAGTTCCCAAGCGTTCTATTATACGAGATTCATATTTTCCCCACTTTCCATTCTTTACCTTACTATTTCAATTAGAGGATGACATCTCTAAATCTTTTATTTGTTCTCACTCCATATTCATAGTAGAAAACTCCCGATTTGGATATAATTCTTCACAACTTAGGTACTACGACTCATTATACAGGACCTCTACTCCTTCGATCCATCACTCATCTCTTGAGTTATTATATTACTAATATAATCAGCACATATTCAATTTACTTCCCAATACTTGATTTATGTTATCCCATAATTTGCAACTACTTTACTCAGCATGCTTAGAGGACCCATGAAATTCCTGTAACAAGTTCCTTTACTCTACTAAACATTTAAACTCTGAAAGTTACTTCCTAATTTACAACCTTGATTGTCCAACTTAACTTTCTCAGATAACAATTTAAATTCCAAAGTAGAACTCTTCAAACAATAAACTTATTCTATATATAACCACTCCAACATAGAATTTCAATCTTATAGAACCCAATTCCAAAGATTCCTCAAACATACCTCTAAATAATATAATATGACTTTGATATAAATTTCTTTTCTTCACAAAAACAGAATCAGAAAGCTTAATTTATAACTTCACCAAATTAAACCCCATCTAGTATCCCAAAGGATTTATGACTAACCCCAGTAATTATCATATATCCAAACATATGGCTAAATCTTCCATAAGTCATAATATGTACTATACTTAACATTTTCAAACAATAGTTTACTTTTGAAATCTCCATCCTCGAACTTTTCATGACCCAAATAATCCCAAGAACACAAAACTCAAAATAAGACATATATATCCTGAAATTTTGTATCATAGTCAGACTTTCCAAACTCATATCTCCCAAAATCTGAGTATCGTGAACGTATTTTCAGAATTTTGTATAACGAGCTTGAATCGACCATTACAATATACTCGGTCACTCCATAGCATTCTATAGAAGAAACTCTTGATACATTTATACACCATATAACTATATATAGACGAATTTTAGCGAACACCTAATTAGGTTTCATAATCTTATCACCCCATTGACTTAGTCGTATCCCTTATTGCAAAGCATACGGAAATCCCCCCTGATTATTATACTTGTAAAGACATTGGAAATTATATCAACAATTCTTACTCAAGTATTCATAATCGAATATCCATAACTTTCATATAATATCTTAAAATGTGGATCATCGATTAACTTATACCATTAGATCTCAGAAACCAGAATATTCTTCAATACTGAACAAGATTGACTTAGTGTAACAGAATTTGATATCCTTGGATAACCTTTACTTCCTTCAAATTTTCTAATAAAACTATCTTCCATAGCCCAAAACTTACAAAGATATATCTCAATTCAAAATTAGGAAATCAATGCTAAACGCTATATACTCAATCATTTGGCGTTAAATCATATGCTTCGGAAAATCCGAAAAACATAGTATTTAAGAATCACACCTTCAAACAAGCTAACTTTATAATCGTGAATTCATTACAAGTTCAAGTCTGATCTAATTTCACTTAATAAAATCATGAAATTCATACAACTTTCAGTTGCGCAGACAAGTGTAGTTATAAGGTGGATGGACAATGTGTACCTTTGCTCGGTGTCCAAATATCACTTCCATTTCATGCTCAATCCTCAATATCCCATAAGTCATTGATCACCAATTCGATATACAACTTCACAACAATTTTCCTTACAAGGAAACAACAACATGAAACCATGAAAATAGTAGTCAAATTTCCAAACATATATATAACTATTTCGCATAGTCGTCTTAATACCATCTCCCTTTTCTAAGATCTTTATAAGTATGATTAGCTACCCAATTTTCAACCTATTGCATAAACCTCCACAATTTACTCCAATGATGACAATAATAGTTAAGCATGACTCCTACCAATTTCCACGTGAGAAGAATCTCACTACACCTCCTTAATCTGAACAACATCAACATATGCAATAGCATAAACCACATGAAATGATTCCTAGTAACAGGTTCCAAACAATTCATATCCCTCACCCTTATAATTCTCTTTGAAACTTTTACATAACAAGGTAAATTATATTCAACCCATTAGCAAGAAACTTATTTGAAAATTTCATAGATTCCATTTATAAACTTTCAAACATTATCAATTACATTTACATATCAAACCAAGATAGTGAAGCTCACAATACCAATTCAAAAATCTAATTTAAGTCTTAAGTAAGAAATTGAACAAAATTAGTACTTTGAGGTTTTAACTAATATAACCTTCATAATCACAAAACCGAATAAGTTTTCATATCAAACCCACAAAAAACCAAGGCCACAACTTGATTGTAACAATAGAAAATACAAAAGCTATAGAAATAATGGAACTTCAGATATACCTCAACAAACAAAGACCTGATTTTCGGCTATGTTATTCAAGCAAGAGAGGAATCGAAACAGTATCAAAGCTTGCATGAACCGAAAACGAAAAGCGACACTAGACTATGATGGCCACCTCACAGTAGCGCCGACACTCGCGGCAGTGTCATGACGGCTGAACCACCATATCACAAGAAGTAGCAAGGGCTCGCGGCGGCAACAACGTGTGCTGGCTGTGCTAGGCCCGACCTTGGTGGCCTGAGATTTCAGACGAGTGAAACGAGAGGTGCGACAGAATGGGAGACAGAGGAGGGAGAACGAAAGAGTGAGAAACAGGGGAGCTGTTCCACTTTTGGGGTTTTGTTTCAAGTGAGGATGAATAAAATAGGAAAAGGGTTCTAGATAGTTCCAAAGTTTTTTTTTTCTCTTTTTTTTTCGAAAATCTAATCCTAGATTCTCAAAATTCAACAACATTTTAATTTATAAATTCCCACAAATACAAGTACGAATCATAATAGTAAAAGTTTTCCATGTAGCATAATTTCGTTAATAAATAATTAAACTCTACTTAAATATGTTTAAAAACTTAGACTATTACAATACAAACAATTATTAGCCAGAAACGATTCATGAAATTGTACACTAACATAAATCGCAGATAAAAAAATGAATCACACTAGAATTGCTCTAACCACAACCTAATTATCAAAGAAATCAAGAACAATAAATCATGGTATAAACATGGCTTCCCTCACTAAGCCCTAGAGATAAATCTACTCACTCATGGCAAAGAAAACACAAACAATAACTATTGAAATACTCATATTTGAAGCAATTAAAAATAATAAGAGACAAATACTTGAAAGTAAATAAAAACTATGAAAGAGACAATTACCAATTGAAAGGAAAATTGAAGAACTTGAATTAATCTCCAATGTGCAATAATTAGGGCTAGAGAGAAACTAGAGTTTTAGAGTACTAAGGAACATAAAATCAAAAACAGAAAAAAGGTGCTTCTAAAATCTTTTACAAAGCTATTTATACTAACTCCTAAAAAAGGAAATAAAAAAGTCTGGATTTTCAGTTTCCGGGTCACCGCCCGATCGGGCGGCCTTTCAGCGTGTGGTTCTTCAGCAGGCGTGGGCGAGCAGGGCGCCCGATCAGACCGGGCTCTAACAACGAATTACGAGCGGGCAACATACGCCCGATCGTGCCCGAGAGAAATGAAATTTGGGGAAAAGTTACCGCCCGACCGGGCGGCCCTCCAAAAGGAGGTTTCTTGGCCTTTGACTTCAAGTCTTCAGATCTCTTCACACCCGAAGGCTCTAGGAAGCAGCTTCGGGCCTCGGGAACTCATACACGTGCCTCCTAACTCTCTCCAATCCATTGTGGCATCAAGAATAGCAGAAAATAGGGAAGTAATTCCCTAAAACCTGAAAACTATCATGAAACACAAAACCACAACTAGATGGAAGATGTTAGTTTAAAATAGCTCCTAAGAGCACTATTTGCACGCATTTCAACAAAGAAGCGGGGAGAATAGAAGATATAAAACTATAACATCAACGGCCGTTAGTCATTAAGGGTATTATGATGATTTTTCAAAACCTCAGGGGCACCAGGTGAATTGTTGAAAACGCGAGGGTACCAGGTGAATATTGTGAAACCTCAAGGGTACCTGGTGAAAAAACCGTAATAAATAACTATACCAATACAAAGGGAAATGAAAATAATGATGATGATGATGATGATGATGATGATGATGATGATGATAGCATTAAGGACAATGTATTACATACCAGCTCTAACCCTGCTGAATATCTTGCGCTCTTTTAAATCTTTGACCAATTGGTCGAGTTTCATCTTTAAAACTCGACTGATGATGTTTGGTCTATCCTCTGGCCTGAGTCCTTTTTTCCTTACAAATCTAGTGATCTCTAGCCATTTATAATTATACGTAAATGTTATGAATAAATCTGGATACCCATACCATCTACAAGTAGTCATTGCATCCTGATAGTTTTCTCTCATGTAACTATGTCCTCCAGTGACTGAAGCTAGTAAAATTATACGACTTCCTGTAGAAGATCCTTATGTTTCTCCTCTTTCTACAACGCCTCTTAAGTTCTTGACATTCGTGGCTCTCAGACTCTGTTGGTTATTTCTAAGAAAACACAACCTTTCAGCTTCAATCATTGTGTAACCATCAACTAAGAGTTGTTGTAGCAACCTCTAAGATAAGAGTATGGTTTCAGCTTCTTCAGCTTTTTCTGTATGCAAAGAACTCATGCATTGTAAGTTTATCTCTTTGTCTCGTTGAACTGTCTGTTGAAGTCTTATCTCTATGCATAATATCCGTTCTAAATCCATCTTCTCCATATAGAAATAATAGTGGATATTGCATTGGGAGGTAAGATGGATGGAGCTCAAAAATTTGCCTTAACTTTCCACCACTTGTTTCTATTATTATATCTCTTTTATCAGCACTATCAATATCTCCAACAATAAGAGCAGCAACTTCTGATGTCGTTGGCAAATTGTATATTCTTCCATCGGACTATCGTCTTCCAATAAGCCTTAATTTCAAATTCTCACATGTGTTTGATGCAAACCTATATCCCTAGCCATTCTAAAAGTTTTTGCTAAAGGGTTATTTTGATCTATCATATCTTGTAACTGTGCGACTAAGCGGCCTTCAAACTTATCAGGGTCTGAGATACTGGTAAGATATATAAAAAAGTAAGTTAACATTAAAAACAGATTATAGACTTTTCATTTGTTGAAAAACACTTAACAACTAAATAATATGTAACACAATTAGTTATAGTACGTTGCAACAGTTTTTTTGTTTCTTATTTCATCATTAGTATCGTATATATCAAGTTGTGAAAACTTTAGTCGTGCACCATCAGGAGGCAACAAACTACTTATCAAGTGATGATTTTGACCACCAATTTTGAAATTGTAATGGACCTCGACCCTGACTTGTAGGTGCAATAATTCTTCCCCCCATCGATGTAAATGAATACATCATATTATATCCTCGTATGTTTTCAAGAAAGTGGTTCTTCAATAGGTTGCAAATAAGTTGAGGTGGGCGTTTAAGTAACGGTAGTTGAACCTTCCTTGCATAAAACATAACAAAAACCTTGGCTTACTTGTTTTGTTTCTTTTGTTGACTCTCTCGTCAAACCACATTTGTGCCCCACAAAACTCACAAACATATGTAGGCTATGTCTGAGTAGTTATCTATGCAAAACAAATTTATTACTAAATTTGCTATATAAACTTTGGAATATAAGAAATTTGTGATAATATTAATGATTTTCAAATTTGACATTAGTTGCAATATTTAGAATGTATGATATGCCAACCTGTAACGATCTCCATATCATCAATGTCGTTGTCACTATTGGCTTGTGTAGCGCACTCCTATTGAATGTTAGTATTTGATTGGCCACAATTAGTTAATTCAGTATTTTCATCTATATGAAAGTCAGATTAAAGAATATGTGTTAGATTTGATAGAGATACACAAAATTATAAACATTTATAATCGATAAATAACTACAAGTTAATACCATTTATAATTTTGCGTGTAACTGATATGAGGATTCTTGAACTCTGAATCACATGTCTCTTTGATCTAACATAACTTTGCAATCGTGCCAATTACATATCTCCAGATGTCATACCAAACCTAATATTATAACTTTTTTTTAGCAAAAATGAAGTAATTATGGAATAGCAATACAAATTTGAATTAGATAATGAATACCTCGACTTCTTTTCTCTAGCATAATGAGTCTTCTTTTATTTCTAGCAATCTGTGACGCACATTGTTTCTTTGAGCAATTTTTAAAAAAATATGAGCATGAGATTTTTGAAATCAAAATTTTTCATCATCCACTAAAATAAGCACAATTCAATTTCAAAATATTTTATAAATTTTTTACCGTTAACAACAACGCTTGTAGGGTTACCGTTTGTCCTAATTGTATCAAGTGTTGCTTCAAAAGACGTTCTAGATTATGTACATGAATGCAAATCTAAAACAAAATAATTTTATTTCATTAAGGTTCATGTCAAAATATGATTTTAATCTTACGAATATACGAATTTACCATTTATTTACCTCTATACACCATTGGAGTAGTACAAACATTACTTAAATCACTAATTACCATGCTTATTGAAGGTGAAGGTGAATGAGAAATGGATCGATCTGACAATCATGTCAATAGACATAATAATTAGTATATTTAGCAATACTATATAATTTCATATAACCAAAAGGCTTTTAATACAAAGGTATAACTTTAGATGAATAACATAAAGTGGTTGTCCTAAATAGTGATAGATGAGTCCCTAAAGTACGCAAATATTGTTAACGTTTTTGTGACAATATTAGTTTTCTATAATTTTTTGCCTTGCATATCGTTGTTCAATTGGTTTTGAGATAAATTCATTTAATGATCTTGTAGAAACTGCAAAAAAAAAATCGAGATATAGTGGTTATGTCGTTGTAAAAAAGGAAATCATCAAATTTACCATTATAAATATATTGTACATATTATGAAACGAACAATTTCAATTAACTTTCTGATAAGTATACCATTTCATGTCATATAGTTGTTTATAGATTCAAGTGTCGGTATTTTAGATGAAAAAATATGAAAAGATGAAAAAATATATAAAAAGTATATCATATAATAGAAAAAGATGAAAAATGGGCCTGTCTTAGATATCCTTATTAATAACTAAAATCTATTGAATTGTATACATGAGCTGATATTAGTTATTTGCATATTAAACTGCACTTTCCTCAATTTTTTGGCCCAAAACGTTATAAATATGGGACATGAATCCACTAATTAATATAAATTAGTGGGTAAAGTTTTGCAATTTTTTTTTCGAGGATGCCACCCACCCTAAACCTTTCTTCTTCTCTCTCTAGCAAATATGGGACATGAATCCACTAATATAAATTAGTGGGTAAAGCTTTGCAATTTTTCTTTTCGAGGATACCACCTACCCTAAACTACCTTTCATCTTCTCTCTCTAGCAAATCAAACCTAAACATCTTCCTAAATCATCGTCGTTTTGCATCCTAAAATCAAGTATACTTTCTAATATTTGCCTCAAAAAATCGAATTACAATCAAACTCAATCATACTTATATATATCTTTGAAAAAAAAACAACAATTCCAGATAGTGAAATCGAAATCTTTACATTTTTGTTCTTTGGAAATCGGGATACTTCAATATCTCATCCAAATTTTGGTTTGCATGTCAACAAATAATTATCAAGACATGGTTTGGTTGAATTTATATTGGTATATGGTAAGTTTTTCAAAAAAAAATTCCTAATATTTTGTGCTTACAACTTTAAAAATATAATATAAAAATTTAAAAATGGATGAGATTTTCTCATATTAACCTTTTAATAATTTTATTTTCAATCGGCTCCATAAATAGTAAGCTACTAGTTCTCTTTTCCAAAGTATTTTTTAATTTTTCGTTCTTTTATAGATCTTAAAATTAGGTTCAAGGTTTGCATGTTGAAGATTATCACTTTCTAATAGATTGTAAATTTTTTTCTCATATTTTCTTAGGTAAATACGACTATGCATGTTACTTGGAATCATATAAGGTACGCTTCGTATATATATATATAGAGAGAGGGGCAAGATCATGTGAGAAAGGAATTTACAAGCTAAGAAAGGCTAGACTAGCGGTTCTGAATTATTCTATGTAACTCAGTAAGATAAAATTCTTTGGATATTATCTCAATCAAAGACATCAGTTCCATAAGAGCGAAATGCTAATTAAACAAATATATTAGCACAAGACTAACATAACAACAAATCTTTCGGTTTTAGAGAGAAATCGACTGAACAAAATAGGCATACAACAAGTTCAAGATCTTATAACTCTAACCAAATATAATAAATTTCGTCTATGTAGAATTACATACAAGTTCCTATGACTAAAAGTCAAGACAATACAACTAATATTGTCTACCACAACACCATAAATAGCAATAAAGAAACAATAAAGCTCATGAAAAATATTAAAGAAATTACCCCATGGTTAAGGCCGAAAAATATGCGTCGAGGTGAAGAATCTTTGGCTGACTCCACATGATTCATCAACAAACTCCAACCCTCTATAACAGTTGTGGTGATCAATTCATTGGTGGCCAAACTTAAAAGATCATCTCGTGTAACAAAGTTGAAAAATTTGACTATAAAATAAAGAAAAATAATGAAATATGATGAAAATATTTTAGGTAATAATGTTTACCTCTTTGCCAAAGTTTCATTGTGATCTACCATACAATAATCAACTACATGTTTCCGGAAAGATGGCATGTATAACAATAAAGATATATTTTATCGCATAAATCTTGAAACCAAAGTGATAGGGACATTTTGAAGCCCACAATCATATGTAGAACCAAGTCCATCATTATTGACATTATGGCGATTAGAAGATGTACGCAACCAAGACAATGGAGATCTAACACAACCATCCCTCTCCTTGTTCATTTCGTCCACATGAGAACATGACTTAACACACTCATCTCGAGTAATTGAAATGTCACCAAAGGATGGGGAACAAACATCTGGGCCTTTAGCACCAATTGATAACTCATTTTCAAACTGAGAGAGTAGTTGGAAAGTCGGCATATCATCAACAACTTTCTTCATAGCAAGAATATAATTTGTGAAATTATCAATATACACTTGCCATGCATCTTCATGAACAAAAGCCGGAGTTGGAGACAAAGTAGGAGAATCAGAAACATGTATATTATCTTTCCCTTTCTTTTCTTCCTTATTGATCATACGCTTTGCTTTTGACAGTCGATCAATATAATGGGAAGATACAACATCCATGTCTCTTTTCATTAACAACAAAATCTCATACATGCCCTGTAAAAAGGAAAGGATGAAATCTTAAAATATAATGAGGAATGTAAAAGATAGACTAGACTGAGAATTGAGGACTCATTAGAGTTATACTAACACTTGTTAAAAGTCATATACACATCTAGTTTAGAGTTATGAAAAATATTTGTTTATAAGAAGTATTAAGTAGAGGTATACCAATACTTGTTTAGAACAATAGGTACTACTACTAATGAGAATTATGGCAACCCTTATTTAGAGTTTTAGGAAGTATATGGCAACACGTGTTTAGAGTTGTAGTAAGTACTCATTAAAGTTATGGAAACACTTATTTAGAGTTATATAGTAGGCATTATAGTTTTGGCTACATTTGTTCAAAGTTGTAGGAAGAACTAGTTACAATAATGGCAACACTACTTCTTAGAGTTATGGAACACTTTGGTTAGAGTTATAGGACATACTAATTAGAGTTATGTCAACACCTTTTTAAGAGTTTATAATAAGTACTCATTAGAATTATGGCATTACTTGTTAAGAGTTGTATGAAGCGCTCAATAGAGTTATGATAATAAAGATTATGTGGAAACAAAGACGCATGTAATAATAACCTAAATTATCAAAATTAGATATGAATAATTCAATTTTGTATGTGTTTTATATAAGATAATGATTAAAATCATAGAAGAATATCATGAAATTCATAGATTTATATGATAAGAGTTATAGAGGGACATACATATGTTGCAGTTTTATTCCTCATCAGAAGGCATGCTATCTGGAATCTCAAAGGTCACTACCTTCTTGCAGTGAGAAATATCAGCCTAACAAATGTCAAAGGTTTGTATTATGTGGTTTTTTCATTTGAATATCTTGGACTAAAGCTACTTGAATTACATAGAAGACGCGAAGAGGGACGACTCTCCAAATCCAAAATCCCATTCCCAAAACCCCCGAACCTAACTCGTCATGAATACGTTTTTGGAATTTTTCATCCGTCCAAAATTGAACAAGGGGGGGAACTCTAGGTAACGCCTGAGATTTGAAAACTAACCTATGGAAGTATATAATTTCTAACATGATAACACAACCTCCAATATTAGCCAAATTATCTACCTAATGTTTAACAAATCCATTAGATTGCTTCTCCAGCACATATGAGCAACAATCAAGTTCTTTTATTTTAGCTACTTGAGACACATATTTTAAAAGTTTCAAATCCACTTTGTTGTTTGACGTAGGAGCAAGAAACCTACCCATAGCATAAAGGACAAATAGACTTTTAAATTCATCTCCCCCCGATTGCATCTCATTAGATCGAATCTTAGAAGCTATATCCTTCAAAGGAATCCCTTGCTTGTCATTAAGAATGTCAAACTTAAATCGAAACTCCCTTTTCAACACATTATCGGATTCATTAGACCCTCTACCAGTGGATATCTCCTCAACCTTAGAATCACCCATGGGAAGCAAAAAAACATCATGAACATCAAACTTACTCAACACAAATTTATTCATGGCATCAATTTTAAACATCCAACTGCCAAGATTAAAAGAATTGATCAAAAACGGAATCATAGCAGTAGGACTATGAGTCAAATGCAGACTGCAAATACCTCCAAAACTAATGTCATTCACATCTCGAACTTGTTGCGAAGATAAGTCTTTTATAAGCTTCACCAATTCATCCGGTCTACATTAAGTAGACAACTCTAATGGCTTTTTTTTCTGCTTCCGTACATGTGATGTACTATCTTTCTTAAGTAATTTGGTTCTTTTTTTTTCAACCAAATCCGTACTTTGAATTGCATTAAGCTTACCCTTCACATTACCAACCTCGACAATGTTCATATCTACATACATACACATAAACTAATTACAAACTCATACAAACTCAATTGGAGATTCAAAACATAATATATCAATTATACTGATACTCATGTAATCATGTTTGACACAGGTCCACAAGTTAAGAGTAGCACAAAGATCAGACACAAATTGGATCACCACTCATCATCATGGCATTAAGTAACAACCACATTTATACATCAATTTCCAATCTACACTCAATTAATGCAGATACAATTACTAAAAAGTCCCAGCACTAAGAAACAAATCAATACATGAAAAAAGACCAGCAAAAAGACAATTGAGAACCACTTGCATGTTGCCATTAAATTTCGAGAAAAAAAAGTCCCAGTATTGGACTTCTCATATAAAAGACTTCATCACCACTATTCAATTATATAGTTCTTTTGTTCCTGGGTTCATAATATAAGAAATACCAAGAAGACAATTGAGAACTCTTACTGTCAACATCATAAATATTAGTAATTGATTGTCAATGTGCGTGCTTGCTAAAGTGGTTTCCATTATTTCCTTAACTTTCTTTCTCGATAACAAAATTGTATCATCAGATCATAAATTAAGTAAGATCATTCAACTTTCTTTAGTCCAATTGTATGCGTTAATTTAGGAGATACAAGATCAATTCATGGTGTAAAAAAAAAAAAAAACAAGATCAATTCAAAAGATTTAACTGGCGCTTAAAATTGCAGTACCCTATTCTGCATCAAAATTGCAGTACCCATACAGTAATCAAAATTCGTTTCACAACAATAGCAACAATTTCGAATATAATCAAAATATAATTACAACAATCCGAAATTTAGATGTAAAACTGAATCAAAATTCTAAAAAAATGAAAAATTAAACAAAATATTAACCTTCTTCTCCCATATTGTATGCGTCTATTGAACTAATCTTGAGTGCCGAATTTCACTAATAATCAGGGACGAAATTCACTGAATTGATATTGAAAAAAAAAATTAACATATCATGGAAGCAGAGAACCGAAATAAGAGACAGAGGAGAGAGGAGAGTGAAGAGAGGAGAGAGAAAGTAGGTTATGCGTGAGAAGTGTTTAAAATTTGGGGTTTTAGTTTTTTAAAGTTTTTAATCTTGGCCATTAAATGAGACATGATACAAGAGTTAGAATTTCTTCTCACTTCTCATATAAAACTCCCTTCTCACCTGAACTCAATTCTATATATATATATAGGGTTGGGTTCCAGTGAGAACCCTCTTATGGTGAGAACCGTGAGAACCACTAAAAATAAGCAAAAACTTCATAAAATGAGCAAAAAAAATAAAAAAAATGAGCAAAAACATAAAACGAGTATAAAACATTAAATAAGCAAAAACGTCAAATGAGAAAAAATGCAAAATGAGATCAAAGTAAAATGAGCATAAAAAGTTAATGAGAAAAAACGTAAAATGAGCAAAACGTAAAATGAGCAAAAACGTTGTGAAATGAGCTTAAAAATGTTAAATGAGCAAAAATATATAATAAGCAAAACATAATATAGCAAAAATATTGTGAAATGAGCAAAATCTTCGTAAAATGAGGAAAAATGAGCGGGTTCTCACGGTTCTCACCATAAGGGTGGTTCTCATATGAACTTAAACATATATATATATATATGTATATGTATATATATATATATGTATATGTATATATATATATATATGTTATATATATATATATATTATATATATATATATATATGTATATATGTATATATATACATATATATATATATATACATATATATATATATATATATACATATACATATATATATATATACATATACATATATATATATATATATATATACATATACATATATATATATATACATATACATATATATATATTTGAAAGGCAATTTTTGTTGTAAGGATTATTAATCTATTAAAGTTTTCATTTATTATTTTGTTGGTTAGGTTTTTTAAGGGAATATAATTACTTTCCTTATTAACATCTCGTTTTGCAGTTAAACTTTTAGTTTCTATTTGTATGTTTATGCAACATTCGTGTGATTGTATTCGAATAGGTAGGTTATCAGTTAAATTTCGTTTAGATCAAGAAACGCTTAATCGTTTCTTTACTATTTCTAAGTCTTCATAGTCTGGTTTAGAGTATAATTTTATTCCTTTTTCTATAGGTAATATAAGACCTGTAAAAGGGGTATCTATAGTAATTGGTCTTAGTTTATTTTTAGTATAAACCTGATGTTGATCGGTTAATATATAAGCATTCTTACATTGTACTGTCATAACTTTTGATCCATTTGTCATGTTTATTCCATCTAGTTTCCAATATAAGACTAATGCTTTTTCTATATTTTGGTCAGTTAAACTTATAGAATAATTGGGCTTAATTATGAATCTAACTTTTTGATAAATAAGATTTCCTTTAAGTTGTGCTATGATAGCTTGTTCTATTGGTTCTTTGATTCTATCATCAGCTAATTCTAATTCTAAGGGAGTATCTATTCCTTCTTTAAAACAGGCTTTTATTATTATTTCTATGGCTGCTAATTCTACAAATCTAAATGTGATTGGTTTATTTTTTAATACGTTGTTAATTTTGTTTATTTCTTCATTTAGCACTTCTTGTGTTATTAATGAGACTCTAGTATTACCTTGTACTTGTGTTATATCTATAACATGTTCTCTATCAGCTATAACTAAATATTCTTCCTTTTTCCTTTTAAAATACTTAGTTAAATTTGTCAATTCATTTCTTTTCAATTATTTTATTAGGAGATAATGTAAATCCTTCATGCTTCAACGCATTATACTTTTGTAGATCAAAAATAGCTCTTTGATTTTTATGTTGTACAGTAATATCTTCATCGTAATCTATTTCTTGTAATTCTTTATCCATTACTATCAGTTTCTGTATTATCTTCTTCTTCACTATTTCTTATTTCATTATTATCTGTTTCGTATTCTTAAGATATATATTTCTTCATCTGGTGGTATATTATTTTTACCTATTTCGTATTCTGCTATGTGTAGTTCTATAAAATTAACATTTTTTATATTTTTATTAGTATTTTTAGTTGTTTTGGTCTTACATTCTTTTGCTATGTGACCTATCTGTCCACAATTATAACATCTACATCTTTTTGGATTTTTGCATATTTATAGATTTTTCTTTTTATAAAGTAATTTTTATTTGATCGCTTCTTATTTTTATATTTTCCATATGGTTTGAATCTTTTATATTGTCTTCGCATTGATTTGGGTCTTTTAGTTTTATATCTTTTGTTTAATTTGTGACAACCAAATTTAGGTATTTCATATTTTTCACAACAGTCACTTATTTTAGCTTGTTTTCTAAATGCCTTTTGGTTATTATTTCAATACAATAATTTTTATACCATGTTTGTAAAAATGATATTTGTTCATCTAAAGTTCCTGTTTTGGGTTCTGTATAATATGCTTCTTGTACCATAATGTTTATAGGTATTGGTAATTTTTCAAAATATAATTTTCAAAATACAGCTAGTTGTTCAGGTGTTTCGGTTCCTAGTTCATAATAATTCATTTGGAATGCACAATTATATTTGTTTAAATCTTCTGGACACATGGAACATATTTGCATATTATATAGTTGGGACTTACAATATTCTTTCTTGGCTTCTGCATATTTTAAATCTGCATTTGGATTGCCAAATTCTCTTCGAATTATTTTTTCGTATTTTTTCAACATTTGTGTTGAATCTGTCATCTCAGTTCCTTCTATCTTAGTACTTCGTAATTCTGTTAATTCTGTTATTCCTATATTAGTTAAATAACTTTTTGCTATTCCTGTTATTGTAGCTTCAATATAATTAGCCGCCGCATTAACTGGTATTTTAGCTTCTATTAATTTTGCATTTATTCTAGCTATCCAATTTTGTATTTCTAATTCAGCATTTGTAGCGCAATCTAAATTTAAAATTTCTCCTGTTTGGTTATCTCTCGGTATGTAATCGTTTTCTATTTTTCTTCGATATTTCCATATATAGTCATTATTTCTATGATTATACCCATATTTTTTCTTTTTAAAAGTAGGTTTATAATTTCTATTAGTTTCCATATAATCATAATCGTCATCCGTGTAGGCCTTAGTAAGTACGTTAATTTCTTCATCTTTTTCTGAATTAAAGTCTGATTCTAAATTATTTGAATATCTAAATTCTTGACTGGATTGTTCAGAATAAAATTCTTCACTATTTTCTTCTAGAGTATTTACCTCTATATTATTTACCTCTAGTCGTTCTATTTCAAGTAGTTAAAGCTTCTATGGTAGTATTATTTATTATTTCGTTATCTCGATTCGTGGATTTTCGATATTTCGAGTGTTTTCTTTGATATTGCATATAAGTTGTTCTTCTATTTTATCAAACCTATTATTATATTCTATTGTAAGATTTTGTATCTCTTCATTAAAATTATTTTCTACTCTGTAGACTTTATCTAATATTTGTTTGGTATTAATATGTATTATTTTGATAGATTCTTCTATTTTTCTCATTCTTTCATCATATTTTCTTTCTAACTTTTCTAATTTTTTATAGATGTCATTAATTGTTTTATTGTCTTGATAGCTACTTTCTACATTTGTTATCTGTATTAAATTATTTTCTAGTGCTAGTCTTCTTTCCCTATCAAATTCGTTTTCTAGTATCATTTGCTTTCTATCTTTTATTAAATAAAATCTTCCTTCACTTATTTCTGCAAATTGTCTATTTTGATTAGTCTTGTGTATTTTAAATGGACCATCAGGGTATCTAATAATTTCTTCTTCAATGATTTTTCGAAATATATATGAAGAAATTAACGTACTTACTAAGGCCCAAGTTGGTATATGTATATATATATATGTGTATATGTATATATGTATGTGTATATGTATATATGTATATGTATATATCTATATATGTATATATATATATATGTATATGTATATATATGAGTTCAGGTGAGAATGATGTTTTACATGAGAAGTGAGAAAAAATACCAGCCCTTAGATAATGGTTCATTTAATGGTCCAGATTAAAAAGTAAAAGAAACTAATTTCCGAAAACAATATGTCATCCTCACGCATAAACATTCTTTCCCTTTTTTTGTGTCAAATTATATATATGAAATTCAGTGTTCTTCAACACTCGAAATCAGTTTGAGACACTCATGCAATATGGCAGAAGAAGGTTAGGATTTGGGAATTTTTTCGATTTTTTTTAGAGTTTGATTCGAGTTTACATCTGAATTTCATTAAGCAACAGATTTGATTCGAAATTGTTGTGAATATATTCAATTAATCGTTCGAATTGTAGAATTTTCCTGTAATTTTTGTATATTTTTTGTTGGATTATAATTTTCATGAATAACGAAAATTAAATTCGTTTTATTGCAATTTGGACTGCAATTCACAGACCTTGTTCGTCAACTTCTTCCAATTTCAGGTTCAACGTTGTTCTTAATTTTTGGATTTAATTGTAAGTAGTGTTCTACAGATGTAATTGCATCAGTACTTAGTATCCATCGCATTTTTTTAATCTTTAGTAGGGAGATTTGGTTACTCAGAGCACTGTTATTTCCTATAATATTTCACTTTCATCCTTGTCAAACTTGTCATCCAATCCTATTATATTTTGACCAATTTGTGGAGTGTCTTTGTTTTGATAAATCTGGGGTTGAAGGTAGGAACTAGGAAGACAAGGAGACATCTCGTTTAGCTAAGAATTGCTCTAATCATTGAGGATTCTATGAAATCAAACATTAGTTTATGACTAATTTGTTGTTGCTTAGAATCATGAAATTGATCCACATAATTTTTCTATTGTTTTTGGAGCTAACAAGGAAGAGTTTATTTTTGGTGATCTCCAAAATGAAGTATATGAGTTTGAGTTGATCGATGAATTATCAACAAACATTACAACAAATTTTTAGTAGTATTCTCTTAACACAAAAGGGTAAGAGATGAAGAAAAATAAAAAGAACTTTTATGGAGGTTAGGACTGTCATATGGGTGTGTATAATTTAACCTTTGCACAAATGAGAAATGGGGCATGTTTTGATTTTAGAATATATATATCCATATTTGATTTGTGCCTTACTTGCTTAGAATATGTTAGGAGTGACAGTAGAGAGAGGACTTAATTCATGCTTCTGTCTTCAATTGCACTAGATCTCAGCATTAAGGTGTTTTTTTAACAGTAAACTCATCTTTAATTCCTTAAAAACCAGAAATTTGGAATCTTTTTTTGACTTGAATTGTTTATATTAGATGCATTGTTATTTTATTAGATTGTATATATGTTAGGAACGTGGTGTTTTGTTTTGTCCGGCAATTTTTCTACATTGAAAATTGGTAAGTCTTAGGTAAGGCGGAGTTACAATAACTTAATGTAAGACGGTTAAAAGCTGTCTTTATTAGTGAGAAATAACTCCTTGAATTAGAAAAGATATCCAGGTTTTACTCTAAATTAATGCAAGTGCACCTCATATTAGATTTTGTGATTGGATTGTTGATGTGCTTAAAGTTGATGTCTGAATGTGTTAAGCATTTTTGGTGGTGCTTCTGGTTATTCTATGAATGGCTAGAAATGTTGGGGCTTCCAACACTAGTGTTGTAAGCAGGAGCTTGTTTCGGCTTTGAAAAGTGCTTTGGATGGATTTGATGGTTTGAATTTTTAGCCTTTGACTCTACATCTTTGTCATACAAGTGAATTCTCTGAATACTCTAATGCATTTGTGGATGTATTATTGGACAGATAAAAACCCTCTGGTAAGTGAGAAAGAGTCTTCATAGGAGCTGCAATTGAACCAAATCAGCTCACCAAAACGTAAACGGAGTAGAGCGAAAGAAAAAAATGTTGTTGGTGAGACTTTGGAGGTTGGTATAAATATCAAGACAGTAAAGCAGAATACATCAGTAGAATCTAGTGATAACATCTGAATTTTCTTTAAGGCAGTTTTTCTGCATTTACCCAACCTTGTCCTTAGAGTATGCACACTTGCGTTTAATTTGTACACACATGAGTTCATAAAATCGGCCAATATGCATGTTGTGATGACCATAGTTAGTCAGTGATATATTTCTGGTTTTTTTAATTGTTTCGTTGCTGCAGGGAAAAAGCGTACTATTAAAAGAAAAGTAGCTGCAAAAGCTGCTAGCTTTCACGTAGAAGTATGAGTACGTACAATTAAACGACTCAGACTCGGGCTTGGTTAAGCCTTATTTTTGTGCTTTCATCTATCTCTTTTATGTGCTTGCAGAATTATTGATCTCTCTCTGCTTTATATCATGTTTGAATATTATGAAACCTATTAGCTCAAATGGAAGAGCATTGTGCCATGCACAAGATGTGGGTTCGATTCCCACATAGGTTATGAAATGACAGGCTATTTAGAACCCTAAATATAAAGTAGAAGAATTAAGCACAATAACACTCATGTACACAAACTAAAATTGGAAATCGTCATTATATTAACTCAAACTAGTGTCTTTTTTTCTTTGTTTATCACATTATTAGGTCAAAATTAAGAGAAAAAGTATATCCTAAAAGCCGAACAAGACCATGTAAATAAGAAGTGCTTGAAGTATATCAAATAATAAGAGAGCCTGTGTGGAAGTCGAACCCACATTTTTGTGTATTTGCATACACAATACTCTACCAGTTAAGCTAACAGGCTATCAAATTGCAACCATACCGAGGAAATCAGGGGAATTTGTGTCGTGTAAGTGCACACCATTAGAGATGTTGCCAAGAGTCCCAATGTTCCAAGGAAAAATGGCGATGGATGAGAACATGTGGTATGGAGTGACATATACCAAGCAATGAAAGTGCCTGCAGTATGGAGTAACATATATTATAAAATCTATGGGGGATGGATTAGCAACTTCATACTACACAACACTACCAAGCACCAACAATATCCATTATAAGAAAATAACCAACTCAACAGTTAGGCGTCAATTGAAATACTTAACAATCAAGCATCAACTCAACAATCAGGCATACTTAAAAAGTTAGGTATAACTCTAAAAAAGCATTGCTACAACTCTAAAGAAGTATTGCTATAGCTCTAGTTAGTTCTTCCTATAACACTAAACAAATGTTGTTATAACTCTAACTAGTAGTTCCTATAATTCTAAGCAAATGTTGGTGTAACTCTAACTAATATATTCTATTAAATTCTAAACAAGTGTTGGTATAACTCTAGATAAGCATTTTTATAACTCTTGACTACTAATTCCTACAAGTATCAACATAACTCTAATTATTAGTTCCTATAACTCTAAACATGTGTGAAAATAACTCTAACTAATACTATAGCTCTAAACAAATGTTGTTATAACTCTAACTCTAAATGTTGGTGTACCTTTAACTAATATACTATAAAATTCTAAACATGTGTTGGTATAACTCTAATTACTACTTACTATAACTCCAAATAAGCATTTCTATAACTCTTAAATAATACTACTCCTAAACTCTAAACAAGTATTGACACAACTCTAATTATTAGTTCCTATAACTCTAAACAAATATGTACATAACTCTAATTATTACTTTAATATAACTCTAAACAAGTATATATTGCTAGAACTCTAGCACAATATTGCTATAGTTCTTCCTATAACTCTAAACAAACTTTGCTATAACTTTCAAAATGATAAAAGTTCATAATACTCTTTTTTTTTTCAACACAAAGCAACTCAACATTCTACTCAGCGAGGAAGTTCAGCGAGAAAACTGCAATATTGCAATCAAGATGAACTAACCTGTACCAATCTCAAATAATTGAAAGCAATTGATGCGTGGAGTCGTGGACGGTAGTATGTACCAATCTCGTTAGAGAATTTCTTATGTGAAAGTAAGAGAAAGTGGTTAGAGTGAATTGTGGTAATGTAAAAATACTCAATTTTGCTTAAATCTTAGCCGTGAAATTTAGAAGATCTAATGGTACATATTAATTTTCACTTCTCACCTAAATACCATTCTCATGTGATCTTACCTCTATATATATATACCACTTTTGTGTGTCAAATATAATAACCTCTACTCCAAATATGTATAACATAACTAACTTCTTTCATAAATTCCTAAAGAGTTTGTTACTAAATAATTCCATACTCGGCGCATGAATTTCATAGACTTGGGCGACTAAAACACTACTTCGGAAATAAAGTTTGAAATAACATTCTGCGAAACCACTTGCATATTCAAATACATATTCTATTTTCTTTCGGAAATCATATTACATTGGGAAAGAGAACACGAATAGAGTTGCCATGCAGGGGAATTCTCTAAACTTTTTATAAGGGACGTCTCCCTCTTCAGTTATGTATTGCTTGCAAGACTTTTCAGGACATGTCCCCAAAATACAGAATATACATAATACAGAATGTTGTTCATCACCGCTCTAGTAGCTTCTTCCGCCACACAAAAACAGAATCAAAATACATAATTTATAATTCAATATTTTCTAAAACTCAAATTCATAGTTCTCGAGTCAAATATATCAAATATCATAACATAATCGCATTTGAGTATTTCATATACAAACTCAACTTGTTGATAACACAATATATATACTCGAATTTCCAATACCTTAGTGTAAATGATCTTTTATAAAATATATTTGATAAAACTACGCAAAAACGTACTTTAAGGAAAATATAATCCAATTCTATAAGTTTATCATACGAGTTCAAAACATAGCTTACCAATCAGAATCTCAATTTACAATGTAAGGCTCATATATTTTGTACCTTAGTTACAAAAATTCTCTAAGAACTATTATTTTTCCATTTAATCTTACTTAGCAACATGTACAGCTTATACTCGAAGTTTATACTTATGTTAATCATACTAAATATAGTATTCTTGTCATATCCCAATAGAACTTTTATTGTCCTTTTTAAATACTCGTTCTATAGTCAAAATGTAATAATAGTAATAAATTATACATCAATTATAACCATAGATCTCAAAGTTTGTATTGCATATACATAAAGCTCGTGATGTAAAACGTCTAATATTTTATTCCTGTAATTTAGATAAACAAAAACTTATAACTTCTAAAGTTTTGACTTATACTTATAATAATAGTTGATGCTTCCTCCAACATTAATCCGACATCTTAATGATCGAACCCTTCAAACTTGAACTTCCGATCTTCTAGTAACTCAACTAGTATAATATCTAGAAACAAACTTTATTCTCAAGGTCAATATTACACAAATGTTGTTTGTATTCCAACCTTATTTCTTATCATGTCTCAATTACTTGTTTGAACTTTGTAATCCCAATTATATAAACTTATATCCAAATTAACCTTAGATCTATATTTCCATCATTATTAAATTATATCCCTAGTTCCCAACACTCCACTGCACAAGATCTATATTTCTTTGACTTTCCATTCTTGAACCTTTCTCTTCTAGTTAGAAAATGATATCTCCAAACTCTTTTATTTATGGTAGTTTGATACTCATAGCATAAGGATCCTAACTTGAATATAGTTCATCACAACTTAAGTAATATATATTGTTTTGCTACTCCTTTGATCCATTTTTCCTTTCCTAAGCTATTATATCCCTGCAATAAACTTCACATGTTCAGTTTTACTTCCATATTACAACCCTAATTGCCCGACTTACCTTTTTAGCATAACAACTTACATTTCAAAATAGAACCCCTCAAATGAACAATTTATCTTACAACCATTCCAACCTAGATTTCCAGTTTTATAAAACCCAATTCCAAAGGTTCTTCGAAAATACCTCTAAATGATATAATTTAACTTCTGATTTAAATTTCTTTTCTTAATAAAAATAAAATCAGAAAGCTTACTTTATAACTTTATCAATTTGCACTCCATCTAATACCCCAAAAGATTCATGGCGAACTCCAGTAATTATCATATATCCAAACATATAACTAAATCTTCCACAAGCCATAATTTGTACTATACCTAACATCTCCAAACAATAGTTTACTTTTGAAATATCTATCCTCGAACTTTTCATGACCCAAATAGTCCCAAGTCGGCAAAACTCATAATAAGACATATCCCGAAATCTTATATTATAGTCAGCCTTTCAAACTCACATTCGAGTCCACATTCCTTAGAGTTGATAACCAATATATTTAAATTCTTTGTATCGTGAACATATTTTGGAATTTCTATAATGAACTTGAATCACAAAATACTTGACTATTACAATATACCCAGGTTCTCAATAACATTTTATAAATGAAACTCTTGGTATATAATTTACTGATTTTATAATTTACTTAACAAAAAAGAAGGTGAATTAAGATCATACAATTCAAAAATGAGTTTCAATTTAATAATTGAGCAAAAGTTCCAATCTTTAATCTCCATAACCCAAGTACTATCAATTTCAGTCCCATAATCTGATTTTATTATTATATCAAGATTCAAAAATGGATTTGAAGATTCAAACGATGATACCCATAAAATTCTGAAATAAAAAGGGAAGAAATGAAATAAAAAGGGAAAAATGGAGCTTATACCTTCAATTAGTATGATTATCATCTTTGTTCATTGTTTGAGAGACCTCAAGTGAGGAGACTAGAAAGAGCAACAATGCAACATCAACACACGGCTGCCGATGGCACTAACAGCGAGTGGCCACGACGACAGTAGCGCCACCAAGAAGAGAGCACCAACTAGGTGGAGCACCACTAGAATCAACAACGAGAGAACGAGTAGAGAATAGGACATGCATCAGCAGTGGTAGCAAATAACAGAGCTCCTACGAGCTGGGGAAAAACACCGACGAAGACGCCGGTGGTTGGCGGCAGCAACAGACGAAGCAGCAGCGAAGAGAAGGAGTGAAAAGGAATGAGGAAGAGAGAGAAAGAAATGGATTGGGGGGTTCAATTGTTTCTTTGGGTAATCTACGCAAATTCGAAGGTGCGCACGGTTGGACCTTCCTCTAGGTGCGCACAGTACAAAACGGCACAGTTTTGTTATTTCAATGAACATTTGCAATTTTGGAATGAACATTTGTAGAACCCACATCAATTTCTCATTCCTCAACTTTTTCAACCAATGTGCGTTGTAAACCAATAAACATCCAATTTATTACAATGGACATTATAGTATAATGAACATACACTATGGTTGATTGAACATTTGCAATTTCGGAATGAAAATTTATGAAAACTTTAGTGTAATAAACACATTCTCTCTGATGAATGAACAATTGTAATTTTAAATTGAACATTTTCGACTTATTCCAAAATTCAGTATGTTTACGAATTTTCAAAATTCAAAATTGCCGCTGATTTTCAAATTTCAAATTTCAAAATATGTTTCAAATTTACTATATTGTTCATTTCTCACTTCATTCAACATACTGTTGATTCAAATTGTTAGTTTATTCATCCAAGTTCTTCAAAATGTTCTTTCAAATTACTTATATGCTCATTGTAATGATATTTATGTTGTCACTATTATTCTTTGTAATGTACAAATATTATTCTGCAATGAACAACATACTATCTATAATGAATAACCCAATTGAATAGTTATATAATTATAAAAAAAATAAGTAATTACAAAAGATGGTTAATTCAAAATGTAGTAGGTACCAAAAGGTAGAAATATAACCAAAATAATACAATATGTCTCATATGAACACCGGGGTCTTACAAAAGAACATTTATAGCAAACTAAACAGTATTGAGTTCATTAAGAAGATATTCTTGCTTTTGAGCTTCCTCCCATTTCCGATTGATTTGATTTGTGAGATCTCGACACCGTAGCGTATCATTAGTTGTCTGAACTAGTCGAATTGAACTGATACAAGAAAGGAAAGAGCAGTAGTTAAAACAAAATTATTCAAGTTTATAATACAATGAACATAATCTTTCAAACATACAATGAACACATTTTAATAATACAATGAACATGCTCCCAGATACACGATAAATGTATGACCAAATATAACGAGCATGTGACTAAAATGATTTTAGGGAATACATGTTAGTAATACAATGAACATCGGCCTAAAAATATGCACATTGTACTTGTATATAGTACAATAAAAATCACATAATCATACAAATAACATTTGAACAAATATCACACGTTTGTAGACATATATATGATAATTAACCCATCATTAATTCATATCATTTCATTGAATATATTACAAACACATAATGAAAATATGAATGAAATGCAACGAACATCTGACCAACATGTGTTTCAGCGAACATATGCTAATAGGACAATGAACATATGTCATAATTCATGTTATTAATGCAATTAATATGTGTCAAACACACAATAAACATATGAATAAGTATACCTAACATCTGAACAAACACATAATAAACATATGGCTAAATATAATAAACATATGACCAACACGAATTCAATGAATACATTATAATAATACAACGAACATATATTTACAATACAATGAGTATTACTGGTTTTTGCTGCCTTTTTTCCTGATGTCGAACTCGTTTATCCCCTTCATTCACCGGGCTCTCTCCTTCGTTCATTGGGATATCAATTGCAAGGTTGTTTTCATTTTTTCACAAACCACCATTAAGATCTTTACCATAAAAGAGGAAAAAAGAATAAGAAACGTAAGTGCAAAATGTAAAAAAATGTTATCTTCTTATCAAATGCATAGATCTAATACCTTATGTTGTCGATTTCGCTTTGCAACTCGTTGTGTTCATATTCATGTACGAAAATTATGCAAGAAAATGAAGAATTTGAAGAGTTTGATGAGAGAGGTTAGACAGAAGTTAGAGAGATGTTGGAGGATTTAGGAAGAAGAGAGAGAAAGTCTCTGAAAATTTGTGTGGAAAAATGAAAGTAATGAATTCAAAAAATAGGTTTTATGTTTTTCGGCGTTCATTGGAGATCAACAAATGTTCATTCCGTGCGTCATTGGTTTAATGAATCTGCGTTTTATGCTTTGTGATGCTGCGTTTTGGACCGTACGCACCTTCCTCTACATCCACCCGTGGGCACCATCGACGGATTGGGTAATCTAGCTTTAGAAGATTTATAAAATATCATTAGAAGAGTAAAGATTTCTCTAGAAGTCTAATTAAGTCACGCGAGAAAGGGGGAGGAAACAGGTTTTATTGCAAAAACATCTTTTCTATTTAATAAAGAGTTTTTTGTCAGAAACAACCTTTTAAAACCACTTTTTGCGAAATACAACCTTTTAAAACCACTTTTTTGCGAAAAACAACCTTTTAAAAGTTTTTTTGCAACTTACAACCTTAAACCAAAATTTTTTGCAACTTACAACCTTAAACCAAAATTTTTTTGCGAAATGAAACCTTTTTCGGATTTCCGTCATTGATCGTTAAGTATTTGCGTTTGACTGTCAGTTGGTTGTATTTTTTTCCTTTAACACTTGACCCTTAATTTTTTCTCTCCCCTTCTTCTTAAACCATACCCATTCTCTCTCCCTTCTTCCTCCTCTTCTCTTCTCTTCTCTTCTTCTTTCTCTCTCCTCAAACCCACAACTTTTTCTCTCTTCAGTTGGTTGTTAGACCAGATCTGAATGAGGCGTTGAAGGGTATGGTTAGGGACGAAATCCTTAGTGTCTAACACCTGCATCGTAGCCGGACACGTGTTGTTTCCGGTCTCTAACCACCGTTGGATGCTGGTGCGATCGTAGGTAACTCCAGTACACAGACTCACATGAGATTTCATCACGTCACGTAGGTTACTCCAGAAACAGATCGAGCAGGGATGAAGATGAAGATTAAGTTTACTCCTAAAGCTTTTGCTGCCTTCTTTCATGGTGTTACTGGTATTACTCCTTTTCCTTCTTTACCTTTTCATTTTCATTCCCGCAATTACTCCATGGCAATTGATGCTGTTATTGATCCTTTTCCTTCTTTAATTTACCTTTTCATTTGCATTTTCATTCCTCTTCTTTACCTTTTGCTGCCTTCTTTCATGATGTTGTTTCTGCAAGAAAGGGCTCATGGATGAAGCTGTCCAATTGTTGAGGAAAATGGAGGAAGACATTGTAGAGAGAAAAGGAGAGGAGAGAGAAAGAATTTTAAGAAATGGAGGGAAATGAATCAATGAAAAGGAAGAGAAATGGAGGAAAATGAAAGTTGGACAGTCAAACGCAAATACTTAACGGTAAATGACGGAAATCCGAAAAAGGTTTCATTTCGCAAAAAAAATTGGTTTAAGGTTGTAAGTTGCAAAAAAATTTGGTTTAAGGTTGTAAGTTGCAAAAAAACATTTAAAAGGTTTCTTTTTGCAAAAAAAAGTGGTTTTAAAAGCTTGAATCTGACAAAAAACTCTTTAATAAAAGCACTAATCAAAATTTCCTCCAAAATATTAATAACATATTGTAGATACATAATCGTGTCTCCCCATTTAGTACCCTATGATGACCAATACCCCGCTCCAATTGGTCCGGATCGAGGAAAGAATAAAGAACGAGTCTAAAATAAAATGTTTTAAGCCCAAAACTTAGGGTGCTTTAAAACGTTATATGATTATTCTTTTGCATAAAATCTGTAATGAATCGATATTTAGTAGAGGCCAACAATGGACAACATAGTTCCTGACTATGTTGTACCCTCACCCCCGAACTCAACTTTTGGTTCCTGACCATCTATGGAGTCTAGAAGTGGAAATCTACATTGGATAAGTCCCTAAGATGTCCCTACCGTTTCAATATCCAATTAGGTTTATGATTCTTCCTTTAAAGAATTGTTGGCGGCTTCAAAACGAATTTCAAATAAAACCTTAACAATGGGGTAGTCAAATAAATGCGTTCACACCGCGTGTTGGCATTAAAGGAATGAAAAATCAACGCCTACAATTTGGCGACTCCCCTGGGGAGGATTTTAAAAAATTAATTTTTTTAAATGAGTGGGTGAAACTTGAAAAATACGATTCATTCTTATTTTATGCCTCAGAATAATATACAGTTTTGCATGTGCATGGCTATTGTTCAGCCACCATAAGGACATTCTACCTTGCCTCATTAGCACATGTTTTATGTGTGAGGTCACCCCCGGGGGGTTTGCGCTTTGTCCTTCCAAAAAGCTTCCTGAGCGATAGTGTTGGATCTTAGTCATAAGCAAACCTACCCAACCATGGCATTGTTCTCTTGTTCCTGACTTGAGAACTGGAGTGCGTCTTACACGTGGCTACCTCTTTAAGCAGGGGTACGAAGCGTGGGATCAATCTCTTAGTCATGGACCCTTTTCTGCCTTAACCTAAAACTGACCATAGTTGAACGTAGAACTTGACTTTTAGGTTGGAACGTTGCATACTATTATCCTACTTGTGCATATTTGCGTGTGTGTGCCTTTAATTGATTCATGTTATGCGATATTTCGAGTCAAATGCTGTGAAACAAAGTTACGCTATTGAAAGAGGCAAAATCGAGTTTCAATCTATCTCGCGCTCCACGCGACATATTAGCGCACAACACATTTGTTTTGCGTCCTGCGCTTGCCAACTGCGTCCCACGCGTGAACTAGATGTCCTGCACTCCAATGTTGCGTTTCACGCAGACCACGTTTTGCGCCCCTCTCACAAACTCGCGCCCAGCGCTTTACATTGCGTCTGACGAAATTATTTTTCTTCACTGCTTCAATTTAGCGCATCATTGTTACTTGTTGTGTATGCTCGATTGAAGTAGGTTCAATGTTGTATCTCGCTAGATAATTCCATTTTTCATTCAAAAATCTATCTTCGTAAAAAAAATATCTCCATTTTTTAAAAAAAATAAGAAAATCCATCTAAAAAAAATGTCAATCTCTAACCTACTATCTATGTCGAATATTCTATCCCCATTCTTTATCAAACTATATCTCCCATCCTTTTTGAAATTTCATCCTCATCTTTTTTTCGAAAATTATTCTCCTATCTTTTTCAAAATTTCATCCCATCTTCAATCTCCTATCTACTTCAAAAATTCTATCACCACCTTTTTTTTTTAAAAAAAAATCTCCACCTTTTTTCAAAAAAATATATATCCATCTTTTTTCCTATGCCATATCTCTTTCAAAAATTCATCATTTCATATATATTATCCATCTTTTAATGTGTACATCATTTAGGATTCCTTTTAGTGTCCATCTTGTTGTAAAAGTCTCACTCACCTAGGAATTCTAACTCCATTATAAGTCCATATAGCCTAAATGTCTAGATCCATCCAGTTTCACTCCATTTAGATTCCTTAACCCCATCTAACTCTATCCATGTTAGGAGTCTTCATTCGCTTGAGTCCCATCCATCTTAGGAGTCTAAACCCATTAGAATGATGTCCATCTTAGGAGTTTAAGTCCATTAGAATTATGTCCATCTTAGGAGTCTAAATCCATTAGAATTCCGTCTGCTTTAGGAGTTTAGGTCCACTAGAGTTTCATGCACATTAGGAGTCTAGCATTCTTGAAAGTCTGATGTCATTAGAAGTCTATCAAGTCTTGGATTCTGAAGTCATTAGAGTTTCATGTCAATTAGGATTGCATTCATACGGGAGTCCCTCTACATTGCATAGTCCATCGTTCATACACTTCATGCATAACAAGAGTTATTAGGCATTTAGGAGTCACATTACATCCATACTTTCCATTTCATTTCATGCATTCCGCATTTAGTAGTCCTGAACTACAAGCGATCTGATTCCCTTTTTCGGGATATGTAGGCAGCCTTTACAGGTTCGAAAGCATAGATTGAGTCATGCATACATACATTAGGTCTAGGTGCATCCAAAAAAAATCCAAAAAAAAAAATCATCATGCATTTAGGATATTCAAATTCGTTCCTAGAAGCTCAATTTTTAAAATAAACATACACTCCTTCGTTCGATTTCTCTCTCTCCATTATCACTCCATTTCTAAATCTCCCTTGATGATCCACGCAAAATTCAAAAGACATTGAAATGGGCAGTCCATCGAATAACGAGCAACAAGTCGCTGAAATGGCTAGAGCTTTAGCCAAGTTGAAGCTATAAGGCTTGAGAAGATCGAGTCCGGTGAATCTCCTGGATTCAACAAGAAATTGGAGAGTGTTGTTCATAGGGTAACCAATACAAATTTCTGTATATTTTGAGCCTATTGATAACACCCAACTGAAAAGGAAATTTCTTGAAAATTTCTCTACAATTGACATCCCTAGATTGAGAATGATTTGCTAAAAAATGCCGAAGATAATGACCTCAATGCCATAGAAGCAGACACATCTCTAAGCTCAATCGCTCATTAAGACATTTGGACTCGCGTAGGTCTAATCAACGCGAAAAAAAATACATTTCTTCTCTTTTCATTTAGAAAGAGAACTCTGAAGATCGAAGCAACGAAGCTGTCTCGTCAAGTGACGTAGGGGTCTAGACTTGAGATTCCATTTTCTGTTTCATTTCTCTTATTCGCCCAGTCTAATATAGGATTTTCCTTTCATTGCATGTACTCATAATTTTCAATTAATAAATGAGTATCTCTTTTCTAACCTTGCACTAATGAGCATCAATAGAAATCACGATTGTCGCCTTAAAAGAAATGAATTTATAATTCTCATGACTATTCTAATAAAGGCAATGAACAACTGGCATATATAAAAGAGGCATTCCTCCCCTTCCCCACAAATATTCCTCCATTTCAACCTAAAATAACACCCCTTTCCCTCTAACCTACCTTAGTGGAGGTACACTTGACATCAATTCAATGTAAAAGGCAAGTAAAAAAAGAGCAACAAAACGAAAATCAAAGCAAAAGCAAAAGAAAATCATGCAAAAAGTGCAAAATGTAAAAAAAAAGTGTTGCAAATAAGCCTATCAATAGCTATGTCAAATGTACTTCTTTCAAAACCTTCAACCTTCAACTCAAACCTTCAACTTTAACCAATAGGCCCTTGACACCCATGCACATTGCATTCCAACAAGCCATAAAAGACAAACCAAAGCCCGCTAGATCGAAAACCCGTAAGGGCGACTTAGGCAAAAGTCAGGGCACCTTCTCATTCAGTTGCCTGAACTACGAATGGTCTGATTCTGCTAAAGATACGTAGGAAACCTCACCCCGAGATTCGACCGCTTTAAACCAAACCAAACCTACGTCATTATCCACCCTTGCCAAAGGCCTCTTGCAAATCAATGCCTTATTCATTGCAAATGGCTCCAAAGTAAAATGCTCGGCCACCAATTAAAATGCTAAGAGCTACGACTGGCCTGATTCCATCATGGATACGTAGGCAACCTCTTTCGAGGCCCGGCCATTTTAATTCAAAACATATTTTTTAAGGCTCGCCTAGGCCCATGAGAAAAGCGCGATCGCCCAAAAATCATGAATTTTAAATGCTCATCCCTACCCTTATAACTAGACTGAGATTTGAACATGCATCATTAGCCTACCTTATTACATAAGTCACTTCATTATGGCTCCGTCCTCTTCTAATTATTATCCCTTGCCATTTTCTCAGCCACATTATCGCTTCTAAGCCCACCTTAGCATAACCTTTCAACACTCAGCGCTATGACCGCGCCTCATCTTTCGAGTGTTTCTTTCTTTGGCCTTTCTTGTCTTCTCACCTTAGGAACCCTATATGGAATCTTCGGTTGAAACTTCTGCTAAGCGTGACGAGATATCTTCAAAATCAAGCAATCAAGTTGGATATTTCATCAACTCCATCTTGTTGGGGGCTTCATCACCGGTCCACCCAGAAAATCATAGGCTCTAAATCTAGGCCTATTATAATAAGGACTTCATTACGAGTCCACATAAGACATCTTGGGTTATAAACCCACACGAATACAACATCGCATCTATTTATGGGCTCGCTTAGGCCCCTTGGCATACGAAATTCAAAGCATATACAACTCAAGCATTACAAGGACTACAACGAATTTCAAATCCAACATCATCCATTAACTAAATGAATCATCCTTGGGGGCTTCCCATTTCTCCTCTTTCATAGGCTCCATGTGTACCTTGATCAGGATTTCATTACGAGTCCATACAGAAGATTGTGGGCTCCAGACCCATACGAGATCCTAACTGTTTTATGGGCTCACTTAGGCCCGTAACAACTACAACACATTTCTAATCAAACATAACCTACGTGGATCATCCTTGGGGGCTTCCCATTTCTCCTTTTTCAAAAACAGTTTTCTAAACGAAAATTTGAGCTCTAATGAAACGATCAAAGCATTACATCACATCATCTGCATTAGTGTTCTACCGTCTGCATTAGCATCAAATCAAATCATCTGCATTAGTGGCATATCTCTGCATTAGTGGCATATTTCTACATTTGCATTACATATCTGCATCATCCAAGCATTGTGTCAAGCATTGCATTCTTCATCCTTAGCCATAGGATTCTAACATCAATGATCGAGTCACACATACACACACATGTATGCACACACGATAGCACCTTTAAGTCTAGAGTATTAGAGGTCACTCTTTATAGGTAAATTCTTTTCCTATCCATACACTAACACGGGACACATGCACGTCCCCTAGTTGTTTGTCAGTATATCTGTGTGTTATTTGTATTCACAGGTACCCAACTTTAGACGGCTCTATACGATTTATATTCTACAGAGGCTTGCGGACCATTAAAATTAACAACAGAAGACAAGCGCTATATATATATGGTGCGTCCTTATGAATTCAAATGTTCATTACGACATCGCACTGCGTCCAGCGCAGCATCCCGCGCCAAGCGCAGGCCTATGCGTCTAGCGCACAGTCCTGTACTGCACGCTTGGGGGCTTCTTAGCCAAGTGCAACCCACACGCTCAATTCCAAATGAATTCAAATGTTCGTTACGACATCGCGCGCGACAAACTAACGGATTTTCAAATCCGCAACAAAATACAATTTTGCCATTCTTCCAACATGCTATACTCCACACAAATCTTGCTCGAGAGACAACAAGTACTCATGAGTATTAACAGCGGAAAACACACCGTTAGGTCTGCGGACCATCATCATTATCCTGGAGCGGGACCATAATAGCTCTTTCCCGTCGTAAGTCGGACCATAATAGCTCTACACATTACCCTGGAGCGGGACCATAATAGCTCTATCCCGTCGTGAGCCGGACCATAATAGCTCAACACATTACCCTAGAACGGGACCATAATAGCTTTATCCCATCGTGAGCCGGACCATAATAGCTCTACACATTACCCTGGAGCGGGACCATAATAGCTCTATCCCATCGTGAGCCGGACCATAATAGCTCTACACATTACCTTGGAGCGGGACCATAATAGCTCTATCCCGTCGAGAGCCGGACCATAATATCTATATCCCGTCGTGAGCCGGACCATAATAGCTATACACATTATCAACACCTTGGAGCGGGACCATAATAGCTCTATCCCGTCGTGAGCCGGACCATAATAGCTCTACACATTATCAACACCCTAGAGCGGGACCATAATAGCTCTATCCCGTCGTGAGCCGGACCAGAATAGCTCTATCCCGTTGTGAGCCGGACCATAATAACTCTATCCCATCGTGAGCCGGACCATAATGGCTCTACACATTATCAACACCCTGGAGCGGCACCATAATAGCTCTATCCCGTCGTGAGCCGGGCCATAATAGGTCTACACAATACCCTGGAGCGGGACCATAATAGCTCTACCCCGACGTGAGCCGGACCATAATAGCTCTACACATTACCTTGGAGCGGGACCATAATAACTATATCCCGTCGTGAGCCGGACCATAATAGCTCTATCCCGTCGTGAGCCGGACCATAATAGCTCTACACATTATCAACACCCTGGAGCGGGACCATAATAGCTCTATCCCGTCGGGAGCCGGATCAAAATAGCTCTATCCCGTCGTGAGCCGGACCATAATAGCTCTACACATTATCAACACCCTGGAGCGGGACCATAATAGCTCTATCCCGTCGTGAGTCACCATTCTATCCGTCGTGAGTCGGACCATAATAGCTCTATCCCGTCGTGAGCCGGACCATAATAACTCTATCCCGTCGTGAGCCGGACCATAATGGCTCTACACATTATCAACACCCTGGAGCGGGACCATAATAGCTCTATCCCGTCGTGAGCCGGGCCATAATAGGTCTACACATTACCCTGGAGCGGGACCATAATAGCTCTACCCCGACGTGAGCCGGACCATAATAGCTCTACACATCATCAATACCCTGGAGCGGGACCATAATAGCTCTACTCCGACGTTAGCCGGACCAGAATAGCTCTACACATCATCAACACCATGGAGCGGGACCATAATAGCTCTATCCCGACATGAGCCGGACCAGAATAGCTCATGATTCCTTTTTCCACATATCATCTCATTTTTGCAAATTTACAATTATTTTGCAAATATGTTTCATACATGTTTGTTCCTGAAGCTTTTGCTTATTTTGCAGGTACCGGCGTAAATGAGTGATTTTGGATTGCAGAGCATCCAGAATCATTCTCCGTCCCGATACGTGTACTTTGACTTTCGGTT
Source organism: Beta corolliflora (assembly GCA_947648045.1). Lineage (NCBI taxonomy): Eukaryota > Viridiplantae > Streptophyta > Magnoliopsida > Caryophyllales > Amaranthaceae > Beta > Beta corolliflora. Next base: position 1,821,144 of record CANSZD010002999.1, read on the forward strand.
TTGCAAACCTCAGTCAAAGTGGGGGCTTCTGTAGACACATAATCATGTCTCCCCATTTAGTACCCTATGATGACCAATACCCCGCTCTAATTGGTCCGGATCGAGGAAAGAATAAAGAACGAGTCTAAAATAAAATGTTTTAAGCCCAAAACCATTTTCTAACCCTTTTTATTAACTTATTTCCGAAAACCTTTTTTATAACTAATTTTACCAAACGCACTTTCTAAAACGTTTTGAAAGGCCCATCTTCGAAAACCTTTTTAAAATAGTTTTATGAAAGCCCAATTTTTAAAACCCCTTTTCTAGCCCAATTTAATTAGTAGAATTAATTAATTATATTAATTGGTTTTATTGATAAAAATATCTTTTAAATAAAAACAATCTTTCTCCAAGTGTTTTTAAATATTTTTTATCTAACTCTGATCTAAAATCTTTTTTAATAAAAATCTTTTAGAGACCTATCTTTCGAAAAACCTATTGCAACCCAACTACCTAAACCTTCACTATATATTACCCCCTTCCTCCTAACAATTCAGATCTCCTCGGATATACTGGACTCAACACACAACTTTCCCTCTCACCTTTCAATTCTCTCGGATCTCCTAATCATAACTCCCTCGACACATACATATCCACCGCCATAATACACCCGTCTTCCTAATTCACCTCACCATACTCACATACAAATCACACCCTGATCTCATCACCTCCTCATAACTCCCCTACATCTCGCCAAACATACAACTCCCACGCTGATCACCAATCTTCATCAATCATCAACACTACATTCCACGCCACATCACCACAACAATTCCACGCCACTTCTCCTATACCCAGCGCCTATATACAATTACTATAAACTGATAGTCTAATATTTATACTTCAATCATCATACACGCAGTACCGAAAGCATATAAAAACACATACTGCACCCCATGCGAGCATATTTATTTGGTTTGACGCAATACATAACATAATACAACAATCTTTTTTATGAGACTCGTACAATTCAATTCTCCAAGATCCGTACAAATCAACGACCCCGGACGGTGGTATAGTTTTTGAGGGTCAACTAAATTAACCATCTTTATTTTATTTATGTATTTATTTTTATTATTTTCTTGAAGTTACTAACCTTCTATTCATGATGTAGGTTATTAATATATTCCTGCGACTGTAAGTAGTAAGTATTGTACATATTATACTAACTCCCTGTAATATTTTATTTTCTTATTTTTATTTATTTCCATGAACATATATATTGTTAATCAAGACCTAAATAACTGTTCTAATTAATTCAGATAATTTGGACAATCTGTTAGGAACCTTGTAATTTGATTGTATAATAACTTGTCACTAAAAATATAGTCTTTTATGTGTTTTCTCGAACCAACCTAGACTAATTATTTTTAGGGTGCTTTAAAACGTTATATGATTATTTTTTTGCATAAAATCTGTAATGAATCGATATTTAGTAGAGGCCAGCAATGGGCAACATAGTTCCTGACTATGTTGTACCCTCACCCTCGAACTCAACTTTTGGTTTCTGACCATCTATGGAGTCTAGACGTGGAAATCTACATTGGATAAGTCCCTAAGATGTCCCTACCGTTTCAATATCCAATTAGGTTTATAATTCTTCCTTTAAAGAATTGTTGGCGACTTCAAAACGAATTTCAAATAAAACCTTAACAATAGGGTAGTCAAATAAACGCGCTCACACCGCGTGTAGGCATTAAAGGAATGAAAAATCCACGCCTACAATTTGGCGACTCCACTGGGGAGGATTTTAAAAAATTAATTTTTTTAAATGAGTGGGTGAAACTTGAAAAATACGATTTATTCTTATTTTATGCCTCAGAATAATATACAGTTTTGCATGTGCATGGCTATTGTTCAGCCACCATAAGGACAATCTACCTTGCCTCATTAGCACATGTTTTATGTGTGAGGTCACCCCCGGGGGGTTTGCGCTTTGTCCTTCCAAAAAGCTTCCTCAGCGATAGTGTTGGATCTTAGTCATAAGCAAACCTACCCAACCATGGCACTGTTCTCTTGTTCCTGACTTGAGAACTGGAGTGCGTCTTACACGTGGCTACCTCTTTAAGCAGGGGTACGAAGCGTGGGATCAATCTCTTAGTCATGGACCCTTTTCAGCCTTAACCTAAAACTGACCATAGTTGAACGTAGAACTTGACTTTTAGGTTGGAACGTTGCATACTATTATCCTACTTGTGCATATTTGCGTGTGTGTGCCTTTAATTGATTCATGTTATGCGATATTTCGAGTCAAATGCTGTGAAACAAAGTTACGCTATTGAAAGAGGCAGAATCGAGTTTCAATCTATCTCGCTCTCCACGTGACATATCAGCGTGCAACACATTTGTTTTGCGTCCTATGCTTGCCAACTGCGTTCCACGCGTGAACTAGATATCCTGCGCTCCAATGTTGCGTTTCACGCAGACCACGTTTTGCGCCCCTCGCACAAACTCGCGCCCAGCGCTTTGCATTGCGTCTGACGAAATTATTTTTCTTCGCTGCTTCGATTTTAGCGCATCATTGTTACTTGTTGTGTATGCTCGATTGAAGTAGGTTCAATGTTGTATCTCTCTAGATAATTCCATTTTTCATTCTAAAATCTATCTTCGTAAAAAAAATATCTCCATCTTTTTTAAAAAAAAAAAAAAGAAAATCCATCTAAAAAAAAAATGTCAATCTCTAACCTACTATCTATTTCGTATATTCTATCCCCATTCTTTATCAAACTATATCTCCCATCCTTTTTGAAATTTCATCCTCATCTTTTTTTCGAAAATTATTCTACTATCTTTTTCAAAATTTCATTCCATCTTCAATCTCCTATCTACTTCAACAATTCTATCTCCACTTTTTTTTTTCAAAAAAAAAATCTCCACCTTTTTTCAAAAAAAAAATATATCCATCTTTTTTCCTATCCCATATCTCTTTCAAAAATTCATCCTTTCATGTATATTATCCATCTTTTAATGTGTACATCATTTAGGATTCCTTTTAGTGTCCATCTTGTTGTAAAAGTCTCACTCACCTAGGAATTCTAACTCCATTAGAAGTCCATCTAGCCTAAATGTCTAGATCCATCCAGTTTCACTCCATTTAGATTCCTTAACCCCGTCTAACTCTATCCATGTTAGGAGTCTTCATTCGCTTGAGTCCCATCCATCTTATGATTCTAAACCCATTAGAATTATGTCCATCTTAGGAGTCTAAATCCATTAGAATTATGTCCATCTTAGGAGTCTAAATCCATTAGAATTTCGTCCGCTTTAGGAGTTTAGGTCCACTAGAGTTTCATGCACATTAGGAGTCTAGCATTCTTGAAAGTCTGACGTCATTAGAAGTCTATCAAGTCTAGGATTCTGAAGTCATTAGAGTTTCATGTCAATTAGGATTGCATTCATACGGGAGTCCCTCTGCATTTCATAGTCCATCGTTCATACACTTCATGCATAACTAGAGTTATTAGGCATTTAGGAGTCACATTACATCTATACTTTCCATTTCATTTCATGCATTCCGCATTTAGTAGTCCTGAACTACAAGCGATCTGATTCCCTTTTTCGGGATATGTAGGCAGCCTTTACAGGTTCGAATGCATAGATTGAGTCATGCATACATACATTAGGTCTAGGTGCATCCAAAAAAAATCAAAAAAAAAATCATCATGCATTTAGGATATTCAAATTCGTTCCTAGAAGCTCAACTTTTAAAACAAACATACACTCCTTCGTTCCATTTCTCTCTCTCCATTATCACTCCATTTCTAAATCTCCCTTGATGATCCACGCAAAATTCAAAAGACATTGAAATGGGCAGTCCATCGAATAATGAGCAACAAGTCGCTGAAATGGCTAGAGCTTTAGCCAAGCTGAAGCTATAAGGCTTGAGAAGATCGAGTTCGGTGAATCTCTTGGATACAACAAGAAATTGGAGAGTGTTGTTCATAGGGTAACCAATACAAATTTCTATATATTTTGAGCCTATTGATAACACCCAACTGAAAAGGAAACTACCAGAAAATTTCTCTACAATTGACATCCCTAGATTAAAAATGATCTGCTAAAAAATGCCGAAGATAATGACCTCAATGCCATAGAAACAGACACATCTCTAAGCTCAATCTCTCATTAAGACATTTGGACTCGCTTAGGTCCAATCAACGCGAAAAAAATACACTTCTTCTCTTTTCATTTAGAAAGAGAACTCATGAAGATCGAAGCAACGAAGCTGTCTCGTCAAGTGACGTAGGGGTCTAGACTTGAGATTTCATTTTCTGTTTCATTTCTCTTATTCGCCCAGTCTAATATAGGATTTTCCTTTCATTGCATGTACTCATAATTTTCAATTAATAAATGAGTATCTCTTTTCTAACCTTGCACTAATGAGCATCAATAGAAATCACGATTGTCGCCTTAAAAGAAATGAATTTATAATTCTCATGACTATTCTAATAAAGGCAATGAACGACTAGCATATATAAAAGAGGCATTCCTCCCCTTCCCCACAAATATTCCTCCATTTCAACCTAAAATAACACCCCTTTCCCTCTAACCTACCTTAGTGGAGGTACACTTGACATCAATTCAATGAAAAGGCAAGTAAAAAAGAATAACAAAACGAAAATCAAAGCAAAAGCAAAAAAAAATCATGCAAAAAGTGCAAAATGTAACAAAAAAAAAGTATTGCAAATAAGCCTATCAATAGCTATGTCAAATGTACTTCTTTCAAAACCTTCAACCTTCAACTCAAACCTTCAACTTTAACCAATAGGCCCTTGACACCCATGCACATTGCATTCCAACAAACCATAAAAGACAAACCAAAGCCCGCTAGGTCGAAAACCCGTAAGGGCGACTTAGGCAAAAGTCAGGGCACCTTCTCATTCATTTGCCTGAACTACGAATGGTCTGATTCTGCTAAAGATACGTAGGAAACCTCACCCCGAGGTCCGACCGCTTTAAACCAAACCAAACCTACGTCATTATCCACCCTTGCCAAAGGCCTCTTGCAAATCAATGCCTAATTCATTGCAAATGGCTCCAAAGCAAAATGCTCGGCCACCAATTAAAATGCTAAGAGCTACGACTGACCTGATTCCATCATGGATACGTAGGCAACCTCTTTCGAGGCCCGACCATTTTAATTCAAAACATATTTTTTAAGGCTCGCCTAGGCCCATGAGAAAAGCGCGATCGCCCAAAAATCATGAATTTTAAATGCTCATCCCTACCCTTATAACTAGACTGGGATTTGAACCTGCATCATTAGCCTACCTTATTACATGAGTCACTTCATTATGGCTCCGTCCTCTTCTAATTCTTATCCCTTGCCGTTTTCTCAGCCACATTATCGCTTCTAAGCCCACCTTAGCATAACCTTTCAACACTCAGCGCTATGACCGCGCCTCATCTTTCGAGTGTTTCTTTCTTTGGCCTTTCTTGTCTTCTCACCTTAGGAACCCTATATGGAATCTTCGGTTGAAACTTCCGCTAAGCGTGACGAGATATCTTCAAAATCAAGCAATCAAGTTGGATATTTCATCAACTCCATCTTGTTGGGGGCTTCATCACTGGTCCACCCAGAAAATCATAGGCTCTAAATCTAGGCCTATTATAATAAGGACTTCATTACGAGTCCACATAAGACATATTGGGTTTTAAACCCACACGGATACAACATCGCATCTATTTATGGGCTCGCTTAGGCCCCTTGGCATACGAAATTTGAAGCATATACAACTCAAGCATTACGAGGACTACAACGAATTTCAAATCCAACATAATCCATTAACTAAATGAATCATCCTTGGGGGCTTCCCATTTCTCCTCATTCATAGGCTCCATGTGTACCTTGATCAGGACTTCATTTCGAGTCCATACAGAAGATTGTGGGCTCCAGACCCATACGAGATCCTAACTGTTTTATGGGCTAACTTAGGCCCGTAACAACTACATCACATTTCTAATCAAACATAACCTACGTGGATCATCCTTGGGGGCTTCCCATTTCTCCTTTTTCAAAAACAGTTTTCTAAACGAAAATTTGAGCTATAATGGAACGATCAAAGCATTACATCACATCATCTGCATTAGTATTAAATCAAATCATCTGCATTAGTGGCATATCTCTGCATTAGTGTCATATTTCTACATTTGCATTACATATCTGCATCATTCAAGCATTGTGTCAAGCATTGCATTCTTCATCCTTAGCCATAGGATTCTAACATCAATCATCGAGTCACACATACACACACACGTATGCACACACGATAGCACCTTTAAGTCTATAGTATTAGAGTCACTCTTTATAGGTTAATTCTTTACCTATCCATACACAAACACGGGACACATCCTATCCATATCTGTTTGTTATTTGTATTCACAGGTACCCAACATTAGACGGCTCTATACGAGTTATATTCTACAAAGGCTTGCGGACCATTACAATTAACAACAGAAGACAAGCGCTATATATATGGTGCTTTCTTATGAATTCAAATGTTCATTACGACATCGCACTGCGTCCAGCACAGCATCCCGCGCCAAGCGCAGGCCTATGCGTCTAGCGCACAGTCCTGTACAGCACGCTTGGGGGATTCTTAGCCAAGTGCAACCCACACGCTCAATTCCAAATGAATTCAAATGTTCGTTACGACATCGCGCGCGATAAACTAACGGATTTTCAAATCCGCAACAAAAATACAATTTTGCCATTCTTCCAACATGCTATACTCCACAAAAAATCTTGCTCGAGAGACAACAAGTACTCAGGAGTATTAACAGCGAAAAACACACCGTTAGGTCTGCGGACCATCATCATTATCCTGGAGCGGGACCATAATAGCTCTATCCCGTCGTAAGCCGGACCATAATAGCTCTACACATTACCCTGGAGCGGGACCATAATAGCTCTATCCCGTCGTGAACCAGACCATAATAGCTCTACACATTACCCTGGAGCGGGACCATAATAGCTTTATCCCGTCGTGAGCCGGACCATAATAGCTCTACACATTACCCTGGAGCAGGACCATAATAGCTCAATCCCATCGTGAGTCGGACCATAATAGCTCTACACATTACCTTGGAGTGGGACCATAATAGCTCTATCCCGTCGTGAGCCGGACCATAATAGCTCTATCCCGTCGTGAGCCGGACTATAATAGCTCTACACATTATCAACACCCTGGAGCGGGACCATAATAGCTATATCCCGTCGTGAGCCGGACCATAATAGCTCTATCCCGTCGTGAGCCGGACCATAATAGCTCTACAGATTATCAACACCCTGGAGCGGGACCATAATAGCTCTATCCCGTCGTGAGCCGGACCATAATAGCTCTACACATTACCCTGGAGCGGAACCATAATTGCTCTACCCCGACGTGAGCCGGACCATAATAGCTCTACACAACATCAATACCCTGGAACGGGACCATAATAGCTCTACTCCGACGTTAGCCAGACCAAAATAGCTCTACACATCATCAACACCCTAGAGCGGGACCATAGTAGCTCTATCCCGACATGCGCCGGACCAGAATAGCTCATGATTCCTTTTTCCACATATCATCTCATTTTTGCAAATTTACAATTATTTTGCAAATATGTTTCATACATGTCTGTTCCTGAAGCTTTTGCTTATTTTGCATGTACCGGCGTAAATGAGTGATTTTGGATTGCAGAGCATCCAGAATCATTCTCCGTCCCGATACGTGTACTTTGACTTTCGGTTTTGCAAACCTCAGTCAAAGTGGGGGCTTCTGTAGACACATAATCGTGTCTGCCCATTTAGTACCCTATGATGACCAATACCCCGCTCCAATTGGTACGGATCGAGGAAAGAATAAAGAACGAGTCTAAAATAAAATGTTTAAAGCCCAAAACCATTTTCTAACCCTTTTTATTAACTTATTTCCGAAAACCTTTTTTATAACTAATTTTACCAAACCCACTTTCTAAAACGTTTTTAAAGGCCCATCTTCGAAAACCTTTTAAAAAATAGTTTTATGAAAGCCCAATTTTTTAAACCCCTTTTCTAGTCCAATTTAATTAGTAGAATTAATTAATTATATTAATTGGTTTTATTGATAAAAATATCTTTTTATAAAAATCATCATTCTCCAAGTGTTTTTAAATATTTTTTATCTAACTCTGATCTAAAATCTTTTTTAATAAAAATCTTTTAGAGACCTATCTTTCGAAAAACCTATTGCAACCCAACTACCTAAACCTTCACTATATATTACCCCCTTCCTCCTAACAATTCAGATCTCCTCGGATATACTAGCTAGACTCAACACACAACGTTCCCTCTCACCTTTCAATTCTCTCGGATCTCCTAATCAGAACTCCCTCGACACATACATATCCACCGCCATACACTAGTAGAATAAATGATTATTGCTGCGATCGTATTGCTGCGGTTTTACCCATACGTAGCAATATATAGTTCCAATGGAATTTTTTTGAAAATAGTTGACCATTTGACCAACCATATTGCTGCGTTTTCTACCGAAAACCGCAGCAATATATTTCCAACGGAAATTTTTTGAAAAAATTGGACTATTTGACCAGATCTGGCGCAGCAATATAGCTGCGCCAAATCTCAAAAAAAAAACACGGGTTTCTTTTGTTTGCCTTCACTGTTTCTCTCGACTCTCTCTCTCTACTCTCACACTCTCTCTCTCTACTCTCACACTCTCTCACTCTCTTACGATTTCCGGCGAAAAGAGTTAAGTTTCCGGCGAAAAGGTTCCTGTTTCCGGCGACAAGGGTTCACATTACTCGCATTTTGGTTATATTTCCGGCGATAAGGGTGCAAGCCAAGGGTTTTCCGCCCCTCTCCTCCGCTTCTTGCTTGGTTGGTTCGGTTTTTCGCCCTTCTCCTCCGCTTCTTGCTTGGTTGGTTCGGTTTTTCGCCGCTCTCCTCCGCCACTTTCGCACTTCACCGCCGGCGCCACCCTCTCCTTGTCATATTAGGTTAGTTTTTCATAATTTTTTTTAATTTTGTAGTTTTCTTAATTAATAGTGTTTTAATGGATAATTTGGCTTAAATAGTAGTTTAAAATGCTTAGTGTAAAGTATATACTTCCTCCGTTCCAAAATAAGTGAAACACTTCTCTCATTTATGTGAGAGTTTTTTGAGACAAGTGTTTTACTTATTTTGGAACGGAGGAAGTATATGATTAGTTATAAGATTTGAGGATTAAAAACTGATCTTGTGATGATTTTGCTTAAGTTTTTGTATGCCCTAAAATGTTATACGGGATTGTTTTTGCTTAAGTTCTTGTTATATTTCAAGTGATATGCAATGCCTTCATATTGATAGACTCACCAATGGGAATCTAAGGAATGGTTTGGTACTTGTTGTTTGGTGATAACTTGAAATCGCTTGAATGCGATTGTTGTTTGGTGATGACTTGGAATTGCTTGAATGCGATTATTTTTATGTACATCATAATGCCTAGATACCCGTTCAAGACTTACTCATTAGGAGTAAGTCTTGAATAGTCCCCGTTTTGGGACTGTTCTTAAACGTCACATCTCACTTAGGTAGTGAATGTGTGTTGATTCTTTGATTCTAAGTGAAATACGGTTAATCATTTCCCTAATTTGTTCTCCGGGTGCATATAAGATAAGCAATTATCGTCATCGTGTACTTGGAGAACTGAAGGGAAATGCTGTCGAATTTTACTTAGAATCAAAGATGATACATGCATTCACTAGTGGGATTGGACGTTTAAGGATGGGTTAGGTTGGAGTGATAAGGACCCAATGGAAGCATGCATTGAATATTAGCTTGTTGTGTTATATTTATGTGAATTTTTTAATTGATAATAATTTTTTATGTATGTATGTATGTGTGGGGGTTTTTAGAAATGGATCGAAGTTGGATGTATGGAAAGCGGAATACGTTGGAGTTCGTACAAGGTGTGAATGAGTTTTGTAAACGTGCTGTAGAGCATCAACAACTTACTTGCGAGGATGAGATTTATTGTCCATGTGTTGATTGCTACAATGTGAATACGATTTCTGATATTAGGACCATAAGAGATCATATTATTCGTCGTGGATTTAGGGCTGAGTATTATATTTGGTTATGGCATGGTGAGAAAGGAAAATATACTCAGAATAGGGTTATTGTTGATGTTGGCACTAGTAACTCATTAGAGATTGATATGTCGAATGTTGGGGTTGAGAATGAAGTTGTGATTGAAGATCATGTTAGGATTGAAGGTGATGATGTAGTAGGTAATGAAAATGACCACGGAGATAATAGTGACACTGAGGATGAAGAGTTTGGTGATGATCGACTAGGTGAGATGTTGGAAGGGGCCCGTGACCATTTTAATGAGCGGCCACGAGTGTTTGACAGTTTGTCTGAAGCTGCTGGGAAACCCCTTTATCCAGGGTGTACAAAATACACTCAATTGAGTGGGGTTTTAACCCTTTTCAACATCAAAGCAAAACATAATTTGACTGACGTAGGCTTCACATAACTCTTAGAAGTTTTACAAGATATGTTTCCTGAGGGTAATTTATTACCAAAATCCACCTACTATGCCAAAAAATTAATGTGTCCTTTGGGTTTAGAATATGAGCGGATTGATGCATGTCCGAATGATTGCTTGTTGTATCGAAATGAGTATGCGGACCTTTATGAATGCCCGAGGTGTGGTAAGTCCCGCTATAAATTGCCGGATGGGGTTGAGCCTGGGCCGGGCAATACGGGTCCTTCTACGAAAGTGTTGTGGTATCTTCCAATTGTGCCAAGTTTCAAGATGCTCTTTTCTATCAAAGAAGATGCAAAGAACCTAAGATGGCATGCTGATCGGAGAAAGAAAGATGGGATGCTTAGGCATCCAGCAGATTCTCCTCAATGGAAGGCTATAGATTCCAGATATAGGGAATTTGGTCAGGAAGCTAGGAAATTGAGACTTGCATTGTGTATGGACGGAATGAACCCTTACGGTACTTTGAGTAGTCAACATAGTACTTGGCCTGTTCTTTTAGTGATATACAATCTTCCTCCATGGTTATGCATGAAGCGGAAGTATATTATGTTGTCTCTCTTAATTTCTGGGCCTAAGCAGCCGGGAATTGATATAGACATTTATCTTGCACCTCTCATCGAAGATCTCAAAAAGATGTGGGACGAAGGTGTTATGGTGTTTGATGCGTATTCCAATGAAGATTTCAGGCTTCGTGCTATGCTATTCTGTACTATAAATGATTATCCTGCTTATGGCAATTTGTCGGGGTATAAGGTCAAAGGAAAAAAGGCATGTCCCATTTGTGAGAATGGTATGGAGGCTACACATTTACCACATTGTGGGAAACATGTCTATATCATTAATAGGCAATTCCTACATAATTCTCATCCATATCGAAAGAAAAAAGCATCATTTAACGGGTTAGTTGAAAATGCTCCAGCTCCTAGACCGTTGACCGGAAAAGAAGTTTATAATCGTGTTAAGGGGATGGGCACAATATTTGGTAAGGGGGTTAAACCTTCGGAAGACGATGGTGTCATTTGAAAAAAAGAGTCTATATTCTGGAGACTTCCTTATTGGAAATACTTACCAGTTAGACATTGTCTCGACGTAATGCATATTGAAAAAAATGTTTGTGATGCAATTATTGGTACTCTGTTGAATATACCGGGAAAGACTAAGGATGGTCTGAAGGTTCGCAAAGATATGGAGAAATTGAAGATTCTGCCTAATTTATGGCCAAAGGTTAAGGAAAAAGCAAAGAAAGGAAAGGGAACAACAACATATTTGCCTCCAGCTTGTTATACATTGTCTAGGCAAGAGAAACGATTGTTCTGTGAGTGTTTATACGGTATTAAGGTTCCCACTGGATACTCATCTAACATGAGAAGACTTGTTTCTATGACTGATCTGAAATTAATTGGGCTGAAGTTCCATGACTGTCATGTGTTGATGCAAGTGTTTTTGCTGATTGCAATACGCGGGATTCTTCCAAAACATGTCAGGCTTGCCATCACGAGGTTGTGTTCATTTTTCAATACCATATGCAACAAGGTACTTGACCCTGATAAGTTGGATGCTTTGCAAAATGAGGTGGTGATAACACTTTGTCAATTTGAGATGTATTTTCCACCTTCTTTTTTTGACATTATGGTTCACTTAGTCCTTCATTTGGTAAGAGAGATTAAACTGTGTGGCCCTGTGTTTTTAAGATGGGCATACCCTTTTGAGAGACATATGGGTTCTTTAAAAAAGAAAGTGAGGAACCCAGCAAGACCAGAGGCGAGTATTATTCAAGGAACAATTGCCGAAGAGGTTGGAGGATATTGTTCTTCTCATTTTGCTAAGGTTGTGACGATAGGTCTTCCAAAGTCCAGACACGAGGGAAGGTTAGAAGGAAAGGGTGGGGTCGAAATGCGACATATTTCGCCTTCATTGAGTGAGTTGAATAAAGCTCATCTTTTCGTGTTGCACCATGTTACTGAAGTTAATCCATACTTAGAGAGACATATGCGTGAATTGCGCCACAAAAACCCGTCAAAAGGGGAGAGGGCATTGATGAATGAGCATAACAAGTCTTTCATTGATTGGTTCCACAATAAAGTAATTGGTGAATTGTCTGCAAACAACCATCATGTACCCGATACAATTAAGTGGTTGGCATACGGTCCACGTGACAGTTTTAAATCGTATGAGGGGTATGATATCAATGGATATACCTTTTACACTAAACGTCAGGACAATAAATCAAAGGTGGTACAGAATTGTGGGGTTTCAATGGTTGCATCATCTAGGGAGTATGCGAGTGCAAAGGATAAAACTCCGATTGATGCTAAAGAATCATATTATGGGATCATTCAGGAAATATGGGAGCTCGATTATTGTGACTTCACTATGCCTATTTTTCAATGCAAGTGGGAGGATAATAGACGTGGTTTGCGAACGGATGAGTGTGGTTTTACTCTAGTCGATATGAGTCGTCTGCGTGACACTGAAGAACATTTTATCCTCGCATCACAAGCAAAATAAGTGTTTTATGTATCTGATCCTGTAGACACTCAGTGGTGCATTGTTGTTAATGGTAAAAGGCAAATTTTAGGAGTAGGTTATGTTGACGATGACCCCCTTTCTCAATCCCAAGTGATGATATGATGGATGTGTCTGATACTGAAAATAGTTACATGCGAATGGATCACCAAGAAGGTATAACGGTCATCGAGCAACCTATTGACCAAAATTAAAGGTAAAAAATGTTCTATATGAGTAATTTGAATTATAAATTGATGTACTTATAATAGATTTCATTACAATAATGTGTTGATATATATTGTTTTAAATTTTGTTAACACTTTTTGTTGTTTCTATGTATATGCTACAGATATGGCTAGTGACGGCTCGGGCGATCAGTCATCGGATTCCGATGCACCATTTCACCCGGAAAAGGAGGCTGGCCAGGGGGAGGACAGTGATCGTGCTGTAGATGTGTTTGATGCTTGGATGGAAACAATGGAACTAGAAGCTGATAGGAATGCTTTACTTGACATTGAGGTGACATCTGATCCACGTCAGCCACCCCCCTCAGGTTCGTGCTTATTTGATTATTCTAATATTGAATATGTCATTTATTTGTTCGTTCTCTAATTTAGTTTCCTTATTTTGATTCTTAGATCCTCGTCAGACCAGTGCATATTATGGTGCACAAGGGAGGGGGAGGGGGAGGGGGAAGAAGTCAGGTGGGAAGACAAATGCATCTAGAAAGAGTAAAAAAGGTCCCACGATGAATCTCCACAACACAGAAGATATGTACTTATAGTTTGATGAATTGGGGAGACCAACAGGTAATTATTGATTGTAAGATAGTTATAATTTATCATGCTTACGATTTAATGTTTGGATTTCTACTTGTTTTTTCTATTAGGTACGTGGCGAGCTTAGTATGGTATTTGGGTCGGTCTTTCTATACGCAGGCTTAACATCAATTGGAAATGGAAAAACATTTCTCCTGCCCTGTTGGATTTAATGTGGACAGACACTATGGTAAGATATGTTTCATTTACAATTTTGGGATTTATTGTTCTAATGCTGAGCTAACGTGCTTATTTATTTGTTTATGATGGAAAACAGAATATGTTTCACCTTCCGGACGAGATAAGCTATAGGAGGCACTACTTGACTGCTGTGAACTCTAGATGGAGGGATTGTAAGAGCAAATTGGTATCTGGTTGGATCACAATGACCAGAGTCAGATCAAAGAAAGAGAAGCTAGGTGATACTCCGTCAGATGTATACAAGCACATCAAGATGGAGGATTGGCTTACCTTCAAAGAGGCTATGACGTCAGATGAGGCTGTAGTAAGTTTATAATCAAATTAACTTGGTCTTATTAACTTAAATTATATTCTACTAACTTAATGTGTTTTTTATTGCAGAAAAAGCGAGAAAAGGCGCTCGAGAGTGCAAAAAAGAATACACATCATCACCACTTAGGTCAAAGGAACTATGGGGATGCTAGAGAGTTGTGGAAGCAGGAGAACTTATGTCCACCTAGTTTTGATTCTGGATCGCCATCTAGTACACCATCCTCCTCGGTGTCCTCTCATGTTAATCGGGGTGATGACTGGTGCTGCGCGATGCATAAGAAAGATCCAGTCACTAAACAGTGATTTATTCCAGTTGAGGAAACAAAAATTGTAGCTGACAAATACGTATGTATATCACTATAACTTTTAGTTAGACATATACATGTTTTTTCTTTATTAAATACATTATTATTTGTAACTTTTTTTTGGGCAGTTGGAGTACAAGGAGAAGCAAGTCAAGGGTGAGTTCACTCCGGTACGTAACAAAGACGCCCTTTTTATGGCTCTTGGAGAGAAGCCACATCATTCGGGTCGTTGTTATGGTTTTGGAGGCTACAATGTTGGCTATAGGAAGGCTTTTGGTCGTCCACCTCCTAGGAACTATTGGAGCTCGAGTCAGGAACAAGAGGAAGCATTCATGCAGAAAATGACTGAAAGGTGGAGAAATGACATTGCAACATATATGCAGAATGTGGCGCTTTCACAGCCCACTCAGCTACCTACTCCACCATTTGTTGCACCATTTGTTCCATCATCTGCTTCACCATCTACTGGGCCAGCTACTTTTCAGCCCACTCAGCTACCTTTTTCGCCATTTGTTCCATCATCTGCTTCACCATCTACTGGGCCAGCTACTTTACAGCCTACTCAGCTACCTTTTCCGCCATTTGTTCCATCATCTGCTTCACCATTTGTTCCATCAGCTGCTTCACCATCTGCTGGGCCATCTACTTCACAGCCCACTCAGCTACGTACTCTACTATTTGGATTTTCCGACACTCATTCTCCTCAGTTGAAGGTACATATATTTATCATATATACATGTTCTTTATACAAATAATTATCATATATACATGTGTTTTATACAAATAATTATCTTACATAATTAGAACTTTACGTTATTGTTAGGACGAGACTCCATGTCGATTGTATTTGATAGATCCAACTAGTGGAAAGACTTGTCTAGTGGCAGATACACATTCTTATGCTTTTGATGAGACCACTACAGTTCATGGGTCTAGAATGATGAATGATCACCTTCGAGTGAAAATTCATCGTTTTGTAGAGAAGTATGGTCATTTGCCACTACCTGTCCCCGTCCCTGCATATAAAATCGACACTACAGAAACTGCTTCGGGCACGTGGGTGCAATGGCCAAAACAATTAGTGCAAATATTAGGTGATGAGGTAATTGTTCAAATTTTATCCATTTTTGTAAAAAAAATAGCATTAAATTTAAAAATTACATATTCTTATGCGCGTTCTCAAAAATTATTATTAGGTTACACCGACACCTAAAAAACAAAAGGGGATTTCGGGGGAGGCTGGTAGATGTCCTAGCCAGCAGCTTTCAGCCGGTTCGGCTACTCGTTATAGTCCAGTTGTCGATGATGTATCGTTCTTGGAATCCCTCACTGAAGACTGTAAGGAGTTAGCAGATACGCTTGCCCTTGCCGTCGCAGACGATGATACCGTTGATGTAACCTTGCCGAGCTCATTGTTCCATTATTCAGAAGATGCCACCGTTTATCTGACCAAGGAGGATATTGCTCAGTTCCTGAAAGGGGAGATGCTTAATATTTCTATTATCCAGGTGTACATGAGGTAACAATAATCAAAGTTATGATTTTTTTTTACATTTGATTGTATGATAGTTGTATTTTCCACATAAAATTTACATTTGTCTATTTTTTTTAGGGCAACGCAGTCTGACTTGGATGGATTTGGGGTTGCTGTTCGAGTTTGTGCCCGGAGAGTACCGCGGATGTGAATGCATTGGAGAATGTAACGACTTACATTCAGTGTGCTTTGACTGGATCCGTCGTTGCTGGTGCTAGTATCATCTTCGCGCCAATCTTTCAAGAGTAATATTCTATCTTAATAGTTTTACAAATATTGATTGTTGCATGACATGTGAATTTTTTAAGTAATTATTGTTATTCAATCTTGCAATAGCCGTCATTGGATGCTCCTAGTCATACATCCCATGCTCGGGATAATTTATGTCTTTGATTCCGCTAGCTTTCACAAGGAGCGAAAGTTAAAGATTAGAACGCCTATGATAGCGTAAGTTGATCGGTTTGATATATTTTAAATGAATTTAAATTATAATATAAAGCAAATAAAGTGTAAATCATTTGATGTTGTTTTATGTAGTGCTTTTAGGAGGTTTCGGATGAGCGGCAACGAAGTTCGTCGGAACAAGCTTCTTTGGAACTGTGTTCAGGTATAATAGACTTATTTTATTCAATTAAAAGCCTATGTCATTCTCATTATACGATAAATTTCCTCATTTTCTTAAAACGTTTGATAAAGTGCCCACAACAACAAGGAGGCACGGAGTGCGGTTATTTTGTCATGCGCAACATTTTGACATACTCACTTTATATTCTGGTTCGGAGGATTTCGATGAAGTAAGTTTTTGTTCACTTATTATTCATTTCATATTTTATATATTTAACTATTTAAGGCTAACTTTGGTGAATGATTTTCAGGTTGCTCGTACCTTTACCCGCGATTCTTATACGGAAGATCAAATCAATGAGGTGAAAAATAAGTGGGCAAGATACTTTATTGATAATTGCATTGCGTAGGTTAGTTAATGTTAATTTTCTTTGTTTCTCTCATCCTTACAACGAATATAATTTAGTGCAACTTGTACCAACCAACATTATCGTATTGACTTGGATTTCATGATATATATATATATATATATTATATTATATATTTTTTTTTTTTTTATATATATATATATATATATATATATATATATATATATATGTTGGATTGAATCGTATTTATTTCTTGTTGAACTTGGAATTTGGATTGTGGAAGTTGGAGGAAAATTGGTTCTTAGAGGATGATGGATGTTGGTTGTTGGTTGTTGGATGAATTTTGGATGATGGATGTTGGTTGTTGCATATAATATTATACAAATTAATTCCCAATTATGGGTTTATCCAATTTACAAACGGAGCTCTGCCGAAATGTATGCAGAAAATATTGTTGCAGCTGCTGCATTCTGCTTGCTGCATCCTGCTTCTTGCATGAGGAGGTTGGATGGAACATACGTACATAAAAATATTTATAAAAAAAAAAGACAGTATATTGCTGCGGTTTATGGGGAAAACCGCAGCAATATACTGTATTTTGATAATAAAAAATATATATATTGTTGCGGTTTTCCCCATAAACCTTAGCAATATACTGTATTTTTATAATAAAAAATATATATATTGCTGCGGTTACAAACCGCAACAATAGTTTAATTACCTATTGTTGCGCCGTTAATTGCTGCGCGGTCAAAACCGCCACAATAGGCCACTTAATGACCGCAGCAATAAGCATTTATTCTACTAGTGATAATACACCCGCCTTCCTAATTCACCTCACCATACTCACATACAAATCACACCCTGATCTCATCACCTCCTCATAACTCCCCTACATCTCGCCAAACATACAACTCCCACACTGATCACCAATCTTCATCAATCATCAACACTACATTCCACGCCACATCACCACAACAATTCCACGCCACTTCTCCTATACCCAGTGCCTATATACTATTACTATAAACTAATAGTCTAATATTTATACTTCAATCATCATACACGCAGCACCGAAAGCATATCAAAACACATACTGCAGCCCATGCGAGCATATTTATTTGGTTTGACGCAATACATAACATAATACAACAATCTTTTTTATGAGACTCGTACAATTCAATTCTCCAAGATCCGTACAAATCAACGACCCCGGACGGTGGTATAGTTTATGAGGATCAACTAAATTAACCATCTTTATTTTATTTTTGTATTTATTTTTATTATTTTCTTGAAGTTACTAACCTTCTATTCATGATGTAGGTTATTAATATATTCCTGCGACGGTAAGTAGTTAGTATTCCCTGCAATATTTTATTTTCTTATTTTTATTTATTTCCATGAACATTATTTTTTATGTGCCTGATTGCAATATTTATCACCTTGTATTTATTGTTAATCAAGACCTAAATAACTGTTCTAATTAATTCAGATAATTTGGACACATGTTAGGAACCTTTGTAATTTGATTGCATAATAATTTGTCACTAAAAATATAGTCTTTTATGTGTTTTCTTGAACCAACCTAGACTAATTATTTTTAGGGTGCTTTAAAACGTTATATGATTATTCTTTTGCATAAAATCTGTAATAAATCGATATTTAGTAGAGGCCAGCAATGGGCAACATAGTTCCTGACTATGTTGTACCCTCACCCCCGAACTCAACTTTTGGTTTCTGACCATCTATGGAGTCTAGACGTGGAAATCTACATTGGATAAGTCCCTAAGATGTCTCTACCGTTTCAATATCCAATTAGGTTTATGATTCTTCCTTTAAAGAATTGTTAGCGACTTCAAAACGAATTTCAAATAAAACCTTAACAATGGAATAGTCAAATAAACACGCTCACACCGCGTGTAGGCATTAAAGGAATGAAAAATTCACGCCTACACATATACATACCACATTATAATTAGTTCTAAACTCAAGTTTAACAAAAAAAAATTTAAATTTAAAAAGTCTATTTACATTAATCAACTATTATCAGCTGCTTATAAAATTGGGCTATTACAAATGGTACATACATTTGTAACAACTATTGTTTACTGCTAGAGCTGTCAGTTTGGTTAAAAACTGATGGGTGAACTACAAACTGATAGCCAACTGAACTGAATAAACTGAACTGAAGTGACCCATAACTGAAAAGTACAATAATCAAAAGCCAACTGTTTAAAGTTAACTGTAACATAACTTAACTGGAACTGAACTGAAACACGAACCAACCACAAACTGAACTGAAACTAACTGCTTCAAAAACTGCTTTAAACTGAACCGAACTGAATATAAACTGAACTGAAATTAACTGAAAATCATTCTAAACTGATTTGAACTGAACTGAACTGAACTGTACTGAATTCCAAAAAAGTAAATCGATAACTGCTCTAGATTATTTTTAACTGTAACAATTAATAATGTCTCTCGATTATATTACTAAATCATAACTGAAATAATATCATAACGCCCGAATATACAAAATATGTATATTACAAGGAACACAACTTGAATGAATCTTGAATAAATTGTGATGATATTATGATTGCGTTAACAAGCTCTCTTTTCGACAAATATTATGATTGCTAAAATTATATGTCGCGTTAATTTAATAAATCTTACTATGTGAATGCTTAAACCAAATGTTATAATACCATAATTCAATTTAACCATTAATATTATTCCTTCTTGTTCCCTCACTTTTCGAGGCTTAATAAATCAATATGAACGATGTTTAGGTAAGCCCGTCATGTAGGTGGCAAGGTGAGTAATCCAATACGAGTGATCTCAGATTCTAAGTAGCATTTACTTTATTAATTATAAATAAATTATCCCTTTAAATTCAATTGTTGAGCTTTTAAAATTATCAGTAGGAATATCCTTCTTAATTTATAAATTACCTTTGTTAAATATAAGTAGAAATTATGAAATAGGTAAAAGATAACTTTATATTATACAAGTAAAGAATTTGGCTGAATAATTGAGTGAGATATATTATATGATTGAAATTCTATACATTGCATATAACCTTAAGAAGTGGTTGCTAGAAGCCTAGAATAGATCAAAATTTTTGAATGCTACTTTTTCATTTCTTGAGGGAGCAGTCAAAGAAATTTTCATAAGAAATATGAAAATTTAACATTCATTTACAAACATTAAAAAAAAAAATTTGATTGCACAAATTCACAACAGTCTTCAAATCTTCTATCTTCCCCTTCTCTGAATCCAAGAGTCTAATCTTCAACTACAACAAATAGTAAAAACATAAACAATAAGACTAGAGTATATTAAACAGTTAAATAGATAAATAAAAAATAAACAAATAATAAAGTAAATCCAATGTATAGAATAATCAACCTTACCAAATTTACCTTGACCTTTACAATTACAGAATCCAATAGAAAAGATGATGAAACAAATGATTTTTTTTAAAAAATTGGGCTCTCAGGAATGTAGCAAAATAATCCTTAGGCTAAAAGCCTTCATAAAATTGCTAACAACATTTCATCATCGAGCACTTGCCTCAATAAAATTCCCCATTTTGTGAAAACTAAGATGTCCCCAACAATGAACTATGGGCGTCAACTCATTTAGTTCACCCCAAAAACCAAACTATTACCATTCGTTCCAAAAAGAAGCATAATCATCCCACATACCAAAATTGTAAACAAATGAGAGTTCCCAACATAGTTCACGGGCATCAAACATAATTAACAACAAAATGGGATTTTTAAAATCATATTGAGGCCTTATTCCAAACGGGACAATATCAAGCTCAACAGATCAAACCAACCAATGAGACAATATCAAGCTCAACAGATCAAACCAACCAAAAAGGACAATCAACACCAAAATGGGACAATATCCAAGCTCAACAGATCAATCCAACGACAATCAGCACCAAAATGGGACAATATCCAAGCTCAACAGATCACAACTAACCCAAAAAACACCATCATCACAATTATAAATGGGACAATACCAAGCTCAAATGATGACAGCCAACCAAAAAAATCCAACACGGTCCAAAAATAGGCAACCAGCAAAAACAGTAACAATGCTAACCAGCAAATGCAATAAAATCAGCAACCAATAGTTGCAAAACCAGCTCCACTTTTCTGGAAATTCACTGAGTAGCAACAAAAACCCGCAAACAGTGATATCGGGGGAGCAATCAGCAGCGGGGACTCAGTCCACTGCTGGAAGCGAAGTAACATCCACATCAACCTTATCCGGATCTACCTCATCCAACGCATTGAGGCAATCCTCCAACTCTTCTTCTTTTAGATACCCAAACAACTAATTTTGGGTTGTGACAAAAGATTCAACATTTTTAGGAAGAAGAGATGACCGATATTTGGTCAAGACCCTCCCCCCCATGCTGAATGAAGACTCGGATGCAACCGAGGTTATCGGAATAGCCAAAACATCTTTGGCCATTTGTGCAATAATAGGAAATAAATGAGTTTGAGATTGCCAATACTTCAAAACATCAAAACCATAAATACGAGGAACTAGGGGGGAGTTGAGATATGCTTCAACAGTAGATTGTTCTCCCCCTTCTGAGGAATTAACCGCCTCAAAATTCTAAAAAAAAATAAAAAATCAGATTAAGAATTACAAACATTGTAAACAGAATAACAAAAAAATAGTAAAAATAGATATTAACCTCAAACATATCAGAGAATGAAAACTGATCAGATGAAGAAGTTGGGGCAGATTGAGAAGATGCACCAGAATTAGAAAAAGTGGCAGCAGTAGCAGAATTGCTGTAAAACTTGTACAGTTCCATGAAGGCATCATACACTGCCTTCACTTTCACCTCAACCTCGGATGGAATATACAACAACTGGTACAAACTCCTCACAAACCTAAGTTTGTAATGAGGATCCAACACAACAGCAATGGATAGAATAATAGAGTGATCAGACCAATATTTGTCATACTTCTCCATCATATCCATGCACATAGTCCGAATACTCAAAATACAATGATCATGTGCAACAACCAACGGTTTTTCAATAGCAACAACATTAGCAAAATACAAATTTGCGGTGGGATAGTCTGAACCAGAAAACAAATTAGTAACTTCATTAAACGGCTCAATAAATTTGCACACAAATCCAATAACATCCCATTCAATAGTAGAGAGGCCAAACTCAAATTCAGATTCCCTAGTTGCAAACAAATCTAATGCAAACCTAGCTTGTAATGCTCTCTTCATCATATGAAATGTAGAATTCCATCTTGTGCAAACATCATATTTCAAACTACCAACAAAATCAGATTTCATATCACGCAAACATTGCTCAAATTTTACCTTCCTAAGATCAGAACCTTCAATATAATTAACAGCTTCACGCAATTTCAAAACACTTTGATCAACAGTTTTCATGCCACATTGAACAATCAGATTCAAGATGTGTGCACAACATCGTATGTGAAAAAACTTACCATTACATGGCAAAGGAAAAGAAGAATGCAAATCAGATTTCAAACGAGTGATCATAACATCCATAGAACTTGCATTATCAACGGTCATAGAAAAAGTTTTCCCTTCCAAACCCCAATCCTTAATCATTCCCAAAACCAAAGCATAAATATCAGAACCTCTATGAGGTGGGGGAAAGTATTTAAAGTTCAGAATGTGAGACCTAAGAACCCAATCATTATCAATGTAATGTGCTGTAAGTGTCAAGTAACCACGTTTAGTAATCGCAGACCAACAATCACATGTGAAACAAACACGGCTACTAATGCTAGCAATTTTATCACGCAAAAACAGCTTTAACTTTTCATGACACAGAGTGCAATACCTAAGTATGGTATTTCTAGAAATGTGGCGAACCTTAGGATTCAAGTAAGAATGCAATTTCCTAAGTCTTTCATGTTCAACAATTCTCATAGAATAAGCATGACATAAAATAGCTTCAGCAAACAACTGGCAATAAACTTTCTGGTCAAAAGAACTACCAAACTCAGGATTTTCAGCAAGAAAAACTTTGTAAGCATCACAAGACTTAATATGACTAGTTGCATTGGAAGTGCCAAAACTAGGATGAGCCTTGTATTTGGCCTTTCCACAATACTTACATGTTGCATAGATCTGCTGCATACCAGATTTATCAAGTTCAACACTGAACTCATAATGATCCCATATAGGAGCCCTTCTCTTACCTTCAGGAGGACTCTCTCGTATCCTCTTCTTTGGAGGAACATGAGGGATCACAACAGCATTAGAACCAATTGTCTCAGCAACATCTATAAAAAAAAATTAGTATTTATTTAATAAATGTTAAAACAAAACAAAACACAAATGTTGAACACATCACCTGTATCAGAAGGAGTAGGAGGACCATGGTCTTCAAATTGAGCATCATAAGGATCTTCCATACTTCAACTCTAAAAATAGGAAGGCAGAATCAAACAAAGAAACAAAGGAAAACATGGAAAGAAACAGGAAGGCAGAATCAAACAAAGAAACAAAGGAAAAAGGAAACAGGATGTAAAAAAACAGAAAGGAAGAATCAAACAAAGGAAAAAGGAAACAGGATGTAAAAAAACAGAAAGGAAGAATCAAACAAAGGAAAAAGGAAATAGGATGTAGAAAAACAGATAGCCATAATCAAACAAAGGAAAAAGGAAACAAGATGTAAAAAAACAGGAAGGCATAATCAAATAAAGGAAAAAGGAAACCATAACATGGGAAAAATAAAACCAGAACATGTAAATAAACAGGAAGGGAGAATCAAACCGGGTCAGGAAACCGGGTCAGGGTCCATGGGTCAAGAAACCGGGTCAGGGTCCACGGGTCAGGGTCCACGGGTCAAGGTCCACGGGTCACGATCCACGGTCCATGGGTGAGGTCCCACGGGTAAGGGTTAGGTTTGGGCCATGGTTAATTTGGGTCATGGTTTTGGACTTTAGGGTTTAGGCTTAAGGTTCATGTTTAGGTAAGCCCACCAAACTAAACCCTAACCCATTACCCACCTAAAATTTTCTAGCCGTCAAACTTAAAAAACTTAAATAAAAAAAATGAAAAACAAAATTTGGAAAAAACATAAAACAACAGATAAACTAAAAAAACCACATTTAAAAAACGTAAAATAGCATATAATTATAAATCACATAGTTCTAAACTTGTAATTGAAAAATAAATCGTAATTGTTAAAATATCATAACATTAATATTTAATAGGACTAATAGATCTTAAGAAAAAAAATGAAACATATAAATTCGCATCAAACTGATAAATTAGATTTTAAGTTTATAAAACGGAGAAATCATAACAAAATTAATATGAAATTATGAATCAGAACGGAACTAATATCATAATATTAAAGAACATATAAATCCGTAACAGAACTAATATCATAATATTAAGTGGATCTTAAGAAAAAAAATATAAATTCACATAAACAGTAAAAAAGTAACAACATATAAATAGAAAAAAATAAAATCATAAATAGAAAAAAAAGGCAAGATTATATAAAGAGATATAGATCTAATTCAAAAATAAAGCATATAAATTCGCATCAAATTGATAAATAATCAGATAAAAATGTTAAAAAAAAACTTAAATAAAAATAAATAACTGTAGGAATTATATATTAAAAATGCATAAAAAATATAAATAGAAAAAAGGCATAAAATTATTTAGCCATTAAACAGATCCAAATAATTCTCACCCTAAACATCAATTAAAAAATAGATCCAAGCAAAAAAAAATTAAAAAAAAAAAAAGCACAAACATATATATAACTTGCTAAATTAAACCAACCTCGAATTAAACGCGTAAAAAGTTTGATGCACCGGTTTTGCTTCTTCGATCTTTCAATCTTCAATCTTCCCCTCTTAGTCTCTTCGTCTCCTAAATCTTGTGCGCACCTTCAGTTCTTCATTCTTCCTCACGTTTCATTGTTCACCGATTTTGTAAAGAAATGAATAGATAAGGGAGAATAAGAGAGAAAAAGTGCAAATATTTTAATAGATGAAGTGGTAAAGAGTTTAAGAGATTGAGAGAGAAAATTCTAGAAGGAGAAACCGGTTCTAAGTTTTGAATGAGATTCTAGGGTTTTTCAGGTTGTGACTTGTGAGGCTATTTAAAGGAGGGTCTTGTTGTAGGGTTTCCTTTAAGAATTTGGGCCAGGTCCAAGCCTAATAACCGGACAACTCATTTTTTTAAAAATAAATCCTAATCCTACCACTTGTTTACTATTAGGGACCCTTATTATTATTATTCTTATTATTATTATTATTATTATTATTATTATTATTATTATTATTATTATTATTATTATTACTATTATTATTTATTATTATTATTATTATTATGAACATATATATGTTGACCATACTTCTTTTAAAAATCGAAACATTTATATAAACTTAAAATTGATCATATAATTGTAGTAAGCAATATATAATACTCATTGTTACTCTGATCGATTATATAAACAGAGTAAATTATTTCAATAAAGTAATTTATGTTAAACGAAGTATTGTTATCTTGAATAAGCTTGTTGACTTGCATTCATCTATTTCAATAACAACTTGTTTTAATTCAATTACATCTTTTGAATTTCGAAGTTAATATATCTTAATAACGATTATCTTCAATGGAGTGTTGCATTTTGAACAAGTTTATAGACTTACATTGACACGTTGATTTCATTGAATAACATGATTCTTCATTTCAAATCAGAAGTGATTTTTCTCAAACACGATTAACTTAAATAGATTATTGTTATTTTCAATTAGCTTATCAACTTATATTATTACTCATTGATCTTCCGATAACAACTTGTTTCAATTCAATTAAATATTTTTGGTTTCAAAAGCAATTGAAACGGTTAACTTAAATGAAGTATTGTTATCTTAAATAAGCTTGTTGACTTACATTCATACATTAATCTTTTTCAATAACAACTCGTTTCACTTCAATTACATCTTTTGAATTTTGAAGTTAATATATCTTAATAACGATTATCTTGAATGGAGTATTGCATTTTAAACAAGTTTATAGACTTATATTGACACCTTGATCTCATTGAATAACATGATTCTTCATTGTTTCAAATCAGAAGTGATTTTTCTCAAACACGATTAACTTAAATAGATTACTGTTATCTTCAATTAGCTTATCAACTTATATTAATACTCATTGATCTCATCCGATAACAACTTGTTTCAATTCAATTAAATGTTTTTAGTTTCAAAAGCAATTGAACTTAAATATGGTTAACTTAAATAGAGTATTTATCGTGGATTAGCTTGTCGACCTACATTGACACATTAATCTATTTCAATAACAGCATGCATGTTTAAGTTCAATTAGATGTTTTTGTTTCGATAATTGCATTTCATATAAATATGATTAACTCAAGTGTTGTATTGTTATATTGAATTAGCTTATCGACTACTATGAACACATTCATTTAGTCCAACAAGTACTTTGAATAATACAAGTAGATTGTTCAAGTTTCGAATTAAATGCATTACACTCAAGGATGATTAGCAATGATTACCTACTTACATTGCCTAATCTATACACTAATACTTCGTATTTGCTTGTGTTTGCATTAATATTTACTCGAAAGGCAATACATGGATCAATATACAATTCTATAATCAACATACAAAGAAGTAAGATTGTACATGCGAAAAAGGAAAGGTTAAATTGAAAATTTCAATACCAATCAAATATTAAATCTTTAATACAATAATTTCAATGTAAATGGGGCAATTTTCAACATTGCTTTTGTAGACACGTCTCTTGATGGTATATCGCTGGTTCCGACAAGAAAAACCGAAATGATAACAAGTCCAACTGAGGCCAAAGCACCCGGTACGACAAATCACTTGGTCCAAAACACCGCATGAAGGCAAAAAGGATGTATATGGTAATAACTGATATCGCGGTTACCCGAACTGGTGTGGTTTTATATACAAAACTGAAATGAACCAAAACCAAACTGAAAATAACCGTGCAACTGTTAGTAATAAGTCAATTCCAACTGTTTCAAACTGAAATTGTACGGGTCAAACCAAAAGGTAACTATAACTGAACTGAATTGAACTGGAAATCGAATGAACTGAATTGGATTGAAACTGAAACTGAAAAAATTTAAACTGAATCAATTTAGACGAAAAAAAAAACTAAAATTAACTGAACTGAAGTCAACCAAACTGTTTGGTTTGAACCAGAACTGAACCGTTTAACTGAATTGACACCTCTATTTACTGCTCCTTGCCTCCTCAAATACATCATGTAACAACAATTATTTAGTGCTTCTCTTCAAACAAAATTAAAACTAATTGTTAAAAACACCTTCGCATAGTACGCCTTCACAAGCTAAATTGTAACAACAATTGTTTAGAGCTCCTGCTCAAACGGAATGATGCATACATTATTTTCTTCATCTTCCATACAACTATTGTTCATTTTTTTTTTTTTGAAAGAGAAATTTCATTAATTGAAGGCCAAACGGCATCTACAATAGGTATTAAAGAAAAACAAGATACAATTAAACAAGACTAAATCAAATTCGTCTTCGAATAAACTACAATGAACCAGATCGAGCAATACAAATAGCGATTCCCTCTGTATTCTTGAATCAAGCCTATTGATGAGGAAGTTTCATCATTTCGATATAGTTTGGGAAGAACATTCTTGATCGAGTCAGGTTGACCGCATCCGAGATTCCAATACCTTCCTGTTGATTCTCGAACTTCAACCAATGAGAATAATTTCTCATACCTAAAAACAAAAGAACCATACTCACAACTCCCATAGGGGAGAAGGATATTTCCAAAACATAAACTAAAAACCCCATAACAGGGTTTGAGAAAATCTCATAAAGAGAGACTAATTTATTAAACAAAACAAGAAAATAAACTAAAAATTGAAAATAAAGGGGGAAAAGGGAACTCCAATGGATGAAATCATCCACAACCCTATTTGATGAAGATGGGGTAGGGGAGGCTAGGGTTTGAGAGAGAAAAAAAGAGAGGGGAGGCTAGAACAAAATGATATGCATAATTTACAACTATTGTTCATAGGTAATACTTCAATCAGAATTAATTGTTTAGTTCTCCTTCTCAAACAAAAGGAATGACGCACTAATGTTCCCTAAATGTTTAGAACTAAAACGAAAATGAATTTGACACAAGTGAATGAATTTTTTTGAACCCATTTGAGGAGAGAGAAAACATTTGAAGTGGGTTATCTATTAGGATTGTGGGTTTGCTAATTCTCTGCCCCCATTTCTTTCTCCTCTACTACTGTTGTGTTTCGCCGGCGTGTTGTTGGACTCTACCGGTGCTGTCGCCTTTTGTTCGGCGGCAAGGCCTCATGTTGCCATGGTTGTATGTTGCCTCGTTGTTGTCTACTCTAATCATGGTTTCTTGCTCTAGTCGTGGTTAACAAAATCTTTATGGCATGGAGATATTTTACAAATAAGATTTCATCTATATATACATGTAACACTTAATTTACGCCATAAGTATTGTCTATATTTGTGAGATAAAAACGTACACCAATCCTTATCATTTAACCCATATGGTACATTGGTACTGTTGAAGACGAATAATCATAGCCTCAAACAATCAGTTTCGCCGTTC
Source organism: Beta corolliflora (assembly GCA_947648045.1). Classification (NCBI taxonomy): domain Eukaryota; kingdom Viridiplantae; phylum Streptophyta; class Magnoliopsida; order Caryophyllales; family Amaranthaceae; genus Beta; species Beta corolliflora. The sequence continues at coordinate 1,849,986 of CANSZD010002999.1, forward strand.
TTCACTTTCATCCCCCGGACTCCCAGTCTCCCACCAGCTGCGCTACCACAATTTCGTCGGCGGCGAGAACTCCGGCATTGGCTGACGAAGTCACTGTTGAAGATAGGAGAGAGAAAGAGATTTTTATTTTAAGGAAAAGATCAAAGATGTATTCAGGGTTGGAAGTGAAAGGGGACATCAAATAAGGGACGCTATACGCCTATACCCAAGGATTAGGAGGATATGGCAAGATTCAAATTCGTTGAGGTTTCATACGTAAGGACATCTTTGTGTTTTTTTTTGGTAATCATTCCGGGGATTGTGTTTTGGTTGTTTTATTGTGGTTTGCAGGTAAGGAAGAAGATGAGAGCATGAGGGAGAATAACTGTCATGGAGTTATGTGTGGTTTCAAGAGGAAGAAGAGAAGCAGATAATCTTCCTGTGGTTTCAATTTTTTTTTTTAAAAGGTTAACTGGTGCAATTGCAAACTGCCGTGCAGTTTCTTGGTGATGTATTTTTTTTCCTTCTTATTTTACTTTTCCATTTAAAACTAAAGTGGTAGAATCTGTAATTTTTGTTGGTAGTTGGGGGTGTTTAGGTAATTTAGAGTGGACACCAATAGGTCAGGAGTTCACATATAGAATAGAGATGTTGCCTATTGAAATACTTATATCCAGCATCAATTCCGTAAATTTCGTCGATTTCTTTCCATCTATAGTGACGTTATTAAATCATTGCCAAATTAGTAAAACAGTAATGACCTTGACAAACAATTGTACCCTTGCTAGAACAAACACGCGTCAATATTCTACTATAAGATGTATTGTTTTTTTGTATTTGAAATTAAGGTTGATTGACCATTAACATAGGCAAAATTAAGGTTGATCGAGAATTTCAAATGCTTACCGTAAGTTACGTTTTTAACATTAATCAAATAAATAAATAAAGCAATAATTTAGTTTCGGCCATATTCTGTTCAACTTATTTTAACTTATAGAAGATCTTATAAGATAAAATCAAGATCAGATAAGATAAAATAAGATGTTAGACACACACAATAAACTATCTTATAAGATAAGATAAGATAAGATAAGTTAAGATAAGATCAGATCAGATAAGACAAAATAAGTTGAATCAAACGGACCCTTAGTGAATAGAAAACAATATGGATTTTTTTACCATAATTACCAAAGGCGTTATGGCGATAAAAAAAATTAGAAGGTTCACTACTTCTGAAAACTACTCCAATTATAGTTAAGGCTCAATGGGGGAAGCTAAAAAAACTCCCACCCAGAAGAGCCCTTAATAGTGATTTCATCCAATAATCTTAAAATTATAAAGAACAAACCTTGCAGCTGGACCAAATGTTACTTGGTAAGACGTAAGGCCTTTACAATAATGCTAGTAGTTTTCCCAAGTATAGGGTGTACTACAGAAAAACAAAAAGAAAGGAAGAGCATAGAAAATAAAGAAAGACAAAAGACAACATTAGGAAAAACCCTTGAGAAATAAATTAAACTAATAACATCCTCAAAATTTACATATCGCACAGCATATCAGGAAGCAAAACACATTCTCTGTGTCCTCAACTCCTCACCGTGGTTCACATTCATATATAAGGCAGCTATAAGTCCAGTTAACTTGGCTTGAAGAACTTCAACTTGAGCCCATTAGTAATAATACTCCAAATTCCTCCCATTGAGAATGCCAGGCTGAAAGCGATTCCCATCCATCCTAAAATCCAGTTGAAATACCAACTGCTACTGTGTTTTGGAGGCTGCTTAAGGAGTACCCACATGAAGCAAGGATAAGCAAATGTGACAGGGAGAGTGAGCCCTCCCAGCAGACCAGCAAGGCTTGACAGAAATGGGAGTGCCACGCCTATCAGCAGAGAGATAAATCCGTAGAAAACTCTAAAACTGGACCTAACCCATACTGAGCATGGGCGATTAGTCCTGCTCGTATAGCTGGCTTCGAAACTGTCGAAAACAGGCATCGAGTATATTTGGAAGCTGCTCAAGCAGTTGAATACGACCAAAAGGAAAGCCATTGCAAGTAGTCCTCTGGCAATGTTATGACTATGGAATGCATATACAGCAGTTAGCATCCCTCCAGAAGGCATCTGCAAGAAGTGCATTCAAATCATAATTTGGTTCATGTTAATGTTGTTTTCATCAGCATCTCCGACAAGATTAATCAGACAAATGAAGGTCCAACTTTGTAAAGCGATTGAAAGCTTAATGTCATACAATTCACGTATCCCTATTTGAACATATCTTTTACTAATTAATAGTAGTATATAAAAACAAATGTTAATATGTATAATGTTGTTAGACTTGTTTTAGTGTATATGAATATATTCTCAACATATAAATGTTTCATATTTTACTTAGCGATTGTTACACATATTGATGTTCACAATTTTGCGTTGACAAACGTGACAGTCAATGTGGTAGGTATAGAAAAGAAAACACAGGGGGAGTAATGTTTTGCAATGCATTGAAGAAAATTACTATTTTAGATGTTCAGGTTGCATTCATTGCATGACCATTTCAAATCCATCATAGTGAACATGGCTGTTTTCCATCAAGACACATAGCTACATATGCATTCGTGAGATTTGAATAACCATCATTGATACAAAGAATTGTCAGACATAGGATTCAATACACTTACAAGGTTCCCGTATGCCCAATATCCTCCAATTGCCATGGGAAAGAGGCACATAGCAATGAAAAAATATGCAACTTTAGCTCCCTTCCACATTGGTACATGAGCTGGATGCTTAAAAGTTGATGGCATAGTAGCCTGAAACAGCCAAGTCAATGAGGTAAAATGTACAACAAACACCAAAACAAACCTAAAAACCATTTTTTCTTTGTTAGCGACAAGTGTCTCGAGTTCAGAATTATAAAGTAGACTTCATTCAGAGGAGTGCACAACTTGTCCTAGTTACCCATGATCTCACATGTTTTTTTTTTCTTTTCCGAAAGGGATCTCACATGTTTTATGTAGTCTTAATATGGTCCCTATATTCTCAAATCAAATGTCTGTTTGTCAAGATTGAGCCCAAAATTATTGGGTATATAGAAGACAAGAATCTGAATTATGAGAATTACTATCAGTTTTAAAGCTGTGAAATATCATACCTGGATCTCCAAGACCAAATTGTGGCCCCTAAATGCAAACGCTACTATTCCAAGAGCATTCAGAGCTGAAAACAAAGAAGCTGTTGCAGATGGAAGTGAGATCGGCTCATAAGAGATTTGTGGTGGTCTGTCTTGACTCACAGACAGCACCCAAAACATAGTGGAGTAAGTGATGGCAGTCACTGCTCCAACAAGTGAGAGTCCTGCTATTGAATTAAGATTCGGAAGTTGAGATAGAACAATGCACAAGGATGTGAAAACCAGGTACCATTCAACTGTAGTCAAAGGGTTTGAAGAGCAAAGTGGTCCACAAACAATCTGGAAGAACAGTTTCATGGTCTCTCCTCCAATAAGTATTAAAGCAGTTGCGGTTCCAGCAGACAAGTAAACGGTTGGAAAGAGTGCAAGCCATATACCCAATTTTTCCCCTATAAACCAAAGAAAGAGTTTGGGAAATTAGCTCAGAAGAATAGCAGTATCAAAATGATTTCGACCAGAAATTATTTTCCATTTTCATGATGAGGTGTTTACACCGGTGTAAAGCTTGTCACATCCATGGGCATGAGCGGTATGCTGTTATGGTAATATGAGGTGATTTTACAAAAGGTATGATGACGTACCAAATGCAGCCTGTGCCAGCTCTACATATCTGTTGTATCTTTTCCCGGGCACAGCTTCATGTAGCTGAACTAGAACCCAAAGCGTATAAAGTTGCCAAAAGTAGGCTATGGTCAACGAAAATATACCCCAACCCCTGCAATAATACATTGAGATGAAGCATTGAAGCAAAAAGGATGAGAATCAAGTTTTGCTTTCCACTTTTCAAGCATATGACCATGGTATGATCCTTCAACCAAAACCCTATTGTGGCACAGTGTTACTGACAATAATAAAACTATGACTGCGTGGTATGCGATCCAAAAGGATTTGGAGCCCATCAAAATTTTATGTTTAGAAGAACATCAACCAGTAAAAAGCTTTTGCCAGTTGCCGGATTTTTCAGTTTCACATGCATGATATCATGCAATGCAAATTTACATAGGTGATTTCCGTGATGGAAACTAAGTCCTCTGTTGTTGGAAATTTGGAATGGTGTTGGTGGACAACAAGTCTAAGATTAAAATAATATCACTTGCAAAATAATCGTTACATTCAGATTTTAATGGTATAGAATCTGATATTCAGCTCCTCAACAGGTGATACTCATCTGCAACTGCTAAGACAGCAAGTTCAGTTATATTGTAATCTGCGTGGCCCTTAGTAATTCACGCAGCTTTAGAGGACAAACACTCGTTAAGAACCTCCACAAAAACCCAACTCACAAATGAGCATCATTTTTATTACTATTTTCATATTGACACAACAATCTTGGGAGCTAAAATGTCTTAAAACTCTTGCAAAATTGTACAGAAAGGAAGAAGGAAAAGAGGGAAGGAAGATAAAGGAAAAAGGGCCAAAATAACTCATAGATTATGAACCAAGTCAGACAAAATGCAAAGGCGTTGAAAGCCATCATTGTTTTTCTCAACAATAAAATAGGATACCCTGTATCTAAATAATAAGCCATATTTGATTTTAATGGTCAAAACACATTAAATTTAATTGTAAAAATTTGAGTTATGATGTGAAAACTATGATTTTAGATTTATCTTTAAGTATACCTTTCGTTAGATTATCTCCCATATCAACATCTCTCACATAATACAATTACTTTTTTCTTTTGCCATTATGCACATTGCTTTTTTTGGGCAGGGACCAAAACTCCCCACTCACCCCACGTTTCCTCTAAAGCTAAACATAGAGCCACTCGTTATCTTCATCCCAAGTAATTTGTTTCCTCTTCATAATAAAGAAATTATCCGCTATCTTCCATCCCATATTAGTGGTCAAGTTTAGGGAAATGAAAACAAACTAGTTGTTGACGCGAACGATGCTCCGGATCATTTACCAATGTGATTTGAAGTCTTACCTTAAATATTTGAGAGAAGTAGGAAAAAAGAGTTATATGCATCGGATTATGTTCAGAATATGATCTTCAAGTTCCTTTTAAATTTTTTACATAATAAATTATAATATAAATTATTTATCAATATAACTCTCGCCTTTAAGAAAGTACACATTATAAATATATAATTACTTACAAAGAATATGATACAATCTTGTTTTTGAAATTAAGGTTAATATGTAAGAATATAACCAATGTAATTAAATGGTGTTAATCGTGTTAATTACGGAGGTTATAAAAATTTGAAGAGTTCTTTTTTAAATATAAGAGCACTGAAATGAAATGCTATTATTAGTATTAGCTTAATGAGTATTAGTATATACATTTGTATCTAATTGTTTTAAAAATAGAAATATTATATTGTCTTTAAATAATTTTTTTCCCACAAAGACCAACAAAGACCAACACTTAGTTGGTTAATACACTTGTATATATCAAATGAGAGGTTATGAATTCGAGTCCTAAACACACACATTTTTATTGTTTAATATGTGTCATTTGATTGTGGGGGGAGGGGAGTACATTTGGCAACATGACATATGTTTGCCTTGGGTCTTATATATATATATATATATATATATATATATATATATATATATATATAGGAATAGGATCACATGAAAACCACTCCTTATGCTGAAAACTGAAAACTAATGAGCAAGAAATTTCTTAAAATGAGCAAAAACATAAAATGAGCAAAAAGTTCTTAAAATGAGCAAAAAACATAAAATGAGCAAAAATTTGTAAAATGAGCAAAAGTTTCTTAAAATGAGCGAAAACATAAAATGAGCAAAAAAAATAAAATGAACAAAAGTTTGTAAAATGAGCAAAAACATCGTAAAATGAGCGATAGTTTGCTAAAATGAGCAAAACATGAAATGAGCAAAAATCTGCAAAATGAGCAAAAAGGCCGGTTTTCAGTTTTCAACTTAAGGTTAGTTTTCAGTGGATTTATTTTACCTCTCTCTCTCTCTTTCTATATATATATATATATATATATATATATATATATATATATATATATATAATGTTACATCATTTATCAATTGAGTTTAGTAGAACATTTAATGCTTTCATTGTTTATTAATGGAAACGTGACAACTATTTGAGACATCCAAAAAAGGATCTTTTGACAACTAAAATGGGGCAAAAGGAAAACATCGTTCCCCAGGCTTTTTGGTATAAAAAGAGCCACAAGGGTGAATGATGTAAAGGGAATTTGATTCGAGGTCGTGGGCACCACCTCTCAATATTTTAATCAGCTAAGTTAGTTGACATACACTCAAGTAAAATATTACTTTCTTTCAGAAAAAAAATAGTAAAATATTACTCATTATCTCCTATCACATTCATTTTCTAAAGTTCGATGTTTTCCAAATGACCCATTTTATACCCCTCCTTAGTAATAATATATATAAGCAAATGAGTGATGTATTTATGGAATTGTATCCAAGAAATTGGTCGAGACACTATTTTAACCGTGTCGGAGTATAGACTAAAACTAGGTTTCTGACCCGTGCATAATGCACGGGAACTTTTTAGTATAATAAGAATGTTTATATATCAACTACATTGAAAACGTATAAACGATTATTTACGTCTACTTGATAAAAAACTTTGTGTTTAAGAGAAATACACCTTTATATTAATTATAAAAGTTGTTTAGCAGATACATGATACTCATATGTTTTGGAAGACTTTTTTTAGGGCAAAACATAATTTTTTAAGAAGCTACTTCCTCTGTTCTTTTTCTATTGCAACAATGAGATTTTTACACTATTCATTCACCACCCTTTTACTATCTATTGTGGTTTTTATGTAAGGAAAAAATAGTCATGTGAGATCTTGTTAGATTCGTCTCGATATATACTTTCAAGTGTTTCAAAATTTGTTTTATTTTTTACTAAAAAGTAATTAAAGACATTAATAGTTAAAGTGTGTATTGGCAAGCATGAAACTCAATTGTTGCAGTAGAAAAAGAACGGAGGAAGTATAACATAGTCAGAAGCAACTACATCATCATAAGCAAAAGCCAACAACACCTTTGAAGGAACATTGGAATTCCAAATTTTCTTCCACACTTCCGATAGAATAGAACCGCCAACAACATATGTATGGGAATTCTTAAAAAAATTAATAAAGTGATGGCCTAATTTAATAAAATACTTATCAATTTTGGTGTAGCCCCACACAAAGCCATCATTTAAGGTTGAGATGGCTGAGGTAAATTAAGGATCTTAACCGCCACAAAAGAGAGAAAATTTACACGAACTTTGTATTCATCCCAGTAACCAGTGAGGGGGTCAATTGTCTCATAAACCCTCTCCACATTACAGTCTTCATTTTTCCTCGAAATGGCCTTAAAGTATTAGACTTCCCATGTTCTTTCTCATAAATTAGTACTATTAAGCAATTTTTACTCGTGACTGAGAAATGGCTACATTAAATTGGGCATGACTGACAATTGGTCTCGGGAGATACAAATCTACTATGCGATAAGGATTGTCCTTGACTTTTAACACACGACCAACAAAAAATGCCTTTTTCGAAACCTCATGAAATTTTGTTCCATCTGACGGAATGAGTACCATACGGGGTATAAATACCTTATTCCCCATTGCTACCTGATATGACCACAATTTCGATGATATATTGTATCATACCTTATTCCCTAGACCATCTGACGGAAAAAGTATCATACGGGGTTTCCCGCTTTACTTTTCGCCGTAACATGAGGTTTTAACTTAGTTGGTTAGTGCACTTGTATATATCAAATGAGAGGTTATGAATTCGAGTCCTAAACACACACATTTTTATTGTTTAATATGTGTCATTTGATTGTGGGGGGAGGGGAGTACATTTAGCAACATGACATATGTTTGCCTTGGGTCTTTTATATATATATATATATATATATATATATATATATATATATATATAAAATGTTACATCATTTATCAATTGAGTTTAGTAGAACATTTAATGCTTTCATTGTTTATTAATGGAAACGTGACAACTATTTGAGACATCCAAAAAAGGATCTTTTGACAACTAAAATGGGGCAAAAGGAAAACATCGTTCCTCAGGCTTTTGGTATAAAAAGAGCCACAAGGGTGAATGATGTAAAGGGAGTTTGATTCGAGGTCGTGGGCACCACCTCTCAATATTTTAATCAGCTAAGTTAGTTGACATACACTCAAGTAAAATATTACTTTCTTTCGGAAAAAAAAAAAGTAAAATATTACTCATTATCTCCTATCACATTCATTTTCTAAAGTTCGATGTTTTCCAAATGACCCATTTTATACCCCTCCTTAGTAACAATATATATAAGCAAATGAGTGATGTATTTATGGAATTGTATCCAAGAAAATGGTCAAGACACTATTTTAACCGTGTCGGAGTATAGACTAAAATTTTCGAATAGAGTGTCAATCCTCCGATTTCTACTCCTATAGGACCCAAATCTATGTCTAAGCAACATAGATCAAAATATCAAAAAAAAAAACAGAGCGAATAGGTACAAATTACACTCATACAGTAAATTTGGTAAAGTCATTTGAATTTGACCAGATCAAAATGAGAAATGGCAAGTACCTAATGGTCCCTTGTCTTTGGCAACACTGGAACAAAATCATTACTGGTAACCGACAATTGGCAACAGCAAGTCAAAAAATCATGGGAGGTATGCAGAAAGTAAAAGGTGAATGTCCCCTTAACTTACTAATTTTGATAAAACCCAATCATTTCTTTTTCTTGCTCTATACATAAATCTTAAGATTATTAACATCCAAAAAGCAAAAAGTTTTCCACTTCTCATCCACTTTAATTAGATTTATTCTCATTATCCCGTAAAAAAAAGATTTATTCTCGTTATCATGCTTTGGTATACTTCATTAATGAAGCGTGTTTAGTAACAAAGACTTTCATCATTTACACTCCCCTCGACCCAAAGAAAAAGACTGTCATTCTTATGAGTTGCAAAAAAGTTAAAATTTCACATGTTAACCTTCTACCCACTTTTACTTTTTCTATTTTTATAATATCTCATTTACTTTTTCATCTTTTCCGCCCATGTCATCTATTTTTTTTATATTTTAACCCACTTTTTAGTTTTCTCTCACTTTTTTTTTTCAGTTTATCTCTCCATCGTTTCAATGTCCCTCTCCATGATTTTAGTTTCTCTCTCATATTATTGTACTTCCTCATCAATTCTATCCCAATTGAAGTGAGTAAATTAAAAAAACGAGCAAATAAATGGGAGAATGTTTGCGAAGAAGATTAATGCTTACTTCTCCCATATCACAGTAAGCGTAATATTTGGAGTTCCAAAGTTAAAAAATTTTTATTTTAACTATAAAAAAATGCTTATTACTTGGGATCTTATCTTGGGACAATTTTGAATGGGTCTTAATTTGAAGAATCAATTTTTTTAGTTTTAAATTTATTCATGAGGTATTGTCAGAAATCAATTTGAAGCTGATGAAATTAATTTACATCGTAAGATAAAACTTACTCCAATAGTCCAATCACATATGCTACCAGAAATTATCAAGAAAATACAAAATAATAATTGCATGATCAAAATTTAACTCTAATAATTCTCTTGTAATGCAATTAAATCTACTTCGATCAAAAAGGTCACTCCATTATTTTTGCTTCTGTGGATGTAACTACCGGTGCAGATCCAAACTTAGATAGTTTTGTCATTCTAAACTAGCTTTATATGCACACTATGCATGCAAAGTCAAGGATGATGGTAACTGCTTTACAATTAGTTAGATTGATTTTCTCCTTTCTTTTATTTTTATTTTTAAACAAATGGAATGATAGGCGTTGCAGTTTTTTTAATTAGGGGTATATTGGTAAAAAAGTCCACATTAAAGTTCTTTGGAGTTCTAAGGCTTGAGACAAGGGTGCCCTAACTCTATTGTAATATTTTGGGTTGAAATAACAAATTAACACACGAGAAAAAAAAAAGAGAACTCATAGATGAGCAAATTCAAAGAAACAAATAAAACTAAATACAAGACAAAAAAAAAGAGTAAAATGATATTACCATCCGAGAAAAGAGAAGGCAACAGGGAGAAAAAGAGCTTGAAAACCAACACCAGCATTAAGGTTATGAAACGCAGCGTAATGGGCATTTCCATTACGAGACTCAGTAATAGGAAGCCAAGCATCTTGTGGGTTGAGCTTAGTCAAATGACCAACTTCTTCTAAGTAACCTTTCATATTAATAAGCACCCTTTTCATGGGCGTACCAATGGGGCTTAAAAACCTCGGCGATATAAACGATGTCGGTGTCCACGCTGCAGACTTCGACTCTTTCGCCGTCGCCGATACGGCTGTGATGGTTGGCCTAGGGGATCTTTGACCTGTTGGAGTTAGTATTTCTGGTGTTGATGTTGTTCTTGGTGTTGCTGGAATGGAGATTAATTCGGTTTCTAGCCTTTCATCCATTATTGTGGTTGGGTTTGTGTTTGTGTTTTTTTGTGTGTTGGGGACTGGAGTAGCAAAAGAGGCGGGGGTGTGCGTCACTCTAGTTTCTATAAGAAGAGGAGAAACTACTAAAAAGAGTGGGACTGGGGGAGTGAGAATGTGAGAGTGTGAGAAGGGAAACAAATAAAGAAGTGAAAAAGTGGGTGTACGAGAGTCGAGAATATATAGGCATTCGATTTCGATGTAGTACTGCTATTTGATGAAATCGGGGTATATTAGTATTTAACTAGCTTTTAGACCTCTACAAATTGCACGGAAATATTTTTGTTTAATCAATTGTTTCGATCTAGAAACTGATCAAAGGAGTGAGTGTTGCTGAGAGTCTAAAATCCCGGGAGAGTTCAATGCAAAATACAGTCAAACTGGCTCGTGGGTTTTTCCTGAAACACCCCTCCGACGCTCAAGTCAGTTGAGATTGAGGTAGAGAGAGAAAGTGAGTAAATGTAGAGAGATATGCTCTTATTTTGTAGATGAGAATTGAATAAATGTTCATTGATGAGACTGAGTTCTTTTATAGTGTTGGTGATTTGCCAAACAGAAAAACCTAATGGGGAACATCCCAACTTTTAGGAAAGTTGTCTCCATTTTATGGTAAGAGTCTTTTCATCTTGAAAAGACTGATGGACTAGTTGTAGGCAATACTCTTTTGACCCTTTTTGGTGGGCTTCTAGTAAAATATTATTTGACCAGGACATGGGTCCTAACAATTAACCCCACGCTAGATAAGCGACTAGGAATGTCATTTCTTCCCGAGGCGGTTGTCTAGCGAATTTCCCGATGAGGTCGGACCATGGGCATTTGATCAACCCCGAAAAGAGGAAGACTGTTTTCCCGAGATGTGTTTGACCATGTGTAGACACAAAATCGTGTCTCCCCATTGAGTACCCCATGATGAAACATATCGTCGCCCTAATTGGTCCGGTCCAAGGAAGAGCAATCGAACAAGATAAACCCAAAAGCATTTCGAAAATATATTAAATCCAAGCCCAATTTTAAAAGCCCAATGAATTATTCCTAATAATTAATTGTATTTTTAATATTTTAATATTAATTATTCTTGATAATTAATTTTTAAAGGATATTTCGAAAATCATAGTTTTATTCCTAAAGATAGCTGATTTCGGATTTCAAATGATATATTTTAATCAACGGTTTTTTCACCAAATACCCATGACAAAAAAATTTATTCACCAAATACCCCTACTATTTTCAAAATTCACCAGATACCCCTGACCTTCAAAAAAATTCACCAGATACCTCTGACCTTTAAAAAAAATTACCCAAAATGCCCTTAATGACTAACGGCAGTTAACTCCGTTAGTCATTAACCCTAATTAACCCTTAAAAACTCTAATTAACCCTAAAAACCCTAAAAAATCCTAAGTCAACCCAATTAACCTAAGTCAACCCAACTCTCTCTCTCTCTCTCTCTCTCTCTTCCTAACCCACCCCAATCCCACCACCCCCCACCCACCCCCACCCCCTCCCCCTCCCACGCAACCCCCCGCGCAGCCACCCCCTCCCCCCTCTCTCGCCGCGCGCCTCCCCTCCCCCACCACCCCCCCCCCCGCGCCTCCCCCTTCCCACCCCCGCGAACTCGGTTGCCTCCCCCTCCCAGACCTTCCCACCACCCCAAGATGCATCCCCCCTTCCCCCACGAAATCAGTCGCTCCCCCTCCCCACCCCCGTGAACTCATTCGCTCCCCAATGGCTCGGATTTCTTCGACAATAATGGCGGCCTGAAGTTTCGAAGGGGCGCTGCGTGGGGCGGCCTGAGGTTATAAGGGGCGGGCGGAAGTTTCGACGGGGAGGGGGGGAGATCGGCTTCCGTATTGTTTCGAAGGGGAGGGGGGATGTGGGGAGGGGATGCGGGCCGGGGGTGGTGGGAAGGGGGAGCGCGCGGGGTGGTGGTGGTGGTGGGGAGGGGGAGGTGCTGCGGCGGGGGAGGGGGGGGGGTTGTTGTTGGGGGCGGTGGTGGGCTAGGGGGCCGGTGGGCCGGTGGAATTGGGTTTGGGAGTGGGTTAGGGAGAGAGTTAGGTTGACTTAGGGTTAATTAGGTTGACTTAGGACTAATTAGGTTGACTTAGGGCAAACTTGTAAATAAACGCTAACGGAGGACTAACGTCCGTCAACAAAAGGGTATCAAGTGAATTTTTTTAAAGGTCAGGGGTATCTGGTGAATTTTGAAAAAATTGGGGGTATTTGGTGAATAAATTTTTTTGTCAGGGGTATTTGGTGAAAAAATCGTTTAATCAAAGGATAAAAAAAAATCTTAAAACAATCAAAAAAACCGACCAGAAAACAAGTGCGCTTGCACAACAAAGCTGTGCGTCTGGCCCATAGATTGTGCGTCAAGCGCAAAGCGGTGCACCAGGCGCACAGTTTCATTTTATCTTTTTGATTCGTTATCGATTCCTTTTGCCTATAAATACCTCGTTTCTTCGAACGACTTTTCATAATGTTTTCCTACGACTTCTAGAATTACTCTCTTATACTCAAACTCATATTCAAACACTCAAACTCATATTTAAATACATTAAAACTCATCATACCTTCGAATTTCCTATTTCAAGCTTCAAGATTGCTCATCCTGAAGATCGTTGCATAAGACCCAGACGACAAAGGTATAATTCCTGAAGGTCAATTCCAATTTAATTCTTGTTTTACTAACAATCTACTTGTCATGATGTAGATCTTCAAAAAATTAACGCTATATTGTACATTCTTCCCTAATCTCTATACTTTTTATATTTCTTTTTTATATTATATTATTATTATTCATATGTCTATGCATGATTGTATGTTTAATACTTTCATCATCTCACATGATTATTTTTGCTAATTAAAGACCTAAAGAACTATTCTAACATTAAATTCAGATAATTTGGACAACTTGTTAGGTTCCTGTAATTTGATTGCATAATAAACATGTCACCAAAAATTAGTCTTTTGTTTGTTTATCGAACCAACATTGATTAATTATACATTGCATTAAGACGTTTGCTTGGTTATTTAATTGCACAAAACATAACATGAATCGATATTAAGTAGAGGTCATCAATGAGCGAATTTGATTCCTTATCTTTTTCGTACCTTCACCCCGAACTCAATTTATGGTTCATTGACCATTAATGGAGTCATGACGGGGAAATCTACATTGGATAAGTCCCTAAATTGTCCCTACGATTTCCCAATATCCAATTAGGTTTATGAGTCTTCTTTTAAAGACTTGTTGGCGACTATAAAAACGTTTTCAATATAACCTTTACGATGAGTTAGTCAAATACGCGCTTATCCCGCGTAGGCGAATAAAAACACGCCAACAATTTGGCGACTCTGCTGGGGAGGATTTAAAAAAAAATTAATGTGGGTGAAACTCGAAAAATACGATTCATACTTGTTTTGTGCTTTTAAATTACATAACAGTTTTGCATGTGCATGACTATTGTTTAAGCCACCATAAGGACAATCTTCCTTGCCTCATTAGCGCATGTTCTATGCGTGAGGCCACCCCGGGGGGTTTATGCTTTGTCCTTCCAAAAGCTTCCTGAGAGATAGTGTTGTATCTTAGTCATAAGCAAACCTACCCAACCATGGCATTGTTCTCTTGTTCCTGACTTGAGAACTGGAGTGCGTCATACACGTGGTCACTTTTTTAAGCAAAGGTACGAAGCGTGGGATCAATCTCTTAGTCTTGGACCATTTTCAGCCTTAACCTAAGCCTAACCATAGTTGAAACGTAGAACTGAACTTTTAGGTTGAGAACTTTTGCATCCATGTTATATGACATCTGCTTGTGATTGCGATTTTTGCCTGTTATTAATTTGTTAAATCGCGTATAAAAAAACATCGTCAAATTGACCAAACTTTCGCCAAATTGACAAATTGCATGCTGGTGGCAGTGCGCCTGGCGCACAACCCTTACTTCTGACACAAAGGCACCGCACCGAGCGCAAAGTTTCGCGCCAGACGCACCACGGTGCGCCTGGCGCACAGCTTTGTGCCGAGCGCAACACTGTTGCGTGGCGCGTAGCCTTCGCGTCTCATGCTATTGCCAATTCGGCAATCGTTTAAGTCAATAAAGTCTGTCATTAAGTCCGTTATAATGTGTTTTTGTCGATTTAGTCGTCGTAATGGTCAATTCTGTGTTTTTTCCGTTTGCATTCATGTAAAGTCATGATCGTTCTTGGATTTATTTTGTCTAAAACGAATCTCACCTAATTCAAACATAAAAATCAGTCTTTTCATACATATCATTTATGGTTGAGTCTATCCTAATAAAAAGTGCATCTAGAAAAGTGATCATAGTAGAGTTAGAGTCGTCATGCATGTCTACCTCGTTCGATCTCATCCCTTCTCTAACAAATCTTCCCTATCACATCTATCCTAACATATTCCATCCTTTTCAAAAAACATCTCTTTTTCAAAATAAATCCTACACCCTCTTCTATTTTATCTCCTTTTTTCGAAAATATTTACTAATCATCAACATACCACATGTACAAAAAAAAAACTTTTTCAAAATTAATCCATCATCTTTTGCCAATAAAAGATAAAAACAAGGGGTCCCATTCAAAACGAATATCGAAAATTCTAAGCCCAGTCCAAATAACTCTAATCCACTCCAATCAACCCAATCCCAATCCCTTTAATTTGCATCCATTCTAGGCCTATATGCATTAGAGGCCATGCATTCATATTAGGCCCATTGAGTCCATGCATTCATTAGAATCCACCTTAGTCCCAGTCTAAGTCTAATCCCATTCCATTCCTATCTAAGTCCAAACCTAGTCCATTTCGCAAAGTCAAGCCCGATGTGCATCTCCCAGTCCAAGTCAAACCTATATGATAATCCCAGTCCAAGTCCAAACATAGGTCTATTTAGGCTTAATTCATATCCTAGGTCTAGATTGCATTTTTATGTAGGCCCTAGTCAAGTCCAAGTCCAAAAATAGGTCTATTTAGGCCCAATTCATATCCTAGGTCTAGTTTACATTTTTATGTAGGCCTTATTCAAGTCCAACTCCTCCCTAAGTCCATAATGGCCTAATCCTCGAGTTTAGCAAAGCTACTCCTCTCTAAGTCCATAATGGCCCAAATGCCTTAAGTCTAGCGCAGCTGGTCCTCCCTTAGATCCATAACAACCCAAATCCTCGAGTCTAGAAGTTACTCATCCCTTAAGACCATAACGACAACCCCTAAGTCTAGCGAAGCTAGCATTCCTTAAGTCCACATAGGCAATATTTGAGTCTAGCCTGCGTAGTCTAATGTAAGTTCCAAAGTCTAGTTGTCTAGCCTGCTTACTCATCGGTAAGTTCAAAGTCTAGTTGCCTAGCCTGCTTGCATTAGGTTAAGAGTCTAGTCTTCCTTATTGTACAGTCTTCCTTAAGTCTAGCCTACTCACTCACCCGTAAGTTCAAAGTCTAGTCTCCCCTATCATAACCAAAACCCAGTCATTGAGTCTAGTCTGCTTGCATAGTCCAGTCCATGTCTACAATTGCATATAGTTAGGCCCATGTCTCCCTCACGGTCAAGCCCATACCCATTTGTAATCCTCTATTTCCAAAATCATTTCCCATTTCCTATTCCAAAACACATTTCCCATTTTCATTTCCATTCAAAATCATTTCCCATTTCTACTTTCCATTCTCATTTATCATTTCCCAACCGTCCATCTCATTTCCATTCCACAATTTAAAATTCATAACTACAAACTTACAAGTGAGGTCCACTTGATTCTGTTCAGGACCGATCGAGAGATTACAACTTTGCAACGCCTAATGGAGGAACAAAAAGTTGAGCCTACTCTAAAGCTCATCAAGCGCACTATCACCACCCTGACTTCATTTAGAGTCACGAGATTACTTTTAACCGCCTTCACAATAGAGGCGTGATCACTTCCATAGGGTCTACTCCAAACCCTACACCTAAAAGAAAATTCAAGGTGCAACCTATATTTCTATTGCGAATTCCAACAAACTAATGAACATCTGATATCCGGTATTGGATGCTACAAATGCACAGTAAAACATGGCCGATGACAATAGACTTCTAATACTTGCTAGAACGAGAATTAGCATCACCAACAACCCTTTTGCGCAGTGCATCCTTAATTCAAAGGCATAGTCTTTTGTTTCTGGTTTCCTAGGATGAGTCAGAGAGTCCTTACCCTAAGCCATTTATGTCCTTTCCTATCTAGTCTATGTCACTATAGGACTTCGTTCATTATAGCCTTTCCATTTTCATTGTACTTTATTTTATTTATTTTATTTTCATTAGCCTTTCACCATCATATATACTTCAAATTCGATGATGAAACTCGAATCAAATTGTGTCTATGACCTTGATTAATAAAAAATAAATAAAAATAATAAAATGGACATACTTTGGATTATGACTTATTTCCCTCTTCCTCCATCACCTTCCATAAGCCATCATCCATAAGCTATCCTCATGCAACCAAGAAAATAAAAATCCCTTAAGCCATCATCTCCATGAGCCGAAGTAATCTTTCAAAACCAATGCTCTATAAATATCCTTCAAACCTTCAAATACCTAAAACCACAAAAAAAATCTTGTGTGCAAGCCTCACTACATAAAAAAAAGTAAAAAATCAATGTCAGGCTGTGGTACCCGATTTTTTACTGTCTTAATTAACGGTCTGAATCCCACAAAAGTCTCTCATTGGACTATGGGTTTTAGAAAACTTTGAAGTCGCCACCCTATACATATCTGAATAGGGACAGATTTATTTAATAAAATATTTTGAAATCAATTTCAAGAAATATCATTTAAAACGATGATGACTTCATATTGATAAGGCTTTTTTGAAAATTGGTCTTTCATACCATGAGATAGGGTTCGGGGTTTAGGTTAAGAGGTGCGAACGTCTGGAACTCATCTCCTCTTCCATTCTACAGAACGGGCTCATACTAAATGCGTTATTTTCCATTTTAAAGTAATCATGACTATTCAAAAGAAAGAAAATCACATAGTTTGCACATATACACATCAATCATTTTTATTTACGACCAATATATCATTTGTACATGGTAGGTTTGAGCACCGAAGTTGCACTACGTACCAATCATTGCAGGATTGGAATCCATTCATGGATCAAAACCATCGTAGTTCGATCTTATGTCTCACCCTAAATGGCCAATTCCATTGGGAGAAGAAAAGGAAAGAATAAATTTTGAATAACTCACCTTTAGAATTAAACAAATCTATTAGGATAAGGTAATCACTCCAATTAGTGATTGAAATGAGATTAAGATAATCACCTTAATTAGTGATTAAATATGAAGGAGCGAGGATCAAGATAATCACCTTAATTAGTGACTAACCTGATGAGGAAAGATAATCACCTTGATTAGTGATTAAAAATGAAGGTTAGGATGTAATCACCCTAATTGGTGATTATTCAAGGCTTAAGATAATCACTCTAATTAGTGATTAAATAAGAAAAATAATCGCCCTAATTAACGATTATTAAGGTTTAAGATAATCACTCTAATTAGTGATTAAATATGAAAGGTTAAATTAATCACCTTAATTAGCGATTAAAATGCAGGTTAGGATAACCACCTCAATTAGTGATTAAATTTAGAAGGAAAGATAATCACCTTGATTATTAGTGATTAAAAATGGTTTTAAGATAATCACTCTAATTAGTGATTAGCCAGAAAGGTTAAAGTAATCACCCTAATTAGTGATTAACCAAGGTTTAAGATAACCACCCTAATTAGTGATTAAATGAAGAGTTTGAGTTAATCGCCCTAATTAGCAATTAATCAAGGATTGAAATAACCACCTTAATTAGTGATCAGATTTACAATTTTCAAGAGGTCTTGGGAAAAGAGGTTTGCTTCCTAATTGAAGGCTTTTGAGAAATAATCTTAATTGAAGAATATTAAGTCATTTTGAGAAAAAATGATCAATTTGAGATCAAATTTGGAGATTGTGTTTGGCTAATTGGAATTTGGCCATTTAAAGTGAGACACGTGAAACGGCCTAAAATCAATTCGGAGATCATAATTACCAATCTAATTATGTCAAATTATATGATTGATCCATTTGAAGATGGAGAACAAATTTAAAATGTAAGATGGATCATCATACAATTTAACTTAGATAGATTTGTAATTTTTCCTCTTAATTGAGATTGGGTCATTTGATTCATATATTATGATATATTGGGTCCAATATGCAAAATTTATAACATTGGTTGCTTATTTTATTAAAAAGAATTGTGGAATTATTTATGAAAATTATGCATAAACATCTCCATGTTTTTCATTAATGAGTGATGTAATAACTATTTACAAAAAACTATTATTACAACAATATGTACAAATTCTATGATCTATACAAATCTTCAATCTTGATCTTCACTATGATGCTCCTTGATCTTCATCCATCATCTTGAATGGAATTTGGAATATAATTCATGTTTATTTGTAAACTTGTGAAAATTAGAGATTAATTAACCTCTTTGATTTTGATTTTTTATGACAATTTTATTGATTTTTATTTACATAATAAAAATGAATCATTTTTAAAAGAAACTTAAAATTTCATGTCTTTTAATTAACATTTTCGTATAAAAAGAAAACATTTTTTTATGAAACTTGAGTTAATCACTTTATTACATTTTCCAGACTGCACTTTTATTCTTGTATTGACTTGTAAAATTCATAACTTTCTGTATAAAGCGTTAAATTGAGCATGTGATGCACGTATGGATAGGTCAGTGAGTGCTTTATGTTGTGTCAAAATTTCACAAGCGTTTAGTGACAACTCGAATTATGGTGAATTTTATGCTAAAACTGGTTAAAACATGACTTTTATCCAATTTGTTCTTTGAAATCCATCTTACGGAACTTAGTTTGAAGTGAATTTTGGTATGAACATTCTTGACACTTTGAAAGACTAGACTGAAAATCAGTGTTCAGGAATTTAGTGATTTATATGAACGTTTTTGTAAAAATGATATAAAATTGTATAAAATTCATATGAAAATGATGTCTACTTTAAAGTTGATATTTTGAGTTTTATCTAAATGAATTTATTTTAAACTTTAATGACAGAACAAGCTCATGTGGTACTGGACAAAATCAATTTTGCACAACAATGTTGTATGATTTTAATTATCTGTAAAAAAATTATTTTTTAGAAATTCCAAAGCCCAGTTGCTGTAAACATCTTGAACTTCATAGGAAAAATATTATATCCTATAAACTATTTACATAATACAGACGAAAAATGAAATGAAGTACGAAATTAAACTGATCATAATTACAGCATCACATTCTCTTTTTATGGAGATGTTTAACTCTATTTGTTTTTTTTATGAAAACTTGTTTTTGGTTATGAATAACAACTTGATTAACAAAAATCACATAAGCACATATTTCCTAAGAGTCTCCCCATTAGAGTTGACTATTCTAGGTGGGGTGATTTAAGGTTGGGAACCTATTAGGACTTCCACATACCCAAATCACTCCAAAAATTAAAAAATGATAAGAGGAAACAAAGAGAAAGTTAGTATGTGATTAAGAAGATAATTACGAAAAATAACAAGAACTTTAACTTTACCTTGCTAACTCAATGATGCACTTCCTTTTGCAAAGTTTTCTACTATTTTGTGATTTTCTTAATTTCTAAGTGAGTTTCTAAATCCACTTAATTACTAACTAAAATCCTTTTTTGTGCTTTTCTTTTGATGAGCTTCTTACTTACTAATTATAACTTTTGATTTCTTTTTTTGAATGATATTTTTCTTAGAGGGAGGAATTAAGGAGAAGCAGAGTAGTATTGAGATTAGTTGTGAGAAGTTGTTGTGTTAAGTTGTTGTTGTGTGAAGTTGTTGTGTTTGAAGTTGTTGTGTTTTTGAAGTAAAAAAAATGGGGGGTATTTATAGGGAAATGAGGTGATGAATTAGGGTTTGAAGAAGGTAAAAAATCAAATTTTTTACCCAAAAATCTGATTTTTATCATCCCAAATTATCTTAATGACACCAATGGCATCACCTTAATGACATCACTAAATCATCTCAAATCTTTCTACATCATCAAATTTATGGGAAATGCCAATATTCTTATTCTCTTTAGATTTGATTTTGATCTTTACACTAATCAGGCAAAATCCGAATTTCAACACATCCTAATACGTAGAAATGCATCGAAAAAAGTAAAAGAAATGCTGACTGGACCACTGCGCCAAACGCAGGAACCTACGCTAGGCACAGCACCGTGCGCTAGGCGCAGGAAACCCTTGTGCGCTGGGCGCATGATCATGTGCTTGGCGCACAACTCGAATCTTCCGAAAAAAATCCGGATTCTTGGCTCTTACACTTTGGATTTGATTCTTATTCCTTGACTAATGGATAAAAAGATGTGATTGGTGGTTAAAGAATATATTTTTATTCTTTATCCAATGAACAATGACTTGACCATCAAGAATACTGATTAATACTGGTTTTGGGAGACGATTAAAATTCCGGCGCCTAATTGCGACTCGATTTTCGAAAAAACTAACTGTAGGCGTGGATTTTATTCCTTTAATGCCTACACACGGTGTGAGCGCGTTTATTTGACTACCCCATTGTTAAGGTTTTATTAAAAATATGTTTTGAAGTCGCCAACAATTCTTTAAAGGAAGAATCATAAACCTAATTAGATATTGAAACGGAAGGGACATCTTAGGGACTTATCCAATGTAGATTTCCCCATCTAGACTCCATAGATGGTTAAAATGAACCAAAGATTGAGTTCGGGGGGTGAGGGTACAAATATGGTCATAATGAACCACGTTTGCCCATTGCTGGCCTCTACTAAATATCGATTCACAACATATTTTATGCAAAAGAATAATCATAGAACGTTTTAAAGCACCCTAAAAATAATTAATCTAGGTTGGTTCAAGAAACACATAAAAAGACTAATTGTTTAGTGACAAGTTATTATACAATCATATTACAAGGTTCCTAGCAGGTTGTCCAAATTATCTAAATTAATTAGAACAATACTTTAGGTCTTGATTAGCAATAATAACATGTGGGTGATAAATATCATGCATAGAACAAATAAGGCAATCACGAATATTATATACAAGAATAATAAAAGGGTTAGAATTTACAAAGAAACGCGATTATTAATTAAAGATCTACATCAGGACCAAAAAAACTGCTAGTAACTTCAATATAATAAAATATAATTATTCAAGGATCCTCAGGATTATACCTATGCGGTTTAGATCGAAGAGCGTAACGACTTTGATCAGGCGGAGCAATCGTGGAACCAGGAATATAGTATGATCAGTAATTGGAATTGATTTGAAAGATTGAAGTATTTTGAGATTCGTAATAGTATTCAGAAGTATTCGTAAGGATTTTGTGTTCGTAAAATAATAAATGAAAGCTGTTTTTTGATTCGGGAAATTAGCCCGTATTTATAGGCAAAAGGCAACCTGCGCTGCACGCGCGTCCTGCGCTAGGCGCAGTCCTACGTGGCAGGCGCAATGACAAGCGTCAGGCGCAGCTTGGCGCGCCTGACGTGGTCTGTCTAGTTAAAAGTAAACACGTGTAAACACGATTTTGAAAAGATAAAAAAGTAGCTTGCGTCTCACGCAAGACTTGCGTCAGACGCAGGACTATGTGTGAGTCACAAGTACACGTGTCAGGCGCTCATTGGCGCGCCTGACGCGATCTGGCCAATGTGCTGGAAGCACGTGGCGCGCTGAGCACAACCGCCACATCCAGCGGATATTCCAGTATATTCGTTTTTTATTCTACGCGTGCTTTGAAGATGCTATTTTTATCCCAAAAAATCCGGAGATTGAATTTTACGGGATGTAAAAATCTGATTTATGCTCAAAGTGTTTACTAAAGATAATAAAAGCATTTATGAAAAATATTTAATTGGGCTTTTAAAATGGACTTAAAACATTTTACGGGTTTAATTTACAATTAATCATCATGGATAATTAATTGGGCTTTTACAATATTATTTCAAAAAACACATGGCCTGGTTATTCGGACTGCTCTTCCATTAGGCAGTGCCAACTAATACCGCGGTATATTTCATCATTGGACCCTTAAATGGGGAGACACGATTATGTGTCTACACTAACTTAAAACAATTAACGAAAACTCGTCAAATTAGTAAAGACGAGCATGATTATACTACAAATCATTTTATTAAACCGGTGGTTGTAGTTATTGAGTACGACTTACGGAAAATTACATTCATAAGCCGGAATTGTATGACTAAAACGCGAAAAAGGGAAATTCATACGATGGAATGAAACTCGCGTTCCGGGGCGAAACATGCCTTTGACGGGGTGCACGCTCCACAATACTGGACGGTTTTTGTTATTTTTATTTCTTTTCAACATCTTTATTTATACGAAAAACGGGTTTAAAATTTGGTGTCTACAGAATGCCCCACATTGGTCGAATTTTGGATGAAATGATGACCAATGTTTGAAAAGACACAAAATTTTGACAGAAAATTTCTTTTGAGATAACATATTCTCGATAGAAAATAGTTATCATCATCAGTGCTCTTTTGAAACATGATTTGCGACTTCTGATGACGCTTTAAGTAGAAAATCCCAATTAATTTTCTAAAATTGAAAATGCGACTTTATCATCGTCTTAGATAGAAAATCCCAATTAATTTTCTAAAATTGAAAACGCGACTTTATTGTCGTCTTAGATAGAAAATCCCAATTAATTTTCTGAAATTTGAAAAGGCAACTTTATCGCTGTCTTAAATAGAAATATCCCAATTAATTTTCTAGAATTTGAAAATGCGACTTTATCGTCGTCTTAAATAGGAATTCCCAATTAATTTTCTGAACTTTAAAATGCGACTTTATCGTCGTCTTAAATAGAAAATTCCAATTAATTTTCTGAAATTTGAAATGCGACTTTAACATCGTCTTAGATAGAAAATCCCAAATAATTTTCTAAAATTTAAAAATGTGACGTTAACGTCGTCTTAGATAGAAAATCCCAATTAATTTTCTAAAATTGAAAACGCGACTTTATTGTCATCTTGGATAGAAAATCTCAATTAATTTTCTAAAATTTGAAAATGCGATTTTATCGTCGCCTTTTTTTTTTAAAGTTTAGTCTTATGAATTTGTCTTTTGTTAATGCGAGAGACTCCGACAATTACCAGTCTGACTTCACTTTTTATCCCAACTAGTTTTTTATTGTATTGTATTGATCATCATTCACTTTTTATGATTCCATGTGTTATCATGTCACCTTAAATTAGGACATTGTCAGGTCATGTTACCTGAAAGTGATGCATTGTCAGGTCATGTCACCTTAAAGTATTGACCAAAGGTTATTACCCTCTAGATAAACTATGGTGGACCAATCATCATATGGCAAAATTTTATCTGTTTTTCAAAAATCTTTCAGGAAATTTTTCATGGACAATGCTTATTCGCTTTATCAGAAAATGATGATCACTATATAAAATAGATTGATCAATGTCGTTATTTTGGATGACTATTAGGAAAATGGATTGTATCAATGTTCTTGATTCATCATTGACACTGTTTATCGATGTTCGACTTCAACAAAAATTGACACACCACAAATGCTTGGTCATTAGCCATGGTTAGGGATGCTCCTTATTACCCTATGGACAATACTCAAACTTATTATCCATGGCATGGATGATCATCTTTTTTCATCTATAAAAGGGCATGGTAAGATTTCCAAATGCACCATCTTCACTACTCCAAAATCTTCTCTAGCTCTTCTTCTTTCACAAAAAAATGGCTCCTAGTTATGAAGAAACTAATGACATGGGGAATGGTAATAGAAAACAACTCTCGGGGATCACAAAGAACTTGGAGCAACCAAGACAGTCTTCTTCTTCTTCCCGTTTTACTAAGGCTCTTATGCCTTTGCTTTCTCTTTCTATTTGCTATGAAATGATTCATGCTGCTTCCCAATTTTGGGATGAAACTCGTCATGTCTTCCGCTTTGGAGACCAAGAGATTGTGCCTCTTGTTGAAGAGGTCGAAGGATTGCTAGGCTTATCCTCCAATGGTCCAATTATTACACCTAGATCTCCTACAAGAATCTCGGGAGATTTATCAACAATTTTATACCATCCTGAAAACCTTCATGGCAACTACCTACAGTATGGGGAGGTACTTCTTCTTAATCTATTATCGACCTTTCAATTTGGTGCTTGGCAAATTTCCAACATTGTCAGTTATAGGATTGCTAGAGAAAATGCTTGCATTCTTATGATTTTAGGAAATACCCTCACTAAACGGTCTTTAAACACATGCCATGTCCGGTGTATTTCACTTATTCCTCAAATTGTTAGTGGGGGTCGTGTTGGGCCACTTCTTTTGGGGGAAATGTTCCTTGGCTTAGATGAACTCAAAAGAAACCCTCAAAGCTTTGTGAAGGGATGTCCATTAGCCCTTCACTTATGGTTATTGGAAAAATTTTCTCTTATGAAACCTCACGGGAGTCTTGCTTACAAAACTAATCATATCCGAGAAAGAGGTTTTCATCCTTTCTTCTATCAACTTAGTAAAAATGGTGGGTGGGAGGATTATTTCCTGCAGCAAGACATAAAGTGGGTTACACGCCACCTTGGCATTAGTGCAATTGTATATTGCAATTCTGGTCGCAAAGGTGTACAATTACCAGGGCTTTGCCAAGTCACTTTCTACCTTCCATGGAGGTGTCTAAGGCAAATTGGTTGGAGGCAGCAACACATTCCTGCCCTCCATACTCTTCCAACATGTACCACTTATGAGGCTGACATGAGTGGTATTCAGCGAATGCCTACTATATGGCAGGGGGCTAGAACTATATCAGCACTACCGGAATCTCCCTTTCCAATGATTGATGATGATTATCTCCAATGGCTTTTGGCTGATATTGGTCAAGACAATGGTTCAGACAGGCTTACCATGAAGAGGAGAAGGGTTTGAGAGAAATATCATGTTTTTTTCTATGTTTTTTTTAGTTTGGTAGGAAATAGAGGCATTTTGTCTCTTTATGTATGAAATGACGTACCCTAGTTGGGATGAATTAAAAAACATGTTTGTGAGAATTATTTGTTTGTGAGAAATTCAATGTGAACACAATTCTAAACACGTGCATACTTTAACATTAAATATGACATGCAAATCATAATTAATCAATCATATGACACATAAAACCTTAACAATCAAAAACATCCTTGCATGTTTCATCATTTTTATTTATCCCTTTTTTCCCTTTTTGTTTTTTTTTTCATACATTATACCGTTTTTTCACCAGGTACCCCTGAGTTTTACGAAAATTCACAGGGTACCCTCGCGTTTTCAACAATTCACCTGGTGCCCCTGAAGTTTTGAAAAATACTCGAAATACCCTTTATGACTAACACCGTCAAACTTGGTTAGTGATTAAACCCAAATTAACCTAATTAAGCCAAATAACTCCTAATTAACCTAATTAATATTAATTAAATTGTAATTAACTCTAAATAAACACTAAATAATCTCCCTCCCTTTGTTTCTCTCTCTTACCTCCCTTTCTCTCTTCCTCCCCCTCACCCCTCCCCAAAGAACTACCACCCCCCTGCGAGCAACTACCCCCACCACCCCTCCACCACCCCATGCGCAAAACTCCCCGCCCCCCCCTCCCCCCGCGCACGACCCCCCACCCGTCCCCATGCGAACGACCCCCACCCTCTCCCCCCCCCTCCCCACCCCCCCGCGCACAATGCCTTACCATCCCTCCCTTTTTTCTCTGTTTCTCTCTAACCTATCTTGTGTTTCGACTTCATCTTCTCCTCTTTCTCATCTGCTCTTTTCAATCTTTGTTGCTTCCCTCCCTTTATATCTTTCGAGTTCTTACAATCCCTCATTAACTCAGGTTTCACCAATAAAACCTGGGAAAATTAAACAAAGTTCACCGAATTTGCATTTCACTAATCCCATAATTCTTTATCAACTCAATATTAGGCACCAGACCTGGGTAAGATTATAATGGCAGGAACATTACACAAAAGCTCAGCTAAATTAATGTCAGAAAACCCTAGTTCCCTAATTTTTTCAACTCTTACCTTAATTCGCCTGTTAAGATCACCAGCTAGAATACGAGGACTGCATAAGACTAATTCCTTCAACTGGGTATTCGAAATTCCACTTTTTTTTGAAAAAATTAACAACTATGTATGATCTTTTATAATCTTTCAATCGGGTGAGAAAAGTTGAGGTTTTTGAAGCTGATTCTTCAGAGAAATTGTGATGGGTAATCAAGTAATTAGCGATTTCAGAAGAGAGTTTTCTAGTTGGGGTTATCAAAGTGGAGATTGAAAAAGAAAACAAAGAGAAATGGGAGAAATTATATAGATCGGTAAGATTTGAAGGTTCATGTTTGAGTGACAAATTGTAAATTAGGGTTCTTCTTAAATTATGCATAGACATTGTAAATTTTTTTGAGGGAATTTAATTCTCAATCAGACATTGACCGAAAATATGATTCTTTGGAGTGTGAAGAATAGTAAGGCATAAATTCTGCACAGCAAAAGAAATGGCAAAAAAGATGAACATAGATTTTGTCTGTAAATTTCGCCTAAGCTTCCAAGATGGATTCTTGGACGCTTTAGCACATTATCTCTTGGAGTTAAGATGAAATACGAGTGAAAATGTTGGCAATCGTCGAATCCTAAATCCTCACAAACCAGAGGGGTAAATGGTGAATAAAGTTTGTAATGGAAACTTAACGGCAGCGGCAAGCCATGTATTTTCAAAACCTCAGGGGCACCAGGTGAATTGTTGAAAACACGAGGGTACCCCGTGAATTTTCGTAAAACTCAGGGGGTACCTGGTGAAAAAACTGTACATTATATGAATATCTAGGAACACATGGCATGTTTATTAAGAATAACTAGATAGGACAAAAAATCCACAAACTGCTTGGTTACTTGACCATGACAATTACAATTACTTTGATGCCTAAGCGTAATATTTCTTCAACTGATCAAGATTAGTGAAATGGGTGAATTCATTCCATCAAAATCCATTAGCTTTACTGCTCCAGCCGTGGTGACATGCTTGACTAGGAATGGCCCAGACCAGTTAGGCTTGAATTTTCACCGAGGATCATGCAACGAAGCTCTATTTTCCTTTAAAACTAGATCACCTTCTTGAATGTCTCTATCTCGAACCTTTTTGTTAAATGCACGAGCAATTCTCCGCTGATAGAGTTGAATGTTATGCAAAGCTTGTAGTCGGCGCTCATCTGTAAATGAAAGCTCATCATAACGAGTTTTGTACCATTGGTCTTCTGAGATTTCACTTTCTACTATGACCCTGAGAGATTGTATCTCCACCTCAACTGGTAGGACTGGCTCCATCCCATAAACCAAAGAATACGGGGTTATTCCTGTTGGAGTCCTAATTGATATCCTATATCCCCAAAGGACATATGGTAGTTTGTCATGCCATTCCCTAGTCTTTTCAGTCATCTTGGCAACAATAGTCTTGATTGCCTTATTGGCTGCTTCCTTCCACTACTCCATTGGTTTGGGGACGATAAGGTGAAGATTGATGATGCTTGATTGCATATTTTGCAAGAGTTGTCTTCAGATGACCCACAAATTGTGATCCATTATCAGAGATGATTTCAAAAGGTATGCCATACCGACAGATAATGTTGTTAATCACAAATTTCGAGACTTGCTTTGCCCCTAGCTTTGAAAATGATGCAGCTTCAACCCACTTTGAAAAGTAATCAATTGCTACAAGAATATACTGATGCCCATTTGAAGCCTTTGGATGAATTTGTCCGATTATGTCTATGCCCCAACTTGAAAATGGCCAAGAAGAAGTCATATTATGTAGTGACACGAGTGGCATATGATTGAGGTTAGCAAATATCTGACATTGCTTGCAAGCACGGACAAAGCTAATGCAATCACCTTCTAGAGTACTCCGATAGAAACCTGCTCGCATAATTTTATGAGCCAGCATTCTTCCATTCATATGGGGTCCACATTCTCCTCCATGAACTTCTTCCATGATGGCTTGCTTTTCGCTATCATTTACGCAGAGTTGTAGAGTACCATCAAACCCTTTGTGATATAATGTGCCTTTTAGTATGAGAAAATGAGCAGCTAGCCTTGTGATAGCTATGCGGTCCTTCTTGCCACTTCCCTCTGGATATTGCATAGTTTCCAGAAAATTCTTGATATCCTTATACCAGACATCATCATCATCTTGTTGAGCCAGCGTGGAGACAATTTGTGCTACCGTCACTATAGGCCTCTTCCTTTCTTCAATTAAAACTGACTGGATTTTTGTACCATTTTCCCATGTTAAATTAACAACGAGATTGGCTAAAGCATCAGTGAAACTATTTTGTTTCCAAGGAAGATGTTTGAAGCTGATATCATCAAAATAAGGGATCAATTCTTGAAGGTACTCTGTGTAGAGCTGAAGTCTCTCATCTCTAACTCTCCAAATTCCTGTTGTTTGAGGTATGATGAGATTAGAATCTCTATATACAGTGAGATGTCTTGCCCCTGCTACCAAAGCGGCTTTTACCCCATATATACAGGCTTCATACTCAGTTGTGTTATTTGTTATTGGGAAATCCAGCTTAACGGAAAATGGAATATGGACTCCATCAGGATCTACTAACAAAACCCCTGCTCCATTACCTCTCCTATTAGAAGCTCCATCAAAATACATGCACCATTGTGGATTGTCAATGAATAATAAGTACTCATCAGGGAATGCATCATCATATTTATCTCCTGACACTAGTCCTTCTGCTAAGGCTTCAGATATGGCTCTTCCTTTAACAAACTTCTGGCTGACACATTGAATATCAAACTCAGAAAGCATAGCATGCCATCTTGCTAATCTTTCACTAAGAATGGGTTTTTCGAACAGATACTTGATGGGATCCATTCTCGAGATCAGGTAAGTGGTATGAGCTTGAAGGTGATGCCTCAACTTCTTCGTGGCATAGACTAAAGAGATACATGCTTTTTTCAGTGGGGTATATCTTGTCTCATACTCCAAGAATTTCTTGCTGAGATAGTATATGGCAACTTCCTTCTTTGTTCCCTCTTGATATTGGGCTAAGAGAGCTCCCATAGCCATTTCAGTGATAGTGAGGTACAAAATCAGGGGTTCTCCTGCTCTAGGTGGCATTAGAATAGGTGGATTTCAAAGGTACTCTTTCATGAAATTGAAAGCTTCCTGACATTCCTCATTCCACTCATGGGATACCCCTTTTCTGAGCAGCTTAAATATAGGTTCACATCTCATAGTGAGTTGTGAGATGAACCTGCTAATATATTGAATTCTGCCGAGAAATCCACTTTTTTTTCCGTCTTTGGAGGAGGTAACTCTTGAATGGATTTTACCTTTTCCGAGTCCACTTTAATGCCGTCTTGACTGATAATGAATCCCAATAATTTCCCTGAAGTGACACCAAACACAGACTTTTGAGGGTTTAGTCTTAGATTGTATTTCCTGATTTTTTTCAAAAGAAGGACCTTAGTGCAGGGAGATGCCCCACACGATCTTCACCCTTCACGATCATTTCATCTACATAAACCTCCACAATGTCGTGGATGAGGTCATGAAGGATAGTGGTTGCAGCCCTTTGATATGTGGCTCCGGCATTCTTGAAACCAAAAGGCATAACTCGGTAACATAAAGTACCCCACGGAGTGATGAAAGACGTTTTTGTCATGTTGTCTTGGGCCATGAGTATTTGATTATACCCTGAAAATCCATCCATGAAGGAAAATATTGCATGACCGGCTGTGCTATCCACGAGGACATCGATATGGGGTAGACTAAAGCAATCTTTTGGTGATGCAGCATTCAAATCACGAAAATCAATGCACACCCGAACTCTTCCATCCTTTTTAGGTACAACCACTATATTGGCGAGCCAACTCGAATGTTTTACAGCTTGGATGAATTTAGCATCAAGCTGATTCTGGATTTCTTCTTTCACTTTCAGACTAACCTCTAGTTTCATTCGGCGAAGCTTTTGCTGCTTAGGCTTGCTTTCAGGATGTAACAGAATGTGATGTTCCGCAATTTCTCTATTAACGCCAGGCATATCAGCATAAGACCATGCAAACACATCTACATACTCTTTTAATAATACAATTAACACAAATTGTTCAGTTGGGGAAAGGGATGAACCTATTTTGACTTCTTTTACAGCATTTTCTGTACCAATATTAATTACAATGGACTCTTCCATGGGTTTCATATATGTTTCATTTGCGTCAAGTGATTCATCATTATTAAATTCACTGTCAGAAATAACATCTTGCATGCAAATGTACTTAGATAAAGGTTCACATTCAATTTAATTCCTCAGGGTCAGAGTCTTCTGACTGGGTATGCAATGTAGATTGGCTGGAAGATGAGCTATCAGTACGATACCCATCTGAAAGGGATGAAAAAGTAGTTTCATGAGATGGTTGTGGAGGATGATTTCCTAAAAACATTTTAAATTCTATAGGCCCGTCTTTTGCCTGACACTCAATACTCCACTTATGGTCAATGCTTCCGCCAGAAGGTATCATCAAAGACACTGGGTCCAAATCCCCTTCTGTAGAGAACTCAAAAGTGAAAAGTTTCTTAAGGACTCCATGTTCCATATTATCCACCCAGTCGTTTTCCTTTTTCATTCTTTGTTCTTGGAAAACCAACTTTTGATTGAGTCCAAATTCCTAGCTTCATTGAAGAATATCTCCAATCCCGATAAAATCTTCTGTTCTTTCCTACTAAGCCAAGGTTCTGGAAACTCATAGTATGGCTCAGTATCTCCTTGCAGGATGAACTGACCATTGAGGGTAAAACAAGGTTCTTTGATGTTGTAAGAAGTGTTGCTTGGATCATATCCTAATCCATGTCGATTTTGCTTGTCTACTATGGGGATTGGTTGCTTTATCCCTCTACCATCATGCCCTAATCTGATTCCTTGAGTATAACCCATCTTCATCATGATTTGAAGTCCTTTGGACAGAGGTTGCATGTAAACCCTACAGGCTCTTTGACCGCATTTGTGGATATGGCTGAGGCGTTTGTTTTCTGATGGTAATTGGTCATTCTTAGAGAAGGGATAAATTTCTTCTTTTTGGACCTAAAGGTAGAGAAAAAGAATTAAAATAAAAGAGAAGAAAGCTACGTATTGCAGAATGCATCACTAGATAAGGAAAATTTTCTAAAACGATTTCGCAATATTTTGACTGAAATGGTCCACCTTTACAATTTTGTTTTTTTTAAACTTTATTTTGACTCTCTTGAATGATTTTACTATCATTGGGGTTGAAAATGTTTTTTTTCTTCTATTCCCTGCTTAAATATTAAACAAAGACAGCAAATATAGAGATCAGGGCATGTATCCCCATCGATGTGTTAATCCAGCATTCTGAAATTGCTCCTGTGATGACTGGCATCTTGAGTTCTGATCACATTGCCTGAAATACAATGGTCAATACATTTGAGTCGAACCCGAAGGCTACATACATATCCCCATTGCTCCAGGTGCATGTCATGGGGAATCAGACTTAGCGTAGTTCGTTATTTTAGAAAGAACTAAAGTTTTTTATTTAATAAAGCAGTTGCACTCATATTGAGCTACCTACGTACCCCAGGTGTTACATAGGTGGAGTGATCTCACAGTGAAAGTGTACGTGATAATGGGAATTCAAGCTGCACGTAGTTCTCTGATATTAACGATTTGAAAGATTTTTTTTCTTTTTCTTTTTTTTCGATGGGCTAACCCCCTACAGTACTTTTATCGGAGATTTTTCCCCTTCTGTGAGACGATCAAGTAGCATTGCGGTAGACAAGAGCTAGGTTGGTGATTTGGTTGATGCGATAGCTGAGAGCATGACATTGGTTTGTGCCGTGACCATGTAACTGATGATAATGTCAGTACTTGTGGAGATTTTATCTTACAGGACTTACCCCTGGGCGTCTAGGAAGTTGATGAATCTGACCTTGTTCAATCAGTTTGCGAAAAATATCAACTTGGGATTGCGGTCGCTGGCGTGACGACACCTTCCTTGCAGGTACTTCTTTGTGGGTTGGACTAATGATGCCTCGATCAATCAGGCTTTGCACTTTGTAACAAAGATCATGGCATCGATCAGTTTCATGCCCAAATTGGCGACAATAAGCGCAGATTTTGCTCATGTCTGTTCCTGGAAGGGGTAAACAGTGCACATGCGATGGGGCTTAAATTATACCTTGGCTCTGAAAACGATCATACACCATACTTAATGGTTCATCTATCTTAGCATAAACCCTTGGATTTGCATTGGGAGTTTCAAGATTTTCCCGCAGTCGTTTTTCTTGCAATTTCAGAGTATCAATATCGAAGCCATGCTGCTCCATGTGGCTGAGGCATGTGTACTTGATGGTAACCATGTGACGATAATAGAAGTCGTTCAGGTTTCGCAGTAATATAAGCATGAATTCCCGATCAGTAATAGGGACACGAAGCTGGGCGCAGATGTAAGCGCATCTTGAACAAAAGTGCGAGAAAGTTTCTAAGGTGCTTTGACGCAAAGTGACTAGCTTGAAATTCTTGACATCAGTCTGTTTGTGCTCGAGAGTCCAATTAATGAAAGCTTGGCTAGCGTTTTCCCAACTAGCTCTATCCACATAATCCAAAGAATAGTACCAGTCCAGGGCTGGTCCTTCTAAACTCTTGTCAAAAAGCATGGGGTAATATTCCTCTGGTATGCCCCATGGGTGTAAGGCATTCACAAACCCAACTAAGTGGACAAAAGAATCACCGTTCCCATCAAATTTCATGAACTGTGGCAATTCACGATAGTGATCTTCATGTTGATATCCTGGAAAGAGAATCAGCGACTCAGTGTGAACCTCTCGGATAGGGCCTACTACATTAAAGTCCAAATCAAAATCGTCAGTCCTAGATCTCTTCTTTGACTCATTATCATCATTTCCTTCCAATTCTGGAGGATTGCCAATCCATGATTCTTCTGGTGCTTTAGATGACGTATTATGTGTGCCGATGCTTGGAGCTCCTACCTCTTCTTCATCATCCTCACTTGGTTCATATTCTGGCTCTGTTTCTTCAGCACTTACATCTGGTGTGGCCGCTGGGATCTCATTCATCCACGAATTTTCAGGCCCTGCTAGAATACAGTGGATAGTGTAACCATCCAACCTAGTGCCCTCTACTTCGTTTAGATACAATACCGATTTCCCGGTGTTGGAGATGGTCATAATTTCTGGATCACCAGAAATAGTCACAGCACCCTGATCAGTGAGAAGCTTTTCCTTCTGATGTAGAGTAGAGGCTACTGCTCTATTTTCATGCAGCCACGGTCTTCCTAATAAGAGGTTGAAACATGCTTGAATGTCAATGACCATGAATTCCACCTTCCTTGCCACGGGACCACATTCAACGAGGAGGCTGATTAAACCTAGTAATTCTCTCTTGGCATTATCATATGCTCTGACCACCTGGTTGGATGGTACCATATCTTCTTTTGAATACCCGAGTCTTGTTAGCACACGCAGAGGACAAACATTGATTAAGGAGCCGTTGTCGATCAATACCCTAGGTATCTCCCATCCATTACAACGTACAGTGATGTGTAATGAATTGTTGTGGTTGATATTATCAGGGAGATCATTATCTGTGAACATGAGAGTTTGATCTACACCATGAATGAACCCCCACCATCTGGTCAGGTGTTATGGAAGAACTTACAGAGGCTTCATTGAGATGCTTTAGAACGGCTGCCCTATGAGGCTGGGAATGCATTAATAACTTCCAGATGAAAACATTAGCATGTACTTCTCTTCATACGCTTGATAGCATCATCTTCTTTATTACTATCCTCCATCATAGGCTCCTTGTCCTTTTCCTTCCTTCTCAATACCTCCAAAGGATTTTCATCCTCTAGATGGGATGGTTTAAAATGGCGACCTCCTCTAGTTAAATGAGATATATCCACGTACTCCTCATCACTAAGATCATCAAGGCATATGGGGCGCCGGTATGTATTTGGAGTAGTGAAGTGACCTCCAGTGCTTTTCTCCACAATTGTCAAGACCGAAGAGGCATCTTCATCAGCATCAGAGTCCAAAATGAAGAAAGTACCATCATAATCCAAGGTTCCACACATGTCAGAGAATGGATCCTTGTTGAGAGTAAAATTAGGGTCTTTACAAGGCATCATTTGGACCTTTTCTTGAGTGGAACAGTCATAAACCAGACACTTGTAACCTACGGCTATTGGCATTTCATACATTTGGGGAATTGTCTTGCGGATTAACTGGATTGGATCGCATCCGTCTGACATATAAGAGATTGCATTAATCGCAAATGAGGGTTTATGATTAGGAAGGGGTTTTTTTGTGATGTTGGGCTGAGAGTCATTTGGTTTAGTGGAAGTGGATCCTAAATAGAGTTTTCCATCATCCACAAGATTTTGAATTTGATGCTTTAGAGCCGTGCAGTTTTCAGTATTATGCCCCGGGCTTTGATGATATTCACAGTTTTGGTTTGGGTCATAACCAGGGTAAGGATTTTTACGAGGTGGACGTGGATTCAAGGATTGAATGAGATTGGCCTTTTTTTAGCTTGGAGAGAGCTTGGGAATAAGTCATGTTCAAAGGAGTAAAGTTCCTTTGTGGTCGCAACTAGAATGCAGACGATGCGCCAATGGCATGGATCGCATTAGTTGTTTTAGGAACTGCTGAATCATTGTCTGGGGCTCTTTTGTTATTTCCAAACTTTGCATTATAAGTAGTGCCGCCAGTAGGTTCATCTTTCTTGATGTATCCCCTTTTCGCAGCATCCTCAACTAAAGTTCCCGTAGCAATCAAAGCTTTGAAAGTCGGGAAATATTGGTACGCCATATGCTTCTGGTAGACAGGAAGAAGATTCTTTACAACCATTTGCAATTGTTCTTCTTCATTAGGCCTACTCATCATTTTGGAGGCTTTGTTTCTCTACCGAGTGATGAATAAAGAAAATGTCTCCTTAAGGTTTTGAGAAGTGGTCTCCAAATCCCTTCTGGTAACATCAATTTCTTCATTATACTTGTACTGGTTTGAGAACTCTCTGACTATATCAGCCCAAGTGGATTTCTTCGTGTTCTCAAGATTGAGGAACCAATGTGCTGCGGCACCATCTAAATACTGTTGAAAGAGTTGGGCCATCAAAGATTCTTCCATTCCCAGGGACTCATTTCTCCCACATACATCTTCAGGAAATTGGTGAGGCTACCGGTCCCATCAAACTTTGTCAGATTAGGCATCTTGAAACCATGGGGTAATCGTGCCTTTGGGAAAAGTGTTAACCCATGAATGTCCATCCATGGTTCAGCCTTCGTCATACCTTTTAAGACTTCCTTGAGCTTAACTACTTCTTCCTCGAGCTTAATGGGAATTTCTCTCTCATTGTTCATAGGCTCAAGGTGAAAAGGTGAAGCTACTTCTGACTCCGGAGGAGGAGGAGGAGGCATCTGGGCGCTTTGGCGCATTATGCCCAACACAATTTGTTCAATATTATCCTGTCGGTCAAGCATGGCCTGGACAAGTCCTCGGAGCTCAACCATTGGATCAGATGGAGGGGTAGAGCTCTGTGGATGCTCATTGTTCGGAATTTCAGACATATTGTTGAGACGTGTAGCAGAGAATATAGTTGGTGTAGACAAGGATGACAGTATTACCGAAAGAGAACGTTCACTATGGTCAGAACTTCGGCGAATTAGCGTAGATCCTGAATAGGCCCAGGCAGAGTTCCTGTAAAATGAAATGAAAAGTTAGCACCATGATTTATCCAAAATTTTGTCTTTTTTTTGTGTAGGGAATGAAAGAAATGATATCTTTGAATTTTTTTTTGTTTTACCCCAATTTCATTTACCATTTATTAAAAGGTGCGAAACCTTGACTCTATCATTTGTTTTGGATTTCTCATTAGATTTCTTTGACTTTTTTTTTTTTTTTAAGACTTGGACCTTTTTATTTTATATTTTAGATTTCTATTTTTTAGACTCGTATTTTTTGGGATAATACACAAACGTTTTACAAAATCAATTTGGTGATATCCTTCCATTTCCTGCTGCTACAGATTTAAGAGAAAAGAGGTATAACGAGGCATGTGTCCTCATTTTGGCAAATTATAATGCCCCATATATCGTTCTTCTTTGTGGTGATATGCATGTATTGATTGCTTTTAAGCGCTGAAACCATAAAAGAAAATATCAAATGCAAAAGGGGCCGAACCCGAAGGTTGCCTACGCATCTCCATAGGTATATTTGGATTTGGATAAAAAAAATTTCTTGTGGTTTTTTTTTGAATGGAGAATCAGGCCCATCGTAGTTCTGATATATTGAATATATATATATATATATATATATATATATATATATATATATATATATATATATATATATATATATATATATATATATATATATATATATATATATATATTTTTTTTTTTTTTCTCTTAAAATGAGTTGACTACGTATCCCTTTTAGTACATTACATAGTAAAGAAAATTAAGATAGATGCATACAACAGATATTTTTTTGTTGTTCTTTTTAAGGGATCAAGCCGCACATAGATGTACCCACAAAGTACAATATATAAAAGCAATAACTGATTCAAGTACTTCTCAAACTTTTTTCAAAATTCAGTCCTTTGGGCGCCAAGCCATCAAGGGGTAGCAGATGCTACCCCTGTATTTTTTTTAAAAAAAAAGTTAGTTCTCTTTGAAAATAGATAATGAGAAAGAGCAAAGAAAAATAAAATCTATTGTTTTTTTATTTCTCCAAAGTAAATAAAATCTTTATCTTCTTCTTTCCTTCTTCCTGGATTTGTTGTTTTTTTTTTTTTTGGTAATATACTTCGTTCATTACTAAGGATTAACGTTACACCTACAAATTGCCTAAAAAACATCACTTACAAATTAATTGTCACCATGAATAAAGTACACAAAGAAAAAAAAAAGAATGAACACATTCTACGAACTATCATCTTGCATGTCAATTATTTAGAAATTAGCACTTAATTGATAATTACTCCACCCAATAAACAGAGGGTGGGTAAAATTTGGAGATGTTGATCATGAACCACTACCAAAACGAGAGTGCTGAACTGAGGTCTGGGCGTGAACCACCACCAAAATTGGAGAATAAAAACATGGAATTAGAAAGTTGTAGATTCGGGGTAATTAGTGAAGACAAGGAGGCATTAGAATTTAGAAAGTTGAAGGCTTGGAAGAATGCTAATAAGAAGCAATGAGATCTGGGAACATTTACCTTTTCTTTCGCCCAATGCTAATAAGAAGCAATTAGAATTTGGGTAGTCGATATTTTTTCATTTTTTGGGCCTAATTGCTCCATTAAGTTGAGGTACGTATAAGGATGGGGTTTCTACCTTTTTTTATTTTTCTTTGTTTTTTTTTTTCTAGTGGAGATGCTTTTTTTAAAGGAAACAACTACTCACTCCGTCCCATAATATAAGTCCCCATTCCTTATAAGGTGTCCCAAAATATAAGTCTTATTTCTATTTAAAATCATAAATTATTCCCATTATACCCTCATGAAATTAGATATATATTCAAATTGTCCTCATTATTTACTCTCCCAAAGCACCCACTATTAATGAGAAAATGAGATCTTTTATCCCTTTTACCACTTGCTGACCACATCACTTAATCCCCATTTATTACCCCAACAACTGTTATAATATTTTTTGTCTCTTCCACTTTCCTATTTTTCCTCTGATTTTCTCCTTAAAGTCCCCTGTTCATATGGAAACCTAGAATTTCCGATGCGTGAGTTTCTTCAGATGCGTGAATTTCTTGAGTTTCGGTTTGAATTCTTGAACTTGTTTTCATTTTTTCCAAATTTTTAGCACATGAATTTACATCTTTAATTGAAGTATTGTTTCATTTTCTTGACCTTTAGTGTTTTACATTAATCAATCGGCATGCATAGCTATCACTTGAAAATTGTTCCAGATTTTCATATTTAAATGCAAAAATGTCCTGTATTTTTCATATATCCATTTTACAATTCGTAGATCTCGCTTTCTGTTCGAATTTTGGGTTTGAAATTTATCATTTCTTTGTGTTCTTGAAGTGGAAATCCCCTGTTTTTATGCTGAACTCATGGAATGATAACAGCCAAAAAACAATTCGGATTTCATGGAGGGAAAATGGCTGTGATTTGTTTACAGAGCCATTGGATTTGGTTGTAAAAAGTGTAATCTGTGTGAGGCATTTTGCTGTGATTTTATTGGTTGAACAAATTTAATAAAGTGATTTCATTGGTGGTTATTGTTATTGATGGATTTGGCCTAACTTGCTTTGATAAAAGCTGATGTGGTATGCATTTAACGCAAATAACCTTTGAGCTTCCCCATATTCATTTCCGCTCAAATATGTAGTGCAGCCATTGATTTTTTTTTTAAAAGCAAATTTAGGTCTTTTCCAATACAAGTGAATCTATTTATCTTATCTAAACAAGATTCTACTTATCTTAATTCCCGCATAAAAACGGAATCAGGACTTATATTATGAGACGGAGAGAGTATTTTTTTTGAGATAGTGGAGATGCTTATTACTAGTATTTATACACTCCTTGATACTATTTAGTCACTTATTAATAATCCTAATTATATACGAAAATATATCCCTAAATATGTGGAGAAAATATCCTAAATATATTTTCTATTAGTTAATTTTCTAATGTTGAATTACAATGGCAGTAACAAAATTCTAGTTGAAATTTATTAAAAAATTATTTTTAGGAAAATTTATCAGAAACAACCTTTTAAATACAAGTTTTTGCGAGAAACAACCTTTTAAAAAAAATATGGCAAAAGAAGACCTTAAGAAGAAAATATTTTGCGAGGTATAACCTCGACCCATTTTCCGGTATTGACCAAACATATTTCAGTGTTAATGCCGGAAAACTCAATCAAACCAACAAAATTTTCTACATAAGTGGAGAAAATATCCTAAATATATACTAAGGGTCCGTTCTGTTCAACTTATTTTAACTTATATAAGATTTTATAAGATCAGATAAGATAAGATAATATAAGATAAGATAAGATAAGATAAGATAAGATAAGATAAAATAAGATAAGATAAGATAAAATCAGATCAGATAAGATAAGATAAGATAAGATAAGATAAGATAAGATAAGATAAATAAGATGTTATGGTCAACTTATATTCACTCATTTCAGAATAAAATAAAATAAGATAAGATAAGATAAGATAAGTTGAACAGAACAGACCCTAATTACACACATAACACAAAATGAAAGTGAACATAATTTTAAGGAAAATTTTTAAAAAACTACCTTTTATAACCAACTTTTTTCAAAAAACCACCTTTTAAAATTTTTCTTTCAAAAAACTACCTTATATAACATATTCTTTTCAATATACTACAATGTTACGTTTATATTTAAACTAATCAATAAATGACAATTGTCCTAGGTGTTGCTGTCGATGGAGTAGCAAGAAAAGAAGAGAGAAACGATAGGGGAGGAAAAAATAGCAATTTACGGTGACTCAATTATTAGTGATTAAACCCCATTTATGGTAAAATGATAATATATTGGAACAAATTTGTTATATAAGGTAGTTTTCTGAAAGAAAAATTTTAAAACGTAGTTTTTTGAAAAAAATTGATTATAAAAGGTAGTTTTATGAAATTTTCCCTAATTTTACCAAATTTCCCTCCAACTCAATGAAACCAACAAACTTTTTTCTCCATCAAGTAGTATTCCTCCTCAAAATCAAGAATATGAATTAGAACAACTACTTGTAGGTT
Source organism: Beta corolliflora (assembly GCA_947648045.1). Lineage (NCBI taxonomy): Eukaryota > Viridiplantae > Streptophyta > Magnoliopsida > Caryophyllales > Amaranthaceae > Beta > Beta corolliflora. The sequence goes on from CANSZD010002999.1 coordinate 1,890,489, forward strand.
GTATTTGAATTTTATAACTTTCCAAATGTAATACTATTGTTTATGAAGATTTTTTTTTTCTTATATTTGATACATAATTATCAATATTACACTACCCCTCATTTCTATTTCAAACATAAACATCAATAAATTTTATATGGGCTAAAACATAATAATCACATGCCTATATTAGGTTTTAGATTCTTTTTCACAATGGGATAAGTAAACATACACTTAGGATCCGATTAAACTAGCGGTACATGCTATTTTTCAAACATAAACATCAATAAATTTTATATGGGCTAAAACATAATAATCACATGCCTATATTTTTAGGTTTTAGATTCTTTTTCACAATGGGATAAGTAAACACTACACATAATTTAGGATCCTGATTAAACTAGTCGGTACATGCTAGTTTTTCGACTTGGAATTTTCATAACAGATTGTTTATTTAATCTCATTAGTATTAGTGGAAGTATAACTCCAAAATTAAAATTCCAGAGCAAAACAAAATCAGAAATTCAAAAATTATGAAATTCAGAAGAAATAAAATGAAGCAAAAATGTTTAAACAATTTTGATTTTTGAGTCAGGTGGAATTTGCGACGGAGAATTCCCAAATTGGCGCTGATTCACATGGTTTCGCGCACTAGAAGATGCGCATCTGATGACGCGCATTTGATGACGATGTTGTGCTGGATTGTGCGCAGGAGGAAGAGGAAGAGGAGGGGCAGAGCTTCATTGGCGCTTGATAAAAGAGGGGGGAGGGGAAAAGGGGATTTTAATTATGAGTTAGGAAAGGAAGGGGGGGGGGAGGGGGGGGGGGGGGGGGGGGGGCGCAGCGGGCAGGGGGGGGGGGGGGGGGGGGGTGGTGGGGGTGGTGGTTGGGTGGTGGTGGTTGGGGGGTGGGGGGGGTAGGGAGGGAGAAGGGTTAAGGTTAATTAGTTAATTAGGGTAAAAGGGGGTAAAAGAGGTTAATAGAAAAAATAAATAATAATAGTAAAGGCGTTTGTGAATTTTATAAAAAAAAAAAAGTAAAGTGATTTTAAAAAGAATTTAAAAAATAAAAAAAAAAAAAAAAAAAAATACCGTATTTTTTCCCAACATGATAATAGAGATCCGATTAGAGTGACCCCCATCACTTTTCCTTTTCGATTCTACATGAGAGATGTCACATCTGAAAATCTTTTCCTGTGCTTTCTTCTCGAACTAGACATAGCTTGACATTCACTTGTCCAACTACAATCGAGCTCCTTTCCTTCTTACTCGTATCAGTTGCATTACCTTCTTCTCCCTTGGGTTGACTATCCAAACCATTTAGTTTATCCTCCAATCAAAATTGAGTTAGTTGATGTATCCATTCTTATCTCACTATTTCGAATAACTTGAAGATTCATAACAGTCTGATGATCTCCCATTCGACTCATGGGTTTCTTGGAGATAACATCAACAGGCCCCTTGGATTTTAGACCTCTGCTTCCCTCAGCTTGAGGCTGCGAGCTGCCTCCCTTAAGATATTAGTTTTTTGAATTGAAGGTATGCATCTTCAAAATTGATCGAGAATGGGGTTGATAGAAATTGAAGTTTTTTCCCTTCCCTTAACCTAATGGGAAAATTTCATAAAACTACCTTTTATAATCAACTTTTTTCAAAAAACTACTTTTTAAAAATTTTCTTTCAAAAAACTACCTTATATAACAAATTTCTTTCAATATACTACCATTTTAACATATATGGGGTTAAATCACAATAATTGAATCACCAATTAATTGCTTTTCTTTCTTCCCCTCTTGTTTCTTTCCTCATTTCTCGCTACCCCACCGGCAGCAACACCTACAGCGATTCTCATTTATCGATTAGTATTAAATATAAACGTAAAATGGCAGTATATTGAAAAAAAATTATTATATAAGGTAGTTTTTTGAAAAAAAAAATTAAAATGCAGTTTTTTGAAAAAAAATGGTTATAAAAGGTAGTTTTTTGAAAGAATTTGGTTACAAAAGGTAGTTTTTTGAAATTTTTCCTAACCTAATTTCTACATCTGAGCGGGAAATCATAACAAAGGTGACCTAGCTAAGGTTTTACTTGCAAGCAGTCCCGACAGGCTTCAAACTCTCCAAAGTTTCCTCCTCCCATACGCTTCTCATCTATCATGCTTATATCTTCTCCTCCACTAATGTGCTCCAAACATGCCGATGAAGCTCCCTTCGCCGACCAACTCACAGATTCTCCAATAGAATTCACCTCCGCACACCTCATAGAAGAGGCCAAAGTCTTCTTAGATTCTGAAGGACCTAGGTCTTAGATATAATAATGATCTATGAAAATAGTTCAATTTTTGAGTTTATAATAAAATTTTGTTGGGGTTCCTTCCTAAATCTAATAAAGTAATAAGTGAGCCTACTCTGTCAAAACTACCTACATGCTTGGCAAGGGGTGCAACTTGGATGCCTTCCATCATGCTTGGGTGGATTTATGGAGCTTTGAAGTGAGCCCAAAAGCTCGCCATTTCTTGTGGAGGTTGTGATCTAATGCTCTACCTGTGCGTGCTCTCCTCAAGTTTCGCCACCTCATTGAGGATGACTCTTGCCCTTGGGGCTGTGGGGAGGTGGAAACGAGCAGCCATTCGCTCTTTGACTGCCCGCGTGTCCTTGATTTGTGGAGTGCGTGTGATTGTGAGGCTATGCGGGACTGGGCTGCTTCCCCTACAATGTGTGACCTGATTGTTCACTGGCGAAGTATTGATAAAGAGGTGAGGACGAGAGGCATCTTCCTAGCTTGGTGTATTTGGGGCGAAAGAAATCAGCGTGTTTTCAACAACAAAACCACTCCAAATCCGGTGCTTGTGGACCGTGTTCGAAGAATGGTGGAAGAACATGGCAAATATGCGGGGCAAATTTACCCTAAGCCTTACTCGTGCATCATTCCTAGCCCTCGAAGATGGGTAGCACCACCTGCAGATTCAACAAAAATTTACGTGGATGCCTCGCTAGCCACAGTAGGTTGGGTGGGGTTGGGTGTTGTAGACCGAAACTCAGCTGGTCACGTCCTATTTTCTGCTACCCGAAGAGTCAAAGCGTACTGGGCTCCGGAGTTGGCCGAAGCTAAAGCTATTGCCATGGCTTTGCGGTTGGGGAAGAAGTATGGCCTTCAGAATATTGTGCTAGAGTCGGACTGTCAAGTGGTCATTAATCGCCTATCCAAGCATGCTGTTTTCCTCTCAGATCTAGATACTATCTTGTATTTATCTGCTTGTTTGTCTTTCCCCTCTATTTTATGGTCTCATGTTAAGCGTGATGGGAACTTTGTGGCTCATCACCTAGCTAAGCTAATACCTTTTGGTACTGAACAAATTTGGGAGAACCGCTGTCCTCCGGAAGTGGCTCCTTATGTACTCATGGACAATTTGTCCTTGGATTAATATAGCTTGGCTTTTCCCCTCAAAAAAAAAAGTAATAAGTGAAATACTTCATCTGTTTTTTTTTGTTGATTCATTTTCTTTATGCACACTTATCGATACACTAATTTGAAACTTAATATCTCGAATTATCAATAAACAAAAATTACAAAAAGTTGATATTATTAAAATATACATTTCTAACAAGATCTCACATGACTATATTTTTCCTCAAGTACAAATAGTCAAACTCATGTATGTGTAAGTGTAATTCTCTTATTCAGTTGTTTTTTGTAATTTGAAAAAAAAAGTCAAAATAAGTCATCTAAATATTGCAAAGCAAATTTTCAGATCTATTTGGCTCTTTACAAGGTGTGAGAAAAATACATAACTATTAACGAGGCCTTCTCTCTTGACTCTTGTTCAGTTGTTTGTAAGACGAATATAGCAATAAGAGTACTTGCAATTCTTCTACATTCCCTAGTTTTTCACTTTCACTTTCAACATGAGTATATTAGGTCTAGATGCATAAATAATATCAACTATCTTCAAATATGAACAATTTCAAGTATCTTGCTTCTTACAACTGACGGCGAGAAAACCCAGTCTATATCACAATCCTGAATCCTCCCACACCAGGATACCAGGAACTAAGCTAATAAAACGCATGAAACCTCCCCAATCTTAATAGAGAGGCATGGCACACCAACTTGCAAAATCTAGACCAATGCACAACATCGAGTCAGCCGACAGCCTCATAAGAGAGGCTAAGCCCAGTTACAAGTTAGACCAATGCTGCTGCCAGTTACAAAAAACACTCAAGCCAAATTAGGATCAGAGGGAGATTCAGGGGTTTTGAAATAGAGACTAGAGACAGGACGTAACCAGCACAAGACAGCTACACCTATCAACAAACCAAACAACTAATGCCATGTGTAATCTTCCCTACATTCTCGCAAGCTCCGCCCTCGTCTATACTCAACCTCAGCATCTGAGCAGGAAAGACCCATATTCAACTTCCTGCTTTTGTTGAAATTCCCCATGTTAGAATACATATCATCTTCATCTGTCAGAATTGGAGTACTCTGGCCAGAGATTTTTCCAGGCTGCTTGTCTTTTTTTCCATCTGAATCAATAAAAACAACAATATTACTTAATCCCAGCATAGATAAGTTATTAAGCTAGATAATAGAAGTCAAATGGGTTGTTAAGCTAGATATAGAATCATCAAAAGCAGTCACATAGTGAGTGTGTGACACATAATATTTTCCTTTACCGACCAATGTTTAACATCCAAATTCATGAAGAAACCAATCTCATCACTCTAAATCTATATACAAGAAAAGCTTCGTACACCACCATAGGCACCACCAGAATGTAGAACCACATTTTTTAGAACCAAATATCAACACCAACTACCTTGATTCAGAAGCATCTGCGTTGTTAAAGAATAAGTTAGACTTATCCCTGACCAGCCATATTTGGCACAGAATTATGTGCTAAACCTAATTTATCTGCCAATCAAACTACCTTGTCTGGAAAATGGAAGATTGGTATGCCATAAGTTGAAGGAAAGTAAAAAATGTTTTATAATTGGTAAGAAAACTTCGAAAAGCCAGACGACAGGATTCAGCTAAAACAGACTAGCATCAATTCAGCATAATCTATATCTCCCATTTCTACAAAATAAGAACTTCATTACTGCCTTTTGGTGAGCTCAGTCCAAACCTACATAAAACCACAGGAACAAAATCAACCAGCTTCATCTTTCTCAGCCAGCATGCTTTGCATCTTTTTCTTCTTTTTCCAAATTCGGGCAAACTGCTATATGACTGAGTGACATTTTTCACAAACTATTTTAACACTTTGTCAACTACTTTAATCATGGAATTAGATATTACGTAAAAGTTTCTACGTTAGATTCTCTCATTTGCTTCAAAAAATAACAAGGTACTAAAATGTATAATTGTCAAGTATGATCTAAATATATGCTCAAAAAATCTCTTAACATACAATCATGAAATGGGCTATTCCAATTTGTGATGATATCATGTACGATGTAACATCCACAAGATGTCGATTACACAACACTGCAACCATGACCACATTTACGGTTGCAACGATGACTCTTTTCTATGCCTCTTAATCCTGGGGTAACCCTTTGATCTTCACCCTGTTCTACCCCTGCCCTTGAAATGAGAAAGAGCTTAAAATACAGTTCATAAACAGCGCATGACAACATCTAAAGAACAGCTATGTTGCACATAAATGAGTACACACGAGACAGGGGTAATGAAGAAATCCAAAATCGCAAAAGATAGAGGCATGCAGAAATATTAATCATAAGAGACAAAGGTATTTTTACCTAAAAATTAAATTTAGTGACACGAGTTAAAGAGCATCTTTTAAATTTTTTGATATTTTTTCCCTTTCTGAAAAGCAGCCAGAAAGATGGTATGAGAAGGAAAAGGAAAAAAAATTTGAGTATAAAAAAAAGATACAGGTAAATGTATTAGCAAATCGAAGATTGTAAAATCATACTGTTGAAATCAATGCTACAACAAGTATTACCACTACTATTCTGAGTACAAAATTAACTCCCTGACAAGAAATTTGCAAAATAAAAAAAAAAAGTTTGACTAGGTTCCCATCCTCTTTTTCCTACAGCTTCCTGCACCCCCCCCTCCAGCCTCTTTTTTCTTTCACACCAAACCACAAAGAAACAAGGAGAAAGAGAGCATAGAGATCATTGTTTGCATCCAAGAGAGAAGAGAAATAGACAACTACTGGAGAAGAAAAAGGCCTGAGACAGCTGCAGGATAAACCCGTCCTATCTAGAAACCGCTAGCCTGCTAGGAGATGCAGAATCCTAGAGACATTTGCGCAAATGTTGAGCCAGAAAGATGGTATGAGAAGAAAAATAAAAAAAGAATTTTAGTATAAAAACAAAGATGCAAGTATAAATATTGGCAAATCAAAAATTGTAAAATCATACCGTTGAAATCAATGCCACAACAAGTATTACCACTACTTTTTTGAGTACAAAATTCACTCCCTGACAAAAAATTTGCAAAATACAAAAAAAAGTTTGACCGGGTTCCCGTCCTCTTTTTCCTACAGCTTCCTGCACCCCCTCCCCCTCCATCCTCTTTTGACACCAAACCACAAAGAAACATGGAGAAAGAGAGCATAGAGATCATTATTTGCATCCAAGAGAGAAGAGAAACAGACAACTACGGGAGAAGAAAAAAGGCTAGAGACAGCTGCAGGATAAACCTGTCCTATCAAGAGAGTGCTAGCCTGCTAGGAGATGCAGAATCCAGGAGACATTTGAGCAAATGTTGAGTTCAGAAAGAGAAGTAGCCAGACATGACATGGCAGCGAGAGGCAGTGGCAGCAGTGAGAGAGAAAAGGGTGGGGCTTTGTCGAATTTGGGCCAGTGGATTGATTCGAGAAAGAGGGTTTTGTTTGCACAGGATATGTAGCTTTCCCTCGGAAAATTGAATAACATAAAAAGCAACTCCCCGGCATTTTGAAGTCTCGATTTAATTTCGAAAATTGGCATCGAGTTCCAAAATGCTTAAACATGTTTCCTAATGCTTCAAAACATGTGATGTTTTATATACTGAAATCTGGGCACAAAACTGCATTGTCGTGCATTAACAAGAGAACAATAGAGTGTTTATATATCATACAATAGCATTCTCTCTTTTTCGCCGATAAACAGGCAAAGAGCTAGGTTTTTGGACTTTATTTATAGGTGGTCAAAATTGGATATGGTTTACAGGAGATTTGGGGGTTTTTTTGAAACGCTTGGGAGTGGGGATGGGGATCAAAGTAGAGGGTTTTGGGGAACTGGAAACTGACAAAAGGGGAAAGGGAACCTCAAAAGGCATCAACGAAACACAAAGTGGTCTTGTTTCCCTTTCTTAGAGACCCCATACCAAACACCCCCTTAATTATCATCAACCTTGTTGGCTTTTTCGGATCGGACAGTAGTAATTAGATGCACAATGGAGAGGTAGTTTTCTACAAGGCAAAAATTAATTACCAAAAAAAATCAGATAGTCAAAATGAATTCAGGAATCATAGAGAATATGTGACGCCTACCAGAAATTGTGAGTCTTCAACTAACAAGGACGAAGACAACAACCTTATATATTTACGATGGTCCAAAAGAGCTCAAGCCACTTCCATCTTTGTTCCAAGTCATACCTCAAACTTTCGTTAAAAACACAACCGTGAACAATTTCAAGTTGTCTTAGTTTGCCGTTTCTATGATACCAATTTGACTGGATTATAAGTGACATATAATGAAAGCTTTACATTTAACTCCTAGATATTTATTCGAAGATACTTTTGCCCAAAACTCAACTGTATCCTTATTCCTCGGGCATAGGGAAAATCGCACAACTAAATGTGCTGCTGTAAGAACAGCAAGTTTAATCACTAACCTAGTATCCTTGAATAACTAACCTAGTATCCTTGAATGAACACACATAAACAACAAAAAGTGAAAACTATGAAAAGATAAGAAAAAAAAACTTTAAGATGGCTTTTTCTATGACCTAAATAAGAGTGAGAGCACTTGTTCTTAAACATGCATGAAAAAGGGTGATACTACCTCTATTTTGTTTTGATCTATACTGTTTAACTTTCTCACTTGCAAAAAATAAGCTTTGACCACCAATATCTTTATTTATAGACAAGTGAAAATTATAAAAAAAAAATGATATTTTGAAAATATTTATCAAAGATGAATCTAACAAGACCCAACTTGGATATGTTTTTCCTTGTGTATAAAGTACCAACAATGGTCAAAGTGAAGTATGTTAACAGTGTATCAAAGTGTGTGAATTAATAAAAAAAAACAAGGAAGGAGTACATAGGATCCAGCCCCATAGACCTGGTGCACATCTAACCACCCAAAAAGTGGCACACAAGATCCAGAGTCTGATAACCTCTATTCTATCACATGTCATGCAGATATCAATTAACTGTTTTAACACTTGGCCAACATAACTCACCTCTAAATTGTTTGAAGGGATAGCTATTAACTGTTTTAACACTTGGCCAACATAACTCACCTCTAAATTGTTTGAGTGAAACTATCCCTTGTAGACCTTTGCCATTCATATCTGACCCTGATTTTGCCAATCTCTCGCTAGGTGAATTCTTATCTGACTTTCTTGATCCTCCATGTCCCCAGTCTAATAATGTTGCTTCTTCTACATTAGACTTGTTAGAGGTGCAGGGCATCATAGTGAACGAGTCATCCATAACATCAGATATTTCCACATATTGAGGAGTTGTAATCATTTCATCTGCACTAAAGCCAAATGATGCTCTGTAAGCTTCTATTTCCTCTACTTCGTGCTTGCTATTTTTGTTCTGCTTGCTCTGATTCACAGTTCCGTTAGAGTAGCCATCGGACTCTTTGGATATACTTAGTCGCCCACCAGAATGTGGTTGGTCCAGATAAAACTGAGCAAATGTTGCAGGACAGAAAAAGTTTGAAGCCTGAGATTTGGCACCGTCATCAGTAAGCCATCCTGAACCATTTCTTGGATGCTTTGCGCTTCTAGAGGTAAGAGAACCATCCCAGGGAGAAGCAAGTTCCCTCTCAGGAAAAGATAAACAATCACCCGAGGTTCTTGAAACAGGCGATCTAAGGCTACTAGCAGGACTTCCAGGTGAAAGTGGATAAGTTGTTTGAAGATCATTAGAAGGCACATAATTGGCCTTCCCAGCACATTTTAAATCACCAGATGATGAGAGGAATTGCGCAAAAGGGACATCAGGAGAAGAGGGTGTTGTTAGGTGAGCCAATTCTGGAGGAGGGGTCAAAGGAGCAGTTGATGGCTCAGTCGTGAAGGTTGAAAAAACAGGAGGAGTAACCAGGTTGGTTTCATGAGCATAAGGCCCAGTTGCATACATAGTGGAGGAAGGGCCAGGAGAATTGGCAGACAATGAGAGGTGGCAACGTGGTGATTGAGCAGTAGAAGGGAGAGCAGAATTTGAGAAGGATGCTGGGGAAGAAGGGGGAGCAAGAAGATGTGGAGCTAATGAAGTAGCTTGGTTGGGTAAGCCAACACCCTGTGGTCCGTTAGGCTGGTTTGCTGCCGCGCTGCCATCAGGTGTACGAGATGCTGGTACAATACGTTTCCCACCTTTCTGTGCACCGAAACAGGGGAGTCCACCCCAGCATCCTCCCCATTTCTTGCGCTGAGAAGAAAATCAATGGTTAACCACCAATGTAGAAATAGCTTACATAATTACACAGGAACGCAAGATATGAGTTGTAAGCTTCTCAATTACTCCTAATTTCTGAAATATATAGACAATAAGATATCCGTAAATAGAGCGTTCACGACAATAAAGGAGAGACTTTGGGGGTTTGTTTGTTATCATTATTAAAGACTTAATAGTCGATTAAAGATTATTGTCACTTATAAAACTCTTATATTTGAAAAATAAAAGCCATAAGAGAGAAACAGTACCAAATCATAGGATTGACAATAGAGTACGTGGAAAGATTTCATGTTCTTTTATGATTTGTTAGCACACTGATGGACGTTTTCTTCTTTTCTTTGTTACAGATAAAAGGGATAGAGCAAAATACACAAAAGCAAAACTAGAAGAGACTCGTAAGCTAAAGATATTGCTTCATGTGTTAGGTCCCTAGCTATCTATCTTGTTTAAAAAACCCATAAGTGCTAAGAGTGGTTTCTTTTCGAGTTAGAATAAAAAAAAATATCAAAATAGATAATGGAAACGCAATATCAGTACATAACTGCAACAACATAGACAGAAAGGTGTTTCCACATTAAATAATGAAATCACTAACATTTTATAAACGGATGAAAAGGAAACAATAACTAGAGCAAGAAAGACAGCAAGATATGATGGTTTATATTAGGACCAGAGACTAATAGAATAGTAATACACACCCCCTCCATTGAAAACTGCACTTTCCTCATACAAACATCAGTGAACCACACAGCGTCTTGCATCTACCCACCCTACTCACAACTCACAAGACATATATCAAAGCAGCACCCACAATGAGAAATATCTAAATCTAAACCATTCTAAATATTTTTTGTCCTAATCAATTTTTGGTGGTATATTCGACAAAAATGATATTGTATCTATTACAAAAAGTAGTATATTTATGAAAAAGAACTAGTATATAAAAACGCAACATATGACCTCATTATAGGGATATCATCATAATAATATATTGATTCCAGTATACTACTCTATTGCTCAAACATACTACTTTTCTAACTAGATATACTACTTTTTTTTTTTATGACATGAACAAAAAATGTATAGAAGAGTTCTGAATTGGACAAAGCTCCACCCAGAATTGCCTCCACTCCAATTAGCATTTCGCAACTTCGAAAGAAGCGGAGTTAACAGCGAGCTTGCATTTTCCTAGCAAACATTTACGATATTGCAAGGATTTGGCTTAATAAGGGGAAAAGAGGAACAGGAAAATCAATCCCTCCCCTAATCCCCTTCCTTACCCTCCAAATTCCTCAACCTAAACAATATGTTAGCAAAATTTGTGTGTATTTAACAACAAAATTACACATATATTGAACCCATCCTTCAATATCAAAGATAAACACTAAAAAAACAGGAACTCAAAATTCAGATCCAAAGAAAAAAAAAAAAGTGATGAGTAAAATGCAAGAATTCCGGGTAACTCTATCATATTTTTGTACACTAATAAATATCAGAAAATCCAAATGCAAATCCAACCCATTGCAAAAATCTCAGATCTAAACTTAAAAAAACAAATAAAGAAAATAAAATAACAGAATGAGTTAAGTTACCCGTTCTTGCTGTGGAAATCGGTTCTGCTCCGACCCCATTTTCACACTCTGTATTTTGTCTTTCGGGTACCAATAAAGTCACATATCTCTTCCACCTCAAATCATGGTTGAATTCATCAACATTACAAATTTATAAGAAAGATGAGAACCCAGAATTTGTTTTATTTCTTTTTCACGAATGAACAAATGAGAGAAAATTATGAGTGATTTACTTAACTTTTATTATTAATATTATGTTTTCTGCTTTCGAAGTGTGGAGTTAGTGACAAGAGTAAAAGCTCAGAAAGGACGTAGTAGTAGTAGGAGTAGGAATAGATCTGTGAATACAAAAACAGAGGAGAAGACGCTTTTTTTTCTTTTCTTTTTTTGAGGGAAAATATTTTATTACAGAGAAGAAAAAGGAAAGAAAAAATAAATTGATTGATCGGATAGGGAGGCAAAGGGAAGACAAAAAGAAGGAGAGAGAAAGTGAAAATAAATTGGGAAAAAGAAAAAGGGAAAAGAAAGCAGCTGCAAAGAGGATGACAGGTATGCTTTTTTTTTTTGGGGGTCTTGGATTAAGGAAAAGCTGAGAGAGCGGGCGTAGTAGTCCAGACTCTCAGAATGCGAACTGTGTTAGAATGAGACTCGACTCTCATAAGTTGAGACTTCAGAGTACTGGTCCTCTTCTCGTGCGAATGCCCTATTTTTTGGCACATTTTCAGTTCATTTAAATTTAGTCCAGTTCAACTATTTTTATTTCACATTTTTAGTTTAGTTCAACTCCCTTCAGTTCAGTTCAGTTAAGCCAGATGAACAGGGCTCAAGGACCTCAAATGACAATTGTGTCTGAATTTAACCCAAATTCAAACCAACCTGATCTGAAGGAAAAACTCTAACCCGAATCAGATAGAAAAAAGTCCGAATGTGAGTGCACTAGAAAAATATCGACACCAAATAGGAGGTGAGTCTGGCCAGTGGTCAGTCTGGCTTGATATTAGACCCGTTCCGATCTAAATCCGATTCGTATCCATCTATAATTTGACCCAACTACTTATACTAGATTACTAGTAGTAAACTAAGTAATAAAAAATAGTAAAGAAAAAAAATGAAAAAAGGACATACTTTGGATCAGGAGTTACTCCCTCTTCCTCCATCACCTTCCATTACCTTTTATAATCCATCCTCATACAACCAAGGAAAAACAAAATCCCTTAAGCCATCATCTCCATTAGCTAAATAATCCCTCCATCACTCAAAGCTCCACAAATATCCTTCAAGCCATCCAATACCCTAAACCAAACTTGTGTGCAAGCCTTACTACATAAAAAAAAGAGATCAATGCCAGGCAAAAACAAAAAAAGTGAAAAAAATTCAAAGTGCGAAAAAGCAAAAGCAAAAGCAAAAAAAAAAAAAAAAAAAAAAAGAGAAAGAGCCAAAGGCAAAGAAATAAAAAGTCATTTGCAGAACTGCACAAGTTCTACCCTCATTCAAATCCCTTCGATTCATCAAACCTTTAATCCTTAGCCCATATAATCCAAATTCATAATCCTTACATTAGCTTTTAAACATTCATCTTAACCTCAAGCCTTAAGCCCTTAAACCTTTCATCAACCCTAACTCCTTTTTCAAAATATGTTCAAGCCCGCTAGGTTGAAAACCCGAAAGGGCGGCCTAGGCAAAAGTTAGGGCACAAAAAAAAAACATAAAAATAATAATAAAAAATCAGATCCAGAACTACGAATGGTCTGATTCCGCAAGGATACGTAGGAATCCTCATCTTGAGGTCCGACCGCTTCAATAAAATTTTTTTAGTCATGGTCTAATGATTTGACTTTCTAGAATTTAGGAGCATACTCTTTCTAGATCCCGACATAGACTCGAGTCTGAACCTAGTCTCATCAAAGCCTTTTCCCACCTATATGCATTTGAGTCATAAATTCAAACTTTTTATTTTTCAATCCAAGCTCTCCTTGTCCCCGAAGGACTCTCCGATAATTCCATGGATTCTGGTGATACTTGACTTTACCTATACCCAAAGAAGAATCCCCAGTGCAATCCCCAGTGAAAACTTTCAATGTTCAAGACAGATTAACTACATATCAAATACAATTTCGATAAAGGCTCATAATGCCTAATTCAAGGCAAGCTCACCCAAAGTGGGGGCTTCCTACGTGTGGTGGTTCCTCCAATTCAAATCAAACTCCCGAAGAGTTGTAATCCGCGGAACTCGTTTGCGGACCCCAATCATTTACTAAAAACGATTTTCGAAAATCATTCTATGCATTTCTATTCAATCCTGCTCATTCTATCATTCTACACATCTTCTAACCGTGCAAAATCCTGACCTTGCATTGCAGCCTTGCAAAACCCTGACCTTGCATTGCATTTCATACATTCTAGTCTTGCATAACCTTGACCTTGCATGACGTGTCTTCCTTAGCTTTGCATAACTTAAATCCTTGCATAGCGTCTCATGCATCCTTAGAGAGTCTAAGTTTACATTTTTGCATCATTATGTGCTTCATGTGAGTTGTTTGCACCTATCTGCTAACATCTTTCCCTGCAGGTAATCAGATTGCTTGTAGTTATTGTCCTGCATACTAACTTTGTTTTGCGAGAGGCGGCGGTTATAGATCGGTTCTAAAGCGCATAGCGTTTAGAATTGTTCTCCGTTCCGATACCGTATACTTTGACTATCGGTTTCCTGAACCTCAGTCAAAGTGGGGGCTTCTGTAGACACATAATCGTGTCTCCCCATTTAAGGATCCAATGATGAAACATACCGCGACATTAGTTGGCGCGACCCAACGGAGGAGCAATCTAAAGAACCATTCTAAAATGTGTTTCGAAATGATATTCTAAAGCCCAATTTATTGTTCATGATGATTAATTGTATATTAAGCCCATAAAATATTTTAAATCCATTTTAAAAGCCCAATGAAATATTTATTATTTTAATAAATATTTTTCATAATCATTTCCATTATCTTCAATCAAAAATCAGATTTTTGATCCGTAAAATTCCATCTCCGGAATTTTAGGGATAGAAAAGTATCTTCGAAAGACGCGCAAAGGAATATGCTCGAATATTCCCGAATATGCGCCGGACGCGGGGGGTGCGTCCAGCGCATTGGCCAGAATACGTCAGGCGAGCCAATGAGCGCCTGACACGTAGATTTCGTGACTTACACAGAGTCCTGCGTCAGACGCAAGTCTTGTGTGAGACGCAACTTTCTTTTCTATCTTTTCAAAAATGCGTTTACACGTGTTTAATCTTGATTGGGCAGGCTGCGTCAGGCACACCAATGTGCGCCTGGCGCGTGGCATTGTGCCTGCCACGTAGGCTTGCGTGCAGCGCACGCCTTCTTTTTCCTATAAATACTCCGTATTTTCCCGAATTACGGACGGCTTTTCATATTATTATTTCACGCACATAAATTCTCTCGACTACTCCGAAATACTTCGAAAACACTCAAATACTTCAAACACTCCAATACTTTCAATCAATTCTTCATACTGCGTTCTTGATTCCACGATTGCTCCGCCTAAAGATCGTTGCGCTCCTCAATCTAGGCCGCATATGTATAATCATGAGGATCCTTGAATCAATTATTTTTATATTGAAGTAACTAACAGTTTTCTTTCCTGATGTAGATCTTTAATATAAAATCGCTATACTGTATATTCTAACCTCTTTTCAATACTTTATTTTATATTTCATATTATTATTGTTCATGCCTTTGTATATTATATGCCTGCCTGATCATTCTATGCCTATTATATGATTGTCCTGTTTCAATGCTTTTATCACCCACATGTTATTTTTGTTAATCAATACATAAAGAAATGTTCTAACATTAATCATATTAATTTAGACAACCTGCTAGGTTCCTTGTAATATTGATTGCATAATAACTTATCACTAAAAATTAGTCTTTTTATGTGTTTCCTAAACCAATTTTGACTAATTATTTTTAGGGTGCTTAAAACATTACTTGATTATTCTTTGGCATAAAATTTGTTATGAATCAATATTTAGTAGAGGCCAACTTTGGGCGAATGTGGTTCATTATGACTATATTCGTACCCTCGCCCCCGAACTCAATCTTTGGTTCATTTTGACCATCTATGGAGTCATGACGGGGAAATCAACATTGGATAATTTATCCCTATGTTTTTTCCTATATCCAATTAGGTTTATGATTCTTCCTATAAAGAATTGTTGGCGACTTCTTTCAATACAAAACAATTTTCAATAAAACCTTTACAATGGGGTAGTCAAATCTAATACGCGCTCACACCGCGTAGGCGAAATAAAAACACGCCTACAAGTTGTTTTTAGTCATGTTTTGGTTATCAAAAGTCCGAAATATCTATTTTAAATTCGGTCCTTTAGAGTGTTAGTTGTCATGGCTTTTATTTTAGGAAAGTTCCTTGTTTTTGAGTTGTGAGTGGCGTGCAAGCAAGGAGTGAGTTGTTCTCCATGTTGTCGTGTCTTGCTAGAGTATTATAGGAAAGATTTGCACATCTTCGTGTCTTGTTAGATTATTTTAGGAAAGATTTGCACATCTTTCCTTATGCTTGTGTTTCCATAAGTTCTAGGAATTAAGGGGAAACTTCCCTTATTTTCTCTATGCTTAGTCGTGGCATGTAGGGAAAGATTTGAGGAGCAAGGTTTTCTTGCTTGTTTCATTATAGTAATACGCCTAACCATATTACAAAGGTTAGAGTGATTTTATGATTAAAAATTGTGTTAAGTTTGACTGCTTTCATAAACCTAAACGTCCATTAACTTAATTTTCATGAGTGATTATTAGTTAGTGCTTAAACAACTTAATTACAAGAGGGGTTTGAGTGTGTTTAGAATTATTAGTTGAGTAATTAGGAGTGATTACTTACATTAGAAGATCATTTAGACAATCCCAATAGGAAGGCAACGGCTTGATCCATAACAAAAATGTGAGTGCCAAGCTAATACAAAGTTCAAGTGGGATAAACTTGAAGAAAAGTGGTTCGTGAAGGAGTTTAATTGTGATCACAATCACAACCTTGTTCCATCTCACCAAGTCTCGTTCATAAGGTAGTTAACTTCAAGTATACCCTTACCTTTTTAATTGAGTACTAATGCTCTCATGATAGGATATAGTTGACGTTTCAAACATCTAACAGGCACCACCGACAAGTTTCAGAGGCTGATAAGCTCCGTAGAATGTCCTTCATTAATTTCGGAGTTAAACCAAGTGTCACAATGCGAAATTTTATCACAGAAGCTGACGAGCCAAACAATGTCCCTTTCTTGACACAATTGAAAAGATCAAGAAGGAAGATATTGGTGATGGTGATGTAGAGACAATAATGGCATACTTGGTAGCTAAACAATTGTATGACCCACAACTTTTCTTGAGATACACTCGGGAGAAACACAACAACCTCGGCAAGATGTTTTGGTGCGATGGAACATCCCGAAACGATTTCAAGGCGTTTGGAAAAGTTATTTCTTTTGACGCAATATATAAATGTGATGCATACAACAAACCATTGGTTGTGATTGCGGGCATCAACAACCATCGAAAGACCATTCCGTTTTATGTGGCCTTGGTTTCAGAAGAGAAAGAGGAATCCTACATATGGGTGTTGGAGCAGCTGCTTGAAGCAGGGGAGATAATGGTTTCATTAACAGTCTTAACCGACGGGGATAAGATAATGGCTAAAGCAATCAAAGTATTCCTCCCATATGCCCATCAATCATCATAGATTGTGTTTGTGGCATTTTATGAGGATTGTTATTAAAGCCCATGGAGGGAAATGTTTTAGCAGTGGGTTCATGAGATGCGTCGACAAATGCTGAACAAAGGAAGAGTTTAAGGTAGCTTAGCTTAACTTTGTTTCTCTTTGGCTTCTCTCTAATCCTATGTAATGTATTTGGATGATTAAGAATTTGAAATCTGAAATTTAACCCAAATTATTAGTCAACTCAAAAGTGCACATTACATAGGGGTCTAGCACACTTGCAAATGCCCAAGAAAAGAAAGAAGCGCCAAAGCTTGTTCCTGCACAAGCTCTTTTTTCGTAAAAAGACCGTACGATACCGGTTGTTAAAATTAGGTCCGCTTGTCTAGGGGTAAACAAATCAAATCATATCATTTTAAAATCTCAAGTTTAAAGTCAATTGGCTTGTAAAATTTTCTCACCTCTTCATTCTCTTTCTTCAATTCTCTCGTCCATTCATCTTCTCTGATACATCAAATCTCTATCTCTCTCTCACCTCTCCATTCTCTCTAATATATAAAAAAATATAGCTATTAATAATATAATAATAAATTTTTGATATAATATCCATAAAAAAGTACATAAAAATATTGTAAAATTAAATTTTATATAGACGTTATGTAAAAGGCAAAGAGAGAATTATTCGCGGTCCGGACCGAAAATGGAAACTTCAAAAAATTTGGACCATACAGAATCTCATAAACAGGGCTGCGTGTACTGCATACTTTAATTTACACGGATGAACGAGAACTGAAATGACATGGGTCCAATTGAAGTGAACTCTAGGAACAACTGGAAGATTGTTTTGGGAAGCATAATTACGAGCTTCAATAAGAGGAATTCTGCTTACTACATTATAATGGTGAAGAAGCTCGCCTGATTGCAAACCAACTACATGGCCATTTTCATTTATAAGGCCAGTGCCTGACGACCCTAAAACCAACTCTAGATCATGATAAAAAAAAAAACAACCATTTTGTCGTCATATCCGATTTCTTTTCCATCAAAGAAATACTCCGAGTAACATACCCGACCAACGACAATTCTCCAAGGCTGATGAGAATGGTGACAAATAGAAAACAAAGTATGACAAGGGTTTAAATTTCACTCATGCTCCTTAGCAAAATAGAGTTTAGGATAAGTTGAATCAGTCTCAAGCTTTACACTCAAAATAAGAATTTCACTTCTACGTTTTAAAAATCTCCCAATCGCATCATATAGCTTGCTTGGGCCATCTGAACCATAAAAACACACACCAAATAAACTATGAGGTTCGCATTCAGTGTCTCTTAGACAATGAGCAGTTGATAATATGATACAAAACCTTATCACTTGCCCAACAACAAAGCCACTCCAAAATGAATCTGGATTATTGCGGAAAAAAACCTTAACAATAGACTTCTTAATTGTTGGTTCCAGTGCTTCCAGTATATTATCAGTCGAGTGTCATTATTCTGTCAATATATTTCAAAAAGTAGACCACATTGGTTAGAACAAAGATTATCTTATACACCAAAGAGTAAATGGTTGTGAAATTTTCAATTCTTATAAAACTGATAAACAACTCAAATTATAAAATAATAAGAGAACAAATCACATAAATTAATACTAACCAAATATTTTACTCATAATATAATAAATGAGATTTTATAAGCCGACATAGATGGAACTAAAGTCTATACGGAGTAGAAAATAAATCAACAATAATCATAGTATTCCTATAAAAAAATAAATAAAAATAATAATAATAATAATAATAATAATAATAATAATAATAATAATAATTAAATAATAATAATAATAATAATAATAATAATAATAATAATAATAATAATAATAATAATAATAATAATAATAATAATAATAATAATAATAATAATAATAATAATAATAATAATAATAATAATAATAATATAGTTGAAGCAAATTGAAACAACAACTAGACAAGCAGAAGAATCAACTTAATAATCATAACGTAGAATCTCATGAAAAATACTACCACTAAATACTTTATAGAGCGTTGAAAAAAATTGTTGGGCTAAAATGCTAAATTAATTTTTTTTTGACAAAATATGCAATCAGGTGAACATAATAGATTAGTGTCAAGGCTTACCAAAATACCAACAATACAATGGCCGAAAAAGGAAAAGCTCGATCTAGAACAACAATTTATTAAATGTCAATACACTCTCTTCCTTGAGGTCGTTTTAAATTCTATGAACAATCATATGCGGTGGAATATTATTTTAAAACTCATGTTGCTCAATAATGAAATACTTTGTGTATCAAACTAAATATTAACAGCAATATACAACAAGCGTTTATTGTCCTTTATTAACAGCAATCTTGGAAATCTTGTAAATAGTTATGTATATATATATTATCATTTACTTTGTACGATTAGCTAGCTATATAGCTGGATAAGTCGAAGATAATGTTCTAATTCTAGGGGCGCATTCTAAGAACTATTTTTAGTTCGGTTCGGTTCGATTCGGTTCTCCGTTCGATTCGGTTCGGTAATTTTATTATATGATAATAAAACAATGATAATTATTATTATTATCATTATTATTATTACTACTATTACTATTACTATTATAAATATTAATATCATCATTACAATTATTATCCGAAAGTTGTAAGTATTTAATTCAGCTATAGTATTGCAAGTATGTAGCTTGGCAGATATGGTATCTTCATGGAATTGTTAGAAGTACACGGGTCAATACCCACTCATGGCATTTCTCTCGTTTTTTCCTTCATAAAGATTCTCCTTTGTATTTTTTTCTTAAATTGAAAATTGTTAAATATAATGTACACATCCTATTAAATTTCTAACATTCTTTTTAAGCGTTTGGTGATAAAGTATATTCTATATTTCGATATTCTAATTTTGTTCGTCAAATTATTAGTTTATCTGTTTATTACGGACTACTCCATCTATATCACAATAATTTATTATTATTATTTAATAATAATAATAATTATTATTATTATTATTATGTTTAGTGATAAAATTATTATTAATAAATCATTTCATTTCGCTTCGATTCGGTTCGATTGATTCTGCCCGTTCGGTTCGATTCGGTTCGATTCTGTCAGTTCGATTCGATTGTTTTATGCGAAGAAACGCACCCTTGGCTTTTATCAAGGCTGTACGTGAAGCTCACGGTAAATGAGATCAACCAATTCCCTTATCTAACATTTTGTTCACAATCTATTACTAATAACCTACCTTCCATTAATACTAAATTGCATATTATGTTTTTAATTAGAAATAACAACAAAGAAAATAAGTAGCAATATTTGCTCATAACCAGTTCAACAACATATACAACAACAATGATAAAACAACTACAATTTCAATTCTCAAATTAACACTTAGTTTCTGGTGACAAGAGAAAATGTTAAATCACATCAATTCTATTCTTGATTATCAGAACATAATAAAGCCATGTGCAAGAATTCCAGCCATCTTAAGAAATGAAATTTGTATTGTTTGAACCCTAATTTTCTGTGTCTTAATTATACTCTGTATCAAATATTGAGCTTGGTCAAAATCAAAACAAAATGAAAATTCTCAAAGATCAAAACCCATCAATTACTCCAATTCTTCCATGCAACATAATAACTTATTTTAGCGAAGTAACATTATTGCACCATTTACCAAGACAAAATCAAGAAACTTATAAGTTGCTTGGAATCATTGTAACTTTATAAATTAGACGATACCTCACCAAAAAATGGAAACTCGAACTGAAGTTGATAAAGAAAAAATCAAAATAACAAATACATTCAAAAGAATCACAATATAGATATTCTTTCGTTATTACCACAACATAATCAAGAATCCATCATCTTCACAACATAATCCACAAAGACGAGTTCAATAACTACCGGTGTAAAAACTTTGGGTAAAAAACAAGATAGAAACTTACCTTTCAGAATGCAAAATGAAGGAGCGAGAAAGAGCGACTCAAAATTCTTTTGAAGATTTTGACGATATCGTTGCCTAAAGTTTATTGTTGTGAAAGATGAGTTTCTTGTAATGACATATGAGCTGTGTACTTCACTACATAGTTGTAGCAAAATTCAACCGAGTTAGGGCCATCAATATTTTTCAGTAGAAGCTGAAGAGTGAGAGAGAAAAGGGAAATTGTTGAATTTGGATGCGCCGAATTTTTAGGAAGTCGATATTACAATATATGTAATTATGTAAATAATCCTTTTAGTATTTTTTATTTTAGGAGGTCGATATTAGAATATATGTAATTTTTCGGAAGTATGTATATTTAGGATATTATACTCTCTGTAGGGTAATATCCTCTAGATTCCATCAACATTCTTTTAGCATGATTATAACGTGTTTTTTTTAAAGTAGAAAAAAAGCTTTTTATTCTGAAATCGATTATTGAATTTAAAGATCGAGTATCAACTATCAAAGACAAATATATGAAAGGCAAATTTACTAACCAGAAAAATATTTAATCAAGCACTGAAGATTTAAAGAATTCTTGCAATTTATGCACGCAATGCATGCATAAATTTTAGAATGCATAATAAGCTAAATAATAATTGACAACATACTCGAGCAGCGAGCGCATACTGACCCATACACTTCATACATGTATCCGAACGAAATCATATACTTACCAAACTAAATGGTTTAAAAACTAATGGTATTAATATAAGAAGGAATAAGTTAGCTTTTTATTCTGCCTCCAAAACATTACTCTAATCCATTACATAAGGGAATTCATGGGGCATTTTGGTATCCAAATAGTGGGAACCTAAACAATTTGGGTTGTCTCCGAAAAGGCTACTTTAACTTCCCGAGCTTGACGAATTACCTCAGCTAAACTGGAGGTTGAAAGGTTCAAGCCTAGTCCCACGGAACTCCACAAGTCCACTTGGAAGGACTTCTTTGACTTAAATATACCTGGGAACCACCTCAACCGAGGAGTGTGGAGGTGAACCTCGTCGCAATTGACAGACTATATATTCTGTGGCAATGTGATTGTCATTCCATGCCTTGTGTATGGGTACATCTAAGCCTGGTGTCGGACACATTTTATATGGCCGACATGGGCAAGTAGAGACACGATCTCACCAAGAGCATCCAAGCCATTCCTAATAAGCAGGCCGAGATGGTGTTCGCGGCCACACTAAAGGACAAAACAAGGGAATCTTCCCTCTGACCAGACTCACCATAGTCGTACACGTGTCAAAGGATTACGCATCCTGTCAGATGAATAGTACTACTATAAATAGCCAAATGGTACTATACTGCAGGTACATTCTCTCACACTCAGAGTTCTTATCTCTCTCTCTCTACTTTCTCAATCTAAAATCCATATCGGACACATACTGACTTGAGCGTCGGAGGGGGTTTCCTCGCATCCCCCCCGAGGGTAGTTTACGTTTGTCTTCCTTGCAGATTTCCAGTCTCAGACGCCCATTTAATTACTGACGGACATCTCTGTGTCCGCCATCGTTTCAATACCTAAACAACTTGGCGCTAGAAGGAGGGGCTCCCATATTTGTGAAGCAGTCATGGATAAGACAAGCAATGCAAGTCGTGGTCCACCAGGGTTTGAGATCGGACAAGGATCTACTCAGCCAGCTATTACCGGACCACTGGGTGCACCCCAGTTCAATACAAGGGTGCCCGAGGACAACAATGAGCAAAGAAACTCCCCGAGAACAATGTGTCTCGGGTAAATCCAAATGGAGTTCCAATCAATCTGGCTCACTGAGTCAATTCTCCTCGGAGCAGTTGAAGACGGTAGCATCCTTCATCCAGATGCTAGCAGGCACACCTCAACCTGATGGTAATACTCCAACCCCCAATGCTAGAGTACCCCGTAAACGGTTGCCGCCATTAGGGGGAAGAAATGCTGATGGTACGCCAGTAAGAAGAATGCGTTCCTTCACTCAAAGGGCCGACAATTGGAAAGACAGCTGGAGGATCCTGAGTATGAGGAGACGTTGATGGAAACAGAAGAGCTTGATTATTCAGAGGACGAGAACCAAAGTCGCCGTATCGAGAAGTACAACACCCATGGTGCTAGTAACTATTCGGTTGGCGGACACCTGTTGATCAAGCCCAAACTCTCTCCATTCATGCCAGAGATTTTAAACCACCCGATGCCAAGAATCAAAATGCCGTCATGCAAGTACGATGGTAGTTCAGACCCCGACGACCACATCGCGGCTTACGAAGGACACATGTACTTGTACACGCAAATAGATGCCATCTGGTGCAAGGTGTTCCCGTCCACTCTCACTGGCATCGCTCAGACTTGGTTCAAGAGTCTTAAACCTGGTAACGTATCCAGTTTTTCCCAGTTTTCGTCCATGTTCAGTACTCATTTCGTAAGCAATAGGCGCCGTGAGCGCACTACTGGCGAACTGTTGTCGATAAAGCAAGGAGAGACGGAATCCCTTCGTGACTATATTGGACGCTTCAACGTTGAGGCCGTATCCATTCCTAGGCTACAACAGGATGTGGCAGTTCTGGCACTGATGACTGGATTGAGAGAAGCATATGCATTCAGAAGTTATCTGGGCCGAAAGACTTTCACGTCATTAGGGCCAGTGCTGGGCAAAGCAAATGATTTCATAAGAGGAGAAGAATTCGACAAGGCAGCTAGCAGCCAACATCGCAAGTCCGACAAGAAGAAAGAGGATAAATCACAGAAGGATAAGGGCCGCGAAGCTGATCGTGGCCGGGATGAAAGAAAAGAATCCAATATGGTCAAAAAAGGAAACGACCGAGAACGAGATGGCCGGGAAAAAAGTGAACGCAAAGATAGATTTGATGCATACACCCAACTCACTACTTCCCGAGCACAAATATTCACCATGAACAAAGAAAGTGACAAATGGCAGAGACCAAGAAAGATCTTTCACAAGAACCGTGATAAGACCAAGTGGTGTGATTTTCACGGAGATCACGGCCATGTAACTGAAGACTGCCGCCACCTGAAGGATAATCTGAAAGATCTCATCCGCAGAGGATACTTCACTCAGTATAAGGCTCAGACTGATGAAGGTGATTTGGTAAAAGCTAGAGATCAGAATGTTCAATCTCGGATAGTTGAAATACATGTGATCAGTGGCGGCCCGATCCATGGCGGAAGTGTCAGCGGGGCGAAAGCTAGTCTCAAAGAGTTCCGGCATCAGGTAAACTTTAATGAGAGTTGCCAGTGGAGAAGGCCACCAGCCATGCCGGCCATGTCATTCTCCTTAGAAGATGCAAAGCATGTGGTATATCCTCATGACGACCCACCGGTGGTCACCTTGAAAGTTGCAAACTGCTTGATTCATAGAATTTTGGTGGATGGAGGAAGTTCCGCTAATATTTTATTCCTATCTACTTTCGAGAAGTTAATGATAGGCCGGGAGCACTTGCAACCAGTCCGGTACCCTGTGATCGGATTCACTAGAGCATCCGCAATACCAGAAGGAATTATAAAGCTACCGGTCAGGGTTGTCGAGAACGGTGAAGCCAGAGACGTGATGGCTGAATTCCGGTGGTAGATGTTCCGGGAGCATATAATGCAATAATAGGAAGACCACTAATTCATGATGTTCGAGGAGTGGTATCTACTTATCACTTAACCATGCCGTACGTATCCAATTCGGGTACGACAACAAAGATAAGAGGAAATCAAGAAACAAAGAAAAGTCATGCTATTTAACGGCTCAAACAAATGCAAGAAGGTTTCCTGTTGAAGAATCATGTCCGCCAACAAGGAAGGAAAAGAGAGCTAAGAAAAAGGCCGCGCGAAGAGCACTCGAGAAAAAGAATGACACCGCCATGGAAGTAACCATGGAGGAGCTGGAAGCTCGACCAGATGATTTGCCAAGGCCCAAGCTCGATGGAGAGTCCAAATTAGAAATGTTGGCGGATGATCCAGGTAAAGAACCGTGGTCGTCGGAACGGACATGGACCCGCAGGTCGGGATCAACCTGGTGACTCTCCTACGAGAAAACGCTGATGTATTCGCGTTCTCGGCGGATGAGATGCCGGGAATAGCCCCGACCGTGATGGTCCATCGTCTAAATGTCGACAACTCGGTTCGCCCAGTCAAGCAGAAGAAAAGGAATTTTTCAGTAGAAAAGAACAAGGCCGTCGGAGAAGAAGTTAATAAATTCCGCGGCCGACTTTATTGAAGTTTGTGATTACCCGCAGTGGTTAGCAAACGTTGTTATGGTGAAGAAGTCAAATGGCCAATGGCGGATGTGTGTCGATTTCACCGACCTTAATAGAGCGTGTCCAAAAGACTGCTATCCCTTGCCAAGGATTGAACAGTTGGTAGATTCCACTAGCGGCCATGCACTATTAAGTTTCATGGACGCGTTTTCAGGATATCACCAAATCAGCCTCCTCGAGGCTGATAGGAAGAAAGCCGCTTTCATCACAGATTGTGGAGTGTTCAATTATAAAGCAATGCCTTTCGGCCTGAGGAATGCTGGAGCCACATATCAAAAATTGGTCGATAAAATGTTCGCGGACCGAAGGGAAGGAACATCGAAGTTTATGTGGACGATTCAATCGTCAAGAGCAAAAAGCATCGCGAGCACATTGATGATTTAAAAGAGACCTTCAATACTCCGAGAAGATACAAGATGAAACTCAACCCAAAAAAATGTGTATTTGGGGTGAGAGCGGGGAAAATTTCCGGGGTTTATGGTCGCAAGAGGGGAATTGATGCTAACCGGACAAAGTGCGTGCTATTATGGATTTGCCAGAGCCGAAAGGAATAAAAGATGTACAAAGGTTAACTGGAAGAATGGCTGCGTTAACTCGTTTCATCTCCAAGTCGGCCGACAAGGCCCTACCCTTCTTCGCACTATTGAGAGGAAACAAGAAATTTGAGTGGGGCGAGGAGCAAAGCCAAGCTTTCATCGCGGTCAAGGAGCATCTCGAAGACTCTACCCACTATCACCAAGGCCGTAGACGGGGATACACTACAATTATATATCTCGGCCTCTCCAAAAACCGTCGCTATTGTTCTATTGGTTGAAAAGGAAAAAAGGCAAAGAACCGATATACTTTGTCGGTCACATCTTGAACGACCCTGAAAGCCGCTATCAACTGGTCGAGAAGACGGCGTTGGCCGTGATAATTGCCGCCAGAAAGCTCAGGCCATATTTCGATTGTCATCCCATTCAAGTCTTAACTAATCAACCGCTGGAGAAAGCTTTGCGAGAGGATGGACAGCTCAGACGTCTTTTGAAATGGGCGGTTGAGTTGTCCGAGTATGATATCCAAGACAAACCTAGGACCGCGATAAAAGCCCGGGCATTGGCGGATTTTATCGTGTGGAAGCTTTACGAAGAAGAGCGGGTGGAAGAAAGCACTTGGATGTTGAGAGGTAGATGGCTCGTCGGCAGCTAGTGGCTCGGGAGCCGGCATTGTAATGACCGGCCCAGAGGGAAATATTTTTGAATACGCCATCAAGTTCACTTTCCCAGCTTCAAACAACGAGGCAGAGTACGAGGCAGCAATCGCGGGACTGAGGATGTGCATAGCTGCTGGGGCAAAGAGTGTATCTTTGAAAACGGATTCGCAACTTGTTAATGGCCAGTTAAGAGGAGAGTTTGAGGTCCGAGAAGCTAATATGCAGAAGTATGTAGAGAAGGCCCAGGAGTTGATAGCCCAGCTGGCTCACTTTGAAGTACAAGCCATTCCTAGGGCCGATAATACCAAAGCGGACGCACTCTCCAAACTGGCAAGCTTCGACACTCGAACATAGAAAGATCCGTTATGGTGGAAGTCTTGAAAGAAAAAAAGCATCAACGAAAAAATTGTGGATCGTGGAATACCATTAATCAACAAGGTGAATGGTTCGTGAATTGGTGGCTTATAAGCTTACGGGCACACTCCCTTCAAATCTTTGTGGACGCCCGGAAATTGAAGCGGCAAGCTAGTTGGTACATCATCTACCGTAACGAGCTTTACAAGAAATCCTTTAGCTCTCGCTACTAAAATGTGCCACAACATGGGAATCCAGGAAGATATTGGAAGAAATTCATGAAGGGATTTGCGGGAATCACATCGGAGGAAAAGCGCTGGCATTGAAAGCATTGAGAGCTGGATATTATTGGCCTAGCATGTTGGCAGACGCGCAAGGTTATGTCAAGAAGTGTGATAAGTGCCAAAAATTTGCCCCCATTATCAATAGGCCCGCGAATGACCTTCAACCCATAATGTGTCCAATACCATTTGCACAATGGGGTCTGGATATTCTCGGACCATTCACAGTGGCCACTGGCGGTCGAAGGTTCTTGATTGTTGGTATCGATTATTTCACAAAATGGATCGAAGCGAGCCGACAAAGAAAGATAAAGTCAAACCAAGTCAAAAAGTTCATTTGGCAAAACATAATGACAAGGTTTGGTATACCAGCTGCGATAGTCTTTGATCACGGCGCGCAATTTGATTGTCGACCAATCAAGAATTTTCTATCAGAATTTAGAGTCAAGTTTGCATTTTCAGCTGTGTGTCACCCGCAGAGCAATGGGCAAGCTGAAGCCGCGAACAAACAAATCCTAGCAGCTCTTAAGAAGAAGCTGGATGAATTCAAAGGAGCATGGGCCGACATGATGCCAGCAGTATTATGGGCCAATAGAACAACCGAAAAGGAAGCAACTGGAGAAAGTCCATTCAGATTAGCTTTCGGGACGGAAGCAGTTTTGCCAGTAGAGGTTGGACTACCGTCCTATCAGATCAAGCATAAAGATCTGAAGAGCAACGATCAGGCTTTGAGAGAAAATCTGGATTTTCTACCAGAAGTAAGGCTGGTAGCAGAACTTAAAGCAGCAGCATACAAGGATCGTATCAGCAAAGCTTAAAACAAAAGAGTCCTAGAGAGGCCGCTAGCATTGGGCGATCTGGTATTACGAAGGACGGCCGCAACTGGAAAAGCTCATACCGAGGGAAAATTAACAGCCAACTGGGAAGGACCGTATCAGATAGCTAAAGAAATTGGTCCCGACTCTTTTGCGCTTAGAACAATGGATGGCATTGAACTTAAAAACTGCTGGAATGCAAGTGTCTTAAAGAAGTACTATGTTTAGATATCTTATGTAATTGGCTTAGAGCCACTCGTTTCTTGTTTGAATAATTTAATGACCGTTAGCGTTCTGAGCGGTTATCTTTTATGATTGGGTATATACAATGCAACTAAATGATACGCTATAGGAATTTCTAACGGCCACATAACAGGTCAAGTACCAAAAACGACCATATAACAGGTCAAGCATAAAATGACCATAAAACAGGTCAAGTACCAAAAACGACCATATAACAGGTCAAGCATAAAAATGACCACATGACAGGTCAAGTGCAAAAACGGCCATATAACAGGCAAAGCCCTTATACGACCACATAACAGGTCAGGCTTAAAAACGGCCATATAACAGGCACCAAGTCCCAGTATTAGTAGAATTTTTTGTACAGGACATCGATGCCCGCGATCTGACACGTTACCAAGTAGTCAAGATTAACAAGCAAAACAAGAGAATTCATGCAAAAATGAAGCTTCATTACTAATTACTGGCATGGCGGCCAACTACAAGCAAAAACGAAGGCAGCCATCAAAAAGGCGTCAAAGATTGATAACAGTAATTGTAATTCAAAGCATATTAAGTTTACATGCCACTATGGGCCAAATTCAAACTTGATTAACAAAAAAAAAATTCTATTAATAGCTATTAGAGGCAACAGAAGAGCATGGAGATGACCGCCAAAGACATCAGGGAAGAGTCGCTTCCACCTCCGGGACGGTCGGAAGGACGTTGGCAATTACATCCTCCTCATAGATAAAAGGCTCGCCTTCAAGGGGGCGCATGTGAACGCCTTCTGAGAACGCCACCTCAATCCGCTCCCAGTCAAAGGACGGATGGGTGTGGCAAACACATCTCTTCGCAGCCACCCATCCACCATCGTACCTCTCCCCCAAATGGCCTATGAACTCCTCAGAGCTTTTGAATTCGTCACGATGCCTCGACAGGCATCGAGACTTGGCTTTTTCCACGGCGAGCAACCATATCGGCCTCGACAACATCTAAAGCCGCCTCCAGCCTCGGCCAGACCTCTTCTCGCCGCCTCCAACTTGGTCGCTTTGGCGCGTAAATCAGTCAACTCCACATCAATCACGGCTCTTGACGCCTTTTCAGCATCCAAATTCTGCTGAAGGGTGTCGGCATGAGACTTGACAGTACCAAGCTCTGAACGAAGATCACCTAGAGATTTCTCTTGGCTATCGGACAAGGCTTGATAATGGAGGTACTGCTCAATCAACTCAATGGCGGAGTTGTTGGTCTGCATAAAAAAGTCAAGATATATAAAAAAAAAGAAAAAAAAAAATTTACCACTGACATATCATGGGCAAGTTGAGCTGCTGGCGCCACCAACTTGTCTGCCGGACTGTCAATCTGCAGCTGAAGCCCTTTAAGCAAACGGTAACCCAGAGTTCCACCATTGGCCGGGATGTCGGCATAGAGGGACTCATCTTCCCTCACGTCCC